>OX031007.1:127834616-128459616 GCA_943735925.1 Pollenia amentaria | reverse complement strand
GTTAGATGACCAGTAGTGCTCACCGATATATTGGGCATAGTTTCTATTAGTTTATTAAAAGCAAAATGAAAAAACTGACCGAAAACTTGTGTACATGTGGTATGCCTCTCTCTCTAACTCAGTATATCTCTCTCTCTCTCTAACTTATTAATTCAAAGTAAAATATTTGAAGTGTGTTAGTGTGTTTTTTTTAGTTTTGGTTAGTCCCAATTTACATTATACGATTTTTGTCGTTGCGATTCTTACCTTATTGGCGAGAGGGGAGAGAGGAATTAAAAGGGGTACACAAGCGAGTGTACTCTATGATTCGTTTTGTTCATTCATTCGTAGTGTCAAATTATATGTATACACAAGCAACGACAAAAATCGTACAATGTAAACATAAGACCGACTTCAAAGAAGAAACGACAATAATCGCAACGACAAAAATCGTATAATGTAAATTGGGACTTATTAATTTCTCGTAGAGTAGTTGCTGTTTGATTGCGGGGTTGCCAGCTCTTATAAAGTGCTTATACGTATATTAAAGGGCTGCATGAATATCTTCATTCATAAATATAAACTGAAATGTTTATCCAGTGAAGTCGTATTCAATCAAAATTCAGACCGCTGAACAAACTGTTGTTTTATTCATGCTACTAGAAAACACATTTCGTTTCATATGGCAAACACAAAGACTTTGTTCAATGAAACGACTTTGGTTTTACAGCATAGTATATAACTAGTATGCCGACTGGTGAGAACGTTCTCTTTTTTTATAACTCTCATCACACATATAGGTTCTGTGTGAATTCAACACACTTAAGAACAACAAAAACAAAACAAAATTTGAAATTTTTTAATTTAAAATTTTTCACAATATATAAATTTTTGTTTAATTTTATGACACAAACACATAATTAATAATTTTTTTCAATACATTTTGCTAATTTGCTTTTACAAAATGTTTTTATTTTTCACAAACTAAAAATTTTTAAATAAATTTTTTTGACACTAAATTTTTTCTGTTGTTAATATTATTAAAGCCAGCAGAGTAGCATTTTGTGGTATAAAAATAATATTTGAAATCATTAATTATTTATATATTATCCGATATTGCAGAATAAAAATTTAGCAAACATGGCTTTTAAAAGTTTATAAATGCAGCAGCATTCAATAAATTGAAAATTTATTGAACTAAGAAAATTTTATTTTGGAAAAAAAAATTGTTGCCACATTCTATACGATTTTATGCAACTATGTTTAGTGGTGGAAATAGTTTTATACACCAATACATTTGAAAAAAATCTTACTAATACAAACATAAAAATGTACCACTGACAGTTGAGTTATGTACCTGTCAAAGAGTCGGCATACTAGTTGTATACTATGTTTTACAGTTTTCACTCTCTCTCATTTTTTATATAAATACTCAATAGCAATGTTGCCACTTAGTTAATTAATGAAATTTTTTCTTTTTTGTTACCTTTAAAATAATATATGTAATTTTTAAAGCATTTTTTTAATAAAATTTAAATTTTTTTCATAACTACTTTTTCTAAGCAAAACACTCTGCTGAAAAATGCTTTTGAAAATAAAATTAAATTTTTTTGAAGCTTAAAACTTTACATTAAAAACCATTACAAATTTGTATTATTTTTGTTATACTAATTTTATTTTACTTCCTAATCTTGTTGATTTTACTCTTCATGGTTATTTTTGTTTTTTTTTATCTTTCCTAATGTTTTTCATTTTCTTCAACTCGCAACACTGAATTTTCAATAAGTGTGTTTTTCCATGAACTTCTTCAACAGTTATTCAACAGTGGCTGTTTTATTTCAGAGTTGTTAGTATTCATATTTTCTTGTTTAAGTAAACAAAATAACTGCATCTTACTCGTCTCTTAAATTTCAAGTATTTGTTGATTTCATTTCATTGTTATTCATCTTACTGAATACAAACGAAGCGAATAAAAAATTATAATAAAGATTTTATGAACATCATTATTAAGTTTCATGCAGATGTTTATTATATATCTTATAAGAAATTCGAAAACCTAAGGGACTTTTAAACTTGGAAGCCCTTGCAATTCACAGACAACGTTATCGTAATCTTTATTTCTATAATTCTTCATTTGGATCCAAGAAAACTTAAATGTTAAAAATGTAATTTAAATTTAAACTTTAAATAAGAGTGTCCTAAATCGATTTATTCAATATATTGTCACGTAATTTGCGCTTAATTTAGTCTTCCACTCAATTGCAATATTTTTTAAATTTAAAAAGCTTCTAAAAAGTCTTTTAATTTCATTTAAAGTAAATAAGCGACCGAGTGTTTCACCTACCGAAAGGTTGTTGGCAAAAGCCTTAAAAGAGATAATGCTTAATCCACTACGAGTTGCTCTAATACTGGAATAAAATCATTTGAGACCAGAATCATGGTCCCAATTTATTCGAAGACTCTGGCTTTGGGGTGCGAACTGTTAAGAAAATTATCTATTTGTTGACCAAAATTGTACTGAGGTGTCTGGATAATTTATAATAGTAATAGAGATCAGCTATTAATATTATTTCAGTTATAATTTTAGAGTAATGTAGAGTACCACCTATCTTTTTTATAGTTACGTAGTCTCACACAAAGTCTTCAGGAATATCTAAGTTATGATTAAAAAGTTGGTATTCGTCATAACTCGCTAGGCATTTTTGAAATACAAAAAAATTATACTGTATGGCTCGTCAAAGAGAACAAAAAGATGACAGCTGCCTAACTTTTCGCTTCGCTCTGCGTTAAAAGTACTTTATGTGACATGTTTTGTATAAGTATGTATATTTCCTCTTAGATCTCAAAGCGAATCTTTAACGCAACGCGAAGCAAAAGATTTATCTGACATGGCTTTAAGTCCTTAAGTTTGTATTCAATCATTGTCATTTAAAATGCGCTTATTAATTTTTGATAACCCCTATTTAAAAGAATAGGGAACATTGTATTTGTCTGAGGTGGCAAATACCTGTGGTGATTAAAGAAACTAATTTGTATAACTTAAGATCGGGCTTGACTATCGTATTCAGTTGTACAATTTGTCAAAAAAGCGTGAGTGCTCCGAGTCTATGATACTGTTTATGTCGGATAGAATTCTTTCAGATTTTCGTGTGAATGAATCGTACGATTGTGTAGGATAGTGAATCGCTGCCATTACTCAGCATTTAATATATGGCAAATCAGTTAATTAAATAATTAGGCCTAAATTTCAATGACAAGCCGCACGGTAGGAATTTTGTGCTATAATCAATGAGGACCCTAATTCGTTTTTCCCAAATATCACGTATGAATTTTATAAATTCCTCTATTTTCCTACTTATTCTCATGGCTGGGCTCCAGCATGTTCAGTATTAAAATGTCTTCCAAGAATACAGTTTTCCGTTCGTTTTTTTTTTTGTAATTGGATCACCAAAGGATAGACAAGGGAATATAATTGTCTGCAAATCCTTTAAAAAGTCGAGTAAATGTCATGTAAAGGATGATTCCTCGTGAGTGAGGTTTTTTTCAGTATCGCTTGGAAAGTTTTTGCTCAGTATCGTTTTACAAGTCATCATAGAAAGACTCACACGAAAATCAGCGTTCTGTGAGAAAATCCGGTGTTTTATAGTGAAATTTTGTTCAGTGATGAATCACATTTCCCGCTCAATGGATACATTGATAAACGAAATTGCAGTGTATGGGCTAATGAGCAACGCGCAGAGTACCAAGAGCTACCGTTACATCCATTAAAAACAATGGTATGGTGTGACTTATGGGCTGGTGGTATTATTGGTCCACATTTCTGTAAAAATTAGGAAATTTCGAATGTTACCGTCAATTGTAACCATGTTAACGGACTATGTCCTTCCCGAAATTCAGTGAGCTCTGGCTTTAACAATACGGCGCTACGAGCCATACAGCTCGTGAAACAATGAGCTTGTTGAGAAATCATTTTGATGAGCACTTAATTTCACGTTTTCCTACGGTAAATTGGCCACCTAGATCGTGTAATATCACACCTTTGGGCTATTTTAAGTCAAGGAAGTCAACATTACTCGTGCTATTCGCAAGATACCAGTCGCTGTGCTCGAACGAGACGCCCAAGATTGGACCTTCAGAATGGAGAACCTCAGACGTAGTCATAGCCAACATTTACATGATATAATTTTTAAACAGTAAATGCCATAAATTGTTCTTTTGACCGACAGTAAGAGTTTTAAGTTCGTTTTTAAATTTATGTGTTTTATTTTACATTATAAATCAAACCTCACGGCGAATAACCCGATATTAGTGCTATAATCGGATATGTAGAATCTTCACCATGGTACGATAAGAACAGAAAGTTATGTAAGTATATATATACCAGTAGAAAGCATGTCTACAGCACTTTATACCTCCCAGCCACTAACGCACATCGACAAAAAAAAGCATTAAAAATATATTGAGTACGCCCAGTGGGAAAACTTAGAAGACCTTCTTACTTCAGGCCTTATTGAAGGCCTGCTTAGAAATATTTTTGATTCAATTACAATTCTGATCTAATTGATAAAGAAGGCCTCATAGAAGGCCTCGGCTCCTTTGTACAAAAGATAAGATACACCTTCCACACTCACTTCTATGAGAAGGGAAAAGAGAAAGGACTAGCATTTCTTGTTTTGTTTTTGTTTTTGCCAAACAAGAGAAAAATAATTATTTTTTTTTTATTCAGTGGCCATTTTTATGTACCTGCCAAAGAAACGATAGCGGAAGGCTTACCCCGCAAATACAACGTGTGTTAAAAAGATATGAGTATGGAATTGAGCGAGAAGGCCTCCCGCTGGGCGGGTGTTCATTTACTGCCAGGCCCACAATATCGATAAGAATATTTCTTTCGCATTTTTATATTGAAAACAATAATAAAAAATTTTAATTTGTTTTTGTTTTCAATATAAATATAAGAAAGAAATGTTCTTGTCGACATTGTGGGCCAGGCTCTTAATATCATATATGTATGTGTGAAAAAATGCAGGAAAAATCAACACGTTAAGGAAAAAGTAAGAGTGCTATATTCGGCCATACCGAATCTTTTTCACCCCTCACCATGGTGCGATAAGATACAAATTAATCTACCGTCACGCTCACTTTTCTAGTCCCCCCACATTCTGTCGCATGTTTTGAATTGATAACCGAGTTGCTTGTACTTAATTTAGAAACTTTGGCTCTGGTGGTCTCCAGTTATACAGAATTCTATAATGTGTTTATATAGAAAGTGCCACGCCCACTTTTCCAATCTCGCTAGGAACCATGTATAGAACCAAGATGATTGTACCTAATGGATACGTTAGCTCTTGCCGTTCTTCAGGTATACAGAAAAATAAATTTTAAAATCCAGAACAACAAGGGAGTCATGGTTTTTGCTTATATCTTAGATATTTATAAGCCGATCTGGCTAAAATTTAATAGCAATTTTTAGCGGAGTATATGTGAGAAAAATATATAACAACCTGTACCCTCTAATTTCTAGGGTCTACGAAAAACCCATTTCAACATACACACGGACAGACGGACATATATATTTATACATTTATACATGTATACATTATGGGGTCTAATATCAACTTTGTAGAAATTACAAACGGAATGACAAACTTGTATATACCCTAACCATCTGTGGTGAAGGGTATAATGAACCCTTAATTGATGAGTTTGCGAGAAATACTTTTTAAAAGTGTAAATGAATTACGAATTTTGGAAAACTAGAGACGTTATTTTGGTTAAAACTGGCGGGAAAAAGTTAAGTGAACTTATCCCTTTTATCGCCTAAAACAGAATCTCGATTTTAGAAACAGCTTAATGAAATGGTATATATTTGCCTAGCAACTGCCAGGTTTAAAAGGGTGTTAATGCAAATGGCTCCCGAAAAATAAAATGTATCGAAATAAATACTTTCAATTGTAAGGATATTGGAAATATTGTAAGGATGTATTGGATGTATTTTTAAGATGCAGGGATGGATCACGATTTAAACGAACATATGTATATCACTTAAAATTTGCCACTTAATTTTTTTTGAATTCACTAAAATCTCAAATTATGTTAAATTATTTTTTTTTAATTAATTTTTTTTTATAATTCTCACCTTCATGTTTGCTATGTAAATTTTAAAGTATTTGGGTTTTAATGGTATTTTAGAGAAATTTAAAGTTTTCTAAACGCTTTTACGTTAGAAATAATTCTACTGACATCTGATCGTATGCAGCAATCTTTTATACCTCCAGCCAAAGGTTCTTGGCTTTAGTTTTGTTTTTTTTTTTTGCTCGAAACCATTTAAAAGGTGTCAACCAATGGCCAATATGGAATTTGAGTCATGTTTATAATTAACTTTACCAAGTATGGTTGGTTGATTGTTGAATTAATTCCAGAACTATTTCATGTTTCTTATTACGAGCACTGTTGTACTCTCCCTTTCCTCCTTTTGTGAAATAAACACGGAAAGAAGTATGTACATTAGGGCTATAACTTTTTAACATTTTTTGCAAATATGAAATTTGTCTTAGTATAATCGAATCGATCATTTAAAACTATGAAGAAATACGTTTTTAATTTATTGAAGGCGTTAAAAAAAATTCACGCACCAAAAGCGATAAAGTTGTAAATATGTATCTGTTTGCAATCAGATGGCGTTGCAATTTATTTAAATAGAATACGCGTCGAATTGTGAAAGTTGCATGGAAAACAAAACTTCATAACTTTGAAAAATTTTTTTTTATTTATTAAAAAAATGTTTTTGTATTGATTTAGAAAATGTATTTGGTGCTTGAAGTTTTTTTTGCAAAAGATCCAAAGATAATGATTTTCGTTAATTAAACAATATCGCCCACCTCGTGCTACTATGCAAAACATTGGTTATGGCCCTAATGTACATACATACATCGATATGTGTGTATACATATATTTTAAGCTCTCAATTTCAAATGTAGATTTCATTATAATAATTTATTGTATAAAATGTTTTACATTTATTGTCATTTAAAGAAAACAAAAAAAAAAAAAAATCTCAAATAATTAATTCTTCTCATAATAAGATAAAAAATATATAAAAATCCAGTTTTTTCTTTTTTTTACCCAATCAATGCAAATTATAATCCCCTAACGAAACCGAAATGAAAGTGAAATTTTCAAACAAGGTATTACACAAGCGGAAACGTAAGAGTTGACTTGATTGACTACTATCAACCGTTACTTAATTACTTATAGAATAACAAAAAAGCCCCACCCTGGACAAAACTGAAGTTATTTAAGTCTTTTTGATTGAGACTTATCCGCAGATGTCATTACGTTTTAATGTTACGTCATGGCAAATGGAACATGTTCAGATATAATGCAAATACCACACAGAAATATCTTGACATGTTTTACTTTTTTGTTTGCTAAATAACAAAAAAAAAAAAAAAAATAAGAATTTTTAAACCCATTCGCCTTTTTACTTTGCAATTTATTGCAATAATTTGAGAATGAACTTTTTTCTTATTAAATGTTTTTAAAACTTTTTCAATATTTCTTTAGCTTTACTTGAAACGAGTGAAAATAAAACTACGACTCTTTTAACTTAAGATACATATTGTTTTCTACAAAAAATACGTGGTGCTTAAGACCATTCTAATGGCAAAAATTATTTTGCTCAACTTTTGCACACGTGGAGGAATTTTTCGAATTAATTCACGGTTTTAAGGTCGATGTTAAGATAAAACAATATATCGCTTTATATATTTCATAAATGCAAATTAAGCAAGTATAAAGGTATAGTAGGTTAAGCCCGACGACTTGATACTCTACACCACAGTATATAAAGACAAATTTTCAAGAGTGAACCTTATTAAAGATCCATGGACAAACATTATATAAAAATTCTTTCTGCCGAATATTATCTAGATATCTATTAGGGTATTCATTTAATCGGGCTTTTGCCTTAATCGGTTAATCGCTAGATTAATTCACCGAGGTTTTGGTTTAATCGGTTAATAATCGGTTAATTTTGTTACTAATCGGTTAACCGATCAATAAAGTTCTTTTTAATAAATTAAGTAATTTCAATAAATTAATTTGCATAAATTATTTATTATTTTGAGTTTAATAGTAAAAAAAAAACAATAACATAACCATTTTTGAACTAAATCGAGCAAAACCAAATAATTCAGAAATATGTCATACATATTTTTTAATAAAACATATTATGTATTAATTAAAAAGTAAACTGTCAAATCATTTTATTAGTTATTTCAATAGTTTAAAAAGATCTTATAACGAAAATCTTTTAGAAAAATAATTTGGCCTTAATGTTTAGGATTAAAGTGATGCTTTTCTTTAGTTTTGATAGGAATTTATGTGAAAAAAATGTTATAAAACGCAAAAAAATTAAAAATTTGGTTATATCGGTTAATCGATTAATCGACTGAAATTAACCGGTTTAATCGTTAATCGAAAATAACCAATTTTAAATTAGCTGATCAGTTAATCGGGTAGTAATTAACCGGTTAACCGATTAACGGTTAACCGAATGAATACCCCAGTAAATACTAGAACGGGATATTTTAGGTCATTGGCTTTTAGAGAAGAACATTGGTCTTCGCGAGACAATATCTTAAAAATGTCATACTTTAAGATCCGATTGTAAAAGCCAAAAATATAACGAAAAATTTTAAAAATTCGATCCCTACGTTCGGCAAAAAAAAATTTCGAAACCGCCTTGCAAAAATACTTAAAATTAGGAAGTGTACAGGAATTTTTTTAATAACGGTCTACTGTACACACTTTTAAGAAACCCTTTAAAACGACTTTATCACATTCCCAGGTTAAATATATTAAAAAGCAAAATGTAAGTTGCAATGAAAAATTTAAATCGGTAAACGCATTATTGCATACATATTTCCCTTAATCTGTAATATAAAAAATAAGAAAATAAAAATATATATAAAAAATGACAATGATGCAAGTGTTTCGGTTTTCTGATGCTATGACTTTTAAGCGTCTAAGATCACTTAAATAGATCATAATTTGAAAACTAAGCAGCATTAGTATTTGAAGAAGTGCAAAAATGGCTTTTTGCGTACCAGCAATTTTGGGTGGTTTTGGCAAATTTAGAGAGTAATTTTCATTTTTCTCTCATTAGACCGAACTTGCCCGAGATCGTGTGGAACACACCTAATATAAATGTTCATGGTTTTTTTTAAACCCTAGGATTATCGGTAACTTTTTACCACTAAGTTCTCCTCTTGGTCTGGCCAGACCAAGCTAAAAATCCCAATTCAATAAAATGTAAATAAATATATTTTTTATTGAACGTATGCTAATTACTTTAGATTATACAAATGTATTATATAATTTTATTATTTCATTATTTTATTCCATATGCAAGTCATCGAAAATGTAGTCTTTAATTTCGCGCATTGCTAATTCGCATCTACCACAGCTGAAACGAGTTTTGCGTTAGGTTTTTGTAGTTAGATTGAACTAAGCGCATAATGGGCTGTAGATTTCTGATTTGATTCAAACTTAATTCATTCGATTCAGAACATATCATCTTAGAATTCACGTATTTGTTTTTTTTTTAATATTTTGTCCTATTTGAATTATCTTTCAAGGAAAAAAAAAAATTTGGTCTGGCTAGACCAAGAGGGTAATTTTATAGACTTTTACATAAAAATGGAATGCAACCACTTATTTGCACCAATCGCATCCAAATTAGTTTAATTCGATTCAGAACATATCATTTATAGAATTCACGTCCCTGTTTTTTTGATTTTGTGCTATATGCGAAAAATATTACAAACAAAACACAAATTTGGTCCGGCCAGACCAAGACGGGAATCCTGGGGTTAATGTGCACATAAAGAAGATTAGACAATTAGACATGTTTGGAAAGACATCGTGTAAATGCAAAAGGTTTTTGGTAGCATCTTCAAAAGATAAAGAATAAAACAGACATGTCTGAAAAGACATCATATAAATGCCCCATTAGACATAAAAAGAGGCATGTTTGGAATGACATCGTGAAAATGCAAAATGTTTTTGGCAGCGTGTTCAAAACAGAATGAATTAAACAGACATGTCTGCAAACATACATCGTATAAATGCCGCCATACACAAATAAAATCGTCCGTAAATGGTTTACAAGCCCTGTATTTACTTTAAAAAGAAAATAAAAATTATGGCATTGAATGTGACTTAAATTTTATATTATTTTTTTAACAGAATTATTCTTAATTTGTGTACAAATTCAAACTTTTTCTTTTTCAAATTTAACCGTTAAACCACATTTTTATGCAACATTTAAGAAAATGGCGCGTTTAATTTTTATTGAAGAAAAGGACAAAAATCCTTATAGCAAACGCTACCGGGTAAATAATTAGCAAAATCTACCAGAATTCATTGAAGTTAAAGACAAATGAATTTTTTGCGTTCCAGGTTAAAAAAGTTGGCGGTTGGCGTAGTGTGCGTTTATATTTAGAGTCTTCAGCACGTAAATGGTGGGAGGATCCGGATGTTGTGGTTGCGTGAGTTGAAAATAATTTCTTTTTTACTATTTGATAATTTCATTGTTATTTTTCGTTTATTATATTGTTTGCTTTTTGTTGTTGTGAAAGGATTTTAGCGTCTTATTTTATCACGTACGAAATTTATGTGCTTATTGATTAAATATGAAAAAGGTGTAATTTATGCAATTTTCTGATTCATTGAGAATGATGGCCAAATATTTTAGAAATAGATTTATTAGTGTCTTATTGTATTTGGATAAAAGGAAGGGGAGACTTTGAAGATCCTTTTACACCAACCATAATTAGTTTGAATGTTCCCTTCAAGCAGGAAAATTTATTCATTAGTTTTCCAGATTTAATATTCTTAAAGTAAAAAATCAAACGGCATACCACTTTCAGTACACACAAAGAAAACTTTTATTCTCCAAGGACACGACCTTCTCCTTATTTACTTCTAACCTTTAAACGAAATGAATAAGTTCAATGGCCGGTGAGTCTGTAAAAAGAACGATATTTGTTTCAAGTTTTCCTTGTACAGGGTTACCCGTTTAGAGGTTTCAAAACCGCTGGCCTGGCAAGGCTGCCATCTGAATATTCATTTATTTTGTTGTTAAGTTTACCATTTACGAAAACGGATTGTTTAACAAACGTGGCAAACTTTTCGAGCATTACGCGGTGATTATGGTAGATAAGATAGGATCTGATACGATCTCTGATCAGCCGCGGTCGCAAGAAATTGTGAACATCTCTTGAGGTCTGTCTATTTTAGATTTTTGCCGAATCCCAGGTATTTACTGCGCTCAATTTTGCCCTCGAGGATGGACCAAAAAATGATGAAATATTCTTAAGATGATTCCCATCCCCAACAGGGAGCGGAGGTGGGAGTGCTTACCAAAACAATCGTAAAAATGGTATTCTTTTACTAAATTAAGCAATTTTACAACACATCTGTTGCTGAAAAAGAAAACAAATTCAACAGACGACACCCGAGAATAAAATTTTGACTGGTTGTATAATCTGTTACTTCTAATTTTACTTTTTTTACTGAAGCGACTTGGGGGCGTTCATGTTTAAAGGAGTTTAATATTTTTTTGGTTATGCTTTCTAAAGTAGTTGATGCAAATAAAAAACCTAATTGCGCCAGTAATTAAAACAAAGGGAAACATAATAATTGATAAGTGTTCTTTTAAGATTCTATATAAAAAAAAAAGTGTTAAGGTTGTTAAAGAAATTGAAAGTTCATTTTAAACGGCCTTGCTATTGTTGTGTAAAATTACACTGCTCTAGAGCCCAGTCTATTATAAAGTTATCTAAAGATTTTAGTTTTTTTTTTTTACCGAACACATTAAAAACAGCCTAAGAAACTTCCACCAGAATTTTGTTGCTCTATTTACGAATATTATTTATTAACCACAATTTATCATTTCAAACAATAAGTCTTACCAAACGATTACTTATTTTTTTTTCTTTAACAACCTTTAGCTTTATTAATTTATTTATCGTGTTGCAAGAAAATTTTTAAAATTATTTTTTTGGTTTTCATTGGAATGTTAACTTGGCTCACGTGACTTTGCTGTTGGCTTTATTTCGTTCAAATTAACACCCACTACAACATTAAATTAGCCAAAGTTGTAAATATTTTTGTGAAAAACTCGTATCTCAGCTGGAACTTTAATTTGTACTTTAATGTGAAGTGAAAGTTGAAGTGTTTATCAAAGTTGTTTATGAACAAATACGGCAGCAGTCTTAATGTCGCCTGCGAGGTTTAATGAAGGCGTTACAATTTGTTTAAGTGCGGATTGTAATATGCAGTAGGTGGAGTCAAAGTTTTCTTTTAAAGTTGTGTATTTTTAAGTATTTTAAAGTGATTAAATACTAAGCAATTTTAATTGAAACAAGAAAGTATAGACAGGCAAGCCTCAGCTTATGATACCCTTCACAACTAAACAAAACCTTTTTTGAACCGATGAACAATTATGGGCTACCACATGGAACTTCTGCTCAATTATGAATCTACCGATACAAATTTCTTCCATTTGTTAATATCTATTATACAATTTACTTAGATTATGGATAGATATCGTTTATTCGTTATTGGTATACTAAACAGTGGGTTCAAAACCAGACACAACAGCACAAATGCAAATAACCTTCCCACATCTGGTGTTGTAAATTGACCCAGCTATACCCACAAGCCAAAGATATTCAATAGAAATCTCTTAAAATGCCAAAATTAATTTTTCGCCACTTCCCAAAATACTGGCCTTTAATTGTTTTTCATATAAAGGCGCGATTAAAAGTGAGATCGAATCATTTGGCTGTTATAGTTTAATGCAGTTTATACTTTCTCCTTGATGATTACTACATCTGTTTCTTCCTAATGGGAATGTTCTTTTTTTTTTCAAACAAGAAATTTTTTTTTTATAAATTGCGGTGATATTATTAATTTAAGAACAAATGTAGCAAACACTTTAAAAAATTCTAATGCAATTTTCGTCATAAAAAGAAAAAAAACAAGCAATATTTGATCAGCAATTCCTAAAATATATTTAGTCAATTCACAAGGTATCCTAACATGTCATATTGTCAAAATGTCCTAATATTTCACAATGGTTTAAAAATATTGTTGTACGGCTCAGCCGCTCAGCGCTGGACTTTTCTGATTAATTACGACAGCACAATAAACACAGCAAGCAACGTTCTATTTATTTAAGACACTTTTTGTTAACAAACCAACAACAATATTTTTAAACCATTGTGAAATATTAGGACATTTTGACAATATGACATGTTAGGATACCTTGTGAATTGACTAATTATAAAAAAGTCATTGCAGTCAAACAACTACAGTTAAAAATAAACTAAAATTGCTATTATATTTGGCTTTGCTAAATCTTTAAGGATTAAGATTTAGATCTTAAACTTAATAACCAGTGCAAATAGAAACTGACGTCACAGTATTTCAATTCGCCGGGATTTTATGTGTACTGAAGTCTATTTGAAAATTACGACAGGCCAATTTTTACTTAAAAAGCAATACATTTTTATATTATTTCGAATGTAAATTCTAAGCCAAATTACCATTTAAAAAGCTTTTATTAGTGTGACCAGATCTAAAACAATTTTACAGCTCCATCTGGCATTCGAGATGGGCAAAAAATGCTAAAAATGATTTTAAAAAATTCCAAAAATAATGCTAAATTTTTTTTTAAGTTTTTTTTTAAATGTATTACCAGCATGAAATTTCAATCGAAATTAAATACATTTTAGTGACTTATTTATTAACGAAAATAAAATAAATGGTTACATTTAAACCAGTTGGTAGATTTTGATAAAGCGTCGGATATACATATATCGAGCCTTTGCTGCAATAGAGTCATAACTCAAAAAACCTAATTTTTGAATTACTGTATTTAATTCTTTACTTTCCAGTGGAGCATTGGCCAGCCTTCAAGCCAATAATATGGAGTTAATCGCCATATCGTTTCTTTATATATTATATGCCCAACTCTGGAGATAAGAACTAAATTTAAGGTCCTAGAAAACTCAAATTTGAATTATGACTCTATTGCAGCATATATATATATATATATTATATGTAGTACAGGTAGTTGATAGTTAATTTTAAATGAAGGGGTCAGCAAACCCCTGATACATGCAAAATTTAAACGATTTATTTCAATGAAATCCATTTTTTTTTAATTAATTTATTTTTTATAGTTTTTTATAGTTTAGAATTATTATTTTTTCAGCCTTAAGAGCAAACAATTTTTTCAAACATTTACACTATAGAATTTTTATCAAAATACAAAGTGAAATTTCCTTGTACTTTTATATCATAATATGAAAGGAAAAATAATATTTACAATCAAGATAATAACGGCATTTCTAATATTCTCTTAACATTAAATTTTTTTATCAAGACAGGTAAGATGTTTCTTCACATAAGAATTCTCCTTTTTCATACGAAATTTCATTTTGGATACAACTATTTTTAGCCAAAATTTATTATAATTTATGAAAAATTTTAAGTAAATCAATAAAACTATTCGCCCAATATTTAAAAGAAATAAAGCTAAAAAAGCTAAAAACTTTTTCTAAAAATGCTAAATAAAATGCCAAGTGCTTAATGAAAATTTTGCAGCTAAATAAAAAATGTTAATGCTAAATTTAGCTGCGAAAATGCCAAAATGGCCACACTGGCTTTTATACTTCAATAGTCTTATAAATACACATTCGAATTAATATAAAAATTTATAATAAAAATGAAGCTCAACATGAGAACTAAAATTCCCAGATTATATATGTTTAAAAGCAATATTCATATCGGGTTTAATTGTACTAAGGTACGACAGTGGGCGAGGGCTGTAGATGGCGCCTATCGTAAATTATGGACCGATATTTACGAAATTTGGCCGAATGATAACTAATATTTTGAAACTATGACAGTGCAAATTTTTTAAAATAACAACATTCATAATGGGTTTGGAGAGTATGTACTAAATATTTTCGGAGAGTGTGCTGTTTTGGGGCCTATGGTAAATTATGGCCCGATAACCACGAAATCACCGTGATGTCTAGTCTTACAAGACTGTGACATACCAAATTTTACTTAAATAGCATTATTCGTAAAGGTTTTACGCGTATAATAACGTTTTTAGAGAGTGCTCTGATAAAAAACGCATCATAACGCTGATGTATTTTGACATCAGAACTATGACAAGTGTCTTCGGTTTTGACTCCGTGACACTTTTCATCATTGAGATGTCAGCATTAACATCACTTGGCCAAATTGCCATCAGGGCCAACAATTGTAATTATTAATCATCAATGGGATGACACATTGGCATCAGAGAAATTACGAATCGGGGTCGGTTTAATAAAACATGTCATCAGCGCGATGACGCAGTAACATCGGAGAAAGAACTCATTAGGTTCAATTTAGTGACAAACTGTCGTTAAATTGAGTCATTGTAGTTGACTTAAGTCAAATTAAGAGAACATTATATTATTATTTACTTGCGCGTTACACACTTTTGTTTAACTTGCTCTGTATTCTGCCTTTTGTTTGCAGAAGAACTCTTGCCCGATATGGTTTTCGGAATTTCTACTTTGAAAATTCAATGTATTTAACTAAATAATTCTAATTTTTACTTTAAAACCATGAAAATAATATTAATAATACACAAAATGTGGCATCGAATTGTTGCGCTGTTGTCATAGCCATAGCTGACGCATAAAATATGACAAAATTTTATGATGACGTTCGTCACTATTTGTCTCATTGATGCCATTTATAATAAGATTGATGTCACAATTCTGATGTTAGGACATCATCAATATGAAGACACATTGTTTTAAGAGCGTGGGCTTTATATGGGGCCAATGGTAAATTATAGATCGATGCACAGTAGAGATTAAATTTCAGGTAACAATTAAAGTCTTGCACTTAAGCTTAAGTTTTGGATTTGGGTTCTATATCAGGAGACATACCAGGCGGCCCGCGATAGATTCGCAAAGTAGGGCACCTCGGGCTGAGGTGTCCTAGTTTGGGAGCCTATTACAGCGTTACAATATGTCTATAGA
This sequence comes from Pollenia amentaria, assembly GCA_943735925.1. Classification (NCBI taxonomy): domain Eukaryota; kingdom Metazoa; phylum Arthropoda; class Insecta; order Diptera; family Polleniidae; genus Pollenia; species Pollenia amentaria. Next base: position 128,443,519 of record OX031007.1, on the reverse strand, counting down.
CCCCAAATCCAAAACTCAAATACTAGTCCTTAATATCCAGCTGAAATTGTATTCCAATTGCACTTAACGTTTACGAAATCCAGAATTATTTATAAACATTTTTTCATAATCTCCTACTGTGCACCGGTTTCGCTTACTAAATCTTCTATATTCGGGATTTGATATTGGGATTTTTAAATTTATAATTTCCAAATTCGGCATTATAAGGTCCGGGATTTTGAGATTCAGAATTCTGAAATTTTAGATTTAAGAAAACTCAAGATTTTGATACTATCTTTTTTTCAAATATAACATTGTTGGGGTAAATTCTCATGAAAAATGTAAAGCCGATTTTTCATAAAGAAAATAACCCTTAATTCAGGGGCATATTTAATTTTATTTTTAGGATTATTTTTCTTTATGTTGGGGTGACATTTCGTTGAAAAAGTTGGGTAACATTCCATAATGAAAAATATCCCTAAATTTGGGGCAATTTTCGTTTGCTTTTTAGAACTAAATTTTCAGGGAGCACATTTCGCAGCACCTACCCATGCCTGGAAAATTCCGCTCAGAAGTTAAGGGATATTAGCTAATAAGTTATACATTGGTTAACTGAATCGTGTTGATATTTCTAAAGCCAGCCAAGCGAATAAATTTTGATTTTGAGTAAATCAAACAAAACTTTCTTGCAATATTAAGATTACTTTACAAAACGGATATTTTTTCCTTTTAAAGTTATTCATTTCCGAAACTGTTTGATAAATAAAAAGTTTTTTTTTTAGATATATTTACATATGTGGGATTTCATGTCAAGTGACCCAACTTTTGAAATCGATGTCTTCCGATTTCCAAGGTTAGTCCTATCGGATAGTAGTTCATACACAAACTTTCAACAAGATCGGTCAAAAAGTTTCTGAGTTAGAGGGGGTCAAAATTTTACATTTTGGCCAAATAGTTGTTACTTTTCATCGATGTAACTTATTACTTATTGGTGTTGGTAGAATTTATCCCAAACAAACTAGATAGCCATTTTTTCAATCTTTCTAAAAAAACATTTTTACATTTTTAAAAATATTAAAAAAAAAATTTTTTTCGATTTTTTTAAGCAGGTACATTTTTTTCTCAAATGAAAGATTATGTCTTTTCCTTTAAGGTAGTTTTGGCCGCCTAGTGGGCTGCGAGTGGGATATGTATAAAAAAAAAATTCTTTCTAACTCAAGACGAGGGCTTTTCTTTTTTTGTGTCTAACTACTCTCCAATAGAACTAAACTTGGTGCAAATTTCATCCAAATCGGAAGAAATTGATTTCAAAAGTTGGGTGACTTGACATGAAATTCCACATATACTAGTGTTTGCCTTATGGTCGTTTGTGTTTGTGAAGTAAACATACATATCATCATCTAAAATGCTAAAGGGCGTAACAACAGTTTTTATTTTTTTACAGGAGAAGCAAAAAAAAAAATCACAAATTCAATAACAACAAGGTGTACTTGGCGTTTGAATTTCCTTAGTAAAGTCGCCATTTTTGATCGCAGGGATTATGTAGTGTTATAAAACGAACAATAATCAATCAAAACCTCTATTTCGATTTTGTTTTGTTACGCCAGTTTGCATTTTAGTTGACGATATAAGAGTAAATTATTTACATGATTCTGTTTTGTTTCGTCTTAGTGGATCGATTTGGCGAGGGACCAACCTCCGGTCCAAATGTTATCTTCCATTCAACTCCGTGAATGATTGAAATGATTTTGTAAATTCGATAATATAAAACAAATCAGAAAGTACCAATTAAAAAACAAAAAAGTACCAACAAGTTTCTTCATATAAGTTCTTAATCAATCTGTACTCTGCATGTTGAAAGTTATGTTTCTATGTGCAGTATTAATAAAAAAATTTAAGAACGAAAAGTACAAAAAAAACCTCTTACTCTTACAGATGCTTTTTCACTCAGGACCTAATCATGTAAAACGCAACGCCAAAGAATAATATTGGAAGCAAAAACAAAATCATAAATATTTTGTGATTGTGATTTTAAAATTTCAAACGCTGCATAGCTTGTGGCGTTGAAAATTTTAAAGCGGTACATTTCTATAGAAAGCAAAAACAAAATTACAAAATATTTATGACATTGTTTGTGCTTTTAACGTAATTCTTAAGCGCTGAGTTGCGTTTTATATGATTAGGGCCATTATGTTTCTTTGTACAATGCTAACTGAAATTCTAAAAGCGCCAGCTGAATAATATAAAAGTTCCAAAAAGTTCTCTCTTATAGATACTCATCCACTCAGGACATTGTATGTTTAATTTTATATTTCTATGTTCAATATTAACGAATATTAAAAAAGTAATAGTTGTTGGTCGAAAAAGTGGCAAAAAGCTCCCCCTCACGGACTATTATTTACTCAGGGCAATGCATGTTTAAATTTATGTTTTTGGTCCAATACAACCAAAATTATAAAAGTATCAGTTGAAGAACAAAAAAGTACCAATATCGTTCATCTTATAAGTTATCATTCACTCAGGACCCTGCATCTATAATTTTATGTTTCTAAGCTCAATATTATGAAAAATTAAAAAAAAACCGCATGCAGCACGGAAAATTAAAAGAAAGAAATTTAATTCCCGGTATTTCCCCTTTTCGAGTATAAAAAAATTTCAATATTTAAGTGGGAGCCTTTACTTTAATACTTATATCACCCAATTTTTACGATGATTTAAAAGACATGTCTTTTTTATATTTCTTTTTTAAAGCAACTTCAAAAACCTTGTTAAATTTTCACCACATTTCTTTCTTGCAGCCAGGGTTAATTTTTCATGATTTCCTTAATTCCTTCATATAAAACTATTTAAGATTTTGTTATTCCACATAATTTTGATATGTTTTGAATTTTTTTTTCAAAAAATTTTTATTGTTTTTCTATATTTCAATAAGCACTTGGCATTTTGAAATAAGAATAAACCATAAATTAAAAAAAAAACACAAATAATTTAAAAGAGGAATGTCAAAAAAAAACACAGAAAATACGATTCATGTCTTTTTTTCTACCCTGCTTATTTCTCTGGCCCGCTCGCTTTCAAACGGCAAAAGACATGATTTCAAAATAGGGGAAAAAATCATCGTGAAAATTGGGCGTTATTCGTATAAAAGCATTTAAAATTTCGCTATTCCACATAATTTTGATGTGTATTAATATATTTTTTAATTATTATACTTTAATTTTTTTATTTTTCTATATTTTCAAAAGCATTTGGCATTTGAAAATAAGAATAAAACATAAATTAAAAAACACAAATAAGTGCAAAGAGGAATGTCAAAAAAGAAGCCCAGAAAATACGATTCATGTCTTTTTTCCTACCCCGATCACTATCAAACGAAAAAAGACATGATTTAAAAATAGGGGAAAAATCATCGTCAAAATTGGGTGTATGACAATGAATGGAGAAACATTTTATGTAAAAAAAAGTACCAATAATAAGTACAATTTTCACCCCTGAAGCGTTCGGATTTCGAAAAAGTACGATAAAGTAAAGTAATTATATTTATATTATTTAGATAAAAGTTACGAATGTGATATAATTTTCATTTCTATGTTTATTGGTTAAAAAGATAGTAGGCGCGACAAAAAGTTCGAAAATACAGGTTATACCCGTTTACTACCTAAAAAGGCAGAATTTCAAAAAAAAAAAATCCAGACACCTGTCCGTTTATTTTTCCAATAAACAACGATAAGTATTATATTTTTTTTGAATCTCTTTTAGTTTTGCAGATATGCTATTACCGAATTTAACCCTTTTTACTTTTTTTTCAAATGGTGTATTTTATGTGCAATTTAGTTGGCAAACAGAGGAGGAAAGTGTTGTTAACTGTTTGGACTTCGCCGATTTATATATAAGAACCAAAAGAAACAACCATCACTTTTGTAAATTTCGTACGAAATATTTTAATTTTATTACGGGCTTCAAAAGAAAAATTAACTTTTTAAAGAGTTTAATATTAGGTGCGTTCGAGAAGACAAACTGCATAATTTTTACAGTAAAATTTAGTCAAACAAAAAAAAAAAAAAAAAAAAAATATGAATCAAAAGGTAAACAAATTTATGCATGTATCAGGGGTTGGTTTGCTGGCCCCTAAATTTAACATTAAAGCTCAACTACCTGTGTAACATATTTGTATATATTAGGTGCTTTATCAAAGTCAATCCATTTGTTTATTTCAATTTCGTTAAAAAATTAGCCACTAAAATGTGTTTCGTTTCGAATAAAATTTCATACTGGTAATAATTCTTTAAAAAATCTTTAAAAAGTTTAAGCATTATTTTTAGCACTTTTTTGGCTCATTTTAAGCATTTTTTGGTCATTTCTAGTGCCAGATAAAGATGCAATTTTTTTTTAGATCTGGTCATACTGGTTGTGGCTTTGTTACAGCTTTGATATTGTTATAAGTAAGACCTGAGTGTTCAAAATTCTTATGCACTTTATAGTCTTTTTTGTATAACATTTTTAGCTTTTCTACCGTCTTTGGAAAAAGCAGCCAGCGTAATGCGCAGAGAAACAAGCTTTCCCTCAACAAAAAATTTAAGTGTTTTTATCAAAAATAAAAATTGGGAATTTAGCACGTTATAGATAAATCTTATTAGTAATAAATTTTGTATTCACGAAAATAACTTTTGATAAAAAGCAAACAAATTTTTTTTTCCTAGACAAATCTCGCGAGACTAGAGTCTCTGGCGGGAATCGAACCCGCAACCCCGGTACTGATAGACTAGCACACTACCAGCTAGTCTACCGGGCACCCCAAAAAAAAAGTTATTTAAAAATTAAGAGTTTAAATAAGACTAAAACAAAAAGTGAATATATTTTAATTAACTAAACATGTTTGAGAAGCATTTATATGGTTCCATACCAACTTTTAAGCCTTCTTCTTTTTTTTTTTTTGTTATTTTAATATGTTTGCAGTTGTGAAAGTGTAAAGTATTTGGATACTGCCCAAAAAATACGAAGTCAAACACGATTTACAAAAACCTTTTTAAATTATTCGAATTAAGGATTTTAATTCAAATCGATAATAATAATAACTAACATTTGACATACGATGTTTTACCAATTTGATATAAAATTGTAATTCAAAAATCAAAAATAAGCTTGGCCATACTGGAGCGATAAAATAAGCAATACAAAATGGCGCTTAAAGTTAAATGTTTTTAACAAAATCAAATACGGTCGATCTCAACATGCAAGAACACTATAAGACAAAATTATCCAAACAACATTTTATATCAACACCATTTGCATTTGGAATGATCTTCCTTGCATTTGTAAAGAATACGCAATGCAACGCAATTCAAAAAATTTATTTCAACAAAAATAAAAATTTTTACGAAAGAAATTAATTTTTAACATTTTGAATTTTATTCTATATATTTTTTTTAATTTTACATATAAGATTTAAGTATTTTTAAAAAGTTTTCATATATAATTAAAGTTGTTTATATTCGACCTTTCTATTTATAAATAAAAATGCATTTATTACGAGCTCTAGGTCAGTAATGAAAATAAAGTTTAATAACAGACGATGCTAAAGAAAAAAAAATAAATTTTTAAGTCGGTTATTCAATATAAATTATGGTTTTATAAGCCCAGATGATGATACTCAAATAGTATCGGCAGAAAATATAAATAAAATTTACTTTCACTACTGACCTCGAGCTCGTAATAAAAGCATTTTTATTTATAAGATTTTTATTTAATAACTGTTAATATCTCTTGTATACCAAGTCCTGTAATCCAGTACGTTAATATAAGATTTCTCTTTTTACTGGGTTGTGATAAATCAAATACATATCGCACATTAAATCACAAAAAGTCATAACACAAAATTCAAAAATGTTTTGGAGAGGTAAACAAATTTTTTTTAAACAAGTTAGAAATACTTGTATTAGTTAAAATATAAAAAAATATCTCAGTAAAATATTCCGCTTAGTACACCGGACAACGTGGATCTCGTTATTGTTAATTTTGACAGTTGTCTTAAACTAGCTATTCATAATGCCCAACAAAATCAAAAATAATAAAATTTATTCTACAGATGTCGAGCGTCTCATGATTGAAAAAATGAGAGTTCGAAGGGAATGGCAATTGCACAGATCCCCTCAACTTAAGAATTTACTAAAAGAGTTCACAAAAAGGCTTAGAAAGTTACTGCAGTCTCGGAAAACGGCTTCCCTGGAAAAATATCTTAAGGAACTTGATGCAACTCCACAATCAGACTACTCATTATGGCGTGCAGCTAAGGCCAGTTATTTCTAACTTGAATGGAAGTTTGGCAAGAAACGATATTGAAAAAGGATACAAGTTTGCTAATCATTTGAAAAACGTATTTACCCCAAACATATCTCACGATAAAGCAGTCGAGTTACCTCCTGTTATTGTTAGAGCAGCTATTCCCCTAAGATCTGAGTTAAGAGAAATCGAAAAGGCTATTTGTGATTTAAACACCAAGAAGGCACCCGGTATTGATAAGATCAGTAACAAAATGCTTTTGGAGCTGCCTCGCATATCAAAGAAAATTATTCTTTTTATTTTAAACTAGCTTAACCCGGTGCGCTTCGCTACACTGACCCCGCACATTTTTATATTGAAATTTATAGTTTACTATAATAGTAGCTTTAACCACGTTTGAAGACTCTCCCTTTAATAGTTCTTCAGTTGAGCGATATTTAATGTATGCATCCTATGGGAGGTATTTCCCCCCCTGCGCCTACCCGCTTTATTTTTATTTTCAAAAGTGTAGTATACCATAAGAGTGACTTTTAGAAAGTTTGAACATTCTCACTATTACAGTTCTTAAGATATGCGATGTTAAACATTGGCGTCCTATGGGGTATTCCTATACCCCCGCTGCTATTTTATTTCAATTCCGGGGCTCAGAAGATCCTACTACAAAAAGTTCAGCAAAATGCGTGCAGCGGCTCTTAAGATATGCGATAATTAATATTGGCATCCTATGGGGGGTACCAATTCCCCTGCCCCTATCGAAAAAATAAGTAGCCTATTTTATTTTTAGGGCTCACGTGATGTTACTGTAAAAATTTCAGGAAAATCGTGCGATAATTAATATTGGCATCCTATGGGGGGTACCAATTCCCCTGCCCCTATCGAAAAAATAAGTAGCCTATTTTAGTTTTAGGGCTCACGTGATGTTACTGTAAAAATTTCAGGAAAATCGTGCGATAATTAACATTGGCATCCTATGGGGGGTACCAATTCCCCTGCCCCTATCGAAAAAATAAGTAGCCTATTTTATTTTTAGGGCTCACGTGATGTTACTGTAAAACTTTCAGGAAAATCGTGCGATAATTAACATTGGCATCCTATGGGGGGTACCAATTCCCCTGCCCCTATCGAAAAAATAAGTAGCCTATTTTATTTTTAGGGCTCACGTGATGTTACTGTAAAAATTTCAGGAAAATCGGTTCAGTAGTTTCGGAGTCTATAAAGCGACAAACAAACAAACAAACAAACATACATAATCCATTTTTATATATATAGAAGATAGAAGATAGATGATATTTTACGCCTTAAATACTACTCTCAAGAATGGAAGGTTTCCTTAGTAACCATGATACTAAAGCCAAAGATCACACAAAAGTTAAGTCATACAGGCCTATTAGCTTATTATCTAATATTTCAGAAACTATTTGAGAAACTACTATTATCATAATTAACGCCGATTTTAGATGAAAATAGATGAATTCCAAACCATCAGTTCGGTTTTAGTAGAAAGCACAGCACAATTGAACAAACTCATTGAATATTTAATGTCATAAGAAAAGCCTTTGAAGAAAAAAAATATTGCTCTGCACTCTTCATCGATGTCTCACAAGCTTTTGATTAAGAAAACACACACAAGTTGTTAGCAATCTACTAAATCGGTCGTAAATTTATTATTAAAGAAGGCGATTTTTTAAGTTATCCTCAGCCGATTGGCGCTGCAGTCCTCCAAGGTAGCATCTTGGGGCCTCCATTATACCTATTTTTATACTTCGGGCATGCCAACAAACAACTACACCCAAACTTAAACATTTGGCGATGATACAGCGTACACGAAAACTGAACAAGATGCTTCATCTCGTTAAAACACTGGAGGATAAAGGTCAACGGGCAAAAATGCGTACATAGCACATTTACATTGCATCGGAAAACACGCCCCCCTATTAAAATCAATAATCAAATACTACCTCAAAACTCGCATGTGAAATACCTCGGTATGCTTTTAGATCGGCGCTTAACGTGGAAATGGCATACAGAAGCAAAATTAACTCAAATGAAACTAAAAGCAATTCAAATTAATTGGCTTATTGGAAGAAACTCTGTTCTTAGTCTCGATTGCAAACTTCTACTTTACAACTCCATCTTAAAGCCAATCTGGTGCTACGGTATTTAGTTATGGGGCACTGCCTCGGCTTCTAATATCGAAAAAGTTCAAATTCGCCAAAATAAAGTCTACGTTCGTAAATGCAGTTGTTGCGCATCACTTGCGCATCAGTAAAGGTTAAAGTTCGTCAAAGCATCACATGTAAGAAACTTGGCATCCCTCTCACGGGTCAAAAGTTTTTTTATGCAGTGATACCGCAGCTGTGCAGCAAATTTTTGCAATTTTTAAATTTTGTTATAAAATAAATTGTTTTATTTTTCTTTTTTGGCGCTTTATCATGTTATTTTTAAGAAAACTGTCCCATTCTGTTTCAATATATTCAATAAAATTTGTCATCACTATTGTTGACAACATTTTTATTGCTATTTTATGTTCGTTTATGAAACTTTTGAAATTTAGCTCGTGCTCAAAAATTCAAACTTTGCATGGCTGTTGTGCAGTAAAAACTAATCAGCATCACAACTGCAACTGGTGATCACGCATCAGCAACAAAATTTTGCATCACTGCAGCAGTGATGCACAGTTTTTATGCATTTACGAACGTACCCATACTTCTTCGAATAATCACAGCTGTTCCCTGGTATGTTAAAATCTCAAATATTCACAAGAATGTCGATGTGCCATTAGTTAAAACTATGATGACGAAATATGCAGTAAAATATTTAAAAACGCTGGAACTTCACCCAAATCCACTAGCTCGAAATATTTTAAATTATGGCGGCTCGCTTAAGAAGAAGAGACACTGCAGCACTCATCCAATCGGAAGAGCGAGAAACACCTACATATATGAACAGAACTCGTGATGACGCAATTTTTTGTCTGGATCTGGCAGGACATAAAATAAAGTATTAGGATAAGATTTGAATTATTTTTGTCAGTTCTTATTTAAAATATGAAGATTCAACAGATAAATACTGAGAAAAAAAATTAAGAAAGTATAGTCGGTCAAGCCTGACCATATGATACCCTACACCACAGTATATAAGAACAAATTTTTGCAAGTGTACCCTTTTTGAGACCCATTGGTAAACATATACCCGCTAGAACAAAATTATGAAGTTGAGTTAAGCTGCATATAAAAAAATTTCTTTGTACCGAATATTATTATCACACACCAGACATAAGAGTTATCGTAAAAGTCATTGCCACTTATTTGTATGTAAATACTTACAATTATAAGGAAGTCATGGCATTAAGAACTATGTTCGGAAGAAATATATGTATGGGAGCTATGGTCAAATATAGACCGATTCCCATAAAAATTGGTAAGATGATTTCGATTGCAATAAAACAAATTTGCACTAACTTTACTCTAAATACCAACAAAATAAGATGGTTAATGGGCACAAGGACCCTATTCCGGAAAGAAGCTTGTATGGAGGATATGTGCAGTTATTTCCCTATTCACCTTATTTTCAATTTACCAATTTCATTCAATTATCTCCAAAATTGTGACCTGTACTTTTCGCACAAGGTTTTCATGGACAGTCAGCCGGAATTTGATAAAGTCAGAATAAAAACAAAATCATTATTTTCTGTAATATTGAAAACTTATCTTCTTCCAGGCTATTTTTTTAGTATTAATAACTTCTTCCAAAAAACATCAGGGTCTTAATCACTCTGAAGTTCATATTAAACGAAATCTAATAGTACATCTACCGCCATTCATTATCAAGCTTTTGCTTAATAACCGATTAAACAATGGAAACCTTTTTTAAAGTAAAAGTGACTTTGGTTAATAAGACTGTACATTTTTTGAGTTAGCAATATTTTTAAAAATGTTATTACTGAAATCTAATCGGTATAGTATTTGATTTAAAACGAAAGTTTTTTTAATTGCTCTTGATCTTCACCAAAAATAAATTATCCGCGCTCTACCCAGGACATTAACAAGTGTACCCAATTTGGGTAATTAACCACAAAATGTAGCACTGCTAGAAGTAAAAGCATAAAGCTTTCCGATTATCCTTCAATAATTTAACAAAGGTCTAAGCTGCAGCCAGTTTTAATACAGGCCTACGCCCGAAATATTCGACCTGTCAGTGCAGGGTATCAAAGATTCGGCACAGCCGAATAAAGCACTCTTACTTGTTTTATTATAAAGCCTGCCGGCAACTAAGACTTTTTCCTTAAACTTGAGCCTAATTGCTTAATCGAAAATAATGTATCCGAAAGCAAATTTAAATTTAAAACTCCTAAAAGTGTTGGCAATTTACACAATATTGGTTTTAAATAAATTCGAACGCAAATGAAACCTTTTTAACGCCATGCCAACACCTACGAGTAAATATTGAAAAAACCTTTTAAAACTCAATCAAGTCATATCATTAATAGAATTCAAATAAAAACAATTGGAAAAAAGCCCAAAAAATGAACCTAAAGACTAAGCCCAATATTAACAACTACAAGCAATTGTGGCAATATGAGAAGCTAAAATAACGACAGAAGAATGAAATAAAGTATGAATATTTTCCGGTGGTTTGAACGAATACACAATAACCCTAAAATTTTTTTGAGAACATAACATACAAGCAGTGATGCCAACTTTTCCCTACTAAAAATGGCTAAATAAAATTGGCTAATGGTTAAATAAATTTTTTCATGGCTAAACGAGATGAAAAATGGCTAAATTGGTAACACTGCATACAAGCTATAAATAAAGGATAATTTCTTAAAGATCTTTCCGTTTGTGCTGGTGTGTGTAACACCCAAAATTGTTGGCATGGCATTGATGTCAAAAATAAAATTGTAGTTGTACTTGGGAGGAAAAAAAAAATTAAATTACCCAACTAACCATTTCTAAAGCGAACTGGAACTGGCGAAAGAGCCTGTACAAAAAAATTATTTTTGCGTTTACTAACACTTGCGAATACGAAAATTTTGTTAAAAGCTTTTTTATAGATAAAAATATCCCTGAAAAAATGTTTGTTCTATGTGATTTTGTTCATTATGAGAAGAATTAAAATGGCTTTTTAAAACCGAATCTCTTCTTTCTTTAAATAATTTGTAACATAAAACACATTGAATATTGCCAAAAGCATTGGGCATCATAAAATGTTTTTGGCATATAATTTTTCTTTTGGTGGTTATGGTTTGTTGGGTAGTAAAATAAAAAACAAACACTTCATCCGCTATACATGTCGCGGACAAATCGACTACTAGATGGAAGGAGTGTGAGTGATTTTTGTGCTATGAAATGGAAAGAGATGCTATAAACGCATCTTTAAGTATAATAATCGACTCAGAACCACTTTTTGGATTAATGTAACGCTGTCCGTCCGTTTGTATGTCTGCCTGCCTGCCCATGTAAACTTTATGCACGAAATACAGGTCGCAATTTGGGAGACAATTTGATAAAACTTGGTACATTTTATATATGTACGGCTTTAGTTTTTTTCGAGGTGCTGCGAAGTATGGGCCCAGGAAATATGGCCTTAAAATAAAAATAAAAATTGGCCCTAATTTCGGGCTATTTTTTATAATGCAATATAACCCCATTTTTTTAATGAAAAATTAGTCCTAAAAAGAAAATGCAACATGAGGAATGGGCAATAAATATCGATATATCAAAATATCGATATTTAAAAAAATTATAATCGATATATATCGCCGATATTAAAAATACCCATATATCGATACATCGATATTTATCTACGACTATCGAATTCGATATTTTTAAGATCTCTTTATAATAAAATTCAAGATTTTAACCGTTGCTCAACTGCTTACAATACTGTTGTTTTTCAACAGTTCAGTTTTTTAGAGATGACAACAACAAAATAAGCGCGGAAAAAATATTCTGCAAAGTGTTCCTATAATTATGCAAAAAAAGCCTTAGTTATGGCGTATTAGCAGCAATGGATTCACGAATGTTAAAAATAAAAAAAAATATTTTGTTTTTTATATTTTTTTTTTTTTTATTTGAGCATGTTCTTATATATTAAAAAAGAAATAATTCACAGTTTACTTGTATAGTATGTGTCACAAGTTTCGTTTACCGGCAGAATATAATCCAGCATTATATAATCCCAATTTTTATTTTAGATTTCATATGGCGAATAAATAAAAATTTTTTTGTATTCTTTACTTTTTTTTATTGTAGAATTAACTGCCGGTCCCTCGATTTCAAACGAAAACTTCGTTCGCATAACTTACCTTAAACACTAAATTTTAAAATTGGTTTTTGTTTTAAATAAAATTTAAGCGAATGAAAGTTTCGTTCGAAATCGAGGCACAGGCAGTAGATTTGAAATTAAAAGAAACAATAAAAAGTTAGAATGGAATTACATGTAATATGTTTGTACATATGTAAATATGTATTGACATAGGTATATTAAGATGTTAAATTTGGTAATAATTTCAACTTAACAAGTTCGGTACATCGATATATCGATATTTTTAATCAATACATATCGATACTCGATACGATATATATCGATATTTTTTTCAATTTGCCTCTCCCTATGCAACATGACTCCAATTTTATGGTAATTTCTTCATTATGAAAAATCACCTCAAAATTTTTAATGAATTTTAATCCCAAAAAAAGTTCGCATTAAGGCTGGCTTTTTGAGATCTCAGTTAAACTAGGTTCAGTTAATCTGAAAACAGATTTGTACCGCCATTACTAAGTTTGTACACAAAACGTTGACAGAACAGCTTAGTTTTGCTTAAAACTGTGGTCTTTAATAAAATAATAAAAAAAATCACATTTCGCCGAAAAAATCTTAGTTACAGAGCACGTTAAACTAAGTTTAAGCTTAATCCACATCTCAAAAGCCCGGCCTTAAAAACAAAGAAAGTTATATTAAAAATTTGGGATTGGTTCATATGCCCGAAACTTAAAATCCCAAATTTAAAATCCCAAATTTCAAAATCCCAATTTTAAAAATCCAGATTTTCAAAATCCTGATTTTTAATAACTTGAATAATTATACAGTTTTGGTTTTAAAAATCGCCCGATAGAAAGAATGGTTGGGCCTTTGGGCCTCTGGCTTTGCTAACTAATGCTTCATTACATAGCCGGCCCTCGGACGGGCGCAAGGATTTTCTCATATATGGTATAAGGAACACTGGCTCCGCTAACTAAAGCATCTCTGCATAGCCGGCATGAATTTTCTCCACTTCGATATAAGAAATCGGAATTTTGATACTATTCCTAGGAATTTTTATGTAAAATTTTTCGGGGTAATTTTTCATTTTTTAAAATTTACAATTTATATTAGTAAGTGGAAAATAGCCCCAAAGTAAAAATTGTGATTTTATTTGGGGTCATTTTTCATTGCGTGATTTTGGGATAATTTTTCATTTCACTTAAAATGCAAAAAATAAAAAAAGCCCCAAAACAACAAAATAACTGCTCCAAAATTGCGTGTTGTTCTGTCTCATATAAAATTGCAGGGTCTTTCTTCATTTGTTTTTGGGGCCATATTTCCTGGGGATATATTGCGCCCCGTTCCGCCTTTTTTCGATGTAAGACCAGAGGAAACTAAAATCGGCTAAAGCTGCCACATAAGAAAATATAAATTAGCATGTGTTGTAGAACTTCATCCGTCCGAAGATGAGCTACAACTTTTTCCTTGTTTGATGAAAGATTATTTATTTACTCAACAACAAATTGACAGAATGAAAGTAATCTGAACTTGGCAGTAGGGCAACAAATAAAAAAATTATAAATTGATGGCTTATAAATTGGGGCAAATAATGAAAGAAGAAGGGGAAAATATTAGCAATTTATATTCAAGTAATAAAAAAACAATAGAAATTAGATTTAAATAGTAAAAGCAGAAGGGGCTATAAACGAAAAATAATAGTCTAATGGCAGCAAATGTATCACAAAGCAATAAATAAAGGGAGGGAAATTAAACATCAAAGCAGTGTAAAATAATTTACGATACCACAAAGTGGAAATGAGGGAAAAATGGGTGGTGGAAATTGTTATTAAAGCGAAAAGTTTTACAAAAGTGTTGCACGTCTGAAATATGAGCTGTCATAACAAATTCAGACACTTTACTTGCAACACTAACTTTTGCCAAGCACGAAACGCAAGAACACAAAATTAAAATCGAAAGTAGCGCGAGTTATCAAATTGGAAAAATCAACGAACAGTTGCATACAACAAATAAATAAAAAAAGAGCAAGAAACAAAAAAAAAAGCGTTTTTCAATTCACATTCGCACGATTTGCATATATAAGCAAAGTTTTGTTTTCATTTATCCTGACTGAAACAAAAACAAAAAAAGTGGAAATTTTAATTTTTTTTGACGTGTTTTAAATTGGAAAACAATTTCTGTAAATTATATTTTTTTTTTTTTTTTTTTGTAAAAACAAACAACAGAAGCAGCAGCAAGTTAGTAACACCTGTCAAATACTCATAAAATGCGAACATTTAGCAAAACTTCATCACACGGCTCCTTTATGGCCCATCAAGCCTCATCACCATCAACTAGTCTAATAGCGGCTGTAAAAACTTCAACGGCAGCCTTTCCACGAACACCTTCAGTCAATTTTAAATCAATTGCCACGACATCACTGTATCGTACAAAAAAATGTGCCACCGTTACAATGATGCTTGCCGAGCGTATAATTCGCAATGACTGGTCAGTCGAGGATGAACATTTCTTTGAATCGAACAATATGAATGTTTGGCAGACATTAGAATTTCTTTCGGGTCTAAATTCTCGTAAACGTTATAACTATGAGGGCTATAATGATGCCAACAATGCGATACGCACTTTAACTCCCTCCTGGCGTCGTGATAGTTTCGTTGAAAAAAATGTTAATCCTAACGGTGACGAGTCCAAGACAAGTCCAAATGGCAAGTACTCAACGGTGACTAGCAACACCTTGGAGGGCAATGATAATTTGATAACTAATACTGGAGGTGTTGATGGTAACGGCTTACGTGCGAGTTCTGGACACAATCGGCGTTCGTCGTCTAGCCGCGGTAAGTCTTCTAAATATGGAAAGTGTACACAACGTAAACAACGTGGCAAGCAGAACTTCCATGTAAACGAACTGGACTCAGAATATGCTTTATCGCCATCGGATTATTCGGATTTAATTAAATGCACGTAAGATTTTTTTTCGATAAATTATATATAATTTATATATCTGGGCCAATATGGAAAAGTAGATTTTGTTTGCGGATATCCTCAGTTTTGTTACAGTTTTAATCGAAGAGGTTTTTGCTTTAAGTCTCTTAATTATCGTATTATTAACAGCTTTAAAAGAGGCGAAAAATAAATATTTAAGAAATGTTAGTATATATCGGGTGATTAACCATGAGGTTTAATTTATAATGAAAAATAAAACTAATAAATTTCAAAGTGAACTTAAAATTGTTATAATCGGTTAAAAGAAAAATTTATGACATTTACTGTTTGAAAATGATATCTTGTAAATGTTGGCAATGACTACGTCTGAGGTGGTCCATTCGGAAGTACCAATTTTGGGAGACTCGTTTGAGCACCACGACTGGTATCTCGCGAATAGTGCGAATAACACGGGTACTGTTGGCTTCCAAAGCGTCAGTCGTACCTGGCTTATTCCTGATGACTTCAGACTTTTCATATCCCCAAAGAAAATAGCCCAAAGGTCTAATATCGCGTGACCTATGTGGCCAATTTACCATAGCAAAACGTTAAATTAAGTGCACGCCAAAATTGTTTCTTCAACAAGGTCATTGTTTTACGCTCTGTATGGGTTGTAGCGCCGTCTTGTTGAAACTAGATCACGCCCTTGAATTTCACCGAGATCACTTGAATTTCAGGAAGTACATAGTCCGTTAACATGGTGCGATAACGGTTACCATTGCCAGTAACATTCTGGGCAGTGTGGCCATTTTGACATTTTTGCAGCTAAATTTAGCATTAAAGATTTTTATTTAACTGCAATATTTTCATTTAGCACTTGGCATTTTATTTAGCATTTTTGGAAAATATTTTTAGCTTTTTTTTAGCATTATTTATTTTAAAACTTTAGACGAATAGTTTTATTGATTTTACAAAATTTTTTTTATTAATTATAATAAATTTTGACTAAAAGTGGTTGTACCAAAAATGAAATTTCGTATGAAAATGGACAATTCTTATGTTAAGAAACATCCTTCCTGTCTTGTTGAAAAAATGGACTTTTCATGGAATATTAGAAATAGCATTGTCATGTTGATTGTAAAGATTATTTTCCCTTTGATATTACGATATAAACGTACAAGGAAGTTTCACTTTGCATTTATATATAAATTAAATAGTGTAAATATTTGAAAAAATTGTTTGCTCTATACTGCTGAAAAAAATAATTATTTTAAAGCTTCAACTTTTCTTAAACTATAAAAAATAATATGATCTAAAAAAATTTGTATATCATAGAAATTAATCGTGTAAATTTTGCATGTATCAAAGGTTTGCAAGCCTCCTATATTAAACATTTAATCTTATATTTATATGTATGAGATGCTTTAGACAAATCTCGCCATTTGCTTAAATATAACCATTTATTTCAATTTCGTTCAAAAACTAGTTAATTAAATGTATTTAGTTTCGAATTAAATTTCATACTGGTAAAACATTTTTAACAAAAATCTTTAAAAAATTTTAGCTTTATTTTTAAATCATTTTTAGCATTTTTTGGCCTTGTCTAATGCCTGATTTAGCTGTAAAATTTTTTATACCTGGCCACACTGATTCTCATTTTCGATTCGTCATGGTTTTCTCGTACACTCTCAGCTACAGCTGCACTTCACTACGTGCTGGTTGTGGTCTGATCGGTCGAGTATCATCCTCTAATGTAAACTGACAAAATTGTTTTCCAAAGAGCTTAATATCCGAAAACATCAAAAAAAAAAAAAATCTAGAGCAATTCCATATGAAAGCGATCACCTTTTGGACGACCCCTCTCCGATTTTAAAATAAATGGTCTCAATCGATTGCCCAGCAAAAAATAATGTACCTACATATTTTTTTTTTTTTTTTATAGTGACTGGTTTAGTGGTGGTGTACACCACTGTCATGTGACAAAATTGAAGAATTCTTCATAAGGGACCTCATTGAAAGTTGTTTTAAAAAAAACTACTAAAGCGATCGCAACGAGTGATAGCTCGTTGGAAAGGTATTGAATCAGGCTTTAATTGAAAAATAAAATTTTCCTAATTTTTCTTAGAAATTTACCTTTAAATTATCCCAAGAAAATTAAATTTTCCGATTTTCCACAGAAGCTCCTAAATTTTCCGGCTAATTTTTTTTTTTTTGGATTCCTCATAATTTTTGCTTTAAGAATCAGCAATAAAAAAATGGGCCCCGACTCCTTGTTTGGACAGGAAAAGAGCATTTAAGAGACCACCTTGTTAAAAATACATTTTAAAAATTATTTTACAGTTAAAAATACATTTATGAAGAAAAAATCAATTTTTTTTAAGAGCCCCAAGTTGAGTGTGTAGTGAATATGGTCTGCCTGCCTTCACAAGATCGGCCATAAATCCATTGATAATAGCAGCAGTGGCATGTAATGGCACACCAAACCCGACTGAGGCTACAGGTCATAAAATGTTTTGTAAATTTTTTAAATTACCAGGTAATAAATATTTCGCCTAAAATGACACGTGCAGAAAGAAGTCATAAAACACGGATTTTCCATAAATATGGCGAAATATTTATTACCTGGTAATTTAAAAAATTTGCAAAACATTTTATGACCTGTGGTCGGCTTATTGGCAGTAACCAATTAAGTCCCTTTTAAAAAACATTTTATGACCAGTAGTTCACGCAAATTTTCCTATTAAAGAAAAGCAAATATCGCTTATTTTTTTTTTACCTATTTTTTTACCAAAAAATAAATATAAATACTTCACACACTCTGAGTCAAATTTCAGTTGAATACTAAACGTGAAAGTGTTAAAGTGTTTTTTTTTTGTAAAGTAAAGAGTGAAGATGTAAAGACAATTTAAAGTAAAATGAATAAATTTTGCTGCAATCCGTTTAACAAGAGTAGACATCGTTCGAAAAAGATAAAAGTATTAAAATTAACTGGTGTTTCGAAGCGATACATGAATGAATTAAATATACAATACGGTGAAGAAGCAGAATTCATTTGCCCCAAGTGTAAAATCGATTTGTCTCAACAAGCAAATGCATTGAAACAAATGCAGCCACAATCCGAGAGTGAAATGACAAGTGAACAAAATGTTTCATCTGATAGTGAGGCAGACATTCCGATGGTCAATATGTCTTTGAGTCCTTTGAATGAGGCTATTACCACTTTAGGTGAAACGCCTATTAGAAAAAGAAAGTTGCGAAGTGAAACATACAGGAAAGAGAAAAAAGGCAAAGTTATGAGTGCAATCGCGACAATATTTGATGAAGGCTCTGATAACGAATGCAGTCAAGCAGATGACGTTGATGACGGCAAACAAATGATTGAGCAGTTGAAAAGAAAATTCAATTTAGCGACCACTTTTCCGGAGAAATATCTCATTTTATCTGTGCTGCCTCAATCATGGTCTATACGCAAGATTTCTGAACAGTTTCAAACATCTTTTTACATCGCGAGAAGAAGCAAAGAATTAGTTCGACAGAAGGGCATATTGGCGACTCCCACCAAGAAATTTGGCTCAAGGACCCTCAGCGAAGCAACGGTGAAATTAATTCAAGATTTTTACTGCAATGATGACAACAGCCGCGCCTGCCCAGGTACACGTGACTATGTTATCACACGTGAAGATGGAGAAAAAGTACACAAGCAGCGCAGATTATTATTATGTAATCTATCCGAAGCATACCATCAGTTCAATGAGAAATACCCAGCAGAAAAAGTGGGATTTTCTAAGTTTGCCATCCTACGACCAAAAGAATGCGTGCTGGCATTAGACAGGCACGGAACGCATTCAGTCTGCGTTTGCATGTTTCATCAAAACATCAAATTAATTTTCTTTCCATGCAAGAAATTGAAAGTATTTCACGGTGAAATTGAAACATATAGGGACCTCCTGTCGAAGTCGTTGTGCGCATACCCCACGGAAAATTGTCATCTGTCCAAATGCGACAATTGTCCGAAGATGGACGAGCTAGAGCAATATTTGGCGGAAAAGTTTGAACAGCTGTTAATTCAGGAGGTGCATTTCAAACAGTGGATAATTAGCAGCGGCAGATGTTCCCTTGAGACCGTGGTAAAGCAGATTCCGGAATTCATCGAGGAATTCGGATTCAAGTTGAATGAACTGAAGGCGCACCATTTCATATCCGAGATGCAATCGAAATTTCTAAAGGAAAGTAAGGAGAAATTAGCCCAAAATGAATTCATTGTGATAAGCGACTTTGCCGAGAATTACACTTTTCTCGTTCAGGATGAAATTCAGGCTTATCACTGGGCAAACGACCAGTGCACGGCGCATCCTTTTTGCATTTATTTCAAAAACGAAGATAACGAACTACAGACCGTAAGCCTTGTTGTTGTCGCGGAGAGTTTAGCTCATAATTATGTGTCCGTTTATTTATTTCAAATGAAACTGTTTGAATTCTTAAGATCAAAATTCGATGCAATCGACAAAGTAACTTTTTTTTTAGACGGCGCGGCTTCTCAGTACAAGAATAAAAAAAATTTTTACAATCTTTGCATAATTGAAGAAGAACAAAACTGCAAGGTCGAGTGGCACTTTTTCGCGACGTCCCACGGTAAGGGCCCATGCGATGCGTTAGGGGGAACCCTAAAACGCATGGCGACTAAGGCAAGTTTGCAAAGGCCATATACTGACCAGATCTTAAATGTACAACATTTGTTTTCGTGGATTCAAAGCAAGGAAATTGCCATTAACACAGTTTTATGCACTCAAAAAGAACACGATGCCATGGAGCGACGAATTCAAAACAGATATAATAATGTCAAAACTATAACTGGAACGCAAAAGTTTCATTGCTTCATACCAAATATTTCTGATATGTCAATTAATGTAAAGCGGTACTCTTCGTCTGCTGACGTGCTAAATTTAAAGTTACTTTAATTTTATAATGATGCCAAGACAATTGAAATTTTTAATAAATATTGTAATTAAGTATAAGCAGCAAAATAAGAAAGATTTTTTCTTCATAAATGTATTTTTAACTGTAAAATAATTTTTAAAATGTATTTTTAACAAGGTGGTCTCTTAAATGCTCTTCTCCTGTCCAAACAAGGAGTCGGGGCCCATTTTTTTATTGCTGATTCTTAAAGCAAAAATTATGAGGAATCCAAAAAAAAAAAATTAGCCGGAAAATTTAGGAGCTTCTGTGGAAAATCGGAAAATTTAATTTTCTTGGGAAAATTAAGAGGTAAATTTCTAAGAAAAATTAGGAAAATTTTATTTTTCAATTAAAGCCTGATTCAATACCTTTCCAACGAGCTATCACTCGTTGCGATCGCTTTAGTAGTTTTTTTTTTAAAACAACTTTCAATGAGGTCCCTTATGAAGAATTCTTCAATTTTGTCACATGACAGTGGTGTACACCACCACTAAACCAGTCACTATAAAAAAAAAAAAATATGTAGGTACATTATTTTTTGCTGGGCAATCGATTGAGACTAGTTATTTTAAAATCGGAGAGGGGTCGTCCAAAAGGTGATCGCTTTCATATGGAATTGCTCTATACCCTTTCCAACTGTTGTGCAAATTAAAGTCTAATCTTTATAAAAACTCTCTTCGTAGTAACATAATTCGTTGCGCTTTTAGGCGTATTAAAGTCAATTTCAATAAAATTGGCTGATTAGGACGAAGTTATATGAAGGAGATGTTTTATTTATTTTCCTAGTCAAGCCATTTTTTGTCAGTTGAACATATGAAGTTCCTGATGGAAGTCGCGAGGCAGGTTCTACAGTTATAGTTATATTTTGTTCAATATTAGGCAATTGTAAAGGTGACGTTGACGGTATGTTTTTATCAGCAAATGATAGCGATGGTAAAACAAGATTTTTCGGGATGTACATTTTGCACTTATTTTTTTAGCGGTGTGAATGATGCAGTGTTGCCACCTTGTGGGTAATTACCCGAATTTGGTGTAATTTTTACTCTCGTGGGTAGAGCGTGGGTAATTTGTTTGAGGTGTAAATCAGGTGTAATTTGAAATTCTTTAATTTTAAAACAAAAAATATAAAGATTTAATTTTAGTATACGATATTGTTGATCTAAAAAAATTACAGTTCACAAATTTAGTTCAACCAAACCCACTGTTTATTTAAAAAAAAAATAAAGATTTCCATAGTTTGTGAAACAAAAGATTAATTCTGATTGGGGCCAGATGGAAAATTAGATTTCGATATATATGAGCTTCATAATTATTAAGAGTCGGAAGTTTATTGGAACAAGTTAGAGTGCTTTATTCGGCTGTGCCGAATCTTTGGTACCCTCCACCGACAGGAGTGGGCTCTATATGATAAATACATATACATTATTAACTAAGCTTCATAAAAACATCATGATTCGTAACAGTTTTAGCCGAACTTAAATGATTTTTAGGAGGGTAATTTGTATTGGACCTATAGTAAATTGTGGACCAATCATCCCAAAATTCTGAAGACTGATTTCTGGTATTACAAAAATTAATTAAAATAAATTTCAATACAGCAGTGCAATTAGTTTTAGCGTTAACAGTACATTTCACAAATTTGCATGATATTTTTTCTGGCCATATGAATTTAAGTAAAAAATTTCAACGCAATATCTATATCTGTGTTGGTTTATGGTGAATTTAATTATTTTCCCAAAGTGGGATTTATTTGGTTTTAGGCGTAAGAAACTGTTTTCCGAGAGTAGGGTTTATATGGGGCATAGTGTAAATTATGGAACGATCTTCAAAAAATTTTACAGTGTGATTTCTGGTCCTATAAAACTGTGACGTACCAAATTTTAATATGCTAGCGTTATTTATTGCGGTTTTAGGCGTACTAAACTGTTTTCCGCGATATGGGTTTATATGGGGCCTATGGTCAATTATAGACCGCTCTTCAAGAAATGTAACAGTATGATTTACAGTCGTATAAAGCGAATTCGTGCAAAATTTTATGTCATTCCGTGCATTATTCCACCATTTATGTTAGTTTTTGTATCAAAATTATCAATTTTTTTGGGTAGTGGTTCCACATTTTGATTCATAGTTCTGATCCTACTTTTGCGTTTTTCGAAAGTGAGCGTGTTTTCAACAGACGGACAGACAGACAGGCGGACATGGCTAAATCGACTTAGATTTACTCAAGGAGCCAGAATATATATACTTTATGGGGTCTTAGATGTATTATAAAAAAGTTTCACACGGAATGAAAAACTTAGTATACCCTCATTCACCACAATGGGGGTGGAGGGTATAAAAAGAAGGAAGGTATTTATACTAAAAAAGGAGGAAAATATGTTTCCAGTATTACAAAGAGTAATAAATTTTGTGTTTGCTTTAACAATTAAAATGCTTTAGTGATTTGATTTGAGAAACAGACTGTCATCTGAAACCATTACAGGAATTATATTTACTCAATAAAGCAAACAACGGAACATCAATGAATATTTTGGACCTTCCCTAGATATTGGACGTATAAGTTATTATTTTAATATTTTTTTTAATTGAATTTAATACGAATCTTAATATATGAATCTAAATAGTATGACTTATATTAATTTCATTTAAATGAATTAGGTATTATAAGTTTTTCCTGATATATAATAACGCATACAAATATTTGTTGCAGTATATCGATCGACTTAGAATCAATATCCGAGTCGTCCGTCCTGTTCGCTCGTTGCATGTCCATGTAAACCTTCTGCTCAAAGTGCAGGTTGCAATTTTTAAAATACTTCCGTTCCATAATTTTACATAGCCCCCATATGAACTTTTTGCCCAATAGAGTCTTCTATTTGAACAAAATTTGGCCCAAATATATTTTATTTCAACCTAAGTTATCTTACGAAATCAATTATGCAATCAGTCCATATATGACCCTGGCTCCGATAAAAATACCACTCACGAAAATAGTTTGTTGAATCATAATTGCATTATAAATATTGTTATGTATTGATAAAAAAAAAAAAAAAAAAAAAAAAAATAGATACTATGCCAGGCAAAATTTTGTGCTGGTACGCAAATCATTGAACGTAGGTCATATATAAACCCCTTCCTTAAATCACTTTAAGACGAAAAAATCTCGGAATGATTTTTGTAGTTACCTCGATAATATTCGGCGTTAAGAATTCTTATATTATTAGTTTTATCCTCATACATATAACAATTTTATTTTAATAGGTGCGCAATTGCATACGGGACCTAACAAGGAATCACACCCTTAAAAATTGTTTTATAAATAGTGTGGTGTAGGGTGTCAAATGCTCGGAATTGAGCGACTATGTATGTACTTTCTAATTTGTCCTTTTTTGTAAAAGTTTTTTTTGTATGATAAAACGGAAATTTGATGTCCGGTGTAATTTCATTTAAATTGGGTAATTTTGAGTCATCTCAAGTGTAGTCTTGAATTTTGCTGGTGGTAACACTAGAATGATGGCTCATTATCACAAGTTTCTTTATTGGTTTCTCTTTTCTTTTCTGCTTTTTTTAGCATATAACATAAATAATGTATGATTTATAGTTACACAAATAAAAATTAATAAATTATTAATAAAAATTGAAAAATACAGAAATTTGAATGTACAAGTGAATATATTTATGTGTGAACTGAACAAGGCTGGTTTGCACCAATGCACAACGTTAATTTTTATTTCATATCGATAGCTCAATACCAAAACAACCTAAGTCGGCATGTTTTTAATTTTTTCACGCTTTTGAATTAAGTTGATATTTTTCTATTTAAATTATGTCAAATTTTGGTGTTGATTGGCTTATCCAAGCCCAAAAAAGTAACTTAGCATACAACTGAATGTTATATCGCCGGTTAACTTAAGTAGCTGCTACTGAAAAACTCACTTTTTAGACTTATCATGGTTTGGAATTGAACTGTCGATACTATTTTTTGCTCACTCTTTATTACTCTGAGATGATATTCGCAGATCCAAGAACAAAATTCTCTGGTTTTTTAAAGTTATTCGTACTTGTTGGTGTTTGCAAGAACTTGTCCGTAGTATGGCATACACAAAGAAGAAATCTTATAATATGCTAAAAAAACAAATCGTAGATACTTAGGTAAAAGTCTAAAGAGCCTAAAACTTTGGTCAATGTGACTTTTTATCATTTTTATCATTAGAGGTGGTACATGTGATCAGTTTGCTTAACGTTTTTCCGTCATTTACAAAAGAAAATAGGTCTTAAGCTAAACATAAAAATAAGAAACACATTCATTTTGGAACGTTATTTGCAAGGAAGTTATTTCATGCTCGTAATTAAGATCAACATGAATATTAAAAAAACTTGGTGCAGCCTTTTATTTTTTCCATTATAAATTTAGCTTTTATACAAATTGTTTACTAGATTTTGCCTTCTACAATTCATGGATATTTTGTTGATAAAAAGAAATCCCTGATTCATTGTTTAACTTGATTTTAAGCACTTCGAATAAAAAAATAAAAGAGGCGTTTTTATGATGTGGCTAGAAGTGTAATTACTGCATTTCGCATTGCTTTTTAATATTTCTCTGCTATATATTATGAATAAACCGCTTTTGATAGTTTTACTATGAATTCACATCTACAATTGTCTATTTGCGTTTACATTTTTTACAGTGTATTTAGGTTTACCAAAAGCTTTATTGTTGCTTATTCTATACACGAACCATTGTAAACAAAAACGTTTCAAATTAAGCTAAAGCTTTCATACAAAACTTAAACCAATAACCTAAATGTCTATGTACTGAGGTAATGAGCAACAAACTGGAAAAATATGTGAATTGGACAAGATATGAACGTGTATAGCAACTTACGTATTAATAACACAGTGCAACACATAAAACGCAAACTCCTTATCGTGTGGTATTCTCGAAGTACTTACTGAAACTAACAAAACGCAATTAAGGGTCTCTTAATTTAAGCTTTTTTTATGGCCTAATGTATATTTTTCTATGTTAAGAAACCTATGGATGTCGCAACATTTTACACCGACACACATCCGAATGCTACTTGCCAAAATGTATTTACTGCCAACTCTAATGTATGGTTGCGAGCTATTTGCTAGTTGTAATGCTGAATGTAGACGAAGGCTGAATGTAACATATAACAACATTGCAAGATATATTTTTGGTGTTAGAAGATATGAAAGCATTTCACGATTTGCATATAAAATTTATAATGTCACCTTTGATAATTTATTAAAGTGCCGAACACTTATCTTCTTACATAAAATAATATACAACCGACAACCACCATATCTCTATGAGAAAATAACATTCTCAAGGTCGAATAGAGGTAACAAGATAAATAGCATTAAGTATACAAAAGCGATATCTGAGCAACACTTTTTCATTAATTCAATTCGTCTTTGGAGCCAATTACCCCCTCAAATACAAGTTATTAGCAATGCAAGCCATTTCAAATCTGCCATATTTAAGCACTTTACGTAATTATTTTACCTTTTAAATAAGCACTTGTGCCTTCATTTTTTGTCTAATTTTTTATGTTAATTATAAAAAAATTAAAATTGTTAGTTATTATTATTATTTTTTTTTTTTCTTTAAATAATTATTGTTAT
The DNA here is from genome assembly GCA_943735925.1 of Pollenia amentaria. Lineage (NCBI taxonomy): Eukaryota > Metazoa > Arthropoda > Insecta > Diptera > Polleniidae > Pollenia > Pollenia amentaria. The sequence continues at coordinate 128,417,467 of OX031007.1, read as the reverse complement.
TGCTTAAATTTACGAAAATATTTACATATCTATAAATGTGCCAAATAACTAAGCAATACTTTAATATAAGACTTGTTCTTGTTGTATTGTAATAACATAAGTAATAAATAAAATAAAACAAAATAAAAATAAAAAAAAAAATATTTTGGCTAAAACTTGAATTTTGTGAAGAACCTGGAATTTTTCTCACGATTATCAGGGGTGTTCTGGAAATCGAAAACGCACGAACTTAAAAGTCGTTCTTTCAAACAGATTTTTGTAGTTAAAGAAATACAAATACAATACAATACAAATATTTCTCTATTAAACAGAATTCTATAAGAAAATTATAACAAATTGGACTAAGAGTGTATTAAAAAGAACTTCAAAATTCTTGCGTTTTGCGTTTTCAATTTCCAGAACAGCCCCGTATTTCTCGAAAGCCAAAAAAAAAATTAGTTTTCCTATCTTCGGCACAATTGTAGATATAGCAGAAAGTGTAAAACAAATAAACTCGAAAAAACTGTATTTAGTGCCTCAAAATGGCTAAAATGTCTAATATCGTTTAGCCTATATCTGCCCAACTGTGGGAAATCCAGTAAATAAATCTTCAGAAAAAATATTTCTTATAATGTTATTCATAATTCTTTTATATATGCTTTTTCCATATTTCTTATCGAAAGTTCGAGAAATATATGAAAAATGTAGCAAAAGGCAAAATAACATGATATTGATTAATGCAGTTTTGTGGCCCCTGATGCAGTTTTTTCGGACTAGTTTGTTTAACACTTTATTTTCCGCTAGTCAATAGCTGCAATTAAGCCAAACATAGAAAGACAAAATTGCAATTTGTTTCCGAGATATAGCTGTGAGAAAAATTACATTTTCTTAGGGAAAAATGAAGTTTTAGCCAAAATATATCCGAAAAGTAGCTAAACAAGCAAAATCTAAATGGGGGTATTCTTCATTTGATCTTTCGCAAATATGCTTTTTAAAAAAGACTTGCAATTACAAGAATTAAAAAAAATCTCTTAGAATATCCCTGCAATGCTGTAAGAAAACGAAAACCCTACAGGTATAAAATTTTCCCTCTTTCTGGCAGCACTATATAAAAGTAGGTCATTCGTAAAACTGTTTTGGCAAGGAAAGCAGAACGAGCGTTATAGCTATTGTTTTTTTTTTTTTTTTTTTTTTTTTTTTTGTAGACAATCTCTTTTTAAACCATACACAACGGGAGGAAGGGTATATTGAGGTTAATTATACCCACACCACAATAGTTGAGAAGGTATTATGTATTTGTGCTGATGTGTGTAACACCGATCGACTCAGAATCACTTTCTGAAATTTAAAATGTATGTAGATAGATCCATATTTATATGTACAAATAAGGAGTGCAGTTTTTACAAAATAGGACCAGGAGGAGAGAGGGAGGGGCAATTTCTGCCTCTCAGAATCTATCCAACCCATTTTAATGAAATTTAGAACATAGATATATCTATATTTATATGGACACATAAGCTATGGATTTTTTTTAATAAGACCAGGAGGGGTGATAAGGGGCGCTTTTTGCCTCATCAAAATTATCCAACGGATTTTATTGAAATTTAAAACAGATATGTCCCTCTTCATATAACCACATTAGTATTAGCCTTTTTTCAAAACCATGGTCCAAATAGGTAGACTTGCAAAAATTTGTTCCTTAATACTTTGGTGTAGGGTATCATATGGTCGGGCTTGACGGACTATACTTTCCTACGTGTTTTTATATAATTTTGTGATTCTGTTATTGATTTCTACAATAATGATCTTAGAACATAAAAGGAAATATATTGTGGATAACTATGAGTAGCGAAATTGATTAAACAATGTCCATCTATCCGTCCGTTAGTGTGTCTGTCCGTGTCTATGTTGAAGTGGTTTTTCGAAAACCCTAGATATGATCGGGACTAGGCTGTTGTATATTTATAACGCATTTAGTCCACAATAGTTTGATACAAAAACAAAATTTGATTGGTCCACAAATGACCAAGATATGAGTAAGAAATCACGATATTTTCTTTTGGAAGTCTTATTATAACCTATGAACTTTAATTTTTAACTTTCACATGAAATAAACTTATGAAAATACTGGTAGTAAAAATAACAAATGGCCTAAAATTATAGACATACAAATCCTTTCAGAAATTATGGTTTTGGTATAGTAGCAGTCATTACGATATGAGCTAAGGGGAATAGATATGACATAATATATAAGACATATGTCTTATATATTAAAGGGCTGAATGAATAATTTCATTCATGAACACACTGATATGTTTATTCAATGAAGTTCGCATTCAAATAAAATTCAGACCACTGAACAAACTGTTGTTTTATTCATGCTACTAGCAAACACATTTCGTTTCATATGGCAAACACAAAGACTTTGTTCAATGAAACGACTTTTGTTTTACAGTTTGTCTTGTTTCTCTCTCATTTTTTTTTTTATATAAATACTCAATAGCAATGTTGCCACTTAGTAAATTTATGTAATTTTTTCTTTTTTGTTACCTTTACAATAATATATATAATGTGTAAAGCATTTATTAAATAAAATTTAAATTTGTTTCCTAACTAATTCGTTATTGCTTAGAAGTACAAGCAAAACACTTTGCTGAAAAATGTTTTTGAAAATAAAATGAAATTTTTTTTTGAAGTTTAAAAATTTACATTAAAAACAATTAATTTACATTGCAAACAAAGTCAAATTTGTATTATTTTTATTATTTAAATATTAATGTACTTCATTATCTTGTTGCTCTTACTCTTCATGGTTATTTTTTTTATCTTTCCTAATGTTTTTCATTTCTTTCAACTGGCAATACTGACTTTAAAATAAATGTGTTTTTCCATGAACTTATTCGACATTTATTCAGTAATTGTTTTGTTTCAGATTTGTTAGTATTCATATTCTCTTGTTTAAGTAAACAAAAAATCTGCATCTTACTCGTCTCTTAAATTTCGTGTGTTTGTTGCTTTCATTTCGTAGTTTATTATATTATATTTAACGAGTATTAACTATTGAAAATGAGCGAAACCGGTCCGTTTTTTCACTAGGCCCCTATAAACGTGTGCTAGAATTTTTGGTAGAATTTTTATTACTATGGTGCAGGTGTTATAATATTCGGCACAGCCGAATATATACCACTTCAATCTGTGTGGTGGAGGGCCATATATAATTCAATTTGACTTGATGAAGCATTAAAGCATTTAAAACTCTGACCGCCTACTGGTGGATACCATTATACTTAGAAGTGGCTTCTGAAAGTTTTCGGCTTTGTGTAACTACTAGGACTTAGGTTGATCGATGCCTTTGAAGGAGGCTCTTACATACAAAAAAGCAGGGACTGAAAATAACAGTTATTTTGAAATTTTAAAACAAAAAAAGCACATAGAAGTAAATGCTGGCAAACTGATTCAAGTATACCATATTGATCCTTATGAACTTTTCTATGATAAAATATTGGCCCCTATTATGAGTTACGTTCGATAAACGATTTTCGCTGGCTATCGAACATCGACTACCGAATGTTAATTTGGTATTATGAGTTGGCAGCGTTGTCGAAAATTTCGTTGTGCATCGAATTTTTCAACGAAAACAAATTTGCTTTCGACGGTGTTAATAATTAAAAAAAAATGTTGAAAATGTAAGTTTTTTTTAATATATTAGTTTTGGTGTGCAAATTCCACATTCTTAATTATTTTTGGCTTTTTTATGCAAGACAGTAGTAACCAGCAGTTTGAATAGCTTGTTTCCCTTATGGAACAAAATCCTTTGTTGGGAATTTTTACAAAGTTCAGGCTACAGGTACAGGCCAGCTCCAGTAAGCGTTCATCTTCATTAGATGAATCATCGTACCATAATTCCGTCGTAGTCATGAGTTATATTAGTTTTATGTTTTAAAGTTGTTAACAAAAATATTTTATTTAAAGTGACAGCTGATAGAAAATGTACTACTGTGAATAAACTAATTCACAATAGTACTTTTTTATCGAATGTGTGCTATAATACCAAATAAAAATTCGTTCGATCAACTAATTTGACTGCTGTCGAAAATCGAATTAAGTTCATAATAGGCACCATTATGATTTTTTAAGTTTTGTTGTTATTTTTTCGATGAAAAATTACAGATATTTTTTGATTTATTTTTTTTTTGGACAAAAGTAACCGTTACTTTATTAAATTTATTTTTTCGATCAAAAATAACAGTTATTTTATGATTTTTATTTTGAACAAAAATAACAATTATTTTTTGATTTTTATTTTTTTGAGCAAAAATAAAAGTTATTCTTTTAAGAAATATACGTGTTATAATTATTGAGTTGACTTTAAATATTTTTTAAATGTGTGATCATCATTGGGATATCTTTTGCGCATTAAAATAAATATATAAAGTCAACTAGATAATTATAACACGAACATTTCTTTAAAGAATAACTTTTATTTTTGATCGAAAAAATAAATGTAAAAAAATAACTGTTATTTTTGGTCAAAAAAATAAAAATCAAAAATAACTGTTATTTCTGTTCAAAAAAAAATAAAAATCACAAAATAACTGTTATTTTTGTTCAAAAAAAAAAAAAAAAATCAAAAAATAACTGTTATCATCTGTCTTTTATGAAAAAAGGAATAACTGTTACGGTCGCTTCAAAAAAGTTGTCCATTTAGACTTATAATTAAAAATAAATAAATAAACACTATTTGCAACAACATTCTTTCTTTGCCCACTGTGCCAACAATAACTAGATAGTGAATAGTTTTTCTGTACACTTTGGTAAGTTAAAAAAGTTTCAATATACAACTTTAAGAACAAACATTTACTTTAAGGACATTCAACTTCTTGGAAGCTTCTTAAATATTTTGGTCTCCCAGCAGCAGATGCTGCTGCAATACGCACAAACGCATCTGTTAATTGCGTTTTAGATGTTGCAACTAGTAAACAAAAAAAAAAAAAAAAAAAAAGAAAAAAACAAAAATAAACAGTGCAAGTACTTTATATGGTATTGCTTTTTGTTGCTTTCAGCTAGAATAAATTATTGTCTAATACAAAATTTATGGGCACACTCGTCGTAGAAGGTTACTCGAACTGCACTTCTTCAGATGGATTGTAATGGTGGTATTTATTTTTCTTTCTTATTGGTGTTGTTGTTTTTGGTTTACGAACATCAAATGCAAAGAGTTTTGTCTACATTTCAAATCAAAAGTAAAACAAGTTTTTCAGCGTTTGTTGTTATTCATCAGGCACTCATGTACAAAGAATTTCTTTGCAACTTAATTTTAACACACATTTGCAAGTGGCAGCCAGGAGCTAAAACTTCTTTCGGAATCGTTTTCGTATTCCTCTGAAACTTGAGTTCAATTTCAATGGAAGTGCAACAAGTTTTATTTTTATATCCTATTAAAGTTGTTTATGTCTCTTTGTTCCTTTTTTTGCAGGATTTTATTTAACTTTAATACTTTTTCTTTATGAGAAATATCGTTTTTTTCTGTTGAAGTTGACGATGATGGCAAATTGCCACTCCATTGTATGGCTGTCGAATGCCACAAGTGAAATGAATGAATGAAACAAACGAACAAACAGACAGCGAACACAAAATTAAAAGTCGTCAAAAAGTAATAAAAATATCTGATGGATAAAGTTTAGTAACTTTTCCTTTTTTATGACATCTCTTTTAAATAATGCTCGTAATTGGCTGGCAAACAAAGTCGGTAATTTTAAATACTCATTGTATGGGATTTGTTTCTAAAAAAAACTGAAAAATGGAGTGACATTTTTCTTTTTATTACGGAATATTAAAAGTTGCGTTGCAGTATTTTTTTTCACACTTTATGGTCCAATACCAGAAGTACAATTTAAGTTTAAATTTGTAAAGTTTACCGTTAAGTTTAGCATTTGATTGCAAAAAACCATAATTGGGATTAAGTTTACAATCATGGTTACTGATAAATCCCAATAACCGATTGATCTCGATTATTCTCTATATATAGCATTTTCAGTTTAAATAAAATCTTTTTGAAATTAAACGAAACCTATTTCCAAAATAAACGAAACTTTATTCAATTGAGTTAAACATTTTTCAAATTAAATTAAGCCATTTTTAAAATCTTGTAGGGACTTAAGCCTCTAGTACACGGAATGTAAAAAGCCACATGCGCATGTGGTTCTGACGTAATTTTGACGTCAATGCAAAGCCACAATAAACATTGCGTGTTGTGTGATGACGTCAAAATTACGTCAGAACCACATGCGAATGTGGCTTTTTACATAAAGTGTACTAGAGGCTTTTTTTTTGTTAGAGACGGTGAACGAGCTCATGTAACTGGTACGACAGATAAGAGTGGCGTTGTTTACCTGTTTGCACTGTGAATTCGGCCCGTTTCCAAATATTTCTTCGGGAGCTCTTAGATAGAATTGAAAGCAGCCCAAGGCTACAAAACTCATTTTTAATTATGCATAATGCCAGAGTTCATAAATCCCAAGTAATATGACATATGGTGGACAATAGTGAATGTACATTAAAATGTTACCTCTTTATTCTCCTATGCTGAGCCCAATCATTATTAAGATATTTTACCATTGATCGTAACATAGTTAGTGTCGCCTAAAGCGGCGAGTGAATAAGCTCTTCATTAATCAGTAATGCAAAGCAATACAAAAAACAAATTCTCTACAAAATTTTAAAAATGGCTTTATTTATTTTGAAAAACGTTTAACTGTATTTAAATAAAGTTTCGTTTATTTTGAAAAAGGTTTCGTTTAATTTCAAAAAGGTTTCGTTTACGTGTTTGTACGTAAACGCTAAACTCAAAAACTACTGCACCGATTTTGAAAAAAATATATACACATATTTTATGGACCGTGGGTCGTGTTACTGTGAAGTTTGACGTTCATTCAATAAATTTCGCGATTTTTTCAATTTTTTTTATTGGGTGTTTTTGCATATGTATGTTTTCAAAAGCAATTAAATACGTTCAAACCAATATTATTAAGCTCAAAAAAAAAAAAATAATATGTCGAAGCTAAACCAACTAACGATCGTTCGGATGTATATGCTTTCTTATTTAGTTAGTTAAAAAATATACATGTACATGTCAGTATTTATTCAAATTTAGAATTTAAAATAAATGAATTACATATTAAATCAGATGCCACGGTCACGTGCAAATATTGGTCGCAATTAGAGTTTGTTCCCGGGATTTCTTGTCCTGGGAATTCCCGGGATTTACAGTTGTTTTCAATTCCCGCTTTCCCGGGAATTTATTGTGGGATTCCCGGGAAATTTTGAAGTAAATCTTTTGTTAAAACTTTAGTAAATTTATGTCAGACATGCCTTTAGCTGTTTTATCCAACTTAATTTCACCAAAATACTTAAATTTTTTACAGTTTAAATGATGAAACAGAATTGAGTCTTCAACTTCAGGCAAAAATTGTTAAGCCCATAATTAAAACGTCGACCGTAACTGCAATTTTCTCTCATTTCTTTTGTTTTCTTTTGTTCTTTTTTTTCTTTGTTTACAAAATGTATGAAATTGAACGAACGTATGGTAGCATTGTTGGGAGAATAATTGTCTCTTTGTGAGAGCATGAGAAAAAACGTCTTCAAAATAAAATTGATTTTATTTCTCGACCGCATTCTCTGGCATAATTTTATGTCAAACTGTATGGAAAACAACGTTCAGCCCCAGTTCTGTTTCATCATTAAGGCTTTTAAACTAATTTTTGAGAATGGGCTTTATATTGGGCCTATGATAAATTATAGAACTATCATCACGAAATTTTATTTCTTGTCCTAGCAAACTGAAGTGTAAATTTTACAACATTATTATAAAGCTTTGCGGTTAAGGGCGTAGTAAATTGTTTTCCTAGATTGAGTTTCATATGCGGCATTTTAAGTGATTTTGAGTCTTATAAAAGTAGAAAGTAGAAAATTGTGTGCATTTCGCCACAAATATATGTTGGTTTTAGTTGAGTTTTTAGGGAGGTAGTTCCACATTTGGGTGCATAACTATTTTCCTACTGAAGCGATTCAATCCCAAACAGCCAAGAAGATTTAGAAACAATTTGACACCCAAATGGCAGAATCGGCGTAGAATTAATAAAGAACTAATAATAAAAATACTTTATGGTACCTTAGATGAATATTAAAAAAATATCACAGGAATGACAAACTTAGTATACCTTACACCACTGCTGATTAGGCTTATAAAATTGTAAAAAAATTATATTAAATAAATGTAGTAAATAAAATTAATGCTTTCTACTGAATTTCTTAAACGGTAAATATGTTTCAGAATTCTGACTTCCTAATATTGAGCTTTTAGTTCCTTATCACCCATCCCTTTCAAGCTCTGAATTTGACAATGTATATACGTATTTTGATTTATTTTATCCTATTGGCATCAATATAACCTCTTAAGTGTCTTAAAATAATTTGAATCTTAAATTTTTTACGTTTTTGTTAGATAATAAATAGTAGATTTAATTCTTTTAAGCGTAATAGACAGTAAGAATTATTAGTTTCATTGGAGAAATAAGTAAATAAATAAATACTAAATTTTGGGAGGGAATCCCGGGATCCCGGGAATTTGATTTTTATTTCCCGGGAATCCAAAAAGTGCGGGAATAAAAAAACTCTAGTCGCAATACACGACGAACAAATCGTGTACGTACGAGTACGTAACGTTTAAAACAAAGTCAAGAAGAACGCGCAGAAGAAATTGAAGAAACTTGATATCGAGTACCACGTTTACGAGGAAATTACACAGAGCAAAACGCGAGATAGGAAACGAAGATCAACTTCTAAGAACCTGGCAAGATCAGCTATTCATGACACTAATCTAATAACATTTATGCGTCTTGCATTTAACTACGAGCCAACAGTTGATTACAGTTCACATACCAATATTGACATTGGTAGCATGGATCAAGTATGTGACCATTGTAAAGCATTGAAATTCAAAAAAGAAGCCCCAGGGTTGCAATAAAACTTTTATTAAATGTTAAATCGTTACTAAGGGCCTGAAAAGTGGACCGGGTCCAGCTAGAATGTAATAGTTTTTTGTATTATACAAGGATTCGCAAATTTAAAAACAAAGTGGATAAAAAAGAAACACATATTTTTAAACTTTAAGGTCTTTTGAAATGATTTTGGATGTGATTCGCTGAAACTAAGAACAAGTATAATTAATTGTAGGCTCTAGTTTTTTTGGGTAAATCGATTTTTTAGGTGTGAAGAATCCCATATAAAGCCTACTTGCGTTTCAGAGAGTTGTGCAAAATGCTTTAATATCTAGGGTTTATATAAAAAAAGTGCTATCTGAAAATCACAAATTTACAGCAAAGCCAAAACTGATATTTTTTCGGAAGCTCTAATGGCCAATTTCTCCAAACAATTTATATATCAATCTTTGTTTAAAATTAATTTTTATATGAAAATTCATAATTATATGAAAAGCTATATTTAAATTAGGGAGGTAACGAATTTCGATATATCGGCGATAATTCACGTTTACCTATATATCGGTATCGGCAATATTTTACTGTCGATACTCCCATACATTGTATAGTTTTTTTTTTTTTTGAACAAACAATTTAAATTTCAATGCTTGTTTTTTGCAAAACAACTAATAGAAAATAATCAAATAGAATAATAAATTGTTTCTTTTAATTCTGAAGGTAGAATTTCATAATACGCGTTAGTGCGCGCGCTCCGTATACTTCGGTCAAAAAAAGTTAAATTAGTGTATTTTCATAAAACAAGTTACACGAAAAGTTTTTGACGCCTACGCGGCAGAAAGTTAGTTAACTTTGAACATTTTAACGCGTTGTGTATTTTTGACAAGGAATCAGCTAACAACAAAAAAAATAATTTAACAAACTTGTGAATCATGGAGGAAAACTTATTGAAAAGTTTATAAAGCTTGAAGCTTGGAATTCTTTAAAAAAAAAGTGTTAAACAAATAAAAAAAACAGCTGAAAGAAAAGGCTTTTATAACGCGCGTTATGTAACTTGTAATTTTTCACGCGCTCAAGTTTTTAAACGCACAATACTCATCGACGAATTAACGCGTGTTAGGTACTTCTACTTTTAAGCTGGAAGTCGGTCCACACCAGTGTTTTTCCTTTTTTTAGAGACGCATGCTAAAGTTGAAAGTATACCAACTGCATGCTTTCCATACGCATATGCATTTCAAGCGTTTGCTGTGTAACTTTTGAATACAATTTTACCCTACGGCTTTTTGGACTGATGCATAAACGCTAGGGTATTCATTTTATCGGGCTTTTGCTTTAATCGGTTAATCGTTCGGTTAATTAACCGAGGTTTTGCTTTAATCGGTTAATAATCGGTTAATTTTGTAATTAATCTGTAAACCGATTAATAAAGTTTTTTTTGAAGTAAATTCAATAAATGAAAGTGCATAAATTATTTATAATTTGAAGTTTATTAGTAAAAAAAAACACCTATAGTAAATTATGGACCAATCATCCCAAAACTCTGAAGACTGATTTCTGGTATTACAAAATATAAATTAGAATAAATTTCAATACAGCAGTGTAATTAGTTTAAGCGTTAACAGTAAATTTCACATATTTGCATGATATTTTATCTGGCCGTATGTATCTAAGTTGGAAGAAATGTTACCGCAATATCTATATCTGTTATGGCTTTAGGCGAATTTAATTATTTTCCCAAAGTGTGCTTTATTTGGTTTTAGGCGTACTAAACGAGTTTCCGGGAGTAGGTTTTATATGAGGTCTAGGGTTAATTATAGACCGATCTTCACGAAATTTGGCAGTGTGATTTATCGTCCTATAAAAAGGTTTATATTGGCCTAGAGTAAATTATGGCCCGATCTTCACGAAATTTTTCAGTGTGATTTTTAGTCACATAAAACTGTGACGTACCAAATTTTATTATGATAGCATTTTGTATTACAGTTTTAGTCATACTAAGCTATTTTCCGGGAATAGGGTTTATATGGGGCCTAGAGTAAAATATAGACCGATCTGCACGAAATTTGGCAGTGTGATTTCTCGTTTAATAAAACTGTGACGTACCGAATTTCATCATGATACAAGTAGCGTTATTTATTACGGTCTTAGGCGTAGTAGGGTTTATATGGTGACTAGTGTAAAAAATGGTCCGATCTTCAAAAAAAATTTAACAGTGTGATTACCGGTCCTATAATTGCGCTGTACCAAATTTCAGTATGATAGCGTTATTTATTGCGGTTTTAGGCGTACTTAAATATTTTCCGGGAGTAGGGTTTATATGGGGTTTAGGGTCGAATTCGTATCATTACGTGCATTATTCCACCATTTATATTAGTTTTGTATCAAAATTATCAATTTTTTTAGGGTGGTGGTTCCAGATTTTGATACACAGTTCTGATCCTACGAACCGATTTTACTGGATTTCAGTCCCAAACTGTTTAGGATAACTACAAGCAATTTGAAACCAAGTTTGTTCTTTTGTTTTGCGTTTTTCGCAATTAAGCGTGTTTTACCTATGGACAGACGGATATGGCAAAGTCGACTTAGAATTACAAAAGGCAGAATATATATACTTTATGGGGTCTTAGATGTATAATAAAAAAGTTTCACACGGAATGACAAACTTAGTATATCCTCATTCACTACTACTGGTGGTGGAGTGTATAAAAAGGGCCGGGCATTGTCTGGACTATTTTTTTAATATATAAGCTGATATCCTTTTCTTTTCTAAAATTCATAAAACTAGTTTCAACTCTAACTAACTTAATACTTGTGGCCCATTGAATGCGGAAATTATCCCAATTTTTTTAAAATATTAAAAAATTATGTTTGTTGTGCTTAATTCCCTTTTTTATTAATTGATAAAAAAAATACTGAAATTAATTGTTGGAGGATAAGCTGTTCCTATGCGCATTTCACTGGTTGCTTAGGCCAGATCATCAGGAAACGTTCTCTGTAGATAGCAATAACAAAATTAGAAAATATTTTGGACATTGTTTGTGCTTTCAAGCTTTCAATGTAATTTTTTGCTTTGCGTTGCGTTTCACACAATAAGGGCCTTAATTAATTTTACATTAAAATCGAAAATTCTTAATACTGCAGACCCTTTCTACGGATTTTCTTATTTACAGAAAAATAGACTCCTTTTCTTTCTTCTACGATAAGAGACTACATTACGGTTAATATGTTCTTTCTTGGAATCTAGAGTAAATTTTTAGTTACAGTTATAACAGTGATGAGTTCTGAAAGATAACCCGGCTTGAACGAAATAAAATTATTTTTCGATTCGCTCAGCATCGACTGAAAGAACTAGAAATAAAATTGCTTTCGAATCGAAAAAGTATTTGATAACGACTGCCAGAATTCGCCCTCTGTTCTTAAATGCATCACTGCTCTGCATTATTGCAATTACCTTACAAAAATAGGACGGGTCTCCAAAATTATGACTAGCAACAAAGGAGAGGCTTTATCGGAAAACTGTTAAAGATTAATATTCAATCTAGCAATGGGCTCGAAAGTACTGCTTCATATATTATTTTAGACCTAATGAAAGATTTGAGCCAAGTCTTTACCCTGTACAAGAATCACAAAAATAATAGTAATTTCTTTTCATAAGGCTTATACTGAGTATGTATTTGCTATTAATTTTAAATCAAATGGAATTCCTAAATCATTAAATTTATTCACTGTATTGAACGAATTGGACCAATTTGAAATGATAATAAATTCTACTTGTTGTAATTGATAATTATCATTGGCCTGATGTGTCAACTTGACTTTATAATTTGAAGTTTTATAACGGGGTGATATTTAAATAGTACAAAGCTAACAGGAAGAGTTGAGGGTGATTGCACAATATTATAGTATTCTTTGTGCTACTCAATGACACGGTTGTAATTTTTACGTGATGATTTATAACCAATTGAACTGCTATTTTGTATTCTGCTTAGAAAAAAAATATTACGATTTTAAACTTTTCTTCATCACAATGAATTCCTCCAAAGTAACTAAAAACAATGTAAAATTATACGCTGACAAAGCCTACGAAAAAGCTTTTAACTCCTCTATGAAATTTAACGAAAATAAAAACTAATCAAAGATATTTGAAACTTTAACAATCACGTCCCTGTGAGTGTGTATATGTGTGAGAGTGTATGCAAGGAAATAGTGTTGCCGCACACGGTTGCATTTACATATATCTACATATTTGTATATATTAGGACTTCATAAACCACAAACTTATATTCACACATATGCATATGTAATCTATATGCAATATTTGTTGTAACAGAAGGTTACGTGTGTATAACGTTGTATTCCCCAAGTCGTGCAATAATAGTGCTTTAAGTCACATACAAATACTCATATCCTCTCAACGTGCATGACTATAATTCGATATAAGTGTGATAGTTTTAAAAATTTTTTTTTTTTTTTTTTTGCTTTAGTACAGTACAACGGTTAACTGAAGTTGAAGTTTAAATGAAAATAAATATTTACACTTTAACACATGAGAATAAACTATATGAATACACAAGTACAGTGTTATCCCGGTTTAACGAATACTTAATTTAGCGTACATGCAGTGGCCATGTTCGGTTACTCCCGCGTCGAGAAAATGTTCGATTGAAATGTGTGAAATGAGACAAAAATGCCATAATTTGAAACAAACATCTGCTTCGTCGTTCGTTCCAGTTGTGTTCCTAGCATAACTGCGTCTGTGACATTTTTGGCGAGTAATAGCTGTCACGTAAGGAAATTACTCGCCAATTTACAGAAGAAGTGTGTCCGTAAGATTTTTGTGAGAAAGCTCCCACTTTGAACTGTTCAATAAACTCACGCATGAAACCGGGATGAGAAAAAATTTTTACACTAAAAAATACTCGTATATATGAAATGCAAAATGTAATGAAAAATAAAGTACGAGTATTTTGTTCTTGTCAGATTTTTTCATTGTTTAATTATTTTGCTTTTAACATTTTTGAAAAATTTACGAATGTTTCCAAACATTTTTTTTAAACAACATCAACTAAAGTCGCACTATACATTATTTCGTATAGCCGACGCACAGTGGCTGAAAATTTTATTTCATTGGCCAAAAGTTCAACTTTTGTTTGTCACCGATTTCCAAAATTTTAATTTTGTTTAATAGTAAACATATTAAAATTAAGGTAGCCAAAAAATTAGGTGAAAATATTGGTAATTGTGGTCGTGCCATGTTGTTAAACACAACTTTTTTTTAAATTCAGAAAAAAGTATTTTTTGTTTTATATTTAATCCGAAGGAAATTACTATTGCTCAAAAACTATCATCGATAATGACCTGCTAGGATGGTAGTCTTGTTATCTTTAAAAAAGTAATATGCGCGACTATTATGTTATTTATATTTGAGATGTTAAGACATATTTTTATCAAATTTCAACTTTATTGGAATATAACTTTTGCGGATCAAAAGGGATAAAGAAGGTAAAACCACTGAGAGAAAGTGTTTTCTTTAACCCTGTTTTTACTCTTGTACCCGTTTGGACCCGTCTGTTTAACACTTTTTCATTTTAATGAAATTACTCCAAAAAAAAAATTTTTTATTCCGCAAAAATGTTTTCAGAAGTAACAGAAATCATGTGCTATTGCCTTTAAAAAAGTTTTATGATATTGGAAATATTGATCGTGATCGAACAGAAAACAGGTAGTACATATAAAAAAGTGTGAATCCTTAGAATAATTTTTAAATTTTTTTTTGTCTTTTTTTTTTATCTGTTTTTATGAGAATATGAGAATATTCTATGACCCTATAACTATGCAATGCGTTTTTAATTTTGGGTCAGGTATTTTATATCATATAAATAAAAGGATTTTAAGTTTTTTAATCCTTTTTATTCTACCTGTATGTGTAGAAAGTATTTTAGAAACAAAAACGAGGAAGATGTTAAAAATTGCATTCGAAAAAAAGGAAACTTAAATTGTCTGTTTTCATCAAAAATTTAAAACAGCGATACATTAAAGTTGATTACAGCAAAGATAGATTTTATAAAAGCTTTGTAATTTGGTTAGAGAACGAAGTTTCTGTCCAGATCGCATCAGAAACTACAAATCAAAACACTCGTGGGAGACCACAAAAATCGTTGGATAACTGTAACGATAGATATAAGAGGCGGAAGCTTAAAGATTCAATGAAGAAATCGGATATGAAAATATTCAAGATACTTTCCTACATCAATTATGATCACAGAAACAATTGACAAAAGTGGATATCATTGAAAAAGTTGTTAAAGCTAGTCCATTGAGAACAGAACGGATTCTTAAAAGTATACTAACTCCGAGCGAAGCAAAACAATTCACAAATGAGGAGGCATTAGCATTATTTCTGGATTTGAAGTTAACAAAACAGCAATATATTCAGCTCAGATTGCGTGCGATTGAAAAAGGCTCAAATCTGTATCCAGCATATCACATAACAGCTGCTAAAATGGATGGTTTGCCATTAAAGGACACTATTACAATCACACCAATTTCGGCAGAGGTACAACTACAATCTCTACTTGATCACACAGCCGAACGCTTGCTACACAGAAAAAAGTGTTTTATCAATTAAAAATTGGTTTAAAAAGTATTTTAATTTAATTAATGTGATAATTGAATCAATAGTTTTTTTAGCTGAAAAAATTTAAAAATTTCATAATATAAAAAAAATTGATAACAATTACATTCTTATCTAATTGTCATTTATTTCGTTTCTCTCACCCTACAATTATAATCACTCTTATGAGTGATTGTAATTCCAATCAGCACTTAAACCTTTCCCAAAAATAAAGGTACCCTGCATCTCTACAATAAAAGTGAAGATTGGTTAAAGTTCTGTGTGGCTCCCTTAGGCACAGAACTACAGATTTAATTAACATTTTAGTTGTTTTGAAATAAATTTTCAATTAAAATTTTAATTAAATAACAAAAAGTCTTAATTGACTTTTTTCGTTTAAAATAAAATAATTTAAACATGAAGAATTGTTGTTGGGAATTGTCAATATTTATTTAAATAAATTAACACATTGTTTAAAATTTGAAAGTTTTTTGATCACTTTTTCAATTAAAATTAAAAATATCATTTATTGAAAATATTTTTTCAAAATTTTTAAATTTTTAGTAATCAATATAATCATTTTGGTGATAGGTGCAAAGTCAACAACTTGTTTGCTTGATATTATGAATTTAGAACAAATTTGGTGATAGGAGAAATTTAATCATTTTTTCTGTGTACTATCAATAAAAGGAAATGAGTTAAAGATATATGGAAACACAAAGTTAATTCTCCTTTGTAAATGGGGATGTGATGGTTCTTCCGGACAAAAACAATACAAACAAGTAGCATGTGAAAATATTTCGGACTTAGATATGTTCATGGTATCCTTTGTACCATTGCGATTAAAAAAGATTTTGGAAGATTCAGAGCCTTCGACTAGTACAACACAAACAAAGGATATTTCAAAAAATGAGACACCATCTTCTACGAAATACTGCAGGCCTATCAAATTTTAATTCAAAAAGGAAACTCATGATGCCATTAACAAAGAAGTTAGTTATATCAAGGCCCAAATTGCAACACTACAGCCATTACAATTAGATCTTGATGGGCAACAAATTGAAGTTAGCTACCAATTAGTGCTAACAATGATAGATGGAAAAGTAGGCAAGACTTTGACTAACACGAAGGCTGCATCCAGATGCATCATATGCCATGCAACATCAAGCCAATTAAACCAAGTCCCGACAAAATCATTAGATAATACTGATGCATATGATTTTTGATTATCACCACTACATGAAAAAATATGACTTATAAAACACATACTAAAAATAAGTTATGATTTGGATTTCGGATCTTCAGGATCAATAAGAAACAACGAAACCAACAAGGAGTTAAGAAGTTCAAAAAGGAATCATGTTGAAGATGAATATCGCAAATTTGGGTGGATTATAGATCAGCCAAAACAAGGGTCAACCAATACAAATGATGGAAATACCACAAGAAGATTATTTTAAGATCCAGAAACAGCATCTGAAATAACAGGTTTTGATTTTAACCTCATTTTTAGATTTAAAATAATCCTAGAAGTACTTGCGTGCAATGAAGAAATTAACTCTAGAAAATTTGGAGACAGCAAAAATTGTTAATTTTTCAGTAATAATAGCAAAATTTCAATTTGATTTTACTATTTTTTTTAATGCTAAAATTTTTTTTAGTGTTAACATTCAATTTTTTGAGTGCCCCATTATTACAAAAAATGTTAATGATTATTACTTAAATCCAGGGCTGTGGAGTCGTCCGAAAAAAGTACTAACTCCGACTCCGACTCCAAACGCTGAAATTTTTTAAGTGCGACTCCGACTCCGACTCACGACTCCGACTCCTACTCTAACCGTGATGCGAAATGAATGAGACGTAAAATTATTTCTCTTTTGTGTAGAAACATCTTTTTTAAACGAATTATGGGAATCCCCGCGTAATGTGCATAAGAAAAACATGAGTGTTATGGTAGGAATTAAAGGCAGGCCGATAAAGATGTTTCTACACAAAAGAGAAATAATTTAACGTCACAATTTTTCTAATACATACTTGTATTTATGCGCTATAGCAGCACTTATTCTGTACAATGTTGTAAATATTTCAGCGTTGATGGTTAAAAAATTCAGATATTAAAATTATTGGCAATTCCTGTCATTAACATTTTTTAGCATGAGTAAATTATTTAAAAAATCACACATCTTTTTCAACTAGATCAATAACTGAGTATAAGTTTTACTAATGTAATTTAGACTTTTTCCCGCACGTATAAAAAATATACCCTAAATGTACTTAAATAGTAAAGTACTTGAATCAACTATTTCTCATAAAATAAATTAAAATCTACTTATTCATATTGATCTGCAAAATATTGCATCGCAAATTTCGAAGAATTTTTATATTGGAAAATTTTAGAATTTTTTTTTAATTTTTTATGCCGAAAAATTTTGGAGTCGGAGTCGCGCGTTTTTTTTGGGTACTGCGACTCCGACTCCGACTCCGGTACAAAAACCTCAATTCCGACTCTTCAACTCCGACTCCGACTCCACAGCCCTGCTTAAATCCAAATATGACATTTTTAATTAATTAAAAATAAATAAAAAAAAAACATATTTCACGCTAAAGTTAAAAAAATCTAAAGTTCCACTTTGCCCTTAAATTCCCCAAAACCTACTCAGCCGATTTTAATGAAATTTAAATTGGAGAAAAGTTTTAGAATCTTATCTGTCGATTAAAAAAAAATTCACTAAAATATCTCCTTCGGTTCAAAAGTTACAGAATTATGTCCAATGAAAAACGATTTTCAGCCACTGTGCTACGGTTGTATTTTGCGGCCGCATAGTGGCTGAAAATCTTTTTTCATCAGCCAAAAATCTTTTACTTAGAACCGATAAAAATTCTTTTGCACTTTTTCCATGAATCTGACATAGATGGAGATATAACACGGAAATTTTAAGGTTATGTAGGCCCAAAAGATCTTAAAACTGTGGACTAAAAGACATCCTCATTTTTAATTAAGAAATATCCCAATTTCCCAATTCCAGAAAATCGCTTTAAAAAAAATGATTTTTTTTTACAAAAATGGCCATACTGTCAATATTTATCACTCGATATTGATCAGAATTTCCCAGAAAATTATGAACAAAACATAACTGTTCTAATTTTATAAAAATCGGTTTGTTCAATTATTAGAATTTTATACATAAATAATTTTTTTTTTTTTGTTTGATACATTATATAATAATTAAATTATTAGAATTTTTACTTAAATAATTTCGTTTTATTTGAAAAACTTAATTTTTATTTTTGATGTGGGAGAACCAAATGTCAAATCGTTTAAAAATTCTACAAGCATACTCATAACGTCTCCTTTAAAAAAATATAAGCAGTTTTATATATTTATGAAGAAAATCTTTTTTAACAGCGAAAGAACATGGCCATCTTTTGTTGAGACAGTAATAATGAGTATTGATATGTATTTATATTATAGACATATACATTCTCCCTAAATTTACCACTACACTTATAGCAAAACGCATAAGCATTTAATAATACAACATACCATTGCTTAAAATCTGCTTTCCTATCAATATAAAACATGTTTAACCCACTATTGATAACAGTGTGATATTAAACATAATCCACCCGATTAAAATACTCGAAAAATCATTAAAAACTCAACCCAAAAAATCGTTTTATCCGAATATCTTTAAAGGCAAAATAAATAACCTGAGCATTTGTGGATATATTAACATAAATCGTGGAAAAAAGTTTAGTACGCCTAAAACAAAATAAAGCCCACTTTGGGAAAATAATTAAATTCGCCTAAAACCATAACAGATATGAATGTTGCGATAAAATTTCTTTCAACTTAGATCCATATGGCATGAAAAACTATCCTGCAATTTTGTGAAATTCACTGTTAGAGCTAAAACCAACTGCACTGCTGTATTGAAATTTATTCTAATTTATTTTTTGTAATACCAGAAATCAGTCTTCAGAATTTTGGGATGATTGGTCCATAACTTACCATAGGTCCAATACAAATTACCCTCCTAAAAATCATTTTTGTTCGAATAAAACTCTTACGAATCATGATATTTTACTCAAGCCAGTTCAAAGTTCTAACAATAAACGAATTAAGCTTTCTTATTGTCGGTCAATAATTTAATATAGATCTAAACCGCAACCAATTTTAATACTGACGTTCGTTTTTGTGAAGCTTAGTTAATAATATATATGTATTTATTATATAGAGCCCACTCCTCACGGTGGAGGGTATCAAAGATTCGGCACTGCCGAATATAGCATCTAACTTGTTTTTTGATAGAAATTAAAAAAGAGCTCCGTATTAAACGAACTTTTCGATTTAATGAATCGGCTTGATATTATATCATTCGTTAAACCGAGATAGCACTGTATGTGCATACATACGCCTACCTCTTCTACGTATTCACTTAAAATGTAAATACTGAGTAGACACCTCCATCAACACATAAACAAGCTGCAGAGATGTGTTTTTAGTTCATAGAAAGGGGTGCAAAATAAAAGAAGAACTCTGCTGTTTAAGTAACAATGAATTTTCTTATTTATTTTAAATCAAATTTTGTGCTTCATGTACTTTATCAAGTAAGAAGGTATAGTCGGTCAGTCCCGACCACTCTATAAACTTCATCAAAAAAAAAAAAAAGAAGTGGGATGCGGTTAAGTTTCACATAAGAATTTTTTGTGCTGAATATTACGTAAATATTAATATCTACATATATGAGATTTTTTCGACTTAAAGCGATTTTAGAGAGAGGGTTTATATGGGACATATGGACAATTATGGACCTACCAGTATATGACATGCCATATGAGCTATTATTACAGTTATCGACGCCCAATTTAATATCAAAACCGACATTCATAAGCAAGTTATGACATTTATAGTTTTTTGGGAGAGTGCTGTGGTATATAAACCGATGTAAAAAAAATTGGTCAGACGATGCATGTAACAATTAAATATTATAGAACCAAATTAAATCTAAATACCAACATAATATGGAAGTTTGTGGGCACAAAGACTGTATGTACTGAGCCAAAAAAGAACGTGAAGACAACGAAAATATAAGTCGGGCAAACGAAAAATGTATTAATTTTCGTCCAATGCATTTATTCGTTGTTAGAGATTTTATATTAATAATTTAATGAACTGTTCGTTAATATAACGAAAAAGTTCATCAATATTATTTTCTGTATAATTATAATTTAATAAAATAATCCTTCCATTCAATAAAGTTATTCGATAATTCAACGAATTTACAAATATGTTGACTCGACGAACAAAGTACATTATCTCAATGAATTATTTTTTAAATTCTCCTCGCCCCCTCACAATTCACTACTGTAACCCCTTAAAAATTAAAAAGACATATAAATAATATATTTAAATTTTTACAAAAATTTTGCAAATTTATTTATAAATTTAAATTTAAATTTATTATGCATTTTATTTATAAATCTTACAAAATTTTTTGCAAATTAAATTTTAAAGTGGAACCTTTCTAACGTTTGGCAGGCTTTGAGTATTCACAAGCAGAAAAATTCCCACTCAGTTTGAAATCTTTCAACTATTTTTTGATCGTTGTTGATTGTAAATATTAACTTAAATAGCTTCTCTAGATGTAGCATTAGGTATTGTTGTATACAGCAGGCTCGGTGGCAGATTTTGGTGTTGTCGGGGTAAAAATTCTTGGATGAACATAGTACGGTGTGGACCTTGATAAAATATGGGTATGCTGCTGTGGTATGTATGCCAGAGAAGATAGAGAAACTTATTGATAACAAAATGTCTCTAAAGGGTTTCCAATGCTTTTTCCATTCTTTTAAGCGGTACTCACATTTTATTTGTGTTCAAAAATCAAAAGGACTGCTCATGTGATGCCTTTTAATAGCTTTTAATCCTTTTATAACGACTTCTTCCTCTAAAATGAATACAAAGAATTTAAGAGTTTTATTTTACACAGATAGCAAATCATTTAATGAATCAAACTTAACTTACAAATGCGCGTCTTTACATGTAATAATTTAAGAAAGTGTTTGTAACATACATGACTGCACTTTTGCATTTGCTTAAATGATATTTTAAAAAGAACTAGATAGGACAGAATTATCAGAAGAAATGCCAAAAAATTTTAAACTTACACTGTTTTAAAAAGTTTGTATGGGAGCAACGTGAAGTTATCCTGAATAAGTTCAATCGATTTAAACGTGCGTGAGATGGTTTATGCATCATATCTTAAGGCGGAAGACGGAGACCGCCAGTTTTTTCTTGTCCGGAAGTGCACGGTCTTATCCCGTCTAACTAGCCAAATCAACGTCAAACCCCAATATACATGACGCCAAGGTTATGCTCTGTGTTTTGTGGTACCAGCCCGGATCCCATTTATTATGGGCTGCTATAATCGAATCTGACCGAACTGACCTGTACCGAACACAATTGATTCGCTCTAATGGAGCATTATGGGAACATTTTCCGAAAATCTTGCATTTCTAAATTATACACTCAATAAGTTTTTTATTTTTAATTTTCTTAAATTTTGATTTTCTTAAATGATCACATTAACCTTTCAAAAAATCAAAACTTTCCCAGATTTTTGCGAGTTTTATGCCAATGAACGTTCTGTGATTCATCATAGCCCTACTATAAAGCAATTTTGTAGAAGTTTTGAATTCGAAATTTGATCTCGATAACAATATTAGAGGATATTTTTAAAAGTAAAAGAACCATATGTGGAACCAAAAGTACATATTAGACCTACCACTATGTTATTTTTGAAGAGCTATTCACTACATAAACGTTTTTGTGTTGATTTCCTTTTTTGTAATTTAATATTAGTAAGAATAATTTTCGGAATAGGGGAATTATAGTTTGCCATGGATCTACACTACAAACAAATATGAATAGGTTTTGCCCTAAACCCTGCATGTTATATTATAATCTCATCATTATTGGTTTGGCGCATATGCCAATAAGTATACTACTACCAAACTAATTTTTTTTAAAAATTGTCGGTAGGTCGGTTTGGTATGAAGAGCTAGAACTATAAAGACAATATTTGAAATTCCAGCTCTTAAAGTATTAGAAAAAGCTACGGCTCTGTAAAAATTTCCAAAAACAAAAGTTTACTGTCTTATAGAATAAATATCATTATTTTTCAATGTGTATCATTGTCAACACAATTATTAACAAAAATCTAAACAAGACAGTCAGTCAGCCATTCGCAATACAAATACAAAAGTTATTCAGTTGGGGGTTTCTGTAACCATCACAGTGGGATTAACTGCATTTAAAAACTAAAACCTATAAATCGGGCTTATTGCCGGTCGTGTTGGCTTCAAATAGTTCAAACATTCGAATAACCCGGGTTTTTCATCAACAATTTTAACACAGAAGTGTTTTCGATTTTAATTTTAGACGATGCACTCTATAAAAATTTCAGGAGCGACATTTCGTATTTTGTTCAACTTTTGATTTTTGCTCTAAAGTGCTTGTCTTTAGATTTTTGAAGAGGGGGTTATTATCGGAATAACTACGGTTCCCTATATTAATTATCAAAATTGTATATTTTTAAATTGGATATGCAAAAACAATGAAATCTACAAAGAAATAAAAACAATATTTAAGTGAGATATTTTATAATTTTATTTTACTTTCAATAAAAACCGCTCTTGGTTTAATTCTTTAATGTTTAAAAACCAATCTCAGCTTTCAAAAAAACCGAACTCTATGATTGTGTAAGCAAGAAATTTGTTTGTTGTTGTAACGATAGAAATTTCAAGAGATAATATTGTTTTGAGATAGTTTAATCTCTAGTCGTTTTCCAATGGTACAAAATCTTAATAGGGCAAACCCAAAACACAATTTAAATATTTCTCAAATTATTTAAATTAATTTAATGGAAATTGTCAAACATTACTATCAGTATTTAAAAAGCTCGGAATATAGTTTTGAGTATTGAGTAATCTGATTCTTAAGCCAAGTACAAATTACATTTTTTAAGCAGTCTAAGATTTTAGCAAGATCGTTATAATACGGGGTGGCAAAAAACTCATCACCGTATTGGAAGATTCAATAATTTTTGCAGATGGCGGTTAATGTCAGTTCTTCTTTGATATTTGGGAAAAAAAAGAGATACAAAATACACGTCAATTAGAAATTGAGCGCCATACTCTTTAAGGCGTCGAGAGAGACAACTTTTCATTAAAAATCATCATAAACCACGAGGCCCAATTGCATCTCTGTGTATACGTGAATAAGCGGAATTATGGCCTCTGGGGCACCGAAAATCAGCGTATAATCACGAAAAGCCATTACACCCGTTCAAAGTTACTGTTTGGTGTGGTGTTTATACTGGAGGCAGTACTCTTCGAAAACGCTGCGGGCTAAACGACTGTTGTATACAGCGAGCGGTACAGAGCGTTGCTCAATGTCTTTCTCCTACCTCCACTGGGCGAAATTGGTTAGAGAACATGTGGTTCCAAAAGTATGTGTTAACGGTGCATGTTGCATGACCTTCAACTAAAGTTCTGATGGCTGTAATTTCGATTCGTCTATCTCTCGTTTTGGTGATAAGCAATGGCCGGTACGGTCATCTGATTTAACCGTTCTAGTCTTTTTTCTGTGGGGTTTCTAGAAGATGTGAATCTTATGTCAACAAGCCGCAGACTCTTAAAGTCGTCAAAGAGAATATCCGTCAGGAATGCGGAAACCAATCGCCGAAAGTTCTGGCAAGAGTGATAGAAAATGCCATAAATTGGGTCCGTATGGTCATCAATTCAGGCGGCGCATAGTGGACTATTTCACCTGAAGGCGGTCATAAATCCATCACTTTTGATTGGATTGGAATTTTAATAGGCCGTTTTTCGTTTTGTTTTGTAGGTGGGACCTTGGCCTTTAAGTTTTGTTAATAAAGCCTGGTACTCTGTTCAACATTTCACGTGAAATGCTGTCAAAACTCATATGAAAAAAACTTGTGCGGAATTTCAATGAAATTATATTGATAAAGTTGTACTCTTTTATGAAAAAGCTACGAAATGTTTCTGTCAACATTTTTTTTTTTCAACTGCGAATAAATATAAGCTGCACTTTTTTTACGTGGAATTTTAAGCAAATAATATTATAATGAGAACGGGAAAACATAAATAACACAACCGGTAACAGTATTACTTAATTTTTTATTTAAATAAATACTTTAGTAACATACATGCAGGTTTTGTTAACATACGCAAAACAATGTCGCATACTTTGAAAGATTAAAAACGTTAAATTGAGCATACTTGCGATATAGGTAGGTTACATTGATAAGTGCATGTAAAATTTTTCGCATGAAATGATAGATGTTGCTGAACATTTTTCACAAATTGGAACAGAGTCGTAGGCTTAAATGTAAAAATCGCCTGATAAAAGTTATTGAGGGTATAAAACACATTTTTATTGGTATTTTAGAAATATAGTGAATAAGGAAATTCCTAAATTTTACCCTGCAGCGCCTAGTATGCCCCTAGTTCGGTCAAATGTAAGAACGACCCCACTTTATATTATTATCTTTAACTTAAACATAAAATTAGTTTAAATTAAAAATTAAATCAAGTGAGTTAAACGTTTAAGCAAGTGATTAATTTGTTTACTGGTGCAAATTTAATTAATTTTTTAATTACATCACAAATTTTTTAATTTAATTTAATTTTTATTTATTTCTGTGCTCCTTAAAGGGGCTCCCATACAAACTGTACATTATTATTGGAAAACTTTTGTTGTAATTGTTTCGGTGCGCACGGGCGGAACCTGGCGGATATATAATGGGATATGAACAGAAAAATTCTCCAAAATTTTTCACTAATTAAAGCATTAATCAAAAATAAAATCAATAAGTGAATTAAATGTTTAATTAAGTTAGTTAAACATTTAATCAAGTGAATTAAGCGTTTAATTGATACTATTTATTTATTTAATGGTGCAAATTAAAACAGTTTTTTAATTAATAACCTTAATTTTTTAACTGAAATAAATTTTTATGTTTTCTGTTTTTCTGTGTAGTGTTGTAAAGAAGGGGTTATGCTCTATTAAGTAGAAGTTTTTCGGGCCATTTCGATCCATTAAAAAAATTTTTTAATTTCTATAAGACGACAAAAAAATTTTTTTAAGCACTCATGTAGTATACAACTTATAAGTTACATAATTATACAAAATTACAGTCACTTAAAAATACAAATTTAAGAAGAAATTTGAAATTTTAGCAAAATACTGAGAAAGTCCATTTTGGATTACCCCGTTCGGTGTTATATAGTTGGAAAGGGGCTGTAAATTTTTGGCTCCCTAGATTCCATGATACTTACTTTCAAATATAACGTTGATATCGGTGACCATTAAACAATTATTTTCGTCCGCACTCTTAAAATATGGTCCACAATGCGGCGGCCACTTGGCCGATATCATTTTATTAATAAAAGGAAAAGAAAATGAAGACATAAAATAAACACCATCCAAAAGCAAAACTTAAGTTTTTATTTATTAAAAAATTACACCTTTAAGGTCACATTGCAGAAAAGCCGAACAAACTAAAAAAATTTAATAGTTCTAATAGAAAGAATTAAATAAATGTTAGTTACATCGTCAAACAAAGAATATTTTAACATATACATAATTTTTACTTTGACGCCCATAAATATTTGAAAGCCCGCAAACTCTTTACAAAAAACCCTTAACTAGTAATATTTAAAATGTAAATATATATAACAAATACAAAAAAAAACTTACTTTCACACACAACAACACCAACCCATTTGCTTGGTTTCGTTAATTGCAGTTTTACATTACAAAAATGATGTTGTCAACATTTGAAAACTTAAAATTGTGAAATAATAAACAATTTCCGGTTCAATCTGTTTGTTTTTAAAAATTAAAGTTCAAGTGCTAATAAAAATAAATACAAGTTGTAGTTAAAAAAATATATGCAATTTAAAAAATTCTATACCTATAAACAAAATTTTAAAGTGAGAGAAAAAAGCAAATTCAAATGCATTTTTAGATATTTTGATTTTCTATGAAAGGACTCAAAACTAAAATATTTCCTTTTTGCTTAAGTGTTAGTCAACACATTTACAACATAAAATTATCTAAAGTTTTAATGAAATCACAAGTTGCAAATAAAAAAGTTTCATCTAAAGTAGCAATTACAAAGAAAAGGGATTATTGTGATGATGATGATGATGAAAATCATTATCTAGAGGATTTTGTTAATTGTATTATTGCCCCGGATGATGAGTAAGTATTTGTGTCATGTTGGCAAACATTTCTTTAAATATCTAAATAAAGATTTTTTGGAAAATCTGTTGTGGGTTTTTGCAGACGATTATTTAGTTTTGTTGTGGGTGTTTTAATCTACTTGACACCATGGAAGTTAAGTTTTCAAGGAAATTATTATAAAAATAAACATTTATTTCATAATACTTATACATAAATATGCAAGATTAATGAAATTATGAAATGTTGTAAGCATCTCTCAAATTGCTAATAGAATGATTGTAATTTATCCTTTTAGCCTTTGTACTTATGTCCTATACAACTGCTTAGTTGAAACGAGGAAATACTTAGTTTGTCGTTCCGTGTGAAACTTTTTTGAGATACTTTAAGACGACATGTATTTTGCAGGGGCTTTTTCAGATGCAAAATCCATATATGTAAATGCACGCGTACATTAAAACGCATACATTAAAAAATTTTAAGTTTTGTATGAGAATTGCGATTTTTATCAATTCTGTTTTCTCAGTAAATTGTGAATAAAAGCAAAAGCTGTGCACCGACTACAGTAAAATAAGGCTCATTTCATTTGAAATATATTTACCTAAAAGTTTTTAGACCACAACTGTGATTTTTGTCGCATTTTGATTTTTTATGAATTTTTAATGAACAAAAATTTTATTTTTTTTAAAAAATCTTTATTTTTTTTGTTCAAAACTTCACCGAATTCTCTGAAACTACTGCTCACATTTCAAACCGATGTAAGAATGGCTTAAAGATAATATTGCTGACGAGTTTTGAATTTTTTTTTTTTTTTGCAACTTAATGTGGTAAACCGTTTTCAAGTTATTCCTATATATGAAGTGGAAGTGCCTTAATTTTTGACAACAGTATATCGCGAAAACTCAAGCTGATGGGGAAAAAAAAGATTTGGATTCAGCGTCCAAAATAACGTTGAAATAACCTTATCAACAAAAACCTTGTACCCTTGTGTTATAGATAAGATTATAAATAAGAAAACAAATATCGTCACCTAAAATGAAAAAGGGCGTAACAACAAAAAAAATTCGAAAAAGAGTTTTTGATTGATTTTTTATTGATTGTGGTTGATTGTTTTGTTTATTAAACTACATGTTCTCAAAAAATTACAGATCCCTGCGATCAAAAATGGCGACTTTATTAAAGAAATTCAAATGCCACGTGCACTTTATTGTTTTTGATTTTGTAAAGTTTTTTGCTTCTCTTGTAGAAAAAACTAAAAAGTGTTTTTACGCCCTCTTGCATTTTAGGTGTCGCTATAAAACATTTATTTCACAACAAAATATTTCACCAAGAACAACAATGAATTGGAATTCTTCATCTACATCTGCCTATGAATACATGTCGGTTGGCCATTGCAGAATGTCTTCATAATTATTTTGGAAATTGGCAATCTGAATATTAGTATCCTCCAGTCAGCTGGATTGATTAAAGTTAAATAAAAATGTTTTTATGTTAATTTTTCTCCTGCATCGGTGTCTAATATTCAGATTTTTCTTAATAATGACAAAATGTTCAAAACTTACTTCTCACTGTAAAAATTTTGAATGCAAAGTTTTTTTTACTATTGCTAACTAAAACACGTATATTAACTCCCTGGCCCACAATGTCGACAAGAACATTTCTTTCGTACATTTAAACTGAAAACAAAAACAAATTTTAGTTTTTTATTATTGTTTTCAATATAAAAATGTGAAAGAAATGTTCTTGTCGATATTGTGGGCCTGGCAGTAAATGTTCTAAATAAATAAGTAGATGAGCCCTTTTCAAAATTCATTTTACAAATCCTCCTGCTTTTCACCGATATCGAAAGGATATACAAGCCCTTCATTCTCACAGTATATCGGTTTTTATATGCGTAACTCCATAATGAGCAAAAAACTCAATATCCAAAGATTTTTACCTCAGCCCTTTCGAAATGCATGATTCAGTTACTCGTATATTCTAATTTTTATTTCTATTAACTTTTAATTGTTTTTCAGTTTATCAAAAATTTTCTTTTTTTTAAAGAATAAGTAAAAACGATCTTATTGTATAATTGCCGCCACAAACAAATGACTTGGAAACTGCTGATATCAGATGGTGGGTCAGTGGACACGTTCATAAGACGTAGCTGGTGAGTTCAACTGCTACAAAACGGTTGACAACTGTTGAACCCAACATTTACGTCTTAGAAACGGTATGATGAAAACAATGCAAAATTAACAGCTTATAAATGTAAATAAGTGAAAATAATAAAAAGGGTGACAAAAGAAATGATTAAAATGAATTAGTTTAGCTTAACTAATAAATAACTCCCCTCAATCAGTTGTTGAGGTTGGGAACAACATGTTGACTTTAGGTAACTGAAAAAATTTAAGATCGGAAGAATGACAACTGTTGAGTTGAGGGAAATTGGTCAACTATGCGTTTCGAAGCGAAACACTAAACGGTTGCGCAACAGTTATTTATTTATTTAAAACTTTGTCAATGGATATCATATCCTTACAGACATTTAAAACAATATAATAACATATTGTTGATATATGTTAAATACAAAATGATTGATTGTTTAACAAGACGATAGTATTACGTTTAATAGCATTTGCATTTAAAGAAAAATCTTTAACTTTATAAAATTTATTATATTGACTGCACATCCTTCCAAATGGATCATCATTTGCGTAATTTGTTGTGAAGTATTTAATTGATAGCAATTTAAAGTGTCGAGATGGACGATGAGGAACATTAAATGAAATGTTATCGAGCAGAAAATCAGAACAAATATATAATTAACTTTAATATAAACGACACATTCAACAATGTCCTTCGGCTTTGAAGAGTTGGAAGTTTGATTAGAGCAAGACGGCTAGTGTATGAGACGGAAGATCTAATGAACTGTAGACCACGAAGGCAGAATATCAAAAATTGCTTTTTTACAGATTCAATGTAATTGTTGTGAGTAATATATATAGGATCCCAAATTATAGATGCATATTCTAGGACAGGTCTCACGAGGGAAACATAAAGTTGTTTTGTAACACATGGGTGTTTTAATTCTTCAGCCCATCGTTTGATAAAACCAAGAATACACCGTGCTTTATTTACAGTTACGGAATCTATCTATCTATCTTCTATCTATATATATAAAAATGGATTATGTATGTTTGTTTGTTTGTTTGTTTGTCGCTTAATAGACTCCGAAACTACTGAACCGATTTTCCTGAAATTTTTACAGTAACATCACGTGAGCCCTAAAAATAAAATAGGCTACTTATTTTTTCGATAGGGGCAGGGGAATTGGTACCCCCCATAGTATGCCAATGTTAATTATCGCACGATTTTCCTGAAATTTTTACAGTAACATCACGTGAGCCCTAAAAATAAAATAGGCTACTTATTTTTTTGATAGGGGCAGGGGAATTGGTACCCCCATAGGATGCCAATATTAATTATCGCATATCTTAAGAGCCGCTGCACGCATTTTGCTGAACTTTTTGTAGTAGGATCTTCTGAGCCCAGGAATTGAAATAAAATAGCAGCGGGGGTATAGGAATACCCCATAGGACGCCAATGTTTAACATCGCATATCTTAAGAACTGTAATAGTGAGAATGTTCAAACTTTCTAAAAGTCACTCTTATGGTATACTACACTTTTGAAAATAAAAATAAAGCGGGTGGGCGCAGGGGGGGAAATAC
This sequence comes from Pollenia amentaria, assembly GCA_943735925.1. Classification (NCBI taxonomy): domain Eukaryota; kingdom Metazoa; phylum Arthropoda; class Insecta; order Diptera; family Polleniidae; genus Pollenia; species Pollenia amentaria. Next base: position 128,386,895 of record OX031007.1, on the reverse strand, counting down.
CTCCCATAGGATGCATACATTAAATATCGCTCAACTGAAGAACTATTAAAGGGAGAGTCTTCAAACGTGGTTAAAGCTACTATTATAGTAAACTATAAATTTCAATATAAAAATGTGCGGGGTCAGTGTAGCGAAGCGCACCGGGTTAAGCTAGTGCTTAATAAAGTTCAACTTAGCGTTCAACAAAACTCCAAGATCCAAAATTGTAACAACGTTTTCTAGCTGGTAATTCCCCAAACAATAATTAACATATATATGATTTCCTCTGTAGAAAGACATATGTTTATATTTTTTCAAGTTAAGCTCCAACAAATTTAAGTTACACCATGACTGAAATGAGTCCAAGTTTTGTTGAAGTAAATTGTGATCTGCATATTGATAAAAGCTTGAGAAGATTTTCACATCATCCGCATACATTACAACGTTAATAAATTTAATCACGTTATGCCTTATAAACGTGCCCAATTCTAAATAGAACATGCTCAAATTGAAAAATTTTATACTGTCAATTCGAGCAGACATTAGCGGAAGGAAGCAAATCGTTTTTTGCTTTTACAGGACATGTATGCATTTTGCAGTAGGACATTTGGCAAGCACAATGCTACATAAATCTCTAAACCCAGCATTAATATTCATCTAAAGGCCAATTCTCCAAGATTAGTTAAAACTTACTATGAGTTTAACTTCCAGTTAAAAATACGTTTTTGACGGTTATAACTGAACTTGGTGAAATTGGCAATTAGACCTCATAAGTATATGTATCTTTATATTCTGGTTCCGTGAGTAATTCTAAGTCGCTTAGCCGTGTCGGCCTGTCTGTTGAAAAAACACTCACTTTTGACGTCTTAGAAGAAAAAAGCAATTTTAGGCCAAATTATTTCTAGTTCTCCCAAGAAGCCTTCAATTGAAATCCAGTATAATCGGTTAAGTAGGAAAAAAATAATGAATGCAAATGTGGACCAACCACCCAAAAAAAATTATATTTCTGATAGAAAAACTAACATTAACGGTCGCCGATTGTTATTTTGTTTTGCACAAATTAGTTTTTTGTGACAAGAAATCCTTCTTCTCAATTCGTGATAATCAGTCCATAATTTACCATAGCCCCCATATAAAGTTAACTCTCAGAAAACAGTATAGAACGCCTAAAGCTATAATGAATAACGCTTTTGTACAGAATGGCGCATAGGTATCGCTATGATTTATTTAATGAATAACTTCTTTCTTTCTGATTTTAATTGACGTTAACGCTTATTAAAATAAAGACAATAGTTTGGAAATATGTTCATACTCGTATGATGTTTTGAAGATAATATTTTTCAAATGGCGCCCATTGTTTTCTTCGACCTGACATGCTTTTTTCAGAGCATTTTGCATAACTTTTCTTAGAATTTCAGGCCACAGTGCCCACACTTCTACTCGGACATTTGCCTTAAGCTGTTGTCTAATTGATGGTGTATTGGCATACACCTAAGACTTCAGGTACCACTACAGATAAATCGGCGGCCAGCTAAAATTATAAAAACGCGTTCGCTGCGTTAGCTGTGGCTCTATCTTGTTGGAACCACGATTCTAGATTGCTCTCTTGCTCAGTCTTTAAAAAACTTTCAGTCATTGCCCTGTATTGAAAGCCGTTCACCGCAACTTGTTCGTCGTTTTCGAAGAAATATGTTAAAAAAGATATTTGTGCATATTATGGCCAAATTCACCAATTCTATTTATATATAAATTCATATTTAAAAATAGATTTTCATATAATTTTATTTTTATTTGTCATGACAAACGAATTTTAAACATAAATTGATAATTAGTATTGTGTGGTTATTTTATTGAATTGTTGGTGGTTTTAAAGTCAAATCTTTAATATATATTATTCAGGCTAAAGTTCATTAAATTTAATTTTTATTAAATTATTTTTATGAAGACAGAAATTTAACAACATGAAATTAATTAAAATTTTTTGATAATTTTTCCTTCTTGACTGAGCTAGGAATTGATTCCAGGTTTTCACGGACAGGTTGCCCTGACATGTTTCAATTGTAACCACACAATCTCCTCCGAGGGATTTGCCGTTTAACACTCACCGCCGTCGAAGGCAGCTGGCAGTCAATAGCCAAACATCAATCTTTAAACCAAATTGATAGATCGAAATTTGTTTTTGAATGATTATCTATTTTAACTGATTTACATGTTCTTTCTCACTTTGGTTTTTCATGCTTTTTGTCAAGAATTTTCTTGAAGTCTTAAGTACATTTTTCTGTTTTTCATGTTTTTTTGCCTTCCTTTTTTTCGTTGACCATTTTACCAGCACAACTTGAAGGACATATGTAAACAGAGAGCTTGTGCCTTTGTGCCATTGATATTTAAATAGAATTGGTGAAATCGGTCATTAGTGGGTGCATTTGCTGTTCGGCAATTATTCTTCTATTCTGTGTGCATCATATTCTGCCATTTGGTTATTCACCTGACCATTGAGGTGCAAATGGGACTCACCACTCATATTCCGAAATGATCTTGGTTTCTGAATATTCAAATGCTGATTTTCTAAATACAATTTAACAACTTTGGCTATGTGTTCTGTGCTGAGTCTTTCCATCAACAATTTCCCAAGTTTCTCCAAGTTAATTCTAAAAAACCCAAAAAAAAAACTTAAACAAGATATGTATTCAGTTATTAAATCAAAACGTTACTAATGCGCCACCCTGTAGTAAAATTTGTTCTGTCATTATTTTATAAGGCTAAAAATTATACTGGCAAATTTCGTTATGATTGAATTGCACTACTGTATTTAAATTTGGTCCAATTTAAGTTTTTTAATACCAGGAATCACTTTACCCAATTTTGGGTTGTTCGGTCCATAATTTACCTTAGGTCCAATGTGAAATCCCCTCCTTAAAACCACTTAAAAAAGGCTAAAACTGATACGAATTATAATATTTTATTCAAATTAGGTCAAATTTAGTTTTATCCCTGCGGGAAGTTTGTGTCAATTGTTCCAACAGACTGGTCCTGGGGTTTGTGAAAATAGAACAAGTACAAAAAGAAAGAACTCATGACCAGTGAAAGGACAACCAATCCTTCAACTGGTTTATAAAGAACCAAAAGGTAGAAAAAGTAATGAATTACATTATAGAATTCACCGGTGGTGTAACAGTTTTTTGGGACTTTCTAAGATTTGGTACTTTCTAGGACTTGTTTTATTGAAATGATACTCCATTGTAGTAACTAACACTAAACACGTTCATTGAGAATAGGTGTTTAACTTGTCATATGGTGGCTGTTAGGTGTCAATTGACCCTCTCCAATAACAGCCCTATGTAATAGTGATAGGTCACATTCACATAAAGTGAACCGGTCCCTACCACCAAAGACCTATCACGGGAATACTTTGGTGTCAGTGCGCTTCCCTCCAGGGATATGACTAGAAAAAAGATCATAAAATTTTGTGATGGCCGGCCCATTATAAAATGCGTACTTTTCGAATAGACTACTGCTATACGCCTTAAACCGCAAAGAATTTGAGTACTGTGAACTTAGTTCTATAAAGATATAGGCCCTAATCATGTAAAACGCAACGCAACGCCAAAGAATAACATTGAAAGCACAAACAATGTCATAAATGTTTTGAAATTTTGTTGTTGCTACAGAAATTCACATTGCGTTTTAAAATGTTAAACGCTGCATATCGTGTGGCGTTGAAAATGTTAAAACGGTACCTGCATTTCTTGTAGACGATAGTTCATAGATCTCGGTGGAGGGTATCACAGATTCGGCACAGACGAACAAAGCACTCTTGCTTGTTTTCAAAAGAAATTGCCTTAACTTTTGCTCAAATTCAGTGTCATTGTTATCGAATAACAAATAAAAATTATTAAATATTTTCTGAGTGTCAACACATTTTAAAAATATGACATTTGTCACGTAAACAATTTTCCTGAAAGAAAATTACTACAATCAAAATTCAAGTTCAATATTAAAACAAAAACTAAACATCAATGTGAAAAATGAAAAGTCAAGTATTTCTAATGTGCAATGTGTCTAGGGAATCAATTCATAAAATAAACTACATACATACATACTTATGCAAGTATGTATGTCAAGGGTGTTTCGTTAAGAGCTGCCTATCTTTAATAAAAGAAATTATTGGCTATGTTCTGTAAACCGAAATCACGTGAAAATGAAATCGATGGAGATTTTAAGTTGAGTTTTTAAAAAATGAACGTAGCTTATCCTGATTTCAAAAGGAGTTTTGGTAGAGGTATGTGGTCCTCAAAGTATGACGTATATAAAAGGATATATTTTTTATCAACTTTAAACACAGGATAGAATTCAAAAATTGTTCGATTTCCATTTCACGTGATTTCGAGTTCCATAACATGGCCGAATGTGTGTGAAATTATCCTATAAGTGCCATATCATGGAAATATTTTTTCGCTGCAAAGGCCTACACAGAAAAAATTAAAAATTGTCTCTTCTCACCAAATTTATACCAAATTCATAATATCAAGCAAAGAAGTTGTTGATTTTGCACCTATTACCAAAATGATTATATTGATTAAAAAAAAATTTTAAAATTGTGAATATTTTTTTTTTCAATAAATTATATTTTTAATATCAAAGTTGTTTTTGGGAATACATACAAATATTTATTAAAAGATTTTGTTTGTTGTGCTTAATTTCCCTTTTTTAATAATTGATAAAAATACTGAAATTTATTGTTGGAGGATAAGCTGTGTGAAATGTAAGAAAAGATAAAAACTCATCACTGTTTTATTGTTTGGTATTTTGTTTAAGCTTTGATATCGTTGCAAATAAAACTTTTTGAGGGTATTGTAGGTAATTCTCATTCCTTTTGTAGTTTTGTTTGCTGATAGCTTTGGCTTTTCTAAAATTATTTAGGAGAACGTTTCCTGACGATCTGGCCTAAGCAACCAGTGAAATGCGCATAGGAACAGCTTATCCTCCAACAATAAATTTCAGTATTTTTATCAATTACACTATGGAACATTTTTGGGATTATTGTCTGGGGGGTGAGAAATTCCAAGTCAAGGTGATGGTACTAGGTCAGTATAGTAAAACCCTCAAAGGGTTTGGCGTTCGTATGTGTCAGTTTTTTTTATGACATTTTAAATTTTTTCCTTATCTTGATGTTTTTTCGCTTAGTTGTAACATTTTGGCAAAAACGTAGTTTAACATAACTCGAGAACCATTTGTCCGATTTTGCTAAAACAAACTCAAAAACTCCGTTCATATAACGTTTTTCTTTATAATCAACAGTTTTGCCGGTAAAAATAAATTTGTGGAGAAAAAAAAATATTTTTTTGCCTAAAAATTAAAATTTTTTTTTTTTTAATTCATAAAAAATCCAAAACGGAAAAAAGGATCAAGTGTTATTAATTTCATGTAAAGTCACATAACCTATAAACAAAATGCGACATAGATCATAGAAATCGATTAACGCGTTCTGCTTTTATTTACAATTAAGTGAAGGTATCCCATTTTGACAAGAATATTGATATTTGTTTTTATTCAAAAAAGTGTCATTTATCGCCTTTTTTATAAATTTTCCCCAATAACTCCAGACTTCTGGCCATAAACTACTAAAAAAATTAAGTAAACATTTTTATAATTTTTTATTTTTATTTTATTTATTTATTTTTATTTATTTTAATAAATATTGCCTAGACTTTTTCGATGGTGGTTGTTCGGGACTAGTGACATCGCATTCATCGCTATCATCAGTTTCTGAACCACACATGATGTCAATGTGTGACTCCAGTGTTGGCCCTTCTGCATCTCCTGAAAATTCTTTATCATCAAGATCATCCTTGTCTTGCCACACAAGCTTACTCCACCAGCAAATTTCCGCAATTATTGCACTCGGCGACTTTTTGCCTCTGTATCTGTAAGTTTTTGTTTTATTAAAATGAGTTTGAAAAAATAAAAAATCAGTATTACCTCATTTCAAATGGCATAGCAACTTGATGATAGCGTTCACGTTGTTCATCAGATTCGGTAGCCAATTGTTTGCTGAAGTAGTCCAGATGATGATGTAAATAATGGATTTTCAAGGACATGTGGACACCAATTTCCGAGAATGCTCTTAACATCCTTGCTACAGAAACATCGTAGTTGTTAGAACGATGCTTTCCCAACAAGCCTTCTATTACTTCTTTGATTGCCTGCCATGCATTCAATTCTGCGTCAATCAAAATATTGTTGAATGCGTCACTTTTAATCAGCTTTCGTATATCTGGACTATTTAGTACGCCTGATTGGAAAAAATTAATTTGTTAAGATTTAAAATCATGGGAAATGAATGTGATATTATAACTTACCTTCTTTAATTTTACTTTCGCTGAGTCTCGGGTAAATTAGTTTCAAACACAAGAAAACTTCATCTCTTTTGGCGACAGTTTTGATAAAATTCTTAACAATTCCAAGTTTAATATGCAGTGGAGGCAGCAATATCTTCTCCTTCGGCACTAGAGGCTCACGAATAATATTGGCCGTTTGTGACCTGCTGTGCTCTCTGAGTTTCCATCCGTGGCATGCATATTGGTCACCGGAAAATCGTGTGTCCCAATCGCACAAAAAGCACATATATTTTATATAGCCGCTTTGAAGACCGCAAAGCATTGCTACAACTTTTAAATCGCAGCATATGCATCATATGTTTCTTTCGTTTCTGTACTATAGGCGATTGGAACTGAAGGTTTTTTATTGGTCTTATGCAGTAAAACCGCCTTCAAGCTGAGTTTTGAACTGTCAATAAATAATCTCCAGTCATCTGCTTCATATTTTATTTCCATTGCGTCCATCAATTTTCCTACATCCGGGCAATATGCAGAAGTTTTTTCATCATTCACAAGGAATAAACTTTGGAGTGTTGCCTGACGACTTCGATAAGCTGTGACTTTCACACCGGGTGCCAACAAATAGTTTGATTTCAAAATGGAAGCCAGCTCTTCCGATTTATGCTGTGTTAATTCCAACTTGGCAACAATTGAATCAAGCTTATTTTGATTTATTAAAATTGGCTCATTGGATACTGATGGCTCATATGGGGGATCATCACGTGCATGATATGTCGGAGCAGTCGTAGAAGAGAAAATATCTAGGCTAGAAGCTTTTGGCACAGGAATGTGGTCCGAATGAGGCAATGGTGTTGCGGCACTTGCAACACCAACGTAATTATACGATTTTCTTATCCTTTTTGCGGCTACTTTATTTGCACATGCATAGCAATTCAATGGATTGTGACCTTCGCCAGGATTAGTCCAAGTCATTGGGATACCGAATGGCATACTTTCACGTCTTCTATTTTTCCAATCCATTAGACGGTTGTAGCAGCTTTTACACACTATATTTGGTACCCAATTTTCGTTCACTATAACATTTTGGTTGAAGTACATCTCGTATGTTTGAACAAAATCAGTACTGAAATTTCCCCTTTTTTTATGTGTTGAGACATATTGACCACAGCAGTAGCAAAAGCTATTTATATCTGGCTTGCACAGTTCCATATTCTATTCTCTTTTGTTCACTTTTAAAAAACTGGAGAAAAATCACTTTTACTGTTCGCGTTCGTCGGCACTTGTTGAATGACAAAAATCACAGAACCAGTGTGAGAAAGAGAAGAAGTATAATGACAATGCATGTTTTATGTGAACATTACAGAACCAGTGTTGCCACATCAATATTTCTCTTTTAGTACAGTAGAAAAATATGAGAGAGTTCGGCTTGTGAGTGTCAATGTTTTCTCCAAATAATGTTGTGCATATCTGGAGCAAATTTTTGAAATTCATACATTTACCTAATTGTGAATAAATGAGAAACGCGTGCATCGATTTTCATGATCTATGCCTTTTTTTGCTCATGAGTTATGTGACTTTACGCGAAAGTAATTAGTTTTGGCACTTTTTTCCATTTTGGATTTTTTATGAATTTAAAAAAAAAAATATTAAAATTTTTAGGCAAAAAATACTTTTTCCCTTCATACATTCATTTTTAACTTCGAAAGTGTTGCACATATAGGAAAACGGTATAGAAACAGATTAGAGAAATTGTAATTCTTAATTTTTCTAAATTTGTTTCATCAAAATCGGACAAGTGGTTCTCGAGTTATGTTAAACTACGTTTTTGCCAAAATGTTACAACTAAGCGAAAAAACATCAAGATAAGGAAAAAATTTAAAATGTCATAAAAAAAAAAAACTGACACATACGAACGCCAACCCTTTGAGGGTTTTACTATACTGACCTAGTACCATCACCCTGACTTGGAATTTCTCACCCCCCAGATTGGCTGTTTTACTGTGTTATTAAAAAAGGGAATTAAGCACAACAAACAAAATCTTTTAATTATATTTTTAATTTTAATTAAAAAAATGATCAAAAAACTTTGCCATTTCAAACAATGTGTCAATTTTTTTAATTAAATACTGACAATTCCTAACCACAATTCTACATGTGTAAATTATTTTATTTTAAACGAAAAAATCAATGAATATTTTTTGATATTAATTAATATATTAACTAAAAATTTATTTCAAAACAACTTAGATATTAATTAAATCAAAATTATATTTTTAATTTTCTTTCAACTAAAACAATAATTGATTCAATTATCAAATTAATTAAATTTAAATACTTTTTAAACCATCTTTTTTAAAATTGATAAAAAAAACTTTTTTCTGTATATATATATATATATGTCATTATGTTTAAAATGTAGCGTAGTGGGTAATGCGCAAGCGACATGTTTAATTTTTAACGACTCTGCCGCATAAATCAAGCATAATTTTACCGATAGCAAGGGCCATGTTGGCCTTGGGGGCAGCTTAAGAAAACCCCATAAGAAAAAGTAAAAAGGGGTAAAATTGAGCGATCTCGGTGCGTCACACAGTGCTTTGTCCCCATATAACGATGGGACAAAAAAAGAAGGAGTTGTCGTTGACTTTTGAAATTTGGTACGCCGGTATAAAATATCTTAGTTAATTATCAATTTTTTGAAAAAATCGGATCAAGGACTCGCCTACCTCCCTCCCATATATGCCAAATATATCATTTTTAATATTGGCTACATAGTGGATCAAAAAATCATGAAAATCCGTAGCTTGCAATCTTTCTGTTAATTTTAGTAGTGATTACAGCAAGGACTCTAGGTCCTGCCATATATCCTTAATTGGAAAAACTCTATAACTTTTGCAAAAATGATCTGATTGTAATGAAACTTGGTATATCTATTTGTATTTTTTTGAGTTGAATAAGCTTTGTCCGTCCGTCAGTATTTCCGTCTCCATCTATTTGTCCGTCCGTCTGTCCATGAAAATTAGGATGGCCCCGTGAGCTTTTTGATCTTTCAGCACTCACTTCTTATTATAAAGAAACTTATTTATTTGTTTTATTTTATATTTATAAGAAACAATACGCAAAATTTTAAATATAAATTAAATTTAATACCAATCTAAAATACCACTCACATGACTGTTAAATGTAAACACAAATAAACTTAAAACTCTTTTTAAAAAAATTAATTTTTGAGAATTATTTTCTTGAAGCAATTCAATTAATTTTTTATTCATTAATTCTTTCTGAAATTTGACTGACTTTAGCGACCTCTGGGGAAGTCGAGGAGAGTCACTAGAAATCAATTCCAAAAACTTTATATGAGTTGTGTTGTTAGCTATCGATTCATATATCTTTTATCCCATTTTGAGACAAAATTTTTTTTTTGGATTTTTGTCTTCAGCTTCTAAGCAAGGGACGAGTGTATAATATATTATATGTATGTATACTATGCACTCAAATTGCAATTTGGGTGTGTTGGATGTGCTCCTGGTAAGCGCATTGTTTGTCGCCCAGTTGTTAAGATCCGTCATGGAGTACGACCTAGGGCCTACCATGTAAATTTTTTCTACAGCTGTTTGCTGCGTTTATTGCCGGTGGAATCATATGGTGGGTTCATATGCCGTTACAATTGACGATAGTAAATACGTTACAGTCAACAGTAAGCGGTATAGAGACATGCTAACTAACTTTTTTGTGCCTCAAGTGGAAGGCATTAGTATTGCACACATGTGGTTTTACCTCGATGGTGCCACATGACATACAAAAACATTTAGCAGCTGAATAATTTCACGCTGTCGACCGGATATCAGGGTTTCCATATTCTATTTCAACCTAATCGCCAACATTTTTGATACAAAAAATTTGCCATAAATCGCCAAATAGTGGTTTTGTACAAAACAAAAAGTAAATAAGAGTTATATTTCCCTAATGAAAACTTTCTGTATTAAGCCTTTAATTGCAGTATTTTTAACGATTTAAAATAAATAAATACCTTGTTTAAAACTCTAGTTTTGTGAAATTAATAAATAAATTATGGCAAATTAGTGTTATTAAGTTTTATAAAATCGTATGAAATTCTGATACCTCCCAGCTATCATTTTCAATCGTATAAGAGTCTCCTGGAAATCTCACGAAGAGCATTTTTGATCGTCGATGAGCGCATTTTTTAATCGTAGAAGATTCCTCGCACGGGAGAAACTGTTACACAAGCTGATTCGTATGTGAGATACTTCTACAAAACATCGGAAGACGGTCATATTAATCGTATATGGAATCGTTTGGGATGTGTGTAGATTATCTAACGAGTCTTTCAGAAAGCATGTCGTTTAAGACTCATATAGGGATTCTCGTACAACTCGTGAAATGCTCAGCCGCATAACTGAGCTACCTAAATAAAACATGAAGCGCATTTTTCATGTCAACTCTTCTCATTTTCATACAATTTTATACGAAACAAATCATTAGATCACGAATTAAACTCCGCCCGTTTGGAAAATCTTATTCGGCAGATCCTTAGGTCCTTTTTGTTTTATTGAAAATGAATTAACAATAGAATTTTAATTAAAAAAAAACGCTCTTATTTAGGTAGCTCAGTAACTCTTATATGAGTCATACAGAGAGACGCAAAAGGTTCATTCCAAGATTAAAAGACGAGCGTGTCAGAAAATTTATAAAAAAGTAAAAAATAAAAAATATTAAATGTTTTTGTTATTGTAACTCGTCAGATAATCATCAGAAGATTGTTTTAGGAGTTGTATATTAACTATAATCGTCTAAAATACAGCATTTCTTATTATATTGTATTAGAATAAAAAAAAAAATATTTTAATATTGAAGAACAGAATATAAGTGATTAAAAAAATTTTTGTTGAATAACATATTTAGGCATTTTGTATTAAATTTCAAATGTATTCCATACAAAATCTGAAATTATTTTTTTCAACAAGTTTCGAACAACTGTATTTTATTTATATCAGCTAAGTAATTTTTTTTTAAAATTTGTGTGCTCTTCTATTGATTTGAATATTTTTATATAATATAAATATGAATAAAATAAACTGAACTAATCGAAGTGAATTTGACATGCAAGAGAAGAAATTAAATTTTAAAAACGTTATTGTAAATTATTTGGAATTGATTTATATTTTATTTAAAGAAGTATTACGTACCCAATAAAAAATGGAGCTTCGAACGAAGCAGGTTTGTAAGGGAGAAACGTAAAAGTTTCGCTTACCATATCGCTTACGGAAGACATGAATTTTATATGGCGAGTTCCCACTTTGAAGCAATACATTTTTGACACAGAAAGCGCGTTATTCAGTGCATATAAAAATTTGTGAACGTAACGATCAGCTTTGCACACTGAATTATTTGTTACCGTTATTCCTTAATATGCTCCCTTACAAACCTGCTTCGTGGTAAGGGAATGTCGTGGCTGTTCAAATTTTATATATATTTTTTTCAATTGATTAAGCATTCGTTCACTTACCATACTGCATCTCCGTATGCCTTATTGCGTAGCGCATAAATGTGTGCTTACTTTTTAAAATGTACCATTAGTGCTTCGCAAAACAAGAAAATTTTTTATTGGGTAAATTTAACATATGTTAAGTTTTGATAAACAGATGCAAAAATGTAAATAATTCATTTTAATCCAATATTTAGAAGAAGAAAATGTACAGCGATACACTATGAGCACTATATTGTGACTTATTTTTGCGCTGCGCAGGACACATAAACACACGTTTGATGTTAATATAATACATGACTTGATATAGATAAAAATTTAAATAATAAATAGAATCGAAAACGGTGCTGATTTTAGAATTTATTTACCAAAAAAAAAAAAAAAATTGCATATTTAAAAATACAAGTATATGCGTAATAAAGGCTTAATATTGCCAAGAAGTAAATATGCTCTTGCGGTTAGAAACCGATGATTACTAAGAAAGTTATATCAGCTTAAAATATTGCGTACTGTGTGTAAATTTCAATATTTGAAGCAATGAATACTTCTGATAAGGAAAATGCGTAAGAATCTAAGTTAATAAAAGTTTATTTGAAATTTCTACACTGAAAAGAAAAAGTCAAGCAATCCGTAGTTAAATGATACCGAAGCGGTATCAGAAAAACGGCAAGTACCGTTTTCCTTAAATCAAGTACAGAATGCTTGATTCAAGTACGGGTTATTCAAGTGTATCGTACTTTTACTTAAATAAAGGTGAGATAAAAATGAATTTCAAACTGTGATTGTCTTAAGAATTTTTTCGTTGGTTTAATCCCGCATTCGTACTTAAGATAACTCGAAAGTGGATTCTGATTCTAGTCTAAACCACTTTAATTTGCAATCCTTATTTTTGCATAACAACCTATACCAACAAATCTAACAGAATAAATAAATTGTTTCCTTTGATTCTTGGAAAAGTAGAAAGTAATCCTACTTCATGCCTTCGATACGTATATGCATTTTACTCGTTCGCTGTGTATCTTGAAGGGTATTCATTTAATCGGACTTTTGCTGTAATCGGTTAATCGCTCGATTAATTAACCGAGGTTTTGGTGTAATCGGTTAATAATCGGTTAATTTTGTTATTGATCGGTTAACCGATCGTGTGAATGAATCTTATCGATTATGTAGGATAGTGATACCTGCCTTAATTAGTTGTAAATCACTTTTAAATAATTTTTTAAAATTATTTTGAAGATATATACATAACAGGCTTCGTTATCTCAAGTGTTTAATATATTTTTTAGCATTGTTGTCCTTATATCTGTAGCTTGGTGCTAAAAAGGCCAAAGTCAAATAATTCATTTTGAGAAAATTCATATTTTAGTTTTTTTTTTATAGAATAGTTGTAAGTGAAATTGGCTAGCAAAACCCTTTAGAAGCTGTTCTTAAAAGAGATTCAGCATAACCTTTTAATTGCAAAAGCCTCTCAAATGCATTTAAAAACACTAAAACAAAATCAAAAAACCTCTGATTCCGTAAGGAAAGTGCAATCAGATTCTAACTTTTCTTAAGCAAATGACAGATTCATAAAACTTAACAAAAAGTTTTCTTATGTACCATATGGTTTGACAATTATGATTTAAGCAACTGTGCGAATACATGCACAGTTGCTTAAGCCAGCTTAAGCATATTATAGTTCGGCTTTTTCAATCCTGCTTTGGGTTTAGGGAACGCTGTGACCCTTAAAATGTCGGGTATTTTTTGTTTTTAGCAGCATGAGAACTTTTGCTACCAATAACGATGGCTTGGAAACAGAGAATGTCAAACTGTATAAATATTTCTGTTCAGTAAGGTTTGGCAAGTCATTATGAATCATTTAACGCTAGAACAACGCTTATAAACTGGTGAGAATTTACTTTGAAAAATGATCTTTTCTCGATGTTCATAGAGCACTTCGTCCATTTAACGAAGCTCATTTTTGGTTAAATGGCTACGTCCTTCAGCAAAATTGCCGTATTTGGAGCGAAGACAATCCTCAAGCCGTTAACGAATCATAATAACATCCATCCATTTAAATTGGCTGATTGGTGCGGCCTACACGCTCTTTCGAAATGAGCAAGTAGCTGCCGTTAGGGTGAACGGCAAGCAATATCGTATCGTGCCATGCTCACTTAATTTTTGTTTCCAAAAATTAATCAGCTAGACATCAGCGATATTTGGTTCCAACAAGACGGCGCAACTTTCCATATAGCGCGTAATCGATTTATCGCGGCGTAGACGTGGCGGACATATCGAGCCATAACCGCAAAAAAGCTTAAGCGACAACATTTTCAATTTTCGGTTTTTTTTAATAAATGATTTTATTGGCAATACTTGCATCATCTCCTAAAATCTCAGGGCCACAGAAGGTACCGTTATTTTATAGCAAAAACAATTTTATCTTAAGCGCCAATTTTCATACAAAATTTTTATGAAATATAATAAAAAAAAACCTTCTCCTGTAAAATTTGGATCGTTATGACGGAAATTATATTTAAAAAATAAATGCTATGAAATTATAAATTCATCCCACCAATATTTCTGCCTTGTGTTTTAAGTTGTCCTGTAGTTAAAAAACACCATATATTATATATTTTTTAATTTGTCAAGAACTCGCCCGCAATTGTGCGTTTAAAAAGTTTCATAAGTGCTTCGCGAAAAAAATAATATTTTATATTGGGATGGTGCTTAGATTCGAAATGTAAAATGTTATTAGTTTTAAGCAAGCAGTCATTGAGGAAATACAAGTTAGTAATTTGGAAACGAATGAAAACTATGTGTTAGAGAATGAACCAAATGTTGCATCGACCTTTGAAAATACGCGATAACGGGCCACAAACCAAAAATCTTGAATGCGAAACTTGCGATAAAGAAAATATCATGATACAAGCTATCAAGGAAAAGAAGTAACACGAAAATAAAACTTTGTATACGAAAAACTGCCTCACGAACTGTACAATTCCCTTTCAAAAAGTTGTAAATCAAACCCAACGTTAGTTTTACTTGTTAGATCAAGTAGAAAAGTAAAATTATCGGCCATGTCATAGAAATCGAAATTACGTGAAATTGAAATCGATCAAATTTTGAAAACTCCCGTATTCAAAGTTCACAAAAATATTTCTTTTTTATATACCGAATACTTTGAGGACCACTTTCCTCTACCTAAACTACTTCAGCAATCAGGAAAATCTGCGTTCGTATTTACAAAAATTCAATTTAAAATCTTTGTCGATTTCAATTTCACGTGAATGCCATTTCCATGACATGGCTGTATATTTTGAAATCAACTTAGAGTATTGAAACTGTTTGAAACGGCAATAAATCGGGTAATTCGCAAAGAAACTGCTAATTTATCCATTTTGCTAATTTGCAGAATTGCCTGAAAACTTGGCTTGGAACTTTTGCGATTTCCCAAAAATCTGTTTACAATGCACACGGAAAGAAAAATAGTGTAACTGGTGTGACTAAAGGATGCGATAAGGGGTTGAAATTCGTAAAACGAATTTCTGAAGGCAGTAGTTCTAAAGTAAAAACACATATTCCATCATATCCAAGAACAGAATACAATTCATTGCTGTACCAAAAACTATTTTTTTTTTAAATCCTTTTTTCTTAATTGATTATACATACTTATTTCTTTTTCAACTTACAGTATCTGAACATTCCAAATAGCAAATGGGTATATCTATAAAAAACTTTTTCTTACCGTCACACAAAGTTCTATTCAGTACTTAGAAACATATTGTTCTACATCCATGTGCCTTATTATTGCACATCAGGGTTCTATCTGTTTTTTGAGACACAATTTGTAGAAAAACGAACAAATTAGATTGGATATTTTTGGAGAGATAATAATATTTTAGGATTAAATTCAAATTATTCAAAAACTATTCTAAAGTTAACTGGAAACGGACTTAGTTAAGCAATTAACAATATTCCACCTTAGTTTCCTTAAAAGTAGTGTTGGTGCAAATAGAACCATCTTGTTCTATGGTCGCGAATTATTGTTAACACAAATATGTACATCTTTTATGAACTTTAATGGTAGGGAATTATATGAACTTATAAATAATTCGATTCTTGGACATAAATGATCGGAATCGTTCATTTTATTCTGTAAATGATAAATATTATCGAACTTTAGGAGGTGACTGGTTTAACAAATTATTTTTTTTTTGATCCGGGACCTTAAGCCTAAAAAATTATAAAACAATTGATTTTTTAATGACATTCTATTGAAAAGGCTTCTTAACATTGGATGTGTTTGTCAAAAACGGCTCTTTTATTCGAGGCTCACTTTTAAATATTATCAACTTATTTTTGTGCCTTAGACAATAAATTCAAACACGGTAACATTTACAAAAACTGAAAAGTTTTTAAAATGAAACAAGAAAAATTGCTAAAGGTGATATGATACTTGGTATTTTTTGTATTTTTCTTTTTTTGAATTGATTGAATGCAACGACAAATGCAAAACAATGGGGGGATTCACAAGCTGTGCTATAAAGTCATATCGTCATAATGTCCTAAATAATATTTTACAATTGTTTAAAAAAAAATATTTTTTTATGTTGTTTGAAACACAACGATATTCTTTTTTTAAACAATTGTAAAATATTATTTAGGATATTATGACGATATGACTTGATAGCACACCTTGTGAATCTCCCCAATACGTAAACCAACCAAACCATAGTATACAAATAGTATGCCGACTCGAGAGAGCGTTCTTAATTTTATAGTTCACCCCTCACACATTTAGGTTCTGTGTTAATTTAACACATATAAAAACAACAAAAACAAAACCAAATTTTAACTTATAATATTTAAAATTTTTCACAATATAATACTTTTTTTTAATTTTATTACACAAACACATAATTAATCAGTGGTGTTCTGGAGATCGCAACGCAAGAATTTAAAAGTAGTTGTTTTAATAAGACTTTTGTAGTAAAAGAAATACATAAACAATAAAAATATTACTCTATTAAATAGAATTCTCTTAAAAAATTATACAAAATTGGATTAAGAGTACTTTAAAAAGAACTTCAAAATTCTTGCGTTTGGCGTTTTCGATTTTCAGAACACCCCTGAATAATTGTTTTCAACACATTTAGCTTATTTGCTTTTGCAAATTGTATTAATTTTTCACAAACTAAAAATTTTTAAATAAACTTTTTTGACACTAATTTTTTTCTGTTGTTAATATTATTAAAGCCAGCAGAGTAGTATTTTTTGGTATGAAAAAATATTTGAAATCTTAAATTATTTAAATATTTTCCGATATTGCAGAATAAAAATAAAGCAAACATTGTTTTTTAAAGTTTATAAATGCAGACAGCATTAAATAAATTCGAATTAAGAAAATTTAATTTTAGAAATTTTTTTTGCAACAATCTATACGATTTTAAAAAAAATACATTAAAAAAATAGTACTAATACAAACATCTACTAAATAGGTACTTGAAATTTGAGTTACAGCCATACCTAAATAAGAGCGGACAGCGTATTCTTGCAGTCAAAAATCGGCATGCCCATACAATTTGTATGGAGAGTCCCTAAATAACGCGGCGTCAACGCCTTGCAATTGGAAAATCCGATTTTGACAGCGCGTTAAAATAAGCAGGGTTGCTATATTTGTGGTTTTGACAACTCTATTTTTATCGTTTGATAATAAATAATGGCAAATTATATATTTTTAGATCAAACTACCGGTTTTAGTTCCATTTCTTATTTCTTTTATGAGGGTTTTAGTAAGCACGAAAGTTAACACTACTGTTTGTGACACAACGCTGAGGTTCTTGTTTAGGTATAGCATATCAGCGTAAAAACTACGCGGAAGAAAACGTTCTGCCTTCCGCCCTTGTTTTGGTGCGGCTGTTAGGTACCTGTCAAAGAGTCGGCATACTAGTTGCATACTATGAACCAAACCATGTAAACAAAACAAGCAATATTGCCCACGTTTTGTTCCCACAAAAGCCCGTCAAAAAAGCTAAAAATCGCAACAAAAAAAATAAATAACCGCTACATTCGAGCAAAAACTAAAAAAATTGGCAGCAGTGCTAACATTTAATCTGAAATTGTCAATTTTAAGTTAAACATATTAAAATTTTCTTTGACAATATTAGATTGTTTATTGATAGCACATGTATATTTGTTTGATGTTTCAAGATTTTTTATGATATAATCACATGCAAATATATTTGCACTGTTCTCCAAAATAGAAAAAATACAAAAAATAGCAAGTATCATAACACCTTAAAAAAATTGTAAAATATTAGTCTCTTTGGGATTTTCAGGGAATTATATATTAATTCCTTTAGTTCATTGGCATTGCAGGTTACATCTCCAGGTGGTCTTCATAATGCGTGGCCAATCCATCGCCATTTCCTTCTCAAGACTTCGACTTGTATTTAGCTTTGATGTGTAAGTAGTGCCCAAAGGTGTGTGTTCGAAATCCTGTTAGGCCAGTAGATTTTAAGAATTCTTCTAAGACATTTGTTGGTAAAAACTTGCAAAGTGTTTACGTCTTTAGCAGCCATATTCCAAGTTTCACAGCCATAAAGGAGCACAGACTGCACACACGAATTGAAAATTGTTATCTTAGTGTGGATGGATGTTGATGGTGATTTCCACACTGTGTTTAGTTGGCCGAAAGCCTGGGTTCTCATTGTGCGATTTGAGACATCATCAGAAGAGCCTCCAGTCAATATTATGATGCTGCCCAAGTAAAAAAAGTGGTGCACGTGCTGTAGTTGGATATTTTGGATAAAGAATGGCCGATTGGACGTTGCGGTTACTCGCATTACCTTCGTCTTATTAATACTTATTCTAAGTCCTGCCTTTGCAGCTCCTGTCTTTGCACCATGTCAGAGTGACTGTGTGTTAGGAGACATAGTCAAAATCGGTCAGGGTTCTCATTGTCTCATTGAAATGGTTCATTACATCACCGTATCATTTATACCTGATGTGTTATTAACTGTTTTCCCAGACTCTATATTTTAGTTAAATCCGAATTGCAGAGGAGTCGAGCTTGTTAGGGTCAATAGGGGTTAAAGAGCTTTTAGTACCATCAGAAAGCTGAAAGTGACCTATTTAGTCCCATAAATACTCTTGCAATTGCTTGGGACTGTCTGTTAAACACTGTTTATTTTACTGAAATATAACGAACGTTCTGTTTTGTATAAAAATTCTACAACTGATGCAATTCTTGACATAGAGGATCGGGAGAGAGACTTGTGCACCTCTAGAATTTGTAACCTCGGATATTCAAACTTTTAAAAATTCGATAAAAATATATGTCCTTATGGATTGCAAAAAAAAAATAGACTTAAGCTGATCTACAAAAAATATGATTAAAAAATATGCAACATTTTACATTTTTCGAATTTATTCTATGAGTTAAATTTCAGTTATGTATTTTATAAAGCTTTTTGTAATAGCTCTATTCCTTAAAAATTTCTTTAGAAATTACTTTATACACTACCAGACTATTATATTGTATTGTATTTTTTTTTTGGTAGTGTATAAAGTCATTTCTAAAGAAATTTTTAAGGAATAGAGCTATTACAAAAAGCTTTATAAAATACATAACTGAAATTTAACTCATAGAATAAATTCGAAAAATGAAAAATGTTGAATATAATAAAAGTGGCTTATGAAAAGAAATAACTCCCAATATCTATTTTTTAAAAAATATGTTTAGGTTATCTTCTTAGCCTTTAAAGATATTCGGATAAAAAGGATTTTTTGGGTTGAATTTTTACTGATTTTTCGAGCTTTTTAATCGGGTGGATTATGTTTAATATCACACTGCTATCAATAGTGGCTAAAACATTTTTTTATTGGTAGGAACGCAGACTTTAAGCAATGGTATGTTGTAGTTTTGAATGCTTATGCATTTTTCTACAAATAAAGTGGGATATTCGTGGAGAATGTATATGGGTATTAAGGTAATACATATGAATACTCAGTCTTACTATTTCACCAAAATATGGTTATGCTCTTTCGCTGATAAAAAAATATTTTGTCCGGAAATAATTTTTCGAAAGAAAACGTTATGAATCATAGTATACAACTAGTATGCCGACTCTTTGACAGGTACATAGCTCAAATGTCAGTAGTATCTAACTCATGTTTGTATTAGTAAGATTTTTTTCAAATGTGTTGGTGTATAATACCCCTGCAGATAATATTGGACTCCGTGGTCCATTATGGCTTAAATGGACTACTTACAACATGGTCCAATGTAATGTAGTATGTACCATATTAGACAAATTAACATGCTGTGTTGTATTACACATTGGTAGCCGTGATGTTGTCCATTATTAATTTTTTTATTTAAAAGTGAAACAGGAAAGTTTTTTAAAATTTGTGAAAAAAGTAAAAAAAATTAAAAATACCAAGTAAATATATAAAATAATAGCAATAATGGATTACAGTGCACGCCATAAAAGGCGATTAGTGAAAAAGTAGTAACATGGAGTACTTTTGAAACTAACCCACTTGAGCACTCCATGGAGTAGTTTAGGGACTACTTCGGTGGGTTATATGGTCCACTCCTAGGACATCGTAATGTTAAATAGACCACCTTTTAACCATATATTGGGAGTAGTTTTGCAGTACTCCTACTCCTTTATGGACTACTCTTTACACGCATGTATGGACTAGTCTCGATATCTGCAGGGAAGGTAGAGTGAATGTCAAAATTATTTGTTGAAAATATAAACAAGGGAATTTTTTTGTTTATAAAATATACACAATTGCTTTAGAAGGTAAAACTTTTTCCTGTAATGCAAATTTATTGTATCTCCATTTATTCCTTACGGAACTTTTAGTTCACTGACTTTATATTTTATATTCACTTTTTTTTTTGTTTCAAAAAATTTAAATAAGTTTTTTTTCAAGTATTTGGATTTTGATTAAATTTTTAATTTAAACAAATTGTTTCACAATGTGAGTAAAAATAGTAATTTTAAGGTTTGAAAATCTATAAATCTGCCATTAGTAAAGATATCATAATGAAATTTGACAATTATGGAGATCCCCCTTTTTGAATAAAACAAATACAATAATTCTCAATCTCCATCAAAAGCATTTTATACTTAATGGTAAAAACATCAAAAGTTCAACTTTGACCTTAAATTTTTCAACAACTGCTGAGCCGATTAAAACTATAAGAAAGCTCAAAAAGTTTTCTCTTCCGTTAAAAAAAAAATTGCAAAATTATCTCAATCGGTTGAAAAGTTACAGATTTTTGGCCGATGATAAACGATTTTCTGCCACTGTGCGACTCTGTTTTTGCAGTGAACTTGTGTAGTTTATGTTTTTTTAAGAGATGACAGCAAAATAATAAATGCGGTAAAATGTTCCGAGCAGAAACCCTGCTCGAATTAAGAAACGCCTTAATTATGGCGTTTCAAAAGCAGCAATAGACTCATAAAAGTTGGAATGTTTTTATTTAAAATAAAATATTGCATAGTTTACTTGTATAGAATGTGTCACAAGTTTCGTTTACACAGTGCCAGACTTTCACTTTCACAGTGTATGGCCGGCATTATATAATTTTTCGTAATTTTTTTTTTTTTAATTCATATGGCAAATAAATAAAATGTGGTCTTGGGAATAAACAAACTGGTTTTTTTGTATTCTATTCGTAGAATTAACTGCCTTTTCCTGAATTTCGAACGAAAACTTCGTTCGCACAACGTACATTAAAAATAAAAATTTTAAGTTTTTTTTTGTTTTAAATAAAAGTTAAGCGAATGAAAGTTTCGTTCTAAATCGATGGACAGGCAATAAATTTGAAATAAATAGAAACAATAAAAAGTTAGAGTACATAAATATGTATGTATTTACATAGGAATATTAAGTTCTCAAATTTGGTAATAATTCAAGCTTAATACGTTCGATATATCGATATATTTAATCAATAAATACCGATACTCTCAAAAATATCGATACGATATATATCGATATATTTTTTTCAATTTGCCCATTCCTAGCCCATATTGTGACATGTTTGTACACTGACAGAATTTTCTTTACATATCCAATGGGTTTTAATATTAAGCCAATGAAACATTACATTAAAAGTCAATTGAAAATTAGTTTTATTAGCCCCTACTTAATAAATAAACAAAATCGAGAAAATTGTTGCATTAACTTAATGCAAGATATTTTATTAAGACTGTGGTGGTATTTACCATCTCATTAATGAAACAAACATTTCATTGACATAATGTTGAAGGGCCAAACGTTTATATACATTTCTTCATTATTTTAATGAAAAGGTTTTTGTATTTCGATGAAAGTTTTAATTTGTGCAATGACATAAGTTCATTTAATTACTTACCAAATTTTCGTAATTTTTATGATAGTCTTATAGTATGTTTCCACTATGAGGAAAACAACTTGTTTTGGGCAAAACGTGTTTAAGTGTTTCCATTATGTTTAAGTGGTTTTGGTTTTCGAATTTTCGAAATCAATTTGACGTTTATGTTGTAAACAAACATGGATGCAAAACAAAATTTGTGTGACCAAAAAAGTTATAAGTTTTACAAAAAAATTTATTAAAATGGAAAATAAAATTAAGTTATTAACAAATTATATTGTATATAACAACAACATGTTAACAAAAGTGTTTAGTGCTATTTCAAATGCAACAATTTTGTGCGAACACCAAAGAAAATTGTTCCTACAACGAATTAAAAAAAATCGAACCAAAAAGCACTTTTTGCAAGCAAAATTAATAAGTGCATATGTTGATATACATTAAAGCGTTAAATTCTTCTAACCAGTGTGCATAAAAGCGATTAATACTATATACATATAATAATAATAATATAGTTACTAAGAAATCAATAAACAATTGTTAATTTATTTATTTTATTTATTTATTTAATAAAAACAATATAATTATGTATAAGAATCTGAGAATAATTTTTTTTTTTTTTAATATTCAACATATTCATTTTTGGAATGTATTCTATGAGTTGAATTTCAATTTTATAAGGCTTTTATAAAAAGCCACATCTTTTTATATTTCACTGTAACATTTTCAGTGGTCTTTTTTAAAAAAATTAAGTAGTTCTTTTTTAATTTCTTCGCTGTCATTCGATATCTTTTCCAAAATTTTTTTCTTTTCGACTTCTAAATTATATATTTTTTCTTCCCATTTAAAATGTTCTGTTCTTTCCTTCTCTTCACTTTCTTCTATAAATTCTATTTTTTTTAATATTTTTTGTATCAAATCATCTCGGTTTTTGTTCTTGCTTGCAGTATTACGTGATGAAGATGAATGTAAAGGTGTTTGGAGCTGCGTTGATAAACTGCACTATATTTGAATAGAAAAACCTTTATCTTTTAAATTATTTTATTTAATGCACTTCTAACTAAATTTAGTTCACACACGCGAGTATACATACATACTATCAATCATGTATTATATATATGTATGTATAAATAACTTTCTTATCCACAAAATGTATCACTTACGGAAAATTTTATAAATTTTTAAGCACAAATTTTTTATTTTTTGTAAACTTTCTTTTTTTAAATGTTTAGTTTTTTTCATCGCGTTTTTATTATTGCAAATGATAATCAAATATGTCACTTTTTCGAATTTTTCAATCACTATTAATGGATATCCCAGAGTTGCATTTATAAGCAGTGTTGCACAGACAATTTTCGACATGTTTTTGAGCAAAACCTGTTTTTGTTTGAGTTTTTCGAACATACAAAATGTATGGGAAAACAAGTAGCAAAACACTTGTTTTGCTGCAAAACTTGTTTGTGTGGCCCAAAACACGTAAGTGGAAACGCACTATTATATTAGTTTACTGTTTATTACGGTTATTTATTTATGGGTATTTATTTCAGCAAATTTTTCAAACCCGCGACGACCTTCATCAGCATTTTTTTCTATTTTGCTGGTCTGTACTAATTCGTGAATTTTGTGTATTCGAATTACCAATTAAAGGAAAACGAATGTGAGAATTTTTGTCTATTTTATGGTTTTTCGTTTTTTGTGTTTGAACCTATTACTTACATTTAGTAAAAATCTTTGATATTATGAAACATTAAGATGAACTATTTTTTCACAAATTTTATGTCTATTGCAAAAAAGTAATTTAAAAATCCGTTTTCACAACAGTAATAGTAGTTTACAGTTAAAGAACTTTATTTTGTTTTCATTGATTTAGCGAAATTTTTCATTGAAAATATGAAGTTGCAAAATTTTTAATTTTTTCGTTAATCTCAAAATATTTGAATTTGTTAATTAATAGTTAAAATTTTAAATTTTATAAAACTTATTTAAATGATGTATAATACAGGGTGTGCGCCGGGAAGGTATACTACTTTGTTTTGCCGCCATTTTAGTAAACATTAGTGTTGGCAGTTTATATTTGTCAGACGTTATGGAAAAATATTCGATAAACCAACGTGTTTTAATCGTTAAAACAGCTTATCAAAATCAGTCATCGATTACTGTGACGATGAGAAAGTTACGTAACATTTTTGGGAGAAACAACGTGCCAACAAAACGCACCCCAATAAAAAATGGAGCTTCCAACGAAGCAGGTTTCTAAGGGAGAAACGTAAAAGTTTCGCTTACCATATCGGTGAATGTAACGGTCAGCTTTTCACACTGAATTTTTTGTTACCGTTACTCTTTTATAAGCTCCCTTACGAACCTGCTTAGTAGTAAGGGAATGTCGTGGCTCTTCAAATTTTATTTAATTTATGAAGAATTCGTTCACTTATCTTACAGCATCTGTAAATGTCTTATTGCGTAGCTCATAAATGTGTGCTTACTCTTTAAAATGTACCATTAGCGCTTCGCAAAATAGGAAATCGTGTAATAAATGATTTCGAAGAAATATGGTCTGACGGTGATAGGCCCAAGCATGGACTACAACGTACTGCAAGATCGGCTGAAAACATGACTGCTGCAAAAGAAAGTGTTCAAAACAATCGAACAACCTCAATTCGACGCCGTGCTCAGGAGCTTGGTCTTCATAAAACAACTTTTGTCACAATTTTGCAGAAGGATTTGCATTTTTTCCATTTAAGATTCAGTTGATACAAGAGCTTCTTCCACAAGACCATTTACACCGCAGTACATATGCCAATATGATGTTACAGCTCGCCCATGACAACCCCGGGTTTTCCACAACAAGTTATTTCAAGATATGGTGATGTTGATTGGCCTCAACGGTCGTCTGATTTGACTTCTCCGTACTTCTTTTTGTGGGGATATCTGAAAAGCAAAGTTTATGCAAACAAACCAGAAACGCTTGAGCAACTCAAACAAAATATTCGTGATGAAATGAATGAAATACCGCGTGAAATGTGTGAAATTTCAACTACAGGGTGTCCGCCGGGACTTTTCTTTTAAAAAAAATATTAAATTATCGTTAGTCCAATGAAAATTTTTAACGAAATTGCGAGACTCAATTTCGTAGTGTTAATGAAAAGGCTTCGTTAAATTTGTAAAATTTATTTTCCGTAATGGAATTTAAAAGTTTAATGAAATTGATTCATTGATTAATAAAGCATTTTTCTTGCAGTGTATAGCGAACACTTTCGTATACATACATGACTAGTAAAGGTATAAGTAATATAATTTGTTATTCTGTCTTAAAAACGCAAGCAATTAATATGCATGTGATAAAATTATATTTCCATTTGACTTTTATGTTACTCTGCTGTTCTTCGTCATCATGGCAATCGATTGTGCCACCCAACGTTTCCATCGTATAAGTCTTTTTGCTATAATTCACATGTTCGCTAAAGTCATAAAGTTGGCAGTCTTGTGATGGCGAAAATGGTTGAAACCAAAAATAAGATGCAGTAACTAACAGAAAGAAAGCATTTATTTCTGGTAAAAATAGTTTGTTAATTGAAAGTTGTAGTTCTGTGTTATTTGATTATTACACTTAAGATTTTTATGATGAAGTCTTTTAAAGAAACTTTAATTAAAAAGCAATGAATTAATGATATTGCAATTTAAGCTAAATTTACTTGAAATGAAAGGACCTTAAACTCGAAATTGTAATGTCGCAATTGCCATTTAGAATAAAGATTTTCATTGGTTTTAGCTTCCCTGTTTCAACTTTGAAAGAAATTTATATATCTTTCATTGCTGGTGGAATTTTTCGTTTATTATGCCTGACCAGCTTTACTGCTGAAATATTTGTTAAAAAGTTATATCAAGAAAACGATGTACATTCAAATCCGATAAGTAGGGCAATGTTAAATGTTGAATACTCTGAAATTTCGAACTATTAAAAGAAGAAGAGTAAAAGTAAATACATTTTAAAGATTTTAAAAACCCGGATTTTTTTTATTAATACGAAAAAATCTTAGCACCACTTTCTTCCAAAAAATTTTGAGAGTTTATAAACAGATTCTACAAATTCTTTTTCTATACTAAAATCCTATTTTTAAAGAATTATTTTGTTTAAATAATTTCACTATTTTGGTTTTATGTTAATGTTGTTGGTACTGTAATTTTTTTTTTTTTAATAAATAAAATTTTGCACCGATTTATATTAAGCGGAAATTCTTAAAAATAAAATCCGCTTTCCTGGGAAATTAAAGAAGGCCACAAAAAGAAAAACTCTAGTTATAGCCAAAATAATTCCTTATACCACGGAGAGTGAAAGGGAGTGTACTAAGTGCGTCATTCAATGTGTCACTTTCTAAGGCCTTATACCACAATTTTTTAAACAAAAAAAATGTTATAAAAGAAATATCTGAGGTACCTCAAAAACATTGATTTTAAACATTGGAGGGTATTGTGGAACCTCCTGGTGGGTAATATGGAATACTATTATATTATACCAAAAACAAAATAGTTATTTTAAGACAAATTCAATTAAGCATATAATTTTTTTTTATTTTAATAAATTTCTTGCCATAATTTGTAGTTTTAAAATAAAAATCAATTAAAAATGACTGCTCAGCCTTTATGGTTAGTGGTAAAATATGGTTGCACATTAGCCGATTGTAAATTTTCTTAAAATAAATCTTATAAATATTACAATACTCATTAAATTCCCACACTAACCAATTCCATTAACAATTTTTAATTCCTTTAAAAAACACAAATAAAATATTAATATTTAAAGCAAAATAGCGGTTTAATATGCGCACAAAAAAATAGACAACAACAGCTTTCACTCACAGACCGACAGAGAACTAACAGTGCGACCATTTGCATAGCCAAAACCGTAATGCTAACATTTTTCTAATAGCTATGTTAACATACAAGGAGCGCTTCCAAATAACATTTAGTTTGGGAAATAAAGGCGATATTAATGGTGTTTTGTTTTCTATAAAAAATGTGATATTTTATTTAAAACAAGTTAGAGTGCTATATTCAGCTGAGCCGAATCTTTGATATCCTCCACCGACAGGAGTGGGTTCTATTCGATAAATACATATATATTATTAAATTACCTTCATTAAATTACTTGCGGCTTACGCCTATATTAAATTATTAACCTTTGGAAAATCTGGACCAATCTTCCCAAAATTCTGAAGACTGATTTCTGGTATTACAAAAATGAATTAGAATACATTTCAATACAGCAGTGTAATTAGTTTTAACGTTAACAGTGAATTTCACAAAATTGCATGATATTTTTCCTGGCCATATGCATCTAAGTTGGAAGAAATTTTACCGCAATAAATATATTTGTTATGGTTTTAAGCGAATTTAATTATGTTCCCAAAGTGGACTTTATTTGGTTTTAGGCGTACTAAACTGTTTTCCGGGAGTAGGGTTTATATGGGGCCCAGGGTAAATTATGGACCGATTTTCACGAAATTTGGCAGTGTGATTTCTGGTCCTATAAAACTGTGACGTACCAAATTTTAGTATGCTAGCGTTATTTATTGCGGTTTTAGGCGTACTAACCTGTTTTCCGGGAGCAGGGTTTATATGGGGTCTAGGGTTAATTTTAGACCGCTCTTCACGAAATTTAACAGTATGATTTGCAGACGTATAAATCGAATTCGTTCAAAATGTTATATCATTCCGTGCATTATTCCACCATTTATGTCAGTTTTTGTATCAAATTATCAATTTTTTTAGGTTGGTGGTGCCACATTTTGATTCATAATTCTGATCCTACAAACCGATGTTACTGGATTTCAATTCCAAACTGCTTAGGATAACTACAAGCAATTTGAGACCAAGCTTATTCTTTTCTTTTGAGTTTTTCGCAAGTAAGCGCGTTTTCACAGACACAGACGGACAGTCGGATAGACAGACTGACATGGCTAAATCGACTCAGAATTACTCAAGGAGCCAGAATATATAAACTTTATGGGGCCTTAGATGTTTAATAAAAAAGTTTCACACGGAATGACAAACTTAGTATACCCTCATTCACCACTAGTGGTGTGGAGGGTATAAAAATGCAACTTGTTGTTCGTTTCTTAAAAATGCTTCGCTCTCGTAAATGGTGGCTTGTTTTATTCTTAAAAATGCACCCTTACTAATGGCATAAGGCATTGCACTTTACGCCCCGTATAAGTCGACAGTGTTGATAATGGCCTGTTAGAACGGTGGCTTCTGTTTATATATAGGGCTTCCAGACGAAGTTGGGAAAAATCGCCTCTAATCAGGACAGTAAAAATTTAAAATTTTAATAGTTATTTTTTTCTATTATTAAATAGTAAAAACATAAGGAAGCATATTTTGTTAATGATAGGTTGTCAGTAATAGAAAATTTAAGTGGATTCCCTGTTATAAAAATGTTTTAAAGAAAAAAAAAAACTTCAAATCAAGAAATCTGATAAACTTGCTGTTAATAAATCAGCAATATGGCAAAGGTATTTTCTTGTTTACATATCTTAATATATAAAAAATCCGTGTCACTGTGTATGTTTCGAATAAACTCAAAAACGAGTCAACTGATATTCATGAAAATTGGCATATATATGTAATTTGGTCCAACTTAGATGATAGGATAGTTATTATTTCAATTAATGGCCTGGGGGCGGAGGGGCGTGGCAAAATCCATAACTTGAGAACGGCTTGACCGATTTGAACGATTTTTTCTTTGAAATTATCGCCATGTCCAACTTAGGTTTTTACGGAAAGAAAATTTTGCCCCGCCCACTTTTTTCGATTTACCTAAAATCAGAAAACGGCTCCATCGAGTTGACTAATTTTTCTTTCAAATGTTCGTATTAATCAACTTTAAGTTTTCATCGAAAGAAAAATTTACCACGCCTACTTTTACGCCCACTTTTTCTATTAAGCGCATAACTGGAGAACGGCTTGACCGATTTGGACGAGTTTTTCTTTAAAATGATCGCCATGGTCTAACTTAGGTTTTGCGGTAAGAAAATGTTGCCCCGCCCACTTTTACACTCACTTTTTTCGTAAGATTCACAGCATATATATACATACATACAACCATATGTATTTTCAAATCAAATGTAAATTAAACATATGTATATGAACAACATTTTAATTTATAATATTATAATGATGAAACAGAACTGGGGATGAACGATGTTTTACATGCAGTTTGACATGAAATTTTGCCAGAGAATGCGGTCGTGAAATAAAATCAATTTTATTTTGAGGACGTTTTTTCTAATGCTCTCACATATAGACACTTATCCTCTTAACAATGTGCCATACTTTCATTCAAAAAACTTTATGATAGGTATTTCATGGATTTTTATTTAAAGGCCGTAAATTTCGTTTAAAGATCAATTTAAATCGTCTGGTAATACAACACTAATGTTTGCTTAGGGCCAGCAACGCGGACCGGGTCAGCTAGTAACATTATAAAATAAGACAATATTACTAAATACACTTTTTTGTACAAAATAAAACGTTTGTTGAAATAATGCTTTTGTTAAACGTGGTTTGTGTTTTTTTTATTTTTGTCTTGATCACGCAATTTGTGTTGATTATAGAGGCCTGTTTTTACACATTGCCACTTCACTACCAAACAACGCTTTTTGTCTCTTTCTTCGAAATCACACGTCACTTTTTACATATCTGTGTGTAATCTGTGGTCTAGGGAGGGTTTCGAGTTCGACTTACGCCAGAGGCTAGTCTGTTTCATAACAACGTGCCGAAGGTCTAAGTTTCTATTGCTCGGTTAATTAAGTTAGAAAATTTTTTGTAATAACTCGAGCTGCAAATGCAAAAAATTTGTTTCAATACAAAGGTGTCTTACCTGCCTGCCAGACTTGGGAAGACTTAATTAAACTTTGTAAAAAAATTTTAATTCTTCAATTATTTTTTCAATTGTAATTATGTTTTTTGTTGCAACAAGATCTTTAACAGTACTCATTTGGAAGAACTTAGCTATAATCAGGGCTGTGGAGTCGCAGTCGGAGTTGAAGAGTCGGAGTTGACGTTTTTGTACCGAAGTCGGAGTCGGAGACATAGTACCCACAAAAACTCGCGACTTCGACTCCAAAATGTTTCTTATATATTCTAAAATAAAAATTCTCCAAAAATTGGCGATGCAATATTTCAGATTTCGATTTTCTTGCTATACTTAACCATTTTAAAGATACTGCATTAAAAATAAGTTAGAGTGCTGTATTCGGCAGTGCTGAACCTTTGATACCCTCCACCGGCAGTTATAATATATGTAATGATTTAATTATTAATTAATCTTTATAAAACGGACGTCAGTATAAAAATGGTTTCGGTTTAAACCCATTGGACGACAATCAGACAGTGTAATTCTTTTATTTCTAGCAATTTGAACTAACTTGAATAAAATATCATGATTCGTAACAGCTTACGCCGAAATAAAATGCTTTTCAGGAGGGGCATTTACATTAGACCCATGGTAAATTATGGATTTATTATCACGAAATCCTGTAGAGAGATTTCTGTTATTAAAATCTAAATGGCAAAAAATTTCAATACAGTAGTGAAATTTGTTTAAGCGCTTAAAGTGCTTTTCAGAAGGCAGCTTAATATGGGATCTAAGGTAAATATGGACCGATAATCAGAAAATTGCATGATATTATTTCTGGCCATATGCACCAAAAATTGGACCAAATTCCACCACATTAATATATCAGCTACGGTTTAAGACATATTTAAATAATTTCCCAATGTGAGCATAAAATTGGACATTATAAAGAAAATTATGGACCAAGCCTCACGAAATTTTAAAGTTTGATTTTAAGTTCTATAAATCTTTCCAAATTGTATTACAATAGCATTATTTATTACGTTTTTTAACATACGAAACAGTTTTCCGCGAGTGGGCTATATACCGATCTTCTCGAAATATGACAGTGTGATTTCTAGTCCTATAAAACTATGGCGTAGCACTTTCTAGTATGATAGCAATATTTATTACGGTTTTAGACGTACAGTATGATCTTAAGTCATATAGAAGGGGTTTGTGCAAAATCTTATATCATGCCGTGCATTGTGCCACCTTTTATGTTAGATTTTGGAGCAAAATTGTAAATTTTTTAGGGTGGAGGTTCCACATTTTGATTCATAACTCTGATTTTAGTGATCGGGTTTTGCTGGAATTCAATCCCAAACTGGAAACAATTTGACAGCAATATTGTTCTTATCTTTTGAGTTTTTCGGAAGTTGGTGTGTTTTAAACAGACGGACAGGCATGGCTAAATCGACTTACATAGAATTACTCAAGAATCCAGGATAATAATATACTTTATGAGGTGTTAGATGCATCATAAAAAAGATTTACACGGAATGACAAACTTTGTATACCCTCATGCACCACTTGTGGTGGAGGGTACAAAAAGAGTTTAAAGACAAATAAGGACCAGTCTCGTATATATTTAGCATCAAGGTTAGAGTAGGAGTTGAAGTCGGAGTAGCCGCACACTGGTTCATATTTTGAGAAGGCGACCAAAAGTATTTTTTTTTTATGTTCTCCGATTTTGAAATTTTTTTATTCATGTGAAAGTAAATACTAGTGAACCTCGGGAGCCAAAAAATTTCAACCCTATTTCAACTATTTCATTGAGAACAGGGTGGTCCCAAATGGACTTTCTCAGTATTTGGTTATAGTTTTGAATTTCTGAGTAAACTTTTGAAGTTGAAATGCTCATAACTTTTTTGTTTTTCAAGATTTTTTGACAGAATAAGTTTTGTGTATTAGTTTATCTTATTAGCTATACGTGGTTTAAAGCATTAAACTCTGCGACCTGTAGAACTATTTATTTGGTTATAGTTTTGAATTTCTGAGTAAACTTTTGAAGTTGAAATGCTCATAACTTTTTTGTTTTTCAAGATTTTTTGACAGAATAAGTTTTGTGTATTAGTTTATCTTATTAGCTATACGTGGTTTAAAGCATTAAACTCTGCGACCTGTAGAACTATTTATTTGGTTATAGTTTTGAATTTCTGAGTAAACTTTTGAAGTTGAAATGCTCATAACTTTTTTGTTTTTCAAGATTTTTTGACAGAATAAGTTTTGTGTATTAGTTTATCTTATTAGCTATACGTGGTTTAAAGCATTAAACTCTGCGACCTGTAGAACTATTTAATTTTCTTTTTTTTTTATGTCAAAATTTCCCGGAAATTTCCTATTTTATAGAACGTAAGTCCTGCCCGTCAAAACGCGTCAAAAAAAATCTATACTCTCTTGTAGTCCAGAATCTAACCTACATTTCTATACCCCATTGTACACACATCTGGATACGATCTTGCGAACTACAGCAATTTCTGTGACCCAAGGTAAGATATTCGGTTCAAAAAAAAAGTCCTGCAAGGAAACATTGCTGAAATTAAAGAAGGTGAATCTTAAAGAATTTTCGACAAATAAAGCAGTTCCGGCCACATAAATTATCTAGCAGGTCAGGTTATCAAATAATTTGGAGAAGGTAAAGGTATTGCCATTGTTATGAACTTATTGTGGGTGAACGGATGCTGCAAAACGAATAGGCGACATAAATCTGTGGTTTTCACGAATAATCGCGTAAGTCGGCTTATACCGAAATTGAGATAATGATGTCAAAGTGCTACATTTTGCATTAGGTTTTTATAAGTATTAAGCTTTTTAGAATATAATATAGTATTATTAATTTTTTCCTGCTAAAAACAACTTAAGTTAACTGTTTAATAAAATATTTTGCTATTATAACGATTTATGTCGACATACATCGCCAAAAATTGTAAAATTGCTGAATATGTTTCCAAATAAAAAGCATATGTGATGTTATGTTGTTATTCGTGCAAAAAATATGAAAGTATTTTTTGAAAATGTTTCTATTAATAACAACTAAAGTCGTAAAAATAACAACGTAAGTTGTCATGTGTGATTAAAATGATAACATTTATTTTCACAAAAAAGAACTTATGTGGAGATATGATGTTATATTGCACACACTTAATGAGTCAATCAAACATATGCATTTTTAATCCTTTTACAGATTGTGATCCTGTGAGTATTTTTTCATGAAAACTATGTATAATACGTAGAAAGTCACAGTTAAGAGGATAGTAAAGAAAAAAGTTTAAAAAAGCATCTACAGAAGCCGCAATTAAAAAAAATAATTGTTTTTGCTTATTATTCGTGAAAACCACAGAAATAGACTAACACGTTAGATTTCTGAGTAAGTTAAAAGGATAAACATTAGTAAATAGCCGAAACATAAACTACATAGTTTAATTACCTGAAAATTGCAACTTAATTTAAAAAAATGGAAGAGCAGTTATATTTTACGTGAAAATTACCTACATGTTACCTGTTAATTTATTGCCGGTATGTTATCCTTTTAAAAAGTGTAAAAACTGGGGTTTTTTTATGTTTCAAAGAAATGGTAATAAAAGATTAAATTTGTATTTAAAAAAGGGAGTTTATGTTTCCAAGAAGTGGTAACAAAAGATCATTTAAAAAAACTTCTATCAAGAGTATAAAAATGCATGCATTCATAATTTTACCTTCGTTATTGTTTAAACAATGGCTAAGTTCAGTTATAAAGTTCTCGCAGATATATATTTTCAACAGAAAGATGAAAAAGATTTTGTGTTACACATAATAAATAATCCATTCTTTAAATTATGCAACGAACAAGAAATCAAAATTCATAAGATAAAAATTAAAAATTTTTCATTTACATTAAGAAAACGCTACCTTAAATGTTCTAAAAACAAGAAAATTTTTTACTTACGCAACGAAAAATGGCTAACAAATGATCTGATTTTTAAGAAGCTGTCAATTACCGCTAAGGAAACTGAAAAAGTGGGTCGGCCCGCAAAACAAATTGACAATTGCAGTGAAAGATCACGAAGACGCAAGCTTGCAAATATCAATGAAGAAATTTCTCATAGTATGATAAAGGATTCATTTCTGCATCAAATTCAACCAACGCAAAATAAGAAAAAAAAAAAAAAATTGCAATAATTGAAAAAATAGTGGAAGCGAGCCCTAAACGCACAAAGAGGATTTTAAAAAGTATGCCTACGCCAACTGAAGAAATGAAATTTACTCCAGAAGAAGCATTTGCACTATTTTTGGATTTAAAACTGACAAAAAATCAGTATACAGAACTGCGAAAGCGAACCAATGAAAAAAATTGTGGAATCTTTCCAGCATATCGAGATTTAGTTTCTGTCAAAAAAGAGTGCTTACCTTCACAAACGGCTATTAGTGTAACTTCAAGTTCAGCAGAAGTAAAATTGCAGGCTCTTCTCGAACACACTGCAGAACGATTATTAAATACACTTGATGCTGACTGTTTAAAAAAACTTAAAAATTGCAGCATCAATTTATTTTCTAAATGGGGATGTGATGGAAGCTCTGGTCAGAAACAATACAAGCAATGTAATTCAGAAAACTCATCTGATGCTAACTTATTCATGGTATCTTTCGTTCCATTACGTTTAAGAAAAACTTATATTGGCTTAGAGCCGTCAACCAGTAGAGTTACAGAAATGGATGTATGGAAAAATGAAATTCCCTCTTCAACAAAGTATTGAGACCAATAAAGTTTGTTTACAAAAAGGAAACTAAAGATGTCATAACTGAAGAAGTTCGAAAAATAAAAGATCAAATTAAAGAACTTTAACCGGCAATATTTAAATTTGATGACCAATGCATTGAAATTAATTTTCAAATGTTCCTTACAATGATCGATGGAAGTTGCACAAGCATTAACCGAAACAAAGTCTTCGTCAAGCTGTACCATATGTCAAAAGACATCAAGTCAATTAAGCCAACCCCCATCACAACACAATAGTTTCAATGAAGCATACGAATTTGGAATGTCTCCTCTTCATACCAGAATTCGTTTCATGGAGCATATTCTTAAATTGGGTTATGATTTGGAATTTGGCCCGTTAGGTGAAACAGTGAGAAAAAACAAAGAAAATGTGGAAAAAAGGAAGCAAAGAAAAAAAAAACAAATTCAAGAAAAATACCTTCACCTAGGCCTTATAATTGATCAGCCAAAACAAGGAGAAGGAAATTCAAATGATGGAAACACTGCAAGGAAATTCTTTTCCGATCCAGAAACTCCAGCATCTATCACAGGAGTACATTTTGAATTAATAAGACGATTCCAGATCATTTTACAAGTTATATCATGTAGCAGAAAGATAAATGCAAAAAAATTTGGCCAGTATGCAAATGAAACAGCAATTCTTTATAACAAAAAATACTCTTGGAGACATATGCCAACCACAGTTCATAAAATTTTATACCATGGGGAACAAATAGTTCAACACAATATCCTACCAATTGGAGATCTATCTGAAGAAGCGCAAGAAAAAAGGAACAAAGACTACAGATTCTTCCGCGAGCATAATACAAGAAAAATGTCCAGATGTTGTACTAATGAAGATCTTATTACTATTTTGTTGTGCACATCAGATCCATATATGTCCAGTATTCGACAAAAATGGAAATCAACCTCAATCGAATTAGAGGAAGAAGCTAAACAACTTCTGGGAAATGAAACCCAAAGCTATTTAGAAGAAATTTTTACTAATATTGTTTAATTTAAAAGTGTTTATAGATTATAATTTGTTTTTGATTTAAGTAAATATTTGTATTAATAAATATATAAAAATAAAATACACATACATCTCAAACCAAAACTAAAAGTTGAATTACCTAAAATGTTATCGATAGCTAAGAATGCTATTTGGGCATTTTTCAAAATATTCCTTTTCAGTTTTATCCTTATAACAACTCGTCTCGTCCCAAAAAAGCCAACCTTTGGCTCCTGTGAATATTGGGACTAAAAAATTTACAGGGGCCAAATATTGGCATTTTCTGACAGGATCTAAGTTCGACAATAAAAAATAAATATCAGTTGTAAAATACAAGAGAAATAATGATAAATTATAAAAAATTCATATTTGAAATATTCAACTTTTACACCGAAACTCAACAAAAAAATGAAAATGCATTTTGAACTGCCCATAACGTTTTATAGCAAATTAAAGCCTAATATCGCACCTATCGAGCAAAAAAAATCACATAAAAAAATACCGATCCAGTCAAAAGTTATGGAATTTTGACCGCCTTCTCGTAAAATTTCCCACTGTGCGCCGTCGGAGTAGGTGTCGGAGTCGTGAGTCGCACTTAAAAAATTTCAGCATTTGGAGTCGGAGTTAGAGTTAGTACTTTTTACGGACGACTCCACAGCCCTGGGTATAATTAGAAAATAGATCAAATAAAAATGCAGTTGAGTTTTACTTTTTCACTTACTTTGGCTTGGTTTTTGAAATCACTGTTAAACAAAGCTTATTTAATCTGAAAGCAGATTTGTGCCGCCATTACCAAGTTTGTATACAAAATTTTGACGAAACAGCTTAGTTTTGCTTAAAATGTTGGTTTTAATGAACACATCCCATAACCCCGGCCTTATGGTTATAATTGATTTGCACCTGGAATTTAAACTTAATTGAATTGTTTGTACTTGATTCTGATCTGCTTTAAAACGTAAATATTACCATTTTTAATGAACCTAAATAAATCATTATAACTTTGATAAAGAAAACTAAAGGCGATTTATTTTCTGAGAAATATGTTGCATAAATGTTACATATTATATATTTTCGTGTTCGTTTGTACAAAAAAACACAACTGTGGGAAAAAATGTCAAGTTCTTTTGTGAATATGTTGATGAAAAACATGCAAAACATGTTTCCCATTTTACCCTTCCTCTTACTTAAGGTGTCCATACTGCCCAGTTTTACAACTTTGATACTTACTACTTTGGTTGTACAACCAAGATTTTATTTTGCTTGTCATAACACATACCACTTATAATTTTGTGAAAATATTGTTTAAAAGCAAAATATAAAAATGTTTATATAATAAAATGAAAATAATCAATGTATATAAATATCGTTGCAATTTTTATCAAGCCATTGATGATGTCAATAATTGTTTTCAAAACGTAATAGTATACAAAAACCGCTTAAATAGCTTTAAAAATCGCCAATGAAGTGCATTAACGTTAAAAGTGTAATAGTTGTAAATAAAAGCAGCTAATTTTTTTCTATTGAAGTTGCACAACATGTAACACTTCGAGAGATTATAGGTAACATTAGAAAGTTTTACATGTATATACTGTAACATATTTTTCTCAAAAAAGAAATCGCCATAAGATATCACATTTCCGGGAATGCTTTAAAAATTCTACAACAACATGAGAACAGTTAATAACAACATACCACTTGACCTTAGTTTTCTTGAAATATTAGAAATCGATACAAATTGATAACGAAATTATCATTTAGTATTTAAACAGAAATCAAAAAATGTTAAGAATCAGTGCTAGAAACCCATTCTAATTAAAAAGAGCATTTAACATTAAAACAAATTTTGTTGCAAGATAAAAATAATAATAAAATGGAACTTTTCAAAATTATATTTTCAATTACAATCTGTCTACAGGTATGAACTCATAACTTAAATGTGAATAAGTAATACACAATTTTAAAATCTTTTAAAGATTTCGCAGAGTAAAACAATACCACAGGGTCCAACACTGGAGGCAGCTATTCCTACAGAAAATATTAACAAGCCTTTAAAGGACTCTAACAATTTTCCCATTCCTTTAGAATTATCCCACAATATTGAGGAACAGAGACGTGAAAGTTTTCTTATGTTTCCTATCAAAGAACTGGAGAGTTTGGCCAGGGATTTATTGCATCAGACTGAGTCCTTGTTTTCCAAAATGCTAACAGAACTACAGAATTTAGATATTTCCGTAGATTCCTCATATAAAATGTATTTAGAAAACTATTTGAAAGAATTGCAAAACTACCAGGCACATGCAGATACTTCGGACAAGGAAACTTTGGAAATGTTAAGTAAATTTGAAAGTGTCTTAGAAAAATTTCTTAAGGAAAAAGATCCAGAAATGTTAGGATTTTCGAAAACTCATGAGTTTTCAAAATTTTACAATGGCATTGAAAGCGCTTTAACCATTTATTCTAACGAGTTTTCACAGAGATTTAAAGATTTTGCTAATAATTTAAATGAGTTGAAAAACCAAAATGAAATTACGTTATCAGAATGGTTGCAAGAATTTTCCAAGGAATCCGACGCTCGTAAGCAGTTACTAAAAATCTTAAACTTCTTTGTAGATTTGTTGGAAAAAAACAATCAAATTTGAGTGCATAAGAAATAAGTTTTTAAAAACGTTGAATAAATAAATAAAAAAATAGAGCTGCAGTTTTATTCTTATTTTTATATTATTTATTTTTAATAATTATCAAATAATGATTATAAACGCAAGTAAGACTCTAGGAAGCACCTATTTCGGTCCTGCACCAGTGTTGCCAATCCGTGTGTAATTACACATATTGTGTGTAATTTCTACTTGCATATGTAGCCCATGTGGAATTTGATTCATGTGTAATCTGTGTGTAATTTTACTTTGAGTTCTATTTTTTCATTAATTTTTGAGAGTCAAGTTTTTCTTTTCAAACATTTTGTGAAGAAAAAATGTTTGACATAAACGGTAAAAGGTGACAGTCATTTCCTTGACATTTGTTATTTGCGCGAGTTAGTAAAAAGGTGTGTACATTCTAGGGTGTTCAGCCGATTAATTCTTGTTCGATTAATCGAATAATTTTAGAAGATTAACTGTTCGATTAATTTAAAATTTCCGATTAATCGAATAACAATACATATATGGTTTTTCTGTCAAATGTATAATTTTTTAAAGTTTTAAGTCAAATAACTAAAACAAATGTATGTCTTCGTTGGAATTAAAAAAAAAATAGTCATTTTTAGTGAGTAATTCACATGCATGGGCATACTGCTTACTGAAAAAATTTCAGTAATCAGTAAATTTTTGCTGATTACTTAAATAATTACTTAAAAAATCCGTTAATTTATACCCTTTTTTTAATTTAACCCTTAAAAAATATTTTTAATACGTTCAATTAATCACTTTCAAGTTGTCAAAACTTGTTTGAATTGACAGCTGTGTCACAGGCTGCATTCACTTTTATAGTCAATTTCATTTAAAAAATGCCCCCAACGACGAAACAACTTAAAATAGCAGCATGACTCAAGTATTTTGTAAAAAAGCACAAGAATTTTTTAGGACACAATTTTTTTTAATAAAGCATATTATTTTTTAAGAAATATATTTTTTAAAATGCAAGCGCCAAAGTTAATTTGTGGTCAGTTGTTAAATTGGCAAACAAATGGAAAGCTAAAATTGAGAGCAATCTCGTGGTCAATTTAGAAAGTGTGAGTG
The DNA here is from genome assembly GCA_943735925.1 of Pollenia amentaria. Taxonomy (NCBI): domain Eukaryota; kingdom Metazoa; phylum Arthropoda; class Insecta; order Diptera; family Polleniidae; genus Pollenia; species Pollenia amentaria. Next base: position 128,347,343 of record OX031007.1, on the reverse strand, counting down.
GGTTACTTTTAGGCCACACGATCAAGTTTTGTCTTTCAATTTCTTTTGATTTGCTCTCATTTTCAAAATTTTAAAATTTTGTTGCTATTTTAAATGAAATTTTATTGCGAACGTTAACGTTCGAAATCGATGAACCGGCAGTAAAATTTTAAAAGTGTTTATTAATTTCATAATTTTTTTTGTAACGTAATTTTTGCAAATTTTGAATTTCGTCCTGTGTTATCAGGCCGTGATAGTCTTCTACTAGCTTCACCGCTCTTTCGGTAGTATCATTCTCAACCTTTAAATTCTTAAGTGAATTCATTTCCTTGATATAAGATTTTTCGTTTTTCCATTTCTCTCTTTAAAAAAAGAGGAATCCATATTGAACAGTGAAAAATGCATGCTTCTACTTGTTATAAAAAAATCGATTGATTTTCGTGAGAACTAAGACCCTCTGTGGGTAATGTCAGTCCTTGCAAAAGTATTTATAGTATTATTATTTTTTTAATATTTAAACTGATAATGCCTTTATAACTCCATAGTGGATTGTCATCGATCGCGCTAAGCTTTACCTCTCTTTTTAATGACTTCACCATATGCTCTAGAAGTGGCAATCAATCTTACATCAAAAAATGCTAAAGACGAAGTTTCTTCAACAAGATACCATAAGTTTTTACAAGCTTTTTTAAAATCTGACCTTCAGTAACTGGATCGTTGTCATCGTACATCTGAACTTGTTGTTAGATGGGGATAATACTTTTTAAACACTGCTTTAAAAACTAATTCGTAAATATGGTGGCAACTAGGGAGGTAAAGCAGGTCTCTACCGCTTCCCCAGATGTATTATTTTGTTTTGGAACCGCAAGAATCAGCTCCATGTTGGTTCCAGTAACAATTTCACTGTGCTAGAATTTGACATTTTTTTCTGTCAAGCGAGGTACCTGGCGGGTATGGTGAATCCAGTGGTACTAACCATTTTTTAAGGTTAGCCCTTGTTTTCGATATATACCGTTATTTCGAAAATAGAGGATATTGCACAACTCAAAAACGGTTTATAAAAAACTGAAATTGCCTTCAAGCAAGCTAAACTTCTTTTTAATCTGCGCAGTCGTTTTAGAAACTTAATTTTTATTTCAAGTATAAAATAATTTCTTAACAAAATTTCGAATTTTTGTTTTTTAAAACGACATAAAAAATTAGAGCTATATATCTAACGTTTCACGTTTAGAAAACGAAGTTCCAAACAAAATAAGCCATAAATGATTAAAATCTGTCTACCAATTTTGATTCTATTCACAAAAGTTGAAAAACTGTAATTACGTTAAAGAATTTCAAAAAACGCCATATTTGTATATAAGCCCCCTAAGGGGTTAAGACAAAAGGCAGGTATGTTTTAAGAAAATTATGAAATTTAAACACTTTAACATTGTAGTTTTGGTTACACAGATTGATTTTTCAGGATGTAATCCTATTTTTCGACTTGTGGGTCATCTGCCGTATGAGTTTAATTGAATAAAATTTCAACCGTAAGTAGGCACGGGAAGGCATGGTCCCAGGTGCGTAAAATTCTTGGAGATTTATTTTTGTATCATGCCTCAACTTTTTGAGGTGTAAGATAAACAATATTTGCACTTTAAGGAGTAACGGACACCCTAATGGACAGGTACACAATTGAGCAGCGCGTTAAGATTGTTGAAGCCTTTCACGAGAATGGGCGTTCTAATCAAATGCATTTTGTGCACTTCGTGTTTTTTTTAATTTTTTTTTTTTTTTTGTCAGCATTCTCGACCTCAGCGGATTCGTTAACAAGCAGAATTTCCGCATTTGAGCAAATGGAATCCAGAGTGATTGTTGAAAAGCCGTTGCAGCCACAAAGAGTGACTGTTAATTGGTTGGCGACGTCATCAGAAATACCTTTTTCAGGTTTTTTTTTCTTTCTGTTACAAATTTAACAAATTTTTAACAATATAACTGTGGAGAAACACTTGTTTTAATTTTACTTGCTATTTTATTAAAGAATTTTTATTTAAATAAATGTGTTTAAATACCCACATTTAATTAATGTGGAACAAAGTTCTCATGCATCGATAAGAAATGATAAAGTATTGATGAAATGTTTCTATATTTTTGGTCTGAATTATGTCCTGCTATCCTAGTTTTTAGCTTATTTTCTGTTGTACCTACATATACTTTATTACACTGTCCATTATATCATTACCCTTACAAAGTATTTTATAAACAATATTTGACATTTGCATCTTTTTTACTTTGTCTTTCATTTTAGTAAATAGTTTACCTACTGTGTTAAAAGATCTAAGAGCTATTTTGATATCATATACATTCGATTTTTCTAATCTTTCTAAAAATGTCGGTATATATGTTACCGATTTATAAATTATCTGTTCCATAATTATATTTTGGTTATTTATTCTAAAATTATTATATAGGGTGGTTCAATTTTAAGGGCCGATGTTGATTTTGAATTAAGCACAAATTACTTAGGAAATTATTGTCATTTCTTTTTATTATGATGATATTGGTATGGTTCAATTATGGTTTTTCGACAATCACTCTTGGATTATCATTCGCCTAAATACGGAAACTCTGCATATTGACGAATCCACTGAGGTGAAAATGTGCCTCATCACTGAAGATGATTTTCACGATATGCATTTTGATTTGAACGCCCATTTTCATAATAAGCCTGAATAACTTTATCTTTCTATGGTTCAAATTGAGTTATGATGAAATTGAGAAATGTCAAATGAAATGCTGAAAAAAAATTTGACATTTAGGTGTGGTTCACATTCAACATCGGCCCTTAAAATTTAATAACCCGTTATTTAAATAATAAATCTGTTATTAATTGTTTAGGAAAGTTATTATAAGTTAAAATATTTGAAATCTTCCTTAAATTATCTCTATGATATTCTGGATCACTTATTCTTAGAACTCTTTCTATAAAATTTTTAGCTGTATTAATTATTATCCTTCTCGGATGTTTTGAGAAATAATTAATAATTCTACCAGAAGATGTTGGTTTTGATACCAATCTATTGTTACCCTATTACCTCTTCTAATTATCAAGGTGTCTAAATATGACAGTCTTGAATTAGACTCCTTTTCAATTGTAAATTTAATCTCCGAGTGAAATGAGTTAAAATTATCTAACATTTGTTCTATTCCAGATTCAGGAATTATACAAAAATGAATTTGTGGAACACTGTATAACTTAGGTGCCAACGCTGTTCAGTATAAAACGGATTTTCCTTTGAGACCAATATGTTCAATGATAAATTTTCCATCATGTGAACTTTGTAATTATGGTATAACAGGAATTCTTAAGAAAATTACTGAAAATTCCTGAATCTGGAATAGAACAAATGTTAGATAATTTTAAATGAAATGTCAACTATTGTTTATAAAGTACCTTGTAAGGGTAATGATAGTGGACAGTGTAATAAAATATATGTAGGTACAACAGAAAATAAGCTAAAAACTAGGATAGCAGGACATAAGTAAGACCAAAAATATAGAAATATTTCATCACAAAAAATACCATTATCAACTCATTGTGCTAATATTAACCATTATCCAGATTTTGAGAATACAATAGTATTAAACACAGAAAGTAATTTTAAACGTAGATTTATGTTAGAAATGTTGCAAATTATAAAATTACCAACAATGTCGCGAATTAATTTGAAGTCAGACACTGAAAATCTAGCATAGAATTATAGACATTTAATTTATAAAAATATTAAAAATTTATTAATTATTAAAAATTTATTTATATTGTAATAGATCAAGTTTGTATTGAAACATATTTTTTTGTATTCAATTACAAAAAGTTTTTAATTTTGTCATTTTAATTGTTATATTGTTAAATTTGTTAAAAACTTGTGAAATTTGTAACAGAAACAAGAAAACCCTGAAGAAGGCACTCAAAGAAGTGCCAAAGTATTGGTTATAATAAACATTTAAGGTTTTTGATGTAATAAATATTCAAGCGCAAGGTCATAGATATAAAAAATTATTTATTTTTTATCTAATATTTCGCTATCTCAATGGATAGCTTCTTCAGGCACATATTCAGATATTTGGTTCAATTTCATACTAGAGCCCTAAAATTAATAAAATTAATAATTCAATATCTTTGTACGGGAGGTACCATGCCCACTTTCCAATCCCGCCCATATATGCGGGAGGCTGTGTATTGATAACCGATATGTTTGTACCTAATTTGGGAACTTTAGCTCGCTTCGTTCTCCAGATATACAGAAATGTATAACGTCTTTGTATAGGAAGTGCCACACCAAAAATGCTTTAATTCAAGTCATCGAACATTTTCACAAAACGCATCCAAACTCCAACAAAAGCACAATTTTAGCAAATTTGAAAAAATAAAAAAGCAATATGTTCTTACTTTATAATGTATTTATGCAATAGAAGCAAATTAAGAAATAAACAACTTTACTCATTTCAACTAAAACTGCAGTTTTTCTTAACAGAATGCGACTATTATTTACACCAAAATCTTTATTTTAAAATTTCCTACCATACTGCATTTACAGAATATAAAAGTTTTGCCTCGTTCAATTTTTATATATGAAAATGTAAGCAAAAATTAAAAAAAAATTTAAGTTTGTTTTTGAAAATCTGAATTTGTAGTGCTATGAATAAAAAACCATCGAACATAATGGCAATGCTGCTTAAAGAAACATTTAGGAAATTTAATAAGCTTTCTAATGCATGAAATTATGTTGAAATCCATTCAGAACTGCTTAAGTTTGAGGCAAATTACTAAATCAAGATTTTTTCATTTTTTTAAAAAGGCATTTTTCCTAAAAAAATTAAAAAACGATTTCAGAGACCACTTCCCATTCATCAATATTTAAGTGTTATACACCAAAATTCTTGGTTTTTATAGTAGATAAAGAAAATCGATGTTCATGAAGAAATTTCGAAAAAAGTATAAAAACTGAGACGGTCTAATGTATATATATATATATACATACATTCACTTTTATATATATAGATAATAAAGTTCGAATAAAATATAAGTTAATACAATTTAGCAAATCATAGATAGATGTAAATGAAAAAATCGTTCTATATTTAGTAAATCTGCGACACTTTTTTGCAAAAATTTAAGTTTTTTTAAATATATAACATATTTTGTTTATATTGTAAAATAGTAAAAATATCAGTTACGTGGTTTTGTATTTCAGCTTACGATATAATCTCTTGTTTATATATTTTTTTTTATTGTGTGCACGCAGAAAAAATAGCAATGCTAACTTAACGTGGCGCAATGTTGATTGAATATCATAGTAAATGTCTGCAAAAGTATAGACTTTATTTAAAATCATTATCATTGTTTCATATTGATTTCAAATCAAAGATGTTAAAATAACATTGTTCAATATTGAATCTATAAAATCTTGTTTTACTTGTTTTGTGTAGAAACAACAACTACACTACTAGAAGAAAAACATAAATTTTTTATTTTCATATCTAAAATAAATAAATTATAAAAGGAATAATAATTACCGTGTATTCTTTTTGTTATGGCAAATAAATCAGTAAGTGTTTAAACGCTGGTTTAGTTGAACTAAACTTAAATTTATAAGTAGTTTAAATTCAACAGTAGAAAATCAGTGTCCCATGAATTATGTATATGTAATTGAAAAAGTAACATGTGACAGCACTACGATAAGTGTTGTCAAATTCATATAGTTTGCATTGGTAGTTTAAACGCCCAGTTTTATGCGCTTTAAGACGGTATATATGTTTACTGATTTATAGATATATTGTTTTAACCATATGTGAAACCAAAAACAGAGCTTTACTTGCTCTGATTTATTAGGCCTTAGGTTATAATTACATTAAATTTTCAAAGTAAAATGATGAGGAATCATATCGGGCTATTCTGCTGGTGTTTTAAAATTGCGAGCTCTTTCATAAACAAAGAGGAATACGACAAAATTTGAACTCTCTCTGGCGCCCGGGGGAAAGTGTCAAAATTAGTCTAAAATAAATACGTATGATTTCCTTGAAGCTTTTTCTAACTGTTATTTTGCACTCAAATCAAAATGATTCTGTATGGACTTCAAGTTGTTTTAACTTGAAATAACTTTCATTCAACTTGATTTGTGGTGTCAATTCAATATCAATGTAATTTTGCTCTAACTTTACTGGAATGTAAAATTAACATGAATTATAGTTATTTTAAAAGAAAAATTGTTGTTTGCGAGTTATTACATGTTAAACTTACATCAATTAACTATGAAGCAAAATCTCTACCGAAAAATGTAAAATCAACTTCGTTTTCGACGATTTTACATTATTTTTTACTGTGTGTATATGTTATTTGAAAAATTTCTTCCTACAAGGTATTTAATGAGAAAGAATTAATCGTTCGTAAAATCGCGAATTCGGTAAACTAACTATTCGTTAAACCGGGATACGACTGTATGAATGTAAAAGGGAATATTGTTATGAACTTTCAAAACAGGATAATTTTCAATATTTTATTGATTTCAATTTCACTCTAATTCCAGAACATGACTGATGGTTTGTGGTTGTAGAGAAGCTTTCGAATCATGCTATTAAGTAAACAGTGTTTTAAGGGGACATAAGGAATTTGGATTCAAAAGAATAAATTCCAAAATGCAGTTTAAGCATAAAATAATAATTTTCCTTCCAAAAAAAATAAAAAAAAAATATAATGCGAGTAATACAAAGCAGCTCATTCTTTAAAAGTATTAAATTATTTTTACTAGATCGAAAGTCTGATGAATACATTTTTGTTAGATTTACCTTAAAAGATATTAGTCTTTTAGATTTTCATGATTTTTAAAACATTTCATATATGCTTCCTTTTTTAAACCCTAATAATTAGTCTTACCCTAATGTCGTGCTTTTGAATATAGAAAACAAAAGACATATGAACATGATTTTAGTCAACATTTAAACGATACATAAATTAATATCAAAACACTCTCATAATTTGTTCGCTCATAACCGTTCATTCATTTATCGCATGTGAATTAAATTTACTAAAAACAGAACCATATAAAATTATTTAGGATTGAAAAAAATTACTTTTTACTTTTATTTTCAAACAACAAAGTTAACGTTATGAATTAGGGGGAAAACCAAAAACCTCAACAAACAACTAGGGGTGAAAAAAAAGAAGATTTAGTCGGTCATGCTCGAACATCTGATAACCTACACCATATAGGGAAGACACCCAATTTCTCTTAAAATTTCATATGTATGAAGTTACAAAAATAAAATAAACAAGAAAAGCGAATTTTCTATGGATAGTGCCAACTGGACAACTACATCAACTTAAGAAGCAGAGACTGTCAAAAAAGACTGCGCAAGTAAATTACAAAATTTGTTAAAAATTCCCTTGCACACACTTTTTTCACATGAAAAATTTTGTTTGTAAACAAATATAATTTTTTTACTTAACAAATTGTAGTTTGGGGTGTGTGAACCGGTAGCAAGGTATATGGTGAGTTAAACTTGTCAACATTTTCTACGCTAATGTCAAAATTTATAATAACCCCCAGGGAGTGGTCAAATTACTAGAAGGTTGCAACACTAGGAGTTGTTGTGCACCAATACAATAAAAACAGGCAAATTTGCTTGTGTAAAAATGTCAATTTTTTAAAAAAATATGGATTTTCACTACACAAGTTGTTTATTTTATAATACAATACGTATGTTTTTTTTTTTTTTGGTTAAATTTAAATTTTATTCCACAATTTTAAATATTATTCCGAATAAATTGTATTTTTTGATCACAAAAACGTTGACATTACCTAAGAATAAACAAATCATTTTGACATTAAGAAAGTTCACTATGGATCGAGCAAACAATAAAAGATGCTGTACTGCCTCCACCTTCTAGTAATTTCCCCAGGTTGAAATTTTATCCACCTCAACAGTGTCAAAATTTTACTTCCATGATAACCCTACAAGAAATGAATAACCAAAACTTAAAAAAAAAATATTTTTACTAACACACATGCAACAATTTTACATTGAATTAATAAGTTAGAGAGAGAGAGACATAATGAGTTAGCCAGAAAGGCAAAATCACATGTACACAAGGTTCATCTTTTTCATTTTGCTCCTAATAAACAAATAGAAACTATAAACAATATATCAGTGAGCACTACTGGTCATCTAACTAGTAACACCACTCACAACTCCAAAAAAAATTACCAGCTGCTTCTTATAATTTCGTCATGAATTTCGGTGTTTCGTTTACAAAAAAGTTGTCATATTTAGTGTTAAAACCAATAACTTTTACTTAATGTTTCTTTTTACTATTGTTTCGATTGTGGAATATTCGAAATAAAATTATTTTTATCGCTTTAGCAAATATAATTTTGTACCAGTCGTTTGTTAATGGCATCAAAAAGTTCTATTAATTAAACAGGCTGAAGTCGAAACCTCTGGACTAACGTATACTTTTCTAAGGGCTTAAGCTGCGCTGAATCTGAATATGTACACCATCACATCAGGTTTTCCCGATATCTGCGCTTAAAGCTTAAAAACACCAGTTCCTTGCCACATTTGAGACGTTATAACTGGAATTAATCTCTATGTTGTTTGAAAGTCCTACCACTGACCTTTAAAACATACGTTTTATCTTTGTGTTATCTTGATCGTTATCTCAAATATCTTAACCTGAAGTTTGAAAAATCTTATTTTTCCCTATATTCATGATATTTCCACCTTTTTAAATTTTTTTTTTTTTTTTGTTCAACACAAACCTATAAAAAAGTATACTCTGGTCAATGGGTTAACTGCCAGGCCCACAATGTCGACAAGAACATTTAAAACCAGACAAAATGTAAAACCAAAATTTAATCACCAAACTCATAGAATGAAGCAAACAATTTGTTGATTTTATGCTGCATAACTGATTACATTGATTGCTAAAAATTGCAAATTGTGAATTTTTTTTTCAATAATTAATATTTTTATTAAAAAAATGATCAAAAAACTTAGCCATGTGTTAATTGAATTAATTAAATATAGCTCAAGTTTTGATAATTCACAACAACAATTCTACAAGTTTAAATTATTTTATTTTAAGCAAAAAAATCAATTCAGCTTCTTTGTTATTTTATTAATATTTTAATCAAAAATTTATTTCAAAACAACTAAAATGCTAATGAAATCAAAATTATATTTTAATTTTTTTTTTTTCAACTAAATGATTTATTGTTTGGTATTTTGTTTAAGCTTTGATATCGTTGCAAACAAGACTTTTTGAGTGTTTGTAGGTAATTCTCATTCCCTCTGTAGTTTTGTTTGCTGATAGCTTTGGCTTTTCTAAAATTATTTAGGAGAACGATTCCTGATGATCTGGCCTAAGCAACCAGTGAAATGCGCATAGGAACAGCTTATCCTCCAACAATAAATTTCAGTATTTTTTATCAAATAATTGATTCAATTATCACATTAATTAAATTGAAATACTTTTCAAACTATTTTTTTAATTGATAGAAAACATCTGAATATTTTTAATAAGTGTCTTTATGTGAGAGCATTAGAAAAAACGTTCTCAAAATAAAATAGATTTTGTTTCATGACTGCTTTCTACGAAAAATTGTTATGTCAAATTGTATGAAAATGTGGTATCGACGCAGTTCTGTTTGAACACATACATAGATTCAATTTTGTAAAAGAAAAAAATTTTGTGATATAAATATATTACAATCTAGTTTCCAAGCACAGACGAACATCGCTTAAGCAACTCCAACCAAAGTCAACAATTCAGCACCTGTGGTAAAGGGCTACAATAATAGCGAAACTACAATAATAGCTTAATCGCTTGTGTCATAAAGTTACCAACATCTTACCAAGCAAAATTAACTCCATCTTACGAAGAAGGGCACCACAGAAAAACACAATTTATAACAAGACAAAATAATAAGGCATCAACAAAATATGAATCTGACATTAAAAAAGAACAACCTCAACATATGAATAAAAAATAAATTGGCAACAAAATATTTAGGTATGTTCACAATTAACAAATATTTGAAGCAAAAATCCGGAAAAAGCGTGACCACTAATTTAATCAAACGTAAACTCTCTTTTAGAACATTTTTGTCCATTTGCTTATTTTGAATTTTGAAAAAAATCTTAGTCGAATGTGATTTATAAATTGTTCTGCGTAATACAAAATTAAATAAAATTTTATTAAAAATAGTGGTTACGTGTGGAGCGTCAAATATTTGTTAATTCTGACAATGACTTTATTTTAATAAATTAAGGGCACAAAACCCCGAATAAAGAAAAAAAAAAACGAAATTAAATATAAACTATACATGAACATGTATCAAAAACTTTTCTACTATTTTCAAAACAGTTCTCAACAAATGGTGGTAACGACACGTTACGTTAGAACCGAGAAAAGAACAAAAACATTTATTTGCTATCCATTTTTCAAGACTAACTGTAAAAGATAAATTAATTTAGAAATTAAGCAAAACAATTTTTCATTTTCCATTTTGTATTTTAGCTTCAATTTGCCTCGTATAAGTGCTGCCTTGGAACGTCTCATGGGCACAAATGTTGTACGTTTAACTGACCGCAATTATATGAAAGAACTTCGGGAACGCATCGAAGATGACTACAGGGCAAATTTGCAAAAACGCATTAAGGCTAGAGAGGTAAGTCAGGAAAAGCACACTTATCATTCAATAATAAACTGATATTACAAATGTATATTGGTAAAATTACGGCGCCCTGGTGGAAAATTACGGCAGTCGATATCGATGGAAATTTTTATTCAAATTTTCTATTCATATCGAATGCCGTAATCTGCCCACTGACGTCACTTAACAAATCGATATCCTGGAAAATATTGAAGGAATGAGACTATTAAAGTATAAAAGCATTTTTAATTGTAATTTGACTTAGATTTCAAATTAATATAAAAAATTATAATAAAAGTTTGACATAGTATTTATAATAAATTGAACTTCTTTTGTGTTGATGGGAAGTTTGAATTAATTTTTTTTTTTTTTTACTAACTTGAGGTCGTTAATTTCAAATCTAGGCCGTTTTTCTCCATCAGCTCGAATTTTTAATCGTATATTTGATTTTTTTTTCCAAATATTAAAGGTTCAAGACATCATAACTATACTCTTCATTAAGCAGTTTTAAAAATTTTTTTTAAAGATATAATAGCTAGCTTTGAAAATCTTTTAAAATCACCAAAAAGATGGCTGAATAATTGTTGTTAACGTAAAAAAAAATAAACATATTTTGTGATTTTAAAAAATCATGACAAGTCCAAAACGGAAAAAAGTCTTATTACTTTCACGTAAAGTCACATAACCTATGAACAAAATGAGACATAGATCCTAAAAATCGATGAACGCGTTTCAGTTTTATTCACAATTAAGTGAAGGTGCATCATTTTTAAGTGAAGGAAAAACGGCCATAAATAGAACAGCATCAAACACACACACACACACACACACACACACACACATTAAAAAAATGTTATTTTTGCATGGAAATCGCGATTTTCATTAATTAATTTTTCTCAGTAAAAATTGTGAATAAAATTAAAAGTTGTGCACCGATTACAATAAAATAGAGCTCATTTCATTCGAAATATATTTAACTAAATGTTTTTAAACCAAAAGTGTGATTTTTGTCGCATTTTTATTTTATAAAATTTTTAAAGAACAAAAAAATAGTTTTTTCAAATGGTTCTTTTTTTGAAAACTAAAACGATATCACTGAAATTAGTGGGCAAATTTAAAACCAATGAAGGTATGGCTAATATTGTTGACGAATTTTTAACTGAATATGGTAAACCGTTTTAAGTTATTCCAATATATTTAGCGGAAGTGCCTTTATTTTGGACATAACGCCATATCGCGAAAAGTCGAGCTGATAGAAAAAAACGAAGTGCAAATTTGAAATAATTTTAACGACAACATTCAGTACTTAATCAACAAATACCTTGTTCCCTTGCGTAATCAATAGAAAGTCAGAGTGAAGAAACAGTGTTACCAGCTCTTCACCACCAAAGATTTCTAAATTTTTTGTGAAAGACGACTAAACAAGATTTAATTAAACAAAATGCATCAATTTCAATAAAAAGAACTTACTTAATCAATTTATTACACTGAAATTACACATAAGAGAGATTATTTGCAAATAAACTTTTACAAGTTAGAAACATCTTTGAATAACGAGAAGTTTATATTGCCGATAAAATTGATTTTTTATTGTCAAAGTCAATTGCGGTAACTCATTTAAAAAAATTCAACATAACGAAACAAGTGTTATACCATTTTTAAAATTTTTTGGTCTAAAATTTTAAAAAACTTGAAGAAAATTTGTCTAAATCAAAATTACTAATGACTAAATTGATTTTTTATGGCTTACTGGCCATTTACACATGAAAGAAAATTTCTTAAAATTCACAATACACTCACACTTTTTCACTAACACATTTACACTTTTCTACTTTAAGTCCAACTTTCAGCTAGCTTTCAATGAACATTTCAAGAAAGCGATTTCATGAAAGTAAATGACAATAACTAAGCAGTGTTGCCAATTGTATTTTTTTTCTTCGTATATATAAAGAACTATAATATATTTTTTCAACTAAATATTAAGAGCACAATGATTCTAATTAAAATTTATAAATATCATGAAAACTTATAAAAAATAAATATTATTTTGAGCGAATGCCTGAAGTTCGGCGTGAATAATTGGCTCGGCAACTCTGAAACTTGAAATAACCAAAACAATACAAGAAGAACTAGAGAAATTTTTGATAGAAGTTTCCATTTGACGAAATTTTTAAAATGAAATTTTACTTTCATGTAAATTTTCATGAAATTTTATTTTTTTTTGTGAAATTTGTGGTGATAATACGTATACAGAATTTTCATGAAAGTACTTTCATGTGTAAATGCAGCGTTAACGAGATAAGAAGTGGCTAATGTTTAGTGCATAGATGGCTAAATTTGCTACACTGGCTAAAATTTACAATCAACCGTATCGTATATATGGAGTATTTAAAATACGCCTGAGAGTTTTTGCTAATAGATTAAAGAGAACTTACACTTATTTCCTTTAATCTATTACCAAATAGTCGCAGGCGTATTTTGCATTCGCCAACCACGATGAGGGCGAATAATGGTAAAGAGCTACTCTATTACATTGTCTATCCCTATATCCATCTCAATAACGTTTGGATCAACTCGATACAGCTATACCGTTTTTGTTTAGTGCTTGCAGTAAATTGTCTCTTAGTTTGTGACTTACATGATTCTCTAGAAATATGTCTCGTAGTTGATTAACTTAACACTGACAATTTAAAAAAATTCTGTCAAAGACATAAGAAAATAATAAAAATTAGATTATTAATCATTGCCATGATGATGATTGGTAAAATTCAATCTTTTAAAGTACCAGTAACTAACTTATAACAATTTGTGTAAGAGGTTTCTTCAACAATGTGGGAAATTTGTATGTATCTACTAGGGTATTCAGTCGGTTAACCGTTAATCGGTTAACCGATTAATTACTACCCGATTAACTGAGCGGTTAATTAAAAATTGGCTATTTTCGATTAACGATTAAGCCGGTTAATTTAACTCGATTAACCGACGTAACAACATTTTTAATTTTTTTGTAGAATTATAACATATTTATTTGAGCTTTTCATTATTTGTTTCGTCTCATATACAAAAGATATGTGTTTAGAAAATATTTTTTCTTACAAACACAGATGGTGTTCTATCAATCTTTTAACAGAATTAGTCGAAACAATAAGAAGAGTTTAAATTAAAAAAAAAAATTAAAATAGGACTCTATACGATTAGAGGGATCCAGGAAAAGGACTGAAAAATTCGATATTCGATATTGGGCTGCTTTCGATTTCTCCAACATCAACGATAAGTGAAAGAATTTTTTCCAAGTCAAGATTTATCAAAACTAAAGAAAAGAATCGCTTAAATCCTAAACATTTAAAAACTAAATTATTTTTTTAAAACTTTTTCTTAAGGTCTCCTTCAACAATTGAAATAACTAATAAAATAATCTTATAGTATATTTTTTAATTAATACATAATATATATTAATTAAAAACTATGTATTAAATATTTACGAATTATTCTTTTGTTTGCTCGTTTTAATTCAAGAATTGTTATGTTTGTTATGTAGTTCTTTTTACTAATAAACTCTAAGTAATAAATAATTTATGCATTTTTATTTATTGAAATGACTTAATTTATAAAAAAAACTTTATTAATCCGTTAACCGTTCAATTACAAAATTAACCGATTATTAACCGATTAAACCAAAACCCCGGTTAATTAATCGAGCGCTTAAACGATTCAAGCAAAAGCCCGATTAAATGAATACCCTAGTATCTACTAATTGAATAATTAAACATCATTTTAATCCAAATAGAACTTAAACGACTTCCGGCATATCACTATCGATCAGATATAATATCTGATTAAGGCATAATGTCATGTTGCGTCAAAAAGGGACAGAGGCATGTGCGGTAATTCACCCAGGCTATTTATCGTTGTCTAAAACGCAAAAGGCCCTATCATTCATTATGAATATTTTACAGAAAGAAGCAAAAAACTATTTGAAATGACGAATTGATAAATTGCCTTAAACTGTTTGTAATTTATTTTTATTTTATTTTTCTTGTAAGAACTAACAGTTGTTTTGACAATTTACAATGTTGCATATGATGCAAATTGTTAGTTAGGGGGCAAATTATGGCAGTCGTGATCGAATACTTTTTCGATTGGAAAGCAAGTTAATATCTAATTCTTTCAGTTAATACTGAACGAATCGAAATAAAATTGCTTTCGAATCGCAAAAGATTTCGATCGCGACTGTCATTATTTTCTCCCAGGTCTTTTAGCTTTTATCATACAATCTTTTATAGACAATCTTTCTATATAGGGCCGTTTATTTTTGTGTATAAAATCGCATATTTAGATCCAAAGATCACAGAAAAAATAATTAAATTTCTCCAATCCCCAAATTTATACCAAATTCATAATATCAGCCAAACAATTTTGCACCTATTACCAAAACGCTTATATTGATTACTAAATATTGTAAAATTGTGAATACTTTTTTTCAATAAGTGAAATTTAATTTTAATTAAAAAAATGATCAAAAAACTTTGCCATTTCAAACAATGTGTTAATGTGTTTAAATAAATACTGACAAATTCCAACAACAATTCTACATGCTTTAATTATTTTATTTTAAACGAAAAAAGGCAATTAAGATTTTTAGTTATTTAATTAAAATTTTAATTGAAAATTTATTTCAAAACAGCTAATATGTTAATTAAATCCAAATTGAATTTTTAATTTTCTTTCAACTAAAAAAAAAAATTTATTCAATTATCACATTAATTAAATTTAAATACTTTTTAAGCCATTTTTTAATTGATAAAACACAACAAATTTGTGGTGGACATTTGTATTGATGCAATAGATCAGAATCAATGAAAAAGTCGATACTTAATTTTTGTTTAGTTGGGCCTTTTGCATTTTAGGTAACGATATTTCTTTGCTATGGGATACCTCAGTATAAATAATTATATCTGTACTTTGCAATGTTTTCCAATTTCGACGAACAAGAAAGTTATGAAATAGATGAGCTTAGGATAGATTAGATAGTCGTGTTTAAAACTTTTTATTAATAATACAAAGCGTTATATTAGCGGTGTTCAGCGTTTGATGTCAATGGTCTTGGGCAAGTGCAAATGCAAAATATTGTGGCTTTTGCTTACAAGCCAACAAAAACAAAATTCACAAAATCGCTAGTATCACATCATTGCGTTTGCCCAATACTAAAACTGTATATGCAGCTTTTTTTGCTACGAGTATTGAGTTTTAATTCCTGATACTCGAACAGCTGACATTTGTAAGCAATAATTCAGAATCGTCAAACAAATCTACTACTTAAGCTTCGATAATACAGTCTTTTGCACTGCTTCGTGGCATTTTGAAACAATCTCACAAAATAACGAAACATCTTTTTGAAACATTTTGACGACTAATAAATCTGCATATCAGCTAGTTCCTAATTTGCATCACGCATTGAATTGTGTCTTAAAATACCATTGAGTGTCAATTACAAAATCATTGCAATACAAAACAGTTTCAACCTAGCACGCACCAAATACTCGATACCGCTATTATATCCTGGTTTTTTTCCTATGCTATGCCGCGAAGCTCTACGCTTTTCTGCAGGAGACCAGAGACTCTGGCGAGAATCGAACCCGCAACCCCGGCGCTGATAGACAAGCTTCACTACCAACTAGCTCACTACCGTGGCACCCATAAATAAAATACTTACTGCCAGGCCCACAATGTCGACAAGAACATTTCTTTCTTATATTTATATTGAAAATAATAACAAATTTAATTTTGTTATTATTGTTTTTAATATAAAAATGCGAAAGAAATGTTCTTGTCGACTTAGCAGGCCAGGCAGTTAATTTTAAAAAAATAAAAATTTACGAGCAATTTGGTACAATTTAAAAACCTTGCCTTACCATCCCTATTGTAGGATGATAAGTTTTAAGTTTAAATGTATCCTAAGTAGCCGCTGGCCTCATTCGTCAGTTATCAAAAATATTGTAGAGTAATTTATCATTAAGATCAATTGCTCGTAAAAATGCAAAATATTTCCAATATCATGGATGTGACATTGTGTGATGTCATTCATAAGGGTTTGTAAGATTCAGTAATAAAACTCTTTAAGTAAAAAGTTAGTTCCCCTTTTCAATTATTATCTCAAAAAAATTTCTAGTTTTGATTACACAAGTCAACACTAGTTTTGAAGCCAAGAAGCTGTATATATTTTTTAAACTAGGGCTTCATACTGATTACAAAAATAACAAAAAGTTGAAGTTCTTACGTGTAGTTTTCTTATATTTCGCTTTTTTGCATATGGGGGATTTCATGTCAAGTGATCCAACTTTTGAAATCGATGTCTTCCGATTTGGATGACATTACAGTATCGAGGGTATGACATGCTACTTAGGTGTTATATACCGTCGGAAAGGTTAATTTGTCTAGTTTCTCAGCATAAATTTATTTTTAAGATTTTAGAAACACTTACACACAAATAGAAAAAATTCAAAATAGTGCATATGCTAAAAATTGAAAAAACCTCGTCTTGACCTAGAAATTATTTTTTTTTTATACATAACCCAGTCGCGGCCGAAATAGCGACCAGAACTAACTTAATGGAAAAGACCTAAGCTTTCTTTTGAGCAAAAAAAAAAAAAAAAAAAAAAAAATACCCGCTTCCAAAAAAAAAAAATAAAAAATAAGTTTTAAATTAAAAAAAAAAAATTTAAAAAAAACCAAAAAATTTTTTTTCGAAAGTTTGAAGAAATAGCTATATAATTTGTTTAGGACAAATTTTCCTAACACCAATAGATAATAAGTTACATGGATGAGAAAAAACACCGGTTTGGCCAAAATGTCAAATTTTGACCCCCTCTAACTAAGAAACTTTTTGACCGATCTTGTTGAAAGTTTGTGTATGAACTACTATCCATTAGGCCAAACTTTGTTGAAAATTTAATCCAAATCCAAATGACATCGATTTCAAAAGTTGGGTCACTTGACATGAAATCCCCCATATATATGTAAAAAGTGATTTTTTGCATTATTATTAACATAAAAACTTTCTTTTTCGTGAGTGATGTGCAGTGGGAAGGTCTCGTTGCTTTCCCCAACAGTAGTCAGCCATCATATGCCGATCCCATCGGCCTTGGTACCTCTCTTCCATAGTTTTTAGATCCTGATGAAACCGCTCCACTTGCTCATCGCTACAAGATCCAAGTTTATCTGGGCATCGGCCGAGATGACTATGAAGGTATTGCAATTTGATAGACATGTTGCATCCCAAGTTTCTAAGGTTATCTAGCATGCCTTTAACATTATCGCGATAGTTGCTTGACTTGCAATTTCCAAGAAGGTTTTTACTACCTTCAACAAAAGAAGTCCAAGCAGACCATTCCAAATCATTCATTGAATTTAGGAAACTGGAATCTTAAATTAATATTTTTCTTTGTGGACCATCAAAAACTTTTATCTTCTCTAAGCTTAGGCCTGGAAATTTTGTCGTTAAATAGGAGAAACAAATTAAAATAAGAAATATAAGCACTTTCTGTAAAATCCGTTATAAGTTTTCTAAACTTTTTAACGGTGTAGTCACCACAAATGTAACAAAACACGTTTGGATCATTGAGACAACTTCTTCGCGGCGACGATATGTTATTAAAGTTAATTTATTAAACAAAATTACCGATAGGGTTTCAAGCCGGGCCGAAAAAGTACGTTGGACAGCTACTATTAAAAATTGATATTATATCCAAAACTACACGTAGGAAAATTTTTTTTCACATTTTTAGTATTACCAGTGTCGGCATGTTACAGAACCACTAACGGTTTCTCTGCACTATTTAACTTGTTATTAATTTGTTGACTTGTGTTATCAATAAATTTACTCAGCGCAATAAATCAATTTTCCTTACAAAAAACCATAAATAATTTAAAAACTATGAGCATATTTGCAATACCAAAGTGCATGTCAATAAACAATTTTTCGATAAATATTTTTATACTTTTTATCTAAATAAAAATCAACATAAAATTCTATTTGGCGTCAAGTGTTACTTCTTAATAAAATTCCAAAAACAAATTATTCGTCTGACAATTGAAACTTACTACAGAAAGTCATGACAGGCAGTAGGAATTTTTTGAAATTGAATCTCCCGTTCGATGTTTGTTCTATATTTAGTTAAATTTTGACCTTAATCGAAGTCAAATTGATTACATGAAATCTGACCTCCACAGTCAAATGTACACATACTTACAAAAATAAAAAGTTCAAGTTTAGAGCAAAAATATCGTATCTAAAGGTAGATAAATAGATAGAACGTTTTGTTTTTTTTTTTTTCTAAAACCATTCACTTCTACTTAGATAACATCACAGTCTTCTACATTTGTTCGGTAACGAGCGTATCTTGTTGCAAATGTTTGAGTGTTTCAATATTTCAAAGGTGTGGGGTGGTTGGATGGTTGGTGGTGTGTTTATTCACTTTCGTTTATACTCTTAACTTTGTTTCTTTAACTTTTGACTATAGAGACAAACAAATTTCAACTTTGGTGATAATTTTAGTTTATTGGCATTTTGCCAAAGGAAATGTTTGATGACTGTAATATAATATTACTAAATGCACACGAACATTAAAGTTTTGTAAGCTGTTTAAAAGATGAGATGATGATTTACATAAAACAATTAAAGTTAAACCTTTTTTGGGCTAAAAGAAAGAAATATCTGGGATTTAATTCTGGCAGTCGTGATCGAAAACTTTTTCAATTCGAAAGCAAAAACTTATTTATTATTCTTTTACACAGAAAAAAGTGTTTTATCAATTAAAAAAATGGTTTAAAAAGTATTTAAATTTAATTAATGTGATAATTGAATCAATTATTTTTTTAGTTGCAAGAAAATTAAAAATGTAGTTTTGATTTAATTAACGTTTTAGTTGTTTTGAAAAGAAATTTCAATTAAAAAAAAAATATTTACAATATTACAATTTTAAGTAATTAATATGATCATTTTGGTAAAAGGTGCAAAATCAACAAATTGTTTGCTTGATATTATGAATTCGGTATAAGTTTGGTGATTGGAGAAAATTAATAAATTTTTTTGTGCAGTCGATTTTTTCAGTATCCACTGAAAGAATTTGAAATAAAATAATTTCGAAGCAAAAAAAAGTATTCGATCACGACTGCCAGAATAATCCCCCTGGACTAGTGTATCAACTCGATTAATCGAAGAAATGTTTCGTCATTATTTGATCAAATAATTAAAATAGCAAATTTCAAACAATGAACAACTCGAACAATTTATGCCAATTAATCTATAAAAATTGTTCTCTTAGAACATTCTTTACTTTTCACACCCACCACAAACAAATAATTGTGAAACTATTTTAATATTCATCTAAGGCCCCATAAAGCATATAAAGGTGGTTTAAGGGCCGATGTTGATTTTGAATAAAATTATTATTTATTATTATTATATATATTATTAAAACAAATTGTTTAGGAAATTATTGTCATTTCTTTTTATTATGATAATATTAGTATGGTTCAATTATATATGTAACAAAATATCGACCAAATGGCCGCCGCGACCTCGGCGGCACACCTCCATCGGATGGTCCAAATTTTCGATGACGCTGAGGCACAATTGAGGTTCTATGCCATTCATGTACCGAATTATTTTATCCTTTAGCTCTTGAATTATTGCTGGCTTATCGACGTACACCTTTTCTTTCAAATAACCCCAAAGAAAGAAGTCCAACGGTGTTAAATCACATGATCTTGGCGGCCAATTGACATCGCCACCACGTGAGATAACACGGCCATTGAATTTGTCGCGCAAAAGAGCCATTGTTTCGTTAGCTTTGTGGCAAGTGGCACCGTCCTGTTGAGAACAGATATCGTCCACATCCATGTCTTCCAATTCCGGCCATAAAAAGTTCGTTATTATCTCACGATAGCGAACACCATTTACAGTAACTGCCTGACCAGCCAGCCCATAAACCGCACCAAACAGTTACTCTTTGTGGGTGCATATGTTTTTCGACAATCACTCTTGGATTATCATTCGCCTAAATACGGCAATTCTGCATATTGACGAATCCACTGAGGTGAAAATGTGCCTCATCACTGAAGATAATTTTCACGATATGCATTTTGATTTGAACGCCCATTTTCATAATAAGTCTGAATAACTTTAACGCGTTGCACGATTGTGTATCTTTCCAAGGTTCAAATTGAGTTAGTCTGAAATTGAGAAATGTCAAATTAAATGCAGAAAAAATCTTAACCACCCGTTATATTTTGGATCCTTGAGTAATTTGAAATCGATTGAGCCATGTCCATTTATATGTTCGTCTGTCCGGCTGTTGAAAAATCGCTCACTTTCGAAATACTCAAAAGAAAGAACAATATTGGTGTCAAATGTTTTCTAGTTATCCTACACTGGTAGAAAAGGCGTCACAACGATGATGTATATTGGCATCCGTAGTATGACCAGTGGCTTCGTTTTTGACCCCATGACACTTAACATCATTGTGATGTCAGCCTTAACATCGCTTGGACAAATTGTCATCGAGGGAAGTTATGCATTAACCCTGGATGGTAACTATTCGTCGCATCGACGAAGCTCATTAAGACTTTAACGTATAACTTTTTTATGTACATTCAAATTACGCTCTTGTTTTAAACAACGTTAGCTGATAACGAAAGCTTTAAAAAACTAATAAATTTAAACACACAAAAATTTGTTAAAATTCGTATCAAATTTTAAGAGAGAAGAAAACCTTTTATCTTTAATGCTTTATTTTATTTTATTTTTTAATCAAATGCTTAATTAAAAACAATTTTTGATTTTTTCTTTAAAAATCGTTCCGCTAGAACTTTTTTTCCAAAGTTCATCGATTCGACGAACAGTAACCTTAATGTACTAAGTACTAACATGATGAGTTACCTTTTAGTGTTAATGGGATGACACAGTGGCGCCACAGTTATTACGAATCAGAGTCATTTTAATAAAAAATTTCATGTGTGCGATGACTCAGTAACATCGGAGAAAGGACTCATTAAGCCGTATTTAATGACAAACTGTCCTAAAATTGAGTCATTGGAACTGACTGCAGTCAAAGTGAGAGAATATTGTTATTTACTTGCCCGTTACACATGTTGGTTTCACTTTTGTTGTACATATTTCGTCTTTTGTTTACGGAAAAACTTTCAATTATAAGACACCAGCAGCATGCCCGATATGATTTTGGTAATCATTCTACGTTAAATATTTGATCTATGTATTTAACTAAATAATTTAAACAAATAGAATATGGGAATTTTTGCTTCTTATTTTAGTTTTTAGCAATGAAAATAATATTATTCAAAGCAGATGACACATAAAATATGACAAAATTTTATGATGACTTTTGTCATTGGATTGATGTCACTTTTTGCCTCACTGATGTAATTTGTAATAACATTGATGTGTTGAGTGTAGGCAATTTGAGATTGAAGTCCAGTAAAATCGGTGCAGTAGGTAAAGAGTTATTCATCCAGCTTTTCACAACCTACGCAAAAAATTAATAATTTAGTTATAAAAACCAACATAAATAGTTGCAGAATGCACAAATTGATATAAGATTTTCCAAAAAATTTAACATAGATCCCATATAAGGCCTACCATCGAAAAACACTTTAATATGTGTAAAACCGTAACGAATAACGCTATTGCACTAAAATTTGGTCCGTCATAGTTTCATATAATTTGAAATCACACCGTCAAATTTCTTGAAAATCGGTCCATAATTTACCATCGACCCCATATAAATCCAACTTTCGAAAAACACTTTAGTACTTCAAACCATAATGAATAATGCTATTTTTTTATAGATTTTTGTCTGTCGCAGTTTTATGTGACTATAAGTCACCCTTTAAATTTCATTAGGATCGGTCCATAATTTACCATTGGCCCCATATAAACCTTCCTCCCGGTAAAACGTTTAGTAAGCGTAAAACCGGAACGAATAATGCTGTTATGATCTACAGTCAACTTTCGTTAAGATTAACAATTCTTTTCCAAATTCAAAAATCAGTAGCACATTAAAATCGAATGCGAATTTGTTAAAAAAAAGTAGGAAAAATTAATTCTATCGAAGTTCACAATAGAAAAACTATATCGTATTTCCTTAAAAAATTGAGCTAGAATTTTTGAGCTATTTTTTTCGAATTCAGCAGCTCCAAGACCATATAGACTCAAATAACTTTTGTCCAGCTAGATTCGAGATTCGTCCCACTGTGCGATGTCTTTAAAAAGTTCCAGTAGTACAGGTGTATGTATGTTTTACTTAATTAATATGCAACGATGTACTTTTTTTAAAGAAATCTTTAGAATTAAATTTTATTTAAAAAACTATCGAAGAAAGAATCAAACAAATAAATATCGTATGTTTGTGTTTGTAGGTTGGGTTATTCTATATCGGACTGAGAACAATAGATGTGTTCATTTATTTTACTAGCAGAAACATGCAACGAGAGAGTAAATTAAAATTTAAAAACTTGTTCTCCCAATTACTTAAGAAAATAAAAATAAGGAAATATACGCTGTACCAGTAAAAACTAGCAGGTAAAAAATATCGACAGTATAAGGCTGTAAGAAACGAGATTATTCGTTCCTAAATTAAATTCTTTTGAACTATTTGCACTATAATATTGTTCTTAAATTTAAGAAAAGTAAAGATTTTATGCTATTAAAAAAAATTCTAAAATAAAGTTATGAAAATTATATCTGCTTTGTAAACAAAAACATGTCACAGGTGTTGTAATAATTCTTACTAGTAAAAATTTTGCTATTAGAAATCTGAAAATAAAAAAAAATTTTTACTCTCTCGTTGCAAGTTTTACGAGTTCATGAAAACTTCACAGCGGGGAAATGAGGAATTGATTGAACAAATAACTAAAAAAAATAATGCATTATTTTCGAAAGAATAATAATAAGGGTATTCATTCACCGATTAATTACTACCCGATTAACCGATCGGTTAATTTAAAATTGGCTTTTTTCGATTAACGACTAAACCGGTTAATTTCAGTCGATTAACCGATGTAACAATATTTTTAATTTTTTGTAGTACATAACATATTTTTTTGTGTTTTTAATTATTTATTTCGTCTCACATTCAAATGGAATGTGTTTAGAAATAATTTTTTTATACAAACAAAGAAGGTGTTCAGTGATCTTCATTTAAAATAACAACAACAGCTTATTGTTTTACCTACTCTTTATATGTATTTATTTAGTTATTTGTTTCTTCTCATATCAATCTTTTAACAGAATTAGCGGCAACAATTAGAAGTGTTGAAAATTTAAAAATAATTTAAACAGGGCTCTAATCACATAATGGAAGATTTTATATGTTAACCCTTAAATGCATACTTGTATCTTTAAAGATACAACCGGGAAAAACAATGCAATTTCTTTATTTTTTTGCCAAAAAAAGAAAAATTATAAACAACTACTTAAAACACTTTTTTCTATAATACTGTATCAACATTTATTCAACAACTTTCAATTTAGAGCAATTAGATAACGGGAAACTCAACACTTCAAAATTCTTAAATTTTTAGAAATAGTCAAACTTACTGCCAGGCCCACAATGTCGACAAGAACATTTCTTTCGCATATTTATATTGAAAACAATAATAAAAAACTGAAATTTGTTTTTGTTTTCAATATAAATATTCGAAAGAAATGTTCTTGTCGACATTGTGGGCCAGGCAGTTAAAGTCGCATTTTATTAGTAATGGATGATTTTAAATTAACCAAAATATATATATATTGTCGACTATGGTGTATTTTGATTTTTAAACAAATATCACCACAACTTTAGTTCTAAAATTACTTTTAGTAGTTGTATATTTCAAGATACACTATGCACTCCGCACTAACTGCAAATGTTTCTTGTTTTTTTTATACACTAGCGGAATTCAGTGTTTGGTGCAAATAGTCTACGATATTTTGCATTTGCTCTTTCACAAGACCATTTGCATAAAACACCGAAATCCGCTACTGTTTGTTTTAGAAAAGAAAAATTTTGAATAAAAAAAAATATATTTTTACTCTGGCTGCTTTTGTATACATTCGCAAGACGTTTTACCAAGTTCTTTGAAGTTCAATTTATTTCCTTCAAAACTTCAAAATATAAATGTAAAACCCAGGTCTTTAGAATTTGAGAAAATAATGTGGGAACATGGTAGTTTACAATTTTGCAGTCAAGAAGTTGAACTTAGAGGAGGTAACTCTCTCCCTAATGATATTTAGTCATTAGTAAATCCTTATCAAGTAGAGTTATTTATTCCCTGAGATCTAAGAAAACTTTTTTGTGAAGAAATCGAACGGTATGCTGATTTGTATGAACAGTTTTCTTTTAGCATTACAAAACTTCGTAAATTTATATAAAGATTGTACCTTATTAGAGCCGTTATTGATTCCCTATATTGTATACATATATAGATTTGTTACCAAAATTCATAGGGATAGGTTAAATGAAATATATCGTTACCTAAAACGCAAAAGGCCCTAACTAACGAAAAATTAAAAATCGACATTTTCATTGATTCTGATGTATTGCGTCAACACAAATGTCTACAACAAATTTTGGAATCTTTCGAAGAAAATAAGCGATTTTATTAACAAAAAACAAAAAGCCATATCTACAAAATATTATACGATAAACGCTAATAGATATAACTAATAGCTTGCATTATATGGAACATTGTTATTTGTCAACAGCACTGGTAGGTTTAACAAGAAAAATAGAAGAAAATTAATTATAAACAGTTTAAGGCAATTTATCAATTTACCGTTTTAAATAGTTTCTTGCTTCTACTGTAAAATTTTCAAAATGTTAGATAGGTCCTTTTGCGTTTTAGGTAACGATATGTAACTTCTATTTCATGAAAAGATACAAAATCTGTCAATCTGTTTTCAACATACATATGCAGGAACTAAGCCACCGTTTTCCTCAATCGTGCAAAATAAAAATGTTTCTGTTCGTAGATTTGCAAAAAGCAGAGCAAAATTACAATCGTCGCTTGTCCGCAGATTGTGGAGGACTACAATGGAAATATGAGGAGAAGGCTTAGATCTATTGCACAGTTCCATGAGCCACCACAAAATAGCTCTAAATAGCAGGAAGTGGACAAATAGATTACTTTAGCATACATTAGACATGGCATGCATCAATGCCTTCATTCTTTATAACAGAAATATCCAAGACCAACCAGGAATAAAAGCTAAGATATATAGATTTAAAATTGGAACGACCATGCCTCCAAACTTAAATCCAAAAAAAAAAAAAAAAACGTAAACCGAATTTGCATATTCCGTCTCCCAAAGACTAGACGGAACTCAACATTGGACTTTGGCAAGGAAGATGCAAAATTTCGGGTTGTGCAGGTCACACGAAGATGTGTGGCAGTAAACCTGAACCAAATTCATGTCATACGACTGATAAAAAGTGATTTTTAATTATCAAACCAATTGTTATAAATATTTGTATATATTTTTTTTTTTATACATATATATTTATTACTTATATTGTTGCGGGTCCTTTAGGCTTGTTGGTAGTAAGCTAGTATATTAATGACAGGAGTGCGGGTTCGATTCCCGCCAGAGACTGTGGTATGTTTTACTAAACAACGGGCTGAATGTCTAAGTTGTTATTGCTCGGTTAATTACATAAGAATATAATTAATAAATTAATAATTCTATTTTTACTCATATCTATATATTATATAGTATTTATATATAAAAAATATATATGTATATACATATAAATATATATACTTTGGTATATATAAAACTATTAAAAAAAAGATTTTTGTCAATAAAATCGAATCCAGTCGTTGTTTTTCTTATAATTTTTCACTATAAGGGGAGTGCATTTTGTATCTTTAAAGATACAACTAATTTTTTCTTCACAAAATTACCAAAAACTATTTTTTTTTGAAAAATTCAAACGCAGTTATTATTTTTTTTTTGTCGGTTTACATATAATATATATTTTTCGCAAAGATCTGAGACCATATGCATTTAAGGGTTAAGAGAAACGCAGAAAAATAACAGAGAAATTGGGAATTCTGTATTATGGGTTGATTTCAATTTCTCCAACATCTTCGATTAATTAAAGAATTTTTTCCACGTCAAGTTCTATCAAAACTAAAAAAAGAAGAGTTTAAACTTAATTATTGCTCTAAAGGATTTTTTTTATAAGATCTCTTTAAACTGTTGAAATAACTAATTAAATGATCACACAGTCTATTTTCTAATTAATTCATAATTTGGTTAAATTAAAAATATCTGTTACATATTTACGAATTATTTTTTGGTTTTTTGATGGTTCTAGTTCAAGAATTGTAATGTTGTTTTTGTTGTTGTTGTTGTTTTTTTTACTAATAATTTTTTTACTAATAAAAAAAAATTTTAATTTAAATAAAAAAAACCTCGGTTAATTAATCGAGCGATTAACCGAAAGCCCGATTAAATGAATACCCTAATAATAATGCATTCATGGCAATCGAGAGGTAAATTATTTAAAACAATAAATATTATGATTATCACGTGTATTCCCACATTTGCAGAACAAGGAATGTATTGTTTCCGTTCGTGACTATTGTTCGTGTTTTCTTTTACAAATTTTTTTTTAATAATTATTATTGCAATAATTTTCTGCTATTTAACAGACCTTAAATATGGTCGAAATGAAAACTAAATGTTGTCAATATACTAACGGAATGTTATGAAATGATAAACAACACGTTGTCGAAATGGTGGTGTAATTATGTTAACAGTTTGTTCTTAAAATGAGACCAATTGGAGGCAATACGACTACGAGGTGATTTAAAATTCTTGACACAAACCGTTCTCAAATTGAACGAACACAAACCTAGTTGGCTCACTGCTGACAACGGATTATGTAAATTTTGTTATTTTTATACCGGATTTTTCCCTCTGTGTATAGCTTTTATACAAATACCGCCCAAAACTTACAATTATTTCTTGACATACATTTTTTACAATTATATCGGCAGTAAAGTTGCCATAATTAAGTAAAAAAAATCCTGCAAATTCCCGCCCAAATTTCCCGGATTTTTTTTCCTAGAAAAAGGTGCGGGAAATCCCGTATGAAAATATCTTATACGCCATAATTTCTTTTAAATGTTGGCCGTTACATTAAATTCGGCGAAGACAACATATATAATGGCTTCTATGGCACGTCAAAATTTTGTGATAGTGGGTCCACAGTTGACCGTAGGGCCACATAAACCACCTTCCTTAAATATCTATAAAAAAAAATATCATAAAGATGTTTGACGCAGAGAACGTTTGTGTGAGTTTGCCTTTAAAAACTGTGGTGTAGGGTTACACATGCTCGGGCTTAACCGTTTCTTCTGTTTCTTTGGGAAAAGTATTTACCTCTCGTTGCAACACAAGTGAAATACAAGTGCATTTCATCCAAAGTATTAAATGTCCGCTTTAAGGTTAAAAACATGAAACCCTCCCTCTCCCTTTCATAAACTCAAAAACAATAGAATCATTATCATTTATCTACATCAATGCACATATTTAAATCAAAAACTTTCCCAAACATGAAACGAGTATTCAAAAGTGAATCAAAGTGAAAATACAATCAGGCACTAAATTAAAGTGACACTTTTGTCACCACTAATTGGTTTCCTATTCCTGCCTTAAAATCACACAAGTAATTTCTCTCCGATTTTTTTTTTTTTTTTTTATAGCGTTAAATAAAGTCATAAACCGAGTCACATTTTAGTTGTTTGCCTTAAAATGATAATAAACAAAAATTTCATTTAAATTAGTTATTGAACCAACAAATAAACAAACTTTTGTCGTTTTTTGTTTGTTTTTTTTTTACCATTTGTTTGATTGGTAACAACGACACATACATATGAACCCTTTTAGAAAATATTCCTACCTAACAACAAATTTTACGCTTTATAAATAACTGAATTAAATTTGAGGCATTTTTATGTAAATTTCTTTTTCGCATTTATTTGACAGCTTAAAGAAGTGGAACGCGAACGCATTTTGATTATTGAAGGCAAAACGAATGTCATACCGGCAGAATTAGCAGATGATCCCATCTTTGTAGTGGATAAAAAGGCCGACTTGGAAATTTCGAAAACTAGAGCAAAGGTATAATATGCTATTTACATACATAGTTGTAGTAAGATTTTCTTATGGAAACACTAGCGGTATTCACCCTTTGTATTAGGTGTACAATGCTGTTATATTTAATACGATTTTATACTTCAAAGCGTGAGTATCTTCTTCGTATGCATTATAAATAAATGAATTTGCTGAGTAAGAGAAAGAGACAGATAAAGTTTCTTCAACTGTTTTATTCTGGTTAATTCACACACTTTGTTTACTACTGCTTTTTGTGGGATTTTTCAACCACAGCGTAGTATATACATTTTGTTGTTGCAGTGTTGTAAATGTTAGTATTTTTACTAAAATTATAAGATTAACAAGGTCTACAATTGACTTTACTATCAAGGGTGAATTCCGCTACTTTTATTTTTGCAATATTATGGGTGTCCAATAGAACATTTATAAGTAAAATACTTTTGTCCCGATCGAAAAAAGAAGTGATGGGGCTCGACAGCCTCCATATTGATAAAATTTTGTACAAAATATTTCTATAAATCGAATGCAAGCAGATCAATCACTTGCATTTATTAACAGCACAAAATTTTCTACCAATTTTCTACAATTCATAGGATTTTTTTTATTTAATTAATGCAACTTAAATGCTGATATTATTATAAAAAATTTTATGTCAAGAAAATGTTGTAAATTCAAATCCGATAATTAGAGCAATTTTTAATGCTTGATGCTCCGAAATTTCAAACTAGTGATAGAAGAGGAGTAAAAATATACAGAATTGTAAGTTATTTTAAAGACCCAGATTTATTTTAAAAATATGAAAAAAAGATGTGTAAACAACATCAAAAAATATAATTATCTTATTTTATTTTTGATTAATAGTTTAATTGAAAATAAATTGGCGAGAAATTTTTCTGTGTAGAAAGGAAATATGTTTTCTTATTGGCAGGAATCTTCTTGATTAAAATTAGAAATAGGCTGTCAAACGATTCTGTAAATGCTTATGATTAAGGATTTTAGCCTACTTTCAAAGAAATATTTTGTAATCAGCCTTATAACGGTTCTCGATGTCGGTTTCCACGTAATCGAATTTCGAATTTTGTAATAGATTAAAGAACACAGGCTGTGTGCTACTTTAATCTACTACATAGTCGTTTTCGACAACGAGAACCGCAATAAGGCTGAATATTTTGTTTAAATAATTTAATTATTTTGCTTTAATGTCAATAATGTTGGCTTTGCATGTGAGTACGTGAATTACAAAACTCGTTCGTTACAAAATTAAAAATATGAGATGCCAAATGATTCTCACAGGTCGTTTGTCGGTTTATGAGAAGAGGTATACTGATTGTATTCATGCATGTCCTTGAAAAAACATGGAAGAGGTCATGCATCGATATAATTAGTATATTTCTTCTTATAATGCGCCAAAAGAACTGTGAGAATCATTTTGCATTTCGTATTGTTAATTTTGTAACGAACAAGTTTTGCAACTCACCTACTCATATAATAAAATTTTTATTTTTTATTTTTAATACGGCTTACTGCATTGATAAACCTATTTATTGGACCTCTTTTAGATATTAAGCGGGAATTCTTGGGAAATTTAAAAAAATACCGCTTTCCCAGGAAATGAAAAAGTCCGGGTGAAGAAAAACTCTAGTGACATTATATACTTAATACAAAGAGTGGTCCAACCAAAACGCACGATGTTAATTGTAAATGCGGGTGGGACAAAAGTCACGCCTGCGTGTATAAATTAAATAACTTTTTGTTTATTACTATTTTTTATTGTTTTTTTTTAATATAATATTAGCTTTGTTCGATCTAAATTTTAATTATGGAAAATAATATCATATAAGAAAATAATACCAGAATTGGGATCTTAAACAGGTGTGTTGCATAACTGCACATAAAGTTTCAGGTTATATTGCCCTGTTTTCAGCTTCAATGTTGTGCTTTAGCTGCTCTTTAGTTTGGTGCTTATTAACATACACTCGTTCTTTGAGATAACCCCATAGAAAATAATTAGGGGCAGTTAAGCCTGGTGAACGTGCTGGCCAATTGAATTCTGAATTTCTTGAGATAATTCGGTATTCAAAAATTTTATTTAAAACACTTATTGCAGCATTCGTTTGCTCGTTCGTTAAATTTTACACTGTTCGATGATTAAAATCTAAAAAAAGAACAATAAATAATTATAATAAACAAAAAAGTTATTCAATTTTAACACGCATGCGTGACTTTTGGCCCACCCTGTACAACAACAAGTTTCCAGAGAATTATCTTAATATTTTTTATTATGATAGAAGAATCTATGACAATTATGTGTGATAGATCCGATGGTCCATATTTTCTGAGGCATAATTCAGGTTCAATATCATTAATGTGCCGAATTATCTCATCCTTTAGCTCTTGAATTGTTCTTGTCCTATTAACGTATACTTTTTCTTTTAAATATCCCCAAAGAAAAATTCCAACGGTATTATATTACATGATCGTGGGGGCCAATCAACATCTCCACGACGTAAAAAATTAAGGCCATTGAATGAAATGAAAATGGTTCTTTTGCGCTAGACCCGTTGGCTGTGTGGCAACTGGCACCATCCAGCTGGAACCACATAGTTCAGCTCCATATCCTCAATTTCTGGCCACAAGTAGTCAGTTATCACTTCGCGATAGCGAACACGATTCACGCTAACTGCTTGTCCGAGCGCAATCTCGAAGTGGTACGGCCCGATGACTCCGGCAGCCAATAAACCACACCAAAGAGTCAAACTTTGTGAATGCATCGGCTTTTCAGCAATAATTCGTGCATTCTCATTGTCCCAAATGCGGCATTTATGGTTGTTAACGAGGCCACTGAGGTCGATTATGCGGCCCAAAAAATCACGAAATGCATTTTGATTTGAACGCCCATTTTTCTGAAATTCTTCAGCAATCTTTGTACCTCTTCAACTTTTTTGCCAAACACTGAAACAAGAAATGCCAAATTAAGATGGGCAAAAAACTTGACGTTAAGGTGTGACTCACAATTAACATCGTGCATTATGGTTGGACCACCCTATATTTTGTATATTCGTTTCTTGCGAAAAACTCTTAATAACAAGGATTTAACGAAAAATAACTTTGAATGGCGGTAACGTAATTCAATATCCTATGGGTCAAAAAATATATATTTCACCAAATTAATTTTTAAAAAGCGGGTCCACTTTTTGTTACTACATCTCTCGGTTCTAGACATCGAATATAGCAAATATCATTCAAATTCATAAGAGAGTTCTAAGTTTTGGCATCCTAAAAGTATACAAACTCATTCTGTTTTTTCTAGATGTTGGCCTATTACATGTCTATTTGACTAACACATCTTGCAAGAACTTTCCTAAATTATTTTTCAAACATTGACAAACTTATAACTACAGACTAGTCATAATTAAACTGTTATCGGTTTTTTACAATCACATCGGATCGGAAATCAAAGTTAAAAAATAGACTTTTGCTATCAATATGTGTTTAAACTAGCACAAAGGGTTGCTAAACCGTATCCTTATTAATTGTACTTTTATTGAATTTATTATATTATATTAATTATTAAATTAATTTGCTCTGAAATTTGAATTATAACCGTCCGGTTAATGCATTTCCTAAATATTAATGTTACAGTTTAAAAGCCACTGGACAAGCTTAAAACTAATGTTAGTACGCGGATAAAAAATAACATCTACAATTGTCATTTTTGCCGTATCGTAAGAGAGCCATCTTTTTTCTATGCCCAACTTTCGTGGTTGGTCATTATTGTATTCTAAGCATACTTACTTTTCAATCGTCTCAGTAAAAACATTTTTTAATTCAAAACCACAAAAGAGCGAACATTTCAACTTAAGCAATTTAATCATATTTATTGTAACCCTTTACATTTAATCACAATTTGTTAAATAAACTTGAGTCTTTGAATTCAAACCTTATTGGCTAACTCTACTTATTTCTGGAAATACTGAGTTGGCATTCCCTGCATCTGCCTTGGCTCCACAGTGGAACCGCTTGGAGTTGATCAACCTGGTCAACCATCATCTGCATCATTCCTGTTAACATACACGCAAGTATAAAAAATACAGTACACACCCTTCATTCTTGGTCACCCAACCTATCTCCGAATTTAACTTCTCAAATTTGATTAATTTTCTAATACATTCCCTTTACATCAAGCTTACCTTCAATAAGTCAAAAGGGAATTACTCTTAACTACCTACACAAAACCCACCCCTATTCCTCCATACTAATTTCCTCATACTAGTTTATTCAATATGAGAATCGAATGAATGCTAATATTTTAAACTTCAAAGAAAGCGGCTGACTTCCTAAACGCAGTGTTGCAAAGCATCACTAAAAACAAATGCGTTGAAAAAGCATCCCAAAAAAAAAACAATGCACAAGTTTTGCAATCGTTGTGAAATGAATACGGCTACCATGTAAAAATTAACTCCATTAACTCCATGCATTGTCTATAGAAAAGAAGTGAAGTTTTTGAAGCTATTTATTCCTTTCCGTGTTGCATTGCAACATTGTGTTTAGGAGGTCGGCCAAGCCAGTCTTATAAAATCATAAACAACTGAATACACGCTCAATATGTAGTGACATGTGTACATCGTTTTTTTTTTATATGTTTAAACTAATTGGTGTACAGTAAAATTATTCAAATATATCTTTTCTTAAATTTTTTAGTTAAAAACAAACCGTGAAAAAAATTCTGATCGCTTAAAGCTACAAGGCGTTAAATGGGAACGTGAACGATTACAACACGAAGAGGAGGAGGCGCAACGCATTAATGCACTACGTCAACGGTATAAAGAACAGAAAAATCTAGAAGAACAATACAAAAATGAAGATGTTGACAGGGGAATGGATTTGTTAAGGTATGTGTGTTCAGTTTGAATCAGTGTTGCCAGGTAATTTTTTTCTTCCCCCCCCCTCCCCCAAAAAAAATTAAAAAACCCCTTAAATTTAACGTAAATTTGAAAAATGTCCCCCTAAATATAAAAGCTTAGATAAAAAAATAATTTCAAATAATATTACTTGACTCAGTTTTAATTATCGTTATGATATAATTACCTAAATAAAGCAAGAATCGCAAGTTGTTTAAAACTTTACTGAAATTTCCCCAAATTACAAACAATTTAAAATCAATTGGTCTTAAAGCACTTATCCCGTGCCCAGTGCACACAATATTATCATAAAAAGGAACGAATCGTGATAGGTGGAAACAAAACATATCACTTAACTGGTGATAATGTGTTTAAAGTGTAGTTAGTCCAGACTAGTCACACAACTTTTCATGTGACTAGATTTTGTGCGGGTAGTGGCTTATTCTTTCTGGTTCTGATACTTTATATGAAGGGGATTATCATGGTGCTGGCCTAGGAGGTGGTAAATGATATATTTTTGGCTCTTTGTGATGTGTCACATAGTGATAATATCGGAATCAAGTTTTTGCAAAAATATAGAGTGTTACCAAATAATTTTCGCTAACTTTGTACATATTATCGGAATAAAAAAGATTGAGCCTTTCATGTGTTAGATTAAAGTTGTGACAAGTATTATTTAATAAATACTTCACCCATTAAACGCTTTCTTTTATGATATTTTCAAAAAGCTGTACTTTGTAAGCTCAACTTTTTTAAATTACATAAAACAAAGAAAAATTGGAAGTTGAATAAGCAGGAAAAATTTAAAAATATTGATACCAAATTATCTACAACGACGGCAAACTTCAGCAGTTGCAAAAATATGGTACTATTAGTTAGTTAAAAGGTCAACAAGAAAAAAGAAAGACAAAAACATGAAAAACAATTTCAAGAAGAATTCTTGACAAAAAGTACGAAAAAAAACCGAAGTTAGGAAGAACATGTAAATTAATTAAAATAGATAATCATTCATTCAAAAGCAAATTTCGATCTACCAAAGTGAAATACCATTTGGTTTAAGGATTGATGTTTGACTACTGACGTCATCCGGCTGCAATAGCCGAGTGAGTAAAATGGCAAACCCCACCGACGGGATTGTGTGGTTACAATCGAAACTAGTCTGGGCAACCGGTCCGTGAAAGCCTGGGTTCAAATCTCAGCGCAGTCAAGAATGAAAAATTATCAATAAAATTTTAACTTATTTCATGTTGTAAAATTCCTGTCTGATGTATGTAACACAAAAAAATATTGGTCCTTGACCCGCCCTTTTAGTATACACAGTTTAGGAACGATCTAATGATGTCAATCTCTTCGGCTAACTGGCTGTTCATGTAAATCTTGTGCGGCAAGTAAAGTTAGCAATTTTGTAGATAAATTTATCACATATTGGTATAAAGAGTCTGATTGTAATATATACCAAGCGTTTTTAAATTAGTTAGAATCGGTTTATAATTTCACATAACCCCTTAACTCTCAGTTAACTTTTCTGAGCGCATGCATTTTTCGTTCACTAAATTATCAATTTG
Organism: Pollenia amentaria; assembly: GCA_943735925.1. Taxonomy (NCBI): domain Eukaryota; kingdom Metazoa; phylum Arthropoda; class Insecta; order Diptera; family Polleniidae; genus Pollenia; species Pollenia amentaria. The sequence goes on along the minus strand of OX031007.1, from coordinate 128,312,020 downwards.
GCCATTTTTTTAAAAACTCTCATTAACGGCGTTAAACTATAATTGAGTGTGTTGTTATTCATCTAATTTCTTTACTCTGTTAAGCTGCAAAAACCTTTGATCATATTCATGCGCAAATTATAGACTTAGACAGTCCCCGAGCATTTAAATCTGTTAGCCGTGTATTGTTTAATAAAAAATGTCAAAAAGCAGTATAAGACATCATAAATTACAAGGAAAATTAAATACAAGATGGCCTCGAAAGCCTACGTCACCATCAGCTGTGCGAATGTGAATTGGCAATTCACACCCAAAGTCTTTTCATGTTGCCCTCAGTTAAAATTCTTAAAATAATAAAATAAAATGTAACAAAAAAAAAATCCTTTTCTATTCCTATCAAATGTTGTTTTCGGGAATACAAATTTTTTTATTAATAAGATTTATCTATAACGTGCTAAATTCCCAATTCTTATTTTTGATAAAAACACTGAAATTTATTGTTTCTATGCGCATTTCGCTTTTCCAAGACGTTAGAAAAGCTAAAAATATTAAATTTTAAATTTTTTTAAACACTCAGGTCTTACTTGTAACAATATCAAAGCTTCAATAAAGCCACAACAATAAACAATGAGTTTATCTATTCTTACAGTAAATCTTTTCCATCGAACGTTGTTACACTTTTTTCATATTCCCTTTTGGTTTTAGTAAGATGTTTTTGACAAATTGATAAGGTTGTACCCAGCGAATTGCCTATTGTTTTCGTTATAGGGGTGATAGGGGTACCTAGTAGTGATGAGCGATCCCGCGATTTTTAAAGAACATCGTGATTAGTGAACGTGATTTATAAATCACTATTCCTTAAAACTGTGATTGTGATCACTGTTTGTCAGTTTTCAGTTCTTTTATAGCAATTGCGGCCAAGCTATATGTACAATACGCAAGCTTTTCCAAGAGAGTTTTTGTAATTACTTTGGAAAGAAACAGCAGCAAATTATAAGAACGAGACTGGTATACGTACTTACTGGTCACTGGACGATCGGTAAGCAAGCTATGAGACTCGGTCACCCTTTTAATTAATGCTGCCGAAGCTGCTGAGAACTTGGAACTGAGGAAAAAGTATTTCAGCTCCTATGTGATTGCTCAGTGCTTAATTCAACGCGACATGGATTATTTGGGAATTACCTTCTACAAGGCCTCTCTGAGATATCGACTCGGCAATTTAGTGAAATATATCAACGCAACGGGCTGCTCTAGCCACCTCAGTATTGCCCAGGATCACGCTTGATCCGGGGTTCCTACTCTTGACGAGGCATGTGGGGCCAAAACGGAGTCACTGTCGACTCTTCTTGCAGTACGCCTAGCTTTCTGCGTGCTACCACGTTCAAAAACCAGCCAAACAATGACTTGTTATATTTTAATATCAAGGGCTAAGTACGAGTTTATTATAATACAACTTACTGCCTGTTCAACGATTTCGAACGTTAACGTTCGCATCCCAGAAAAAAATGTGGTCCAAAAGGAGATTCATACCTCAAATAGCTTCAAACCTGCTGATGGGATGCCTGATTTTTGTATGGGGTGTTCCCGGTTTGGAGGACTATTTTCTGCTGACAATAAGCGCTTCTTTTAGCACAATAAAAGATGCAAGTAAAGCGCTCCTTAAGTGCTTTTTTAAGGGCGAAATATATTAACATATTTATTAATGTTTTGCTTTTACTGGTTTAAATGCCATTTGTCAATCATTTTCGTAAGGAGACGTTCTTTTTGTATATTTTATTCGTTATCATTTACTGCTGTATAAGAGCTCTGTTATTGAAGCGCTCGATTATGCGCTTTACCCCTTAAGTGCTTCAAAATATACGAATTTTTTTTACTGGGATAGAAAATAACATTTAAAACAAAAGCAAATGTTAAAACTTGGTTGCTGTTCTAAATGTAATCTTGGCTGGAAAACTTAAAGAAAAGACAGGGAATTCGTTTTCTGAAAATTTGTGAAGATTTCCTTTCAAGTGATAATACGGATATAGAATCTTTAATTTATGTTACACGGCTGATTATATATAAATAATTACTGTAGCTTAAAGTTCAGGGTGATTGTAACTTTTAAAACATCTGTAATGATGAAAACAAAGTTATTTATAACAAGTTAGAGTGCTATATTCGGCTATGCCGAATATTTGATACCCTCCACCGACAGAAGTGGGCTTTATATTGTAGATATATAATATATATTATTAACTAAACTTCACAAAAACGAACGTCAGCATTAAAATCGGTTGCGGTTTGGACCTATATTAAATTATTGACCGACAATAAGAAAGTTTTATGCGTTTCTTGTTAGAAGTTTGAACTGGCTTGAGTAAAATATCATGACTCGTAACAAATTTAGCCGAACTGAAATGTTTTTTAGGAGGGTAATTTGTATTGGACCTATGGTAAATTATAAACCAATCATCCCAAAATTCCGAAGACTGATTTTTGGTATTACAAAAAATAAATTAGAATAAATTTCAATACAGCAGTGTAATTAGTTTAAGCATTAATAGTGAATTTCATAAAATTGCATGATATTTTTTCTGGCCATATTAATCTTCCAACTTAGATTAATATGCCCAGAAATTTTACCGCAATAGCTTTATCTGTTATGGTTTTAGCCGATTTTAATTATTTTCCCAAAGTGGGCTTTATTTGGTTTTAGGCGCAATAAACTGTTTTCCGGGAGTAGGGTTTATATGGGGTCTAGGGTTAATTATAGACCGATCTTCACGAAATTTAGCAGTGTGATTTCTAGTCCTGCAAAACTGTACCGCGAATTTAGTTATGATAGCATTATTTATTACGGTTTTAGGCTTCCTAACCTGTTTTCCGGGAGTAGGGTTTATATGGGACCTAGTGTAAATTATTGACCGATGTTCAAAAAATTTTACAGTGTGATATCTGGTCGTATAAAACTGTGACGTATCAAATTTTAGTATGATAGCGCTATTTATTACGGTTTTAGGCGTACTAAACTGTTTTCCGCGAGTAGGGTTTATATGGGGCCTATGGTCAATTATGGACAGATTTTTACGATATCTAACAGTATGAAAGCAAATTCGCTTTTTGTATCACAATTATAAGATTTTTTAGTGGGGGTTGTTCCAAATTTTGATTCATAGTTTTGATCTTACTGGATTTCAATCCCAAACTGCTTAGGATAACTACAAGCAATTTGAGACCAACTTTGTTCTTTTCTTTTGCGTTTTTCCAAAGTGAGCGGGTTTTCAACAGACGAACAGACAGACGAACATGGCTAAATCGACTTAGAATTACTCAAGGAGCCAGAATATCTATACTTTATGGGGTCTTAGATGTATAATAAAAATGTTTCACACGCAATGACAAACTTAGTATACCATCATTCACCACTAGTGGTGGAGGGTATATAAATTAGGTGTGTTATGTCCGAAAAATCTATGTCTATTATTGTATTCTTTTAAAATTTGAAAAAGCTTAAAAAAGTTAATATTTCGAAAATGGTAATTACCCTTGGGACATATGACATAACTTTCTTTTGAATGTTGGGATTCATAAAAAATTTGGTGACGGTAATTTCTCATCAAAGTTTTGTGCTTAAAGGTCCATAATTAACAAAAGGTCTTATATAAGCCACTTTTAGACAAAAAATATCACATAAGTATATAGATGCAAATACCTAGAAATTTTTCTTATTTTTTTCATTTAAACTATAATAATTTTTGTGTTTTTTTTTCTATGCTAATCCCGCGAAGCCCTACGCTTGTCTGCAGGAGACCAGAGACTCTGGCGGGAATCGAACCCGCAACCCCAGCGCTGATGGACTAGCTCACTTCCAACTAACCTACCGGTGCACCCTGGGGCACAATAACTCTTCTATGAAAATTCAACTCATAGCGTAATTTTGTTTTGGCGGGTCCATGATTGCCCATGGTTTCAAATATGGTACACTCTTGGAATTAAACCTTTTGGTATTAAATGGTCGGGTTTGAACGACTGTACTATCTCACTCTTCCTTATTGAAAAGGAAATTAATTTTTCTTACTTTAAATAATATTTATACACAATATCTAGTTAGTATAAAGAAAATCAAAACCGACTGTGGGAGACTTTGGCCTGAGGTGGGTGTTGAAATGGACCTATTATATTTCTGTTCTTTTTTGTTTTTCTTGAATCAATAAAAACAAAAAGTTTAAAAACTTCCTTCCATCTAAAGAAAAAGAAAAAAAAAATACTTATACAGATACGCTTGAATTGTTTGTATATCTCTCTGTCTGCTTTTGTAAAAGTATTTCGCATATAAAAAACATCCTGTCATAAATCATGGCATATTTAATTTCTTTCTTATTGCTTTTTTATGAGTTTTGTGTGTTTTAAGGAAATTCATTTATTATTTTATTAAATTGTTTCCCTTTCAACGCTTTTCTTATGTAAATGGCTGTTATGGTTTTGTACTATTCACCAGCACAAGTTGTGCTGCACAACCAACCGCAGAACCATAAAAGTTTAATATGATAAATAAATTCAGTTTTACAAGACAACACAATTAAGCAGCCACTGGAACCACTAAGATTTTTATAATTCAATACAGTATCATCTATGACTCGTTCACAATATCATAAAGCAATCCGACCAGAAGTTACGGAGGTTCAGATTTACTACTACTTTTTTTTGCGATTGACCCTACTCTGAGGCGGCGGAAGAAATAATTTGCCTTGTGTTTTTTGAAGCACTTAGGAGAAAAAGCGCATAATCGAGCGCTTCAATAAGAGAGCTCTTATACAGCAGTAAAAGATAACAAATAAAATATACAAAAACACTGCTATTTTAGTGCTGACAACGAAGAAGGGCTTAAAGCGAAAAAAATATTAAGTTTACGAAAATGATTGAAAAAAAGCATTTAAACAAGTAAAAGCAAAACATTAATGCCCTTAAAAAAGCACTTCAGGAGTGCGTTGTTTGCATGTTTTTTATGGTAAAAAAGCGCTTATTGTCGGCACAAAATAGTACTCCAAATCGGGAACGCCCCATACACAAAATCCGGCATCCCATCAGCAGGTTTAAAGCGATTTTAGGTATGACTTTATACACAAAACCTGCTCCTGTTGGAGCACATTTTTTACTGTTGATATTCTTTTAACCATTCAATAGCAATTATGTACAAACATATATAAACAGTTAGGGGGTTCACAAGGTAGTCATAAAGTTGTAAAGTCATATGACTTAAAATAATTACAAGAAATAGATATGACTGCTGTAGGTATCCGCTTAAAATTTGGATTTCTACTGTACAGTTATGACAAATCAATGAACACAGCATTAACATTTTTGTTTTGTTTGAAACACAACCATATTTTGTTTAACCAATTGTAAAATATTATTTAGAGCATTATGACAATATGACCTGATAGCACACCTTGTGAATCTCCCAAATGTTTTATTTTACTAAATTGGTATCTTCGAATTAAAACAAAAGCACATCATTTTGGTGCCTGCAAAAACTATGCAAAAAAAAAATTAAAAATGCATCGACGCTTATCGATAAAACTTGATATTGACATACTGATTTACAACAATCTACACGAAACGACATCGTTTCGTATTGATGACGCTAAAGGGAATAAGGGTGATTATATAATTTCCGTAATAAAAACTTAAAAACTTCATGGCGTTTGGCGTGTGTGCTTTTTTAACCATTAAAACTAAAAATTCAGCTCTTAATATTTTTCCATTTTAAAAAAAAATTTAAATAAATGAAAAAAATAAATTGGACGATATCGATGTTTTTTAGTTTTGACGCCGATGTATCAAAACATCGATGTTAACATCGATGCCTATGACCGATACATCGATGTTTTCTAAGCATCGATGAATCATTTGCAACCCTAATTGCGGTAGGTTTTATCTTAAATTTAGCTTCTTTACACTATCCCACAAGTCTTACGTATTTTGAAAAAAATACAAACCTGTCATGGTAAGATGTTCTTGTTTTTTGAAGATTTTCAAACAATAATTAGATCAGGGAAGCATTTTCGAAAAATACTTCAGACTTTGTGGGATAGTGTACAACGTCCTTAAGTAGTGAAAAAAGTACAATAGTAGTGAACTTTCCATGTCTGCTGTGTCAACTAAAGCTTATTTTTACTTGATGGCTCATAAAAAAAATAAGTTAAAAAACTTTTTGTTGAAATTAACAACATTAAAATTATGATGTTCAAAAATTGTTTTAATTTTATTATAAGAAAAATTTTATTTCTTCCTTATACTCGCACTTCTTATAATACTTTATTTTATGCTTTTATAAATTTTATTTAATTAAATTTCTCTTTTTTGTATGATTCAATGACAAAGTTATTAGAGCCAATAAAATTAATACAAAAATTAAAAAAATATCTGTCTTTTTATGTGGAATTATTTCAAGTACATTTTTAAATTTTAAATTTTGTTGACAACAATTTCGTAAAATCTTTAACAGAATAGATAACGAGGAATGGCGACCTTGTGAACAACAACTAAAAGAGTTTCTGGAACAGGAACGTGCCAAAATGAAAGAACGTTCATTACGTATGCCCACGCCATTTACCACTGATCCCAAGGATATTAATAATATTTTGAGAGCCAGGTACTAAATATGTATTTAATATAAAATGGCACAAAAATGGTTTCACGACTTTTTGCTGAAATTTATAATTTTTAGAAAAGAATTTCGTGAAGTTGAAAGACGTATTCGTAAAGCCATTGAAGATAATCATCAAGAGAATGTACAACAGAAATATCTCCCACACCAGAAGTCTAGCCAGCAACACACAGCAGGAGGTCATGGTACTTTAGGACAATCCCCAGAGCAAAGCGCACAACAGGTAAATTTCTGCTTTTTTTAACATCAGCTACTAAAAGTGGAGTGGGTATTATAATCAAAGGCTCACGTTTGAAACGTCAAGAAATAATAGAAAAAGAAATAAGGGATCAAACATAATTGGCTAAAGTAACTTAAAGAAAATATGCCTATAACTGACTTAAAAACTGTTCGTTGACTTACAGAAACTTAATTTCACACGAAACAAATAAAGGCAGATTCGAAACATTTTTACATCTGCTCTGTTTCGACTAACTCCAAGAAAATATGTTTCAATGTTTGCCTTTATCATTTAATATCATTTAGGAGCAGATATGTATGTATATTTACTAGTAATTGCTGTCGTATCCAAAAATTTGTCTATGTAGCATTTGAATCCCCTCATTTTAAATTTAACTTGTGTAGTGAAAAAAAACACGATTTATTTTGAGAAAGGTGACCTAATTTAAACACAAGCAAAGTAGGAAAGTGGTGGCGGGTGTGGAGGCAGTCAGGCCTCTATTGGTCTCCCATTTGGGTAAGATTAGAGAATGGTTCTGAACGGCACTAGTCAGGCCTGGGAGAATAGAACGGACTGCCGAGTACATGGACGTGTTGGCCGGTGCTCCGGAGGACCGATTATAGTTCACTACTAGGCAGGAGTAAGGTTTGCGTTAAATCCATGATAGGTGTTATCATGCGCCACTGCATAATCAGTGGGAGGGCGGCTTTACTGTTTGTAGGACACAGAGGAGATAGATATAGTTGAGCACATTCTGTGTCACTCTCCTTTGTTACAGAACAGAAAGCTGTGCAATGGGTTCATGGTCAAACTAGGAGATGTCTGGGTATAATCTGGCTGTATAACAGGTGGCTGAAAACTGGGCTTATGTAGGGCTATTCTGCTACGTATAGTTGTTTTGTGTTAATCTCTCTTTTCTTTTCTTTTTATTTACTTATTTTTATTTCTCACAATGGGTAATACTGGTCTCTTGGTGGCGGTGTGAAGTTTAACTTTACAGCAACCTTTCTGCCTACACACATACCATTGGCGGGCAAGCCCAAGCATATGCCACCCTATATAGGGCATATAGGCAATTATGGACTTAATATACATATATAAGAGTTCTTTGTGCCGTAATTGATTTAGACACCATTATCTTTATCAAATCAGATAAAGTAATTTTCGGAAGTGGGTTAATATGGGACTAGGGATGGGCAAATTGAAAAAGTATATCGATATATATCGTATCGAGATTTTATAACAGTATCGATATTTATTAATTAAAAATATCGATATATCGAAGTATCGAACGTTTTATATTTTTATACTTTTAATAAAATGTATTGAAGTTACAAATATATATATATATATATATGTTCCTTTAACTCCCACTGGAGCATAGGGCGCCAATTGAAGTTACTAAAATTTCTATTAATTATTTTCATTTTATTCAGAAACCGTATTTTAATACTCTTTTTGGTTTTTGTTTTTTCTTATAAAAATAAAAAAAAACTTGTGTAATACAGATGAATTTCACGAAAAGCAGGAGAAGGTAAAGGAATTACAATTACAAAAGCGATATTACATTAAACGAGAAGTGATGCCTCAGAACAGTAGAGTAATGTTATATATAGGTCCCATATAACCCCCTCTCCAATATCGCTATAAGACGAACAAATTTCATATATATATTTATAGTACTATTCGGTACACGCATATTACATGGTTACGGGCATGGTTACGGCAACTACATTATGGGTATTGTAAAAATATATTGTTGTCTTTATATTTAATATTGTTATTTTTATTTAATATCAACAATATTATAGTTACTGTAAACATGTCAATGTTTATCGCAATAATAAATTTGAATAGGGTTCACTGAAAAAATTCATTTTTATAACAACTAAATAATGATAACTTTAAAAATATATTATACTCCTCACAACCATTTAGTGATATTTAATAGCCATAACATGATAACTTTCTATACGTGTACTCATAATATGTTAAAGATGCAGACAAAATATCTTTACTCTAATAAGATTTTGTTATCGAAATTTGTAAAATAATTTTGCATCAGTGGAGTCGTTTATTTTACATTTGCCTATCGAATTATTTGTTATTAAGTAATTAAACAATTTTAAAAAATACCCATTAAAAAACGAAGTTTAAAGAAATTAAAAAGTAAAGAAATTGTAGGTACATTAAAAAAAAATTGTTAATTGTCACAAAATAAAATATCTATGCTAAAAAATTTTAATATTTCTTGAAAATGGTGCAAAAATATTGCCCATTGATTTGTGTTATTTTAGAGAAAAGGAATGAAAATTCAATAAAATAATTTTTAAGTAATTGTGACCTACGACAAATCGGTTAAAAATATTATGTTTAAAGTTTCATTCTATTGTGATGTGAAAAATCAGTAACAGATTTACGTTAAGGTTGCCAGTAAGTGAATAAGCATAAATATTGATTAAAAATATTTTTCGGTTTTAGATTTAATCTTCATATTATTATGATTAACATGATAATAATATGATAACTTCTTAATTTATTATGATTGGCATGATAATAATATGATAACTTCTTGACTAAATATGATTTGCATGATAATAATATGATTGCTTCTTGACTCATTATGATTAGCATGATAATAATATGATAACTTCTTAACTAAATATGATTAGCATGATAATAATATGATAACTTCTTTACTTATTATGATTAACATGACAGTAATATGACTACAATAAATTATAATACGATGTAATAAAAACAAATTATGATTAAGGAAAAAATATTTTGAGGTAATATTACGAATATATTTGGTCATAATATGATTTAATAATATTCGTAATATGGTGACTGCAATCATGAATCTTATCATAATATGTTGCCCTTAGAATATGTTTACCACAACCATGTTTTTTCTTGGTGTGTACCAACAACAATTATATGAATCTTAACCCAATAAAAAAAATTTGTTTTGTCGGCTCCATGATTTGCCATTGGTCCCAGATATTGTTTGTATATACTGTGATGTAGGGAAGCAAAAGGTCGGGCTTGACCGACTCAACTTTATATCTTGTTTTTGTTTTTTTCTGTTTTTGTAACGTTTTTTCTTCTTTGTTTGCCTTAAAAGTTAAGGAACTTAAAATTCTTTTACCTGTTGCCAGTTTAAATAAACAACAAGTAGGTGTGTTTTCATTTTACTTTTCGTTTGTATTTACGAAAAAAATTTCATAGAAACAATTTTATGAATAAAATTTTTTTGAAAATATGAAGAACAGCAAAAACTTTTTATACCTGTAATACAATATTATTATTGGAAACAGGGTAATGAAGAAAACTCAAACTGCTTAAGGAAGTCTTAAATAAATTAAAGATACCACCTTAGTAGTTGGAATCATAAAATAATTCGCTTAATCAATAAAATTGACGGCACAGGAACAGCAACGGTATTTTCTGATTGACAATAATCGATTACTATTGACAGTCATTTGATATTTTCTAAGGCGCTTTTAAGTCAACGTCGAGTAGAATTGTCTCTGTTTTAGTCGACAGGTAATTTTGCGACAGCTCAAATGAAAGTTAAAGAAATTTTAAGTAGAATGTAAACATATTTATTAAATACGTTAAAATTGAAAATACAAATTCAAAAGAAGTTATGGGCACACATTTTGTTAGTTAATTAAACGCGAAATTTCGGAAAAGTTTAGTGAAATAATGAAAACTCCCGAAAATTTTTAATTTAAGAGCAACAAAACTACGCGAAATTTCGAAAATCTGAAAAAGTTTGCATAAATAGCAAAAATTCGCAAACATTGTAAATATTTCAAAGAGGCCCTAAAATGAATTAAAATACCCTAAAACTATAAGGAATGGCAAAAATTCGGTTAAAATTGCCAAATTAGAGAAAATTCGCAAAAATTGCTAACAGCGGCATGATGGCAAAGTGTTATATTTATTAATATCGTTAAAAAAAATCATTAAAGCTGTAAAAAATCAAAAAACTTACAGTAAAAATAAATGGCACTTATTGCGAACATGGCAAAAATTCGCGAAAAATTTAGAATCGGAAACTAACTCCAAAATTTATTTGAAAGCGTTAAATCGGTTAAAAAAAACAAAATGTCGAAAAATAGCATAAATAGCGTTAAAAAATTCGCTTTAATGATGAGGATCAAAAATAATTGGAGATGGGATTTTTTTTTGTTAGAATTTCGATAACTAGTCAACGCCAACAAGACTTTCTTATAAAATACCAAATAAACGTCGAAAAAATGTAGTCGTTGACTTGATGTGGCAACAAATAAAAACTAATGTCGACGTCGACAACGACTTACAGAATAGTAATAATATGATCTACAGAATTAAAGTAATAATATGATCTATACAGAAATCGCATAAAATCTTTTATAATTTCCTAAATTCTAGGCCGTTATGGATGTTTCAGCAGGACTTAAAGACGCCTTAGAATCTGAAGATGTTGACACTGCTCTGCAACGGAAAAATTTTTCTTCTGACAAAGAATCCGATATCTCAAGTGGCGAATCTTTAAATGAAGGCAGTTCTATTAGTTTGGCTAAGCAGCGTTACGCAAACATGTTGCAACAGGAATTGGAAAACGATGTTTCAGACGGTCTGCTCATCTCCAAGGATCAGTATGATAATTTACGTTATGAAGACGAGAAAATTATGCAATTACGAAATGCTAAAGTAAAGTTAAAATGATAATTGTTTGTATTTATATTTAATAATTTGAAATTTATTGCAGGACATACGTGAACTTTATCAATTGGCAGAAGAAATTATTATTGGCGAACGTGTGGAAAGTAATGTCGATGAGGAAGAAGCTCTTGCGGAAGAAGAGGAGCAAGAAGAACCAGAAATTAATTAACCCGCTTTATGATCTATGGTTGTTCTAGCAATCATTTGTTTCGCTTAAATTTTACAAATAAATTTTTATATATTTAATAGTTTCGAATTATAATTAAATGGGTACAGGGTGGGCCAAATTTTACCATGGTGATTTTCGTTTATATTTTTTTTTTTATTTTTTTACTATTATTAACTATCAATATATCATTTTACATTCTTATCTCTATAAATTTTTTAATTAGATATTACAGCAAGTAAATACAATATTAAATTAGTAAATATACCTTAACAAAAAATCTATTATTTAGAAAAAAGGTAGTAAGAAAAAAATCTAGACATAATATCACAAATTAAGTAATGGGAAATTAAAGAAAACAAGGACTAACTTACCAGGATATGAAGATAACACAAGGGAACATAATTGAACTATTTTTTGTGTTGATTGGAAGTTCGATGCCATTTTTTTTACTAATTAGAGGTCGGTGATTTTAAATCTAAGCTCCGTTTTTCTCCATCAGCTCGCATTTTTAGGTTACAGGTACTAATCGTATTTTTGACTCTTCATTAACCGATTTTTCTTTTTTTAAAGATGAAATAGTTACCTTTAAAAAACAAAAAAAAAAGGCTAAGCAATGGTTGTTTACGTAAAGCGAAAAAAAACAAATTTTGTATTTTTAAAAATCATTAAATACCCAAAACGGGAAAAATTTAAAGTCTAATTACTTTCACGTTAAGTCACATAACCTGTGAACAAAATGAGACATAGATCAATCATAAAAATCGATGAACACGTTTCGCTTTTATTTACAATTAAGTGAAGTTGCCTACCAAGTTTTTAAGTGAAGGAAAAACGTCCATAAATAGAACATCAGCGAACACACAGCCACACACATAAAAAAAATTAATTTTTGTATGGGAATCGCGATTTTTATCAATTCAGTTTTCTCAGTAAATTGAAAAGTTGTGCACCGATTATAATAAAAGAAATCTCATTTTATTCGAAATATATTTTACTTAATGTTTTTAGACTAACCCCCATATTCATAAAAAAAATTTTAGGTTTATGAAACGAGTTTCTCTATGAAAATTGGTTTATTAAACCTCTTATTAATCAAAAATATTTTTTATGAATATGAGGGTAAAACAAGGGATTGCTGTTCGGTTTTAACCGAAATCGAAACCGCGGCTGTAAATGCGTAAAAACCGAAACCGAAAAACGACAAAAAAAAACTCGGTTTTCAGCTCTTACCTTAAAAATATATTTATGCTTAAAGAAATGGCAAGTTATATAAAACACTCGTACATCTCATAAAAAAAGTTTATACATTACACTCAGCAACAATGGAAATTGTTTCAAAACTTCTTAAAATTAAAACAAAAGTACCGAGAAGGTGCTGCATTGGTTAAATATAGACGGATCTTATGTTAAAATCTTGAAAGTCTTGTATTTTTTTGAAAATTTTTTTTTGTGTATTATAAATTTTTTGTAAAACTTTTTTAATAGTATGGAAATTAAAAAAAAACAAGTTAGAGTGCTATACTCGGCTGTGCCGAATCTTTGATACCCTCCACCGACAGAAGTGGGCTCTATATTGTAAATACATATATATTATTAACTAGCTGTGCTGAAAAAGATCAACAAGAAAAAATAAATACAAAAACATGAAAAACAAAAATGTGCTTTGGATTTCAAGAAGAATTCTTGACAAAAAGTACGAAAAACAGAAGTTACGAAGACCATGTAAATCAACTAAAATAAATAATCATTCATTCAAAAGCAAATTTCAATCTACCGAGGTAAAATACCATTTGGTTTAAAGATTTATGTTAGACTAATTACGTCATCTGGCTTCAATGGCGGTGTGAGTAAAACGGCAAACCCCTCCGAAGAGATTGTGTGGTTACAATCGAAACTAGTCAGGGCAACGTGTTCGTGAAAACCTGGGTTCAATTCTCAGCGCAGTCAAGAATGAAAAATGATCAATAAAATTTTAATTAATTTCATGTTGTAAAATTCCTGTCTTCATAAAAATAATTTAATGAAAATTAAATTCAATGAACTTAAGTCTAATTAAAAATATCGAAATTTGGATTATTAACTAAGCTTCACAAAAACGAACGTCAGCAATAAAATTGGTTGAGGTTTACACCTATAATAAATTATTGACCGACAATAAGAAAGTTGCATACGTTTCTAATTAGAACTTTGAACTGGCTTAAGTAAAATATCATGAAAAATTTTACCGCAGTATCTGTATTTGTTATCGTTTTAGGCGAATTTAATTATTTTCCCAAAGTGTGCTTTATTTGGTTTTAGGCGCAATAAACTATTTTCCGAGAGTAGGGTTTATATGGGGCCAAGAGTAAATCATGGATCGATCGATCTTCACGAAATTTGGCAGTGTGATTTCTCGTCCTATAAAACTGTGACGTACCAAATTTTAGTATGATAGCGTTATTTATCAGAGTACGGAGAGTGCTCGAATTAAACTCGCTCGCGAGCGAGTCCAATTCGAGCGAGTTTTATTTTCAACATTGAAAAGAATTATTCTTTACTGCTCGCGAGTTTAAAAAATAAAACTCGCGAGCGAGTTTTATTTTTGCGAGTTGAAAAATATTGCTCGCGAAAAGAGTTCAAATTTTAAGAGTCAAAAATAAAACTCAACTCGCGAGTCGAGCTAAAAAGAATTGTTCGCGAGTTTTATTTTTGCGTATGAATTTTTTTTAATTAAAAATATATTTTTCCTGTTTATTTGTTTGTATGTGTGGATAAATGTGTGTATGTATGAATATTTCATCGAAACACAGAACAGCATTAGCAAATGGATCAGAAGTAAGGTGGGAAAAGGTATTTATTGATACAACAAATATTACGTTGTGACAAGTATAACTAACCATGAAGAAGAAATAGCAAAGGAAAGGATTCGTTTAAAAGAATGCAATCATGTTATACGTTTCGAAAATATAAAAAAGGCAGTTCATTAATTTCCTATGAATCGTAAACACTTCTATGTAAGTCACTAATGAACGCATACATTTTATTACACATCATTCAAAATTTAACATTTATACGTATTGCACATATATTTTAAAACACACTTATCTACCTTATTATGAGCAGCATTCACTGGTGTGCATTTTTTTTTAGTATGAACATTACTTTTACAACCCTTTCCCACACGTCTTGCCAGCCATTTTAACATAAACATTAATATAATAGGTTTTTCAGACCCATTGCACTGACATTTAAACACTCACTAGGGATCAAACAAACATATCAATGATCACATTTTCTATATATAGTCGTGATTGTTTACTACCTGCTGATGTTTTCTATAAGAATCAACTAATTTGGTTGTCACAAGACAATTATGTGATGGCTTTTGCTACCCTTAAAAACTCTTAATTAATTTATAACAATTAATTAATTTTAAATAAAAACATATAAAATATAAAGATTTTGAAGCGGTTAATTTAAATCCGTTTGCAGTTTCAAATTTTTTTATGGGCTTGACTAATATTCCGCCCGAAATAAGGGCCGATTTTTATAAAAACACCAACAAATGATTATTAATAATATTTCCTTTAAGTCAAACGAATAACATTTTTTATATTTTCCACTGTTTCGGACATTTTCAGAAATTAGTGGCGATAAACTTTTTTTTTCAAGCAAAATTAGTACTATTTTTTGTTTTCAAAAATTTGTTAACAAATTTAGAACAATTTGTTTTATTATTTATCAGAAAGCCAGATATATTGCGAATAAAATGAGCCATAAACCATGAAAATCGATTGACAAATGTTTATTTTATTCATAATTATTAAAGGCAGCTTTTATGAAAATAATATGTTACCAATCTCAAACACTTTTATTTAAGTCATTTAAGAACGCATACATTTTATTACACATCATTAAACATTTTGCAGGTTTACATATTTTTAAACAAGAAAACATTTATACATACAAACACACATACATTCTTATCAACATGGTTATGCCCAGCATTCATATGTGTGCATATGTTTTTATAACCCCTTCCTACACATTTGCCTGCATTTCGTTTCTAAAAATTCATATGTATGTATATTTTTACTTCGCACAAGCAAACATTAATTTTTTTAAACGAGTTGCTCGATTTCAACTCGTATGCGGTCGTTTTCTGCTCGCATAAAATTTGTACTTACGAGTTGAAAAATAAAACTCGTAAGCACAAATTTTAAAACGAGTTGTTATCTGCTTACGAGTCGAGCACAAAAATCTTATGACTCGTAAAAAATTTGTGCTCGCGAGTTTAAAAATAAAACTCGCGAGCACAAATTTTAAAATGAGAGAGTTGACTCGAATTGTGCTCGCGAGTAGAATTTTTTCCTACCCTGTTATTTATTACGGTTTTAGGCGTACTAAACTCTTTTCCGCGAATAGGGTTCATATGGGGCCTATGGTCAATTATGAACCGATCTTCACGAGATTTAACAGTATGATTTTTGGTAGTTCAATGGCCTAATCTTATGCGTTTAGAGGTGATTTATATGTTTACTCATGTATAGATTTGTTAGTAAATACATTTTAAACCAAAAAGAGAGTTAAGCTTGCTCTGATTTATTAGCCCTAAAGTTGAGTATGTGTTCTTTTATGGCAACGCTTACAAGATAGTTCACGCATTAGAATTAGAGCGAAATTCTTGTTGTTTTTTTTTTACAAGTAGATTATTACTATGGCCTTTGAACATTAAACTTTAATGGTTAAAGAGACAAAAGGTTAATTAATTCTTTTGTTACTGTTTTTCTTAACGAAAATCTATCTTTTAGAGCACAAATTTTTTTTTTTTTTTTTTTATTCCTACACTAAATCCCGCGAAGCTTTCTGCTTGTCTGCAGGAGACCAGAGTCTCTGGCGGGAATCGAACCCGCAACCCCGGTACTGATAGACTAGCTCACTACCAGCTAGCTAACCGGGGCACCCCAAAGCTCACTTAGTTATTATAAAAATTAAAACTCCATATAAATTATTATTATTTCATGTTTGAATTGGATCAAGTCTGCTAATTAGGCCTATATTATTTAATGTAAATAAAAAACTTTTCTTTACATGTTTTCCAACGTTTATTAAAATTTGGCCAAATAACACATTAGTATAAATTTTTATTATTTTAGTGTCTTTTTTTTAAGTTTCAACTATTGCTAGTATTGATATAATAAAGGGTCCGCCATCTAACGTTTTTTTTCCAACTAGTGCTTATTTCGTGAATGGTAACACTTAGCTCATGTCTGATTTGGCAGATAATTAGTTTTATCCTTCCGCTGAACGAATATGGTTGTGTATACGCTTGAACAACGCTGGGAAATATTGCGACATTACTTTGAAAATCATCATGGTAATGTTGCAGAACGTGTGCGAAAATTGCGTACGGATTTTGGAAGAAGAGAAGCACAGTCAGCTCCGTATGTTCGTTATCTTGTGAAAAAAGATAAACCAAAGCGTGAAAAGCCAAAAACAGTGCGTACACCCGAGAATATTGCTGCTGTGGCAGAAAGTGTGCGTGAAGCGCCATCAATTCACCGTCGTTCTCAACAATTGAACATTTCGGAGACATCATTGAGACGAATTTTGCATAAACACCTTGGTATGACGCCATACAAGGTCCAATTGGTTCAGGAGTTGAAGCCAACTGACCATCCAATGCGTTTTCGCTTCGCTAAGTGGGCCTGCGATCGTCTTATAGAAGATGCCGATTTTGCCAAAAAAAATCATCTATTCAGATGAAGCTCATTTTGATCTTGGTTGTCGCATTTGGGTCACAGAAAACCCGCCCGCATTCATTGAAAAGCCGATACACCCAAAACTAGTCACTGTTTGGTGTGGATTTTGGTCCAGAGGCATAATTGGGCCATTTTTTTTTCGAAAATGAGCAAGGAGTGGCCGTTACAGTCAATGACGATCGTTATCGGGCCATGTTGAACAAATTTTTGTTCACAAAAATTGAAGAGGTGGATATTGGCAACATTTGGTTTCAACAGGACGGCGCTACGTGCCACACAGCCGAAGCTTCACTCGATGTTTTGCGCCCTGTTTTTGAAGATCGCATTATCAGCCGCAGAGCTGATGTCGTTTGGCCATCTCGGAGCTGCGATTTGACACCGTTGGACTATTATTTGTGGGGTGCCGTCAAAGGTAAGTGTTACGCCGACAAGCCAGAGACAATTGACGCTTTAAAGGACAATATTCGTGAAGCCATTGGTGAAATACAGCTGCACACAATCGATAATGTGCTTAAAAATTGGACCGATCGTATAGGCTACTGCATGGCCAGCCGAGGCAGCCATTTGAATGAAATTATTTTCCATTATTAACCGGAAGGATTGTACTTTCAAATAAAAAAAGAAATTTGAGAAAATATTCAGTAGTTTTTTTTTTTATAGCATTTTCAAAAAAAAAAAAAAAGTTATTTGGCGGACCTTTTATTTGTTGCTATAATTTAGTTCAAATTCTGTGTTTTATCTTTAACGTGGTCTTGCCATTCATTTTAAAGTAATTATGTATACCTATACATTAGTGGGTCCCAAAAAAATATTTTTATTTTCATTGGTGCTTAAGCATAATTTAAAAAGCTTTTAAAGTATTTATTAGATTTTTTCAGATTTTTCGGAAAAAGGTTTTAAAGCTGAACCAGCCAAAGTGAAGTATATCGTGGTTTTGGACGAAGTTATGAACAAAATTCAAAAAGGCCAGCAAACCCGATTTTTGGCTTAAAATCGACTTGTGCGACCTCTAAACTAACCTCTTCCGAAAATACTGAACAAATCACAAAAATATTTCACCCTTTAAGTTTTCAAATTATGTTTGAGACCCAATTTTTTTTCTAAGGCTCATACTAATATACATAAACAAATTTATCAAAATTCGTAACATAGATCTAAGCCACACAGCGTACAAAAAATGTTGATTAAAAGTATTATAATGGGTGATTCAAGTAGAGATACTTTTTTCAATAGCCTTTTTTTGACAGATCACGTGTGAGTCGTGTCATGCTGTCATATTATTTTTGTTTAGTATTGCTTGGCATTTCATAATGGAAAGACTTACGCCTGAACAACGTTTACAAATCGTTAAACTTCATTACGAAAATTCACGTTCTGTGTGGAATGTGTTTCGTGCACTTCGCTCAACTTATGCTCAACATAATCGGCCTACTGAGCGTACTATTCGCCACCATCACCCTTTTTGAGACCCAGCATTCATTATTGGATAATATTCGACAGAATAGACCACGTCCAGCACGCTGTGAAATATATAGCGACCGTAGCTGAGAGTGTACACGAAGACCGTGGAGAGTCGATTCGGCGCCGTTCGCAGCAACTCGGGCTGACGTATGGAACGACTTGGCGCATTTTACGTCGAGATCTTAAATTAAAAGCGTACAAAATACAGCTTGTGCAACAACTGAAGCCGCTCGACCTTCCCAAGCGACATCGCTTCGCTCTATCGGCTCTTGAAAAGTTCCAAGAAGATCCGACGTTTTCGAGGCAAATTTTGTTCAACGATGAGGCCCATTTCTGGCTCAATGGGTATGAAAACAAACAAAATTGCTGCATTTGGGACGAAGAGCAACCTGAAGAGATTCAAGAACTGCCAACAACGGTTTGGTGTGGTTTGTGGGCCGGTGGAATCATCGGTCCATATTTTTTTAAAAATGATGCCGGTGCGAACGTAACCGTCAATGGAGACCGTTATCGTGCCATGATAACAGACTATTTGATGCCTGAAATTGAAGCTCGTGATCTCGGTGACATTTGGTTCCAGCAAGACGGCGCCACCTCCCACACATCGCATCAATCAATGGATTTATTGAGAGAACACTTCGGTGAGCACATAATTTCACGTTTTGGGCCGGTCGATTGGCCACAAGATCGTGTGATAACATACAGCTAGACTTTTTCCTGTGGGGATATGTAAAGTCTAAAGCATATGCGGATTAACCCGCTTCGATTCAGGCCTTGGAGGAAAACATCACGCATGTCGTTCGCCAGTTACCAGTCGAAATCCTCGAACGAGTCATCGAAAATTGTACTCAATGGATGGACCATCTGCAAAGTAGCAACGGCCAACATTTGATAGACATAATCTTCAAAAAAATAAATGCCAAAGAATCTTCTTTCAAATGATAATAAACATTCCCATTAAATTTGAGTTTTCTGTGTTTTTTTCATTAAAAAAGTAGGGAACCTCGAAATCGATCACGCTTTACATAAAAAATATTTCAAGTTTATAAAAGGTTTATTAAACAAATATTCATAGAAAATTAAACAAATTTTCATAGAGAAAATTCGTTTTATAAATCTTTTATAAAACTGAAATATTTTTTTAATAAGGGGGGCAAAAAAGTATTTATTTTATCAAAAGCTGTGAAGTGCCCTTATCGATTCCCACAACTAATTTCAGTTTTCATTAAATTGCCATAACAAAAATAAAACAAATTTCATAGTCTCATTTAACGCAATTAAGACAGATAATAATTCCGCTTTAATTAACAATATTTTACGTTTATTGGTTTTTACTTTTTGCAATCAATCAAACATTTATTTGTAGATGGAAGTTGTTGCGTTTAATATGCAATTTTTATTGACATTTCATTCATTTATTTAGTTTTATCTGGCAAATATTTGTTAAATGCTGGTGTCGCAGTCAGAAAATGATTGTTAATTATGTTCGTAATTAGGAAAAGTTTTTATATGTACAGTGAAATGATTGTTATGCAAGCAAAAAAAATTTTAAGGAGCAATTAAATATGAACAAAAATAAGCAAAAAAGGGCATATATATGCACACAAAAATATTGTTCTTTTTGTTTTGCTTAGTGTTCCTCCGTAAAATGAAAAATTTGCTACTGAAACTTTATTCAATTCTCGTTTGAAACTGCACTCGTGTCTATACAGTGAACCTTCCCAGCGGGGAAATAAGGAATTGATTATATAAATAATTTCGAAAGAATAATAATGCATTCATTGGAATCGAGAAGGTAATTTTATTGACACAATAATTATGCATTGATTATCACGTTTATTTCAACATTTTCAGAACAAGGAATGTATTGTTTCTGTTCTTAGCAATTACACGTGTGTTTCTTCTGTTCTTGACAATTATTCGCATTTTTTCTTTTACATATTTTCTTAATTAAACCCCGTTATGAATTACTTAATTCATTCGCAGTATTCATTAAAATAATTTATTACAATCCTAGAATGTGTTCTGTGTTAAGTTCTGGAATCAAATTTTAAACAAGATATGTATTACATTCTCGTTTCCTATTGGTTACATTTTCCAGGTGTGTTTTTATTTTCCAGCATCTAAGATGTTTGTATGCCTTCTCCCTTTCTTTTTCTTTATTTCAATAACAAACTAACAAAAACTGCTTGTACATTAAACAAAGTACACTTTTCCATTCATCGTTCCCTATGCATCCACAAACTGAAATGCTTCGCAGCAAATGTTTCATAATGTGACCGAGAACTTAGTAATTGTAGTTATTTTTTTCGAAATATTAAATTAATAATTTTTGAATAAATCAATAGAAATAGGTGTGTTCATTTACAGAAAATAATTGCTTATTTTCAATAATTGTTACTAGTAAATGTTCTCGTACTCGAAAAACTTGCAAGAAGAGACTGGAAAAAGAGCATAAAAATTTCAGAGACAAAAAAAGTTGTTAAAAATGTCTAATAGTAAAATTTTTCAAGGCGAATTCATTAAAGGTGATCCTAAAAGCACTGCTGATAACTTTTTTTCTTTAGCTTTATAATTGTTGGATGTCAAAATTTTATTATTATCTTTGTTTCTGTTTTGATTTGTTTCGGTTTTTGACATTGCACAATGATTTTACAAAAACCAATTGCTTGTGGTTTTTGTACGAGTTGTACTTGTTGTACTACCGAGATTACCTGGAATGAATTCGCCTTGAATTTTTTTATATGTTAGTTGAGGAATAATTTGTACTTCGATTTTGAGAGATTCCACCCATAAATAGTACGTCCGTATATTCAAAGCAAAAAATAGCAAAGAAGTACATATATTTAAGTTAAGATATTGATACTAAAATGCAAATTATGCGTATTAATGTATGCAAAAAATCATGTTTGTTGCCTGCCCGGCTATACCAGAGATAAATATTAAGACATATACGGGCATGTTCTAGAAATCGAAATGAAGTGTAATTGAAATCGAACGAAATTTTGAATTCATTATTCACAAAATGTTTCCTGTTTTTAAAAGTTGTTCTTATAAAGATAATTGCTTCTCAAAGTATAAAGTTCATGCGAGGCCCTCTTTCAAAATTTGTTCGATTTTGGATGAACTTAACATGCCCGATATAGCAGTCAATCTTAAAATTATGCTATCTTCAATGTAGACAGCATTTTTTTGAACATATTTATTGCCGGCAATTTATGTTGCAATAATTGCTAGTCAATGTTCGTTGACAATTATTGCTAACATAAAACAGTCAAATATGGTTGTCAGTTGAAAATAAGAAGCAATAAGAAAAAAATAGAAGCAAATTATGTGGGTAAGAAATTAAGCTTGTAAAATGGTAGCAAATAATAATTGAAGTAAAAGAATTAAATATTTAAAATTAGCCAGGGACCGTAACAGTTATTCCTTTTTTTATAAAAGTCTGATGATAACAGTTTTTTTTTTTGAGTTTTATTTTTTTGAACAAAAATAACAGTTATTTTATGATTTTTATTTTGTTGAACAATAATAACAGTTATTAATTGATTTTTATTTTTCGATCAAAAATAACAGTTCTTTTATGATTTTTATTTTTTCGAGCAAAAATAAAAATTATTCTTTAAAGAAATGTACGTGTTATAATTATTTAGTTGACTTTATTTATTTATTTTAATGCGCATAAGATATCCCAACGATGACCACAAATTTAAATAAATATTTAAAGACAACTCAATAATTATAACACGTACATTTCATTGAAGAATAATTTTTATTTTTGCTCGAAAAAATAAAAATCAAAAAATAACTGTTATTTTTGATCGAAAAAATAAAAACAAAAAAATAACTGTAATATTTGATCGAAAAAATAAAATACAAAACTTTAAAAATCATAATATTTTATCATAGAAAAGTTCATAAGGATCAAAATGTTATACTTGAATCAGTTTGCCAGCATTTACTTCTATATGCTTTTTTGTTTTAAAATTTCAAAATAACTGTTATTTTCGGTCCCTGAAATAAACACTAAAATCATTTTTTTTTTAAATTAACACTAAAATAAAATTGCAAAAATTATTTTCTTTAATATACATTTTTATACCCTCCACCACCACTACTGGTGAATGAAGGTATATTAAGTTTGCCATTCCGTGTGAATCTTTTTTAATATACATCTAAGACCCCATAAAGTATATATATTCTGGCTCCTTGAGTCATTCTAAGTCGATTTAGCCATGTCCGTCTGTCTGTTCGTCTGTTGAAAACACGCTCACTTTCGAAAAACGCAACAAAAAGAACAAGCTTGTTCTCAAATTGCTTGTAGTTATCCTAAGCAGTTTGGGACTTAAATCCAGTAACATCGGTTCAGTAAGATCAGAGCTATGAATCAAAATGTGGTACCACTACCCTAAAAAAATTGATAATTATGATACAAAAACTAACATAAATGGTGGAATAATGCACATTAAATATATATAATATAATGTAGTATTATTAATTTTTTTCTGCTAAAAACAACTTAAGTTAACTGTTTAATAAAATATTTTGCTATTATAACGATTTATGTCGACATACATCGCCAAAAATTGTAAAATTGCTGAATATGTTTCCAAATAAAAAGCATATGTGATGTTATGTTGTTATTCGTGCAAAAAATATGAAAGTATTTTTTGAAAATTTTTCTATTAATAACAACTAAAGTCGTAAAAATAACAACGTAAGTTGTCATGTGTGATTAAAATGATAACATTTATTTTCACAAAAAAGAACTTATGTGGAGATATGATGTTATATTGCACACACTTAATGAGTCAATCAAACATATGCATTTTTAATCCTTTTACAGATTGTGATCCTGTGAGGATTTTTTCATGAAAACTATGTATAATACGTAGAAAGTCACTGTTAAGAGGATAGTAAAGAAAAAAGTTTAAAAAAGCATCTACAGAAGCCGCAATTGAAAAAAACAATTGTTTTTGCTCTCCTGAAAAGTTTGGTTTTATAACTTACGCGATTATTCGTGAAAACCACAGATATAACGTTATCATACTAAAATTTGGTACGCCAGAGTTTTATAGGACCAGCAATCTCATTGTGAAATTTATTGAAGATTAGTCCATAATTTACACTAGGCCCCATATAAACCCAACTCTCGGAAAACAGTTTATTGCGCCTAAAACCAAATAAAGCCCACTTTGGGAAAATAATTAAATTCGCCTAAAACCATAACAAATATAGATATTGCGGGAAAATTTCTTCCAACTTAGATTCTTATGGCCAGAAAAAACATCATGCAATTTTGTGAAATTCACTGTTAACGTTTAAACTAATTATACTGATGTATTGAAATTTATTTTTTGTAATACCAGAAATCAGAATTTTGGGATGATTGGTCCATAATTTACCATAGGTCCAATACAAATAACCCTATTAAAAATCATTTTAGTTCGGCTAAAGGCCGCTTTAGCCGACCGTAAATGTAATGAAATGCAATGTGACGTACCGTAACGTACTGTAAGCTCGTTTATGCACTTATAGAACATGGAAGAACGTGTCATCTGTTTTTCAAAAACATAAACAGAGAAGCATTAGTATACATAAAACAACACACACAGTGATGGGAATTTAAAATGTTCAAATGGTGGCCGCTTTGCAGGAAAAGTACCAAGTGATTTAAATGGTATTAAAAATGTATTTGTTGTATGTATAAATACATAAATTATTTAATATTTTTTATTTTTTATTTATATTTACAATAAATAAATATGTATTATAGCATATACATACACGTGGACTTACATTATTTTGAAAATGTGCTTAAACCAAACTAGATTTTGATACCATTAAAAACGACAGTTTTTATTGTTTGTGTATACGTATGCATTTTTTTATTTTATACATCTAAACATATATTTTTGTAAATGATAATAAAAACATATATTTGTATAATATAATTGTAAGTTATTTTGTCAAAAGTCCATATTATTACTGAAAAAAGTACCAAAAAAAGAGTCAATTTACCCGCATTCCATTTAAAATACAAGCAGCCCATCACTGTCTACAACTGTCACGTAATCACGTAATAAAATTCTTTATTCTACAGGTTGGCACGTTACGGTTAAGTGACATTACAGTCAGTTAAGCATTTGTATTGCTTTCCATATAACAGAAACGATCAGCTGTTTACATTACATTTACATTTATACATTTACGGCCGGCTAACGCGGCCTTAAAACTGTTACGAATCATGATATTTTACTCAAGGCACTTCAAAGTTCTAACAAGAAACGCATAAAACTTTTTTGTTGTCGGTCAATAATTTAATATAGGTCTAAACCGCAACCAATTTTAATGCTGACGTTAGTTTTTGTGAAGATTAGTTAATAATCTACATGTATTTATCATATAGAGCCCAATCCTGTCGGTGGAGGGTATCAAAGATTCGGCACCGCCGA
This sequence comes from Pollenia amentaria, assembly GCA_943735925.1. NCBI lineage: Eukaryota > Metazoa > Arthropoda > Insecta > Diptera > Polleniidae > Pollenia > Pollenia amentaria. The sequence continues at coordinate 128,286,627 of OX031007.1, read as the reverse complement.
ATATAGCACTCTAACTTGTTTTCTTATTCGATCTTTCTTATTTAAATTTATATGAATTTTTTAAGCTTGAGGTTTTTTTTGTTATAAAAATATTAATTTTAACAAATAGATATTAGGAATTATTTCTTTTTATATGCAACTTTATTATATTCAACATTTTTTAGGAATGACTTTATACACTACCAGACTATTATCTTGTATCTTCTTGTTACATATAAAAATAAATAATTCCCATTATCTATTTATTAAAATAGTTAAGTTAAATACATTCAATTTATAAAGTATCACTATCCAGCGTGACACAAAGAATGCTGACGAAGGCCGTAGTGGGTCAGAAAATGCATTACATTCTGCTGGTGTCTAATAATTGTAAATTTTTCTGTACATAAATATACTTCATTGCTATCCAAAGGATAGCTAAGGTAAAATGTAACAAGAAGATACAAGATAGTAGTCTGGTAGTGTATAAAGTCATTCCTAAAAATTTAAGGAATAGAACTATTACAAAAATACTTTATAAAATACATAACTGAAATTAAACTGATAGAATAAATTCGAAAAATAAAAAATGTTGAAAATATTAAGTTTATTTAAACAAAAAAAAAATTTTTTAATAAAATTAATATTTTTATATAAAAAAAAACCTCAAGTTTAAATAATTAATATAGATTTAAATAATAAAGGTCGAATAAGAAAAAATTTATATTAACAAAAATAATTTTTGCAAGATGGCGTCACTTTTTACACTGCACCTTCTTCCTTGATTTTTTCAAATTATAAGTCAACATTAGTACGTTTTCCCATGCCTTTAACATAAGCTGAGCAATAAAAAAATTGCTCTGTTATTATGTCGACGTTATTGCCAAATTGCTGAGATATTTATCTTTCGTGTAGCCCTGGGGTGAAAACTTGCGAAATATGCATACATTAATTTCTCACGCTTAAATCAAGAAGAAAAAAACTTGCCCTGTTTATAATGCAATAGCATTTAACTAACATTTGATACTTAATTTCATGAAAATATTAAATAAATTTAAAGGGATGATGAAATTCTTTGCAAACATTTATGTAGGTGTTAATAGTAACTTTAATGTGATTTGTATAAATATTATAATTATAATTATTCGGCCGTGGAAGGTATGCCAATCATCTTTGTTTTGATTAGAGTTTCATTTAGAAAATATTAATAAAAATATTAATAATATTGCTTACAATAGTTGTAGTGCGTGTTAGGAATTTTGCAATTTCGATTCGTCACTAATTGACACTTTTATTTTATTCGTTCTGATTTCGCAAAACTGTTTTACTGCCTGCTTTTAGAAAATGAAAAAAAAACATTTTGTGTGAGAAATTATATTAAAACTTAAGAAAATTTGATTTTCGTTCTTTATTGTTGCCTTCAAAATAATATCTCACACGAAATTTTGTTATATGTCTATAAATAGTTTTTAAAAAATGCCTTTATTTACGAGGTCTTCTTAATGTGAGCCGACCAACCGACTGGTAGCCATTAGACAGAGCTGTAAATTAATCTTTAATTTTTGAATTAATTCGCGAATCATTCATGCACTGAATTAGCAAATTTTGAATTAATTTTTTTCACACAAAAAAATGAATTACATGAAATTTTAGTCAATTCAAATGAATTTGGTAAAAATGAATTGCAATTAATTTCCAATTCAAATGAATTAGTCAAATGAATTGCAATTCGTTTCCAATTCAAACGAATCTGTAAAATGAATTGCAATTCGTTTCCAATTCAAATGAATTTGTTAAAGTGTATTGCAATTCATTCTACAAATTCATTTGAATTCAATTGATTTTGAATTAATTCAAATGAATTAGCAATTCATTTTCAACTCATTTGAATTGAATTGATTGAAATTTGAATTTCATTACTCTAGTGTATATAGTATGTATATTAGGGGTATAACCAAAATAAGAACCTATCATTACGGTATGGGCAATGTTATACTGATATTAGAAATCGATATCAGGGGTCATTTCGGTCCAAAAACTTTCGGCACCCAATGCAATTTCTAAAACACCAAAAAAAACTTAATTAAATAACTTATACATTATTGTTGTACATTATAAACTTCAAATTGGGAGTTCGTGTTGATTTACAGAACGGAAAAATGTCTTAAACAACTTTCACCGCCCACATATTTTACTTTTTTTTAAACGACATTATAAATAAAAACGAAAACCCCGGATTAAATACGGTTTAAAAGGAAAAAACACGATAAAATCGGAAAAAAAACTTACAACACACGAAAATATTTATCAAATAATATTACATAATTTAAAAATGTGACAGTTTTTACTGTAAGACACAATTTGCCAATTTTAATAATCAAATAAGTAGAAATTTCTTAACTAATTCTGAGCTATATTAAAAAAAAGAAAAATAATTAAAAATGTCTATGAAAATAATACATATTTTAACGCATATGTTTTATAATGGGAATCCTTCCCTTTCTCTAGTTTCCAGAAGCAGATAACGCGGAGAAAACGTACAATAACATTACATAAAATTGTTTGTTTTTTTAGTTTGACTATTGATTTTTTTTTTGGTGGGAGTCCTTCCCCAAAAAATATTTTTGGGAACATCTAAGAAGTTAATATTAATAAAAATATATGTATTTTTACGTTATATTTTTGTCGCATAAATTGTAATATAAATTTTTATGGTGGGTATCCTTCCCTTGTACCGTTTTTTGGTTTCTTTTTTTGGAATGCAAGGAATCGCCATTTCATAAAAAAAAACACGAAATGCAAAGACCAGCATGGCTTTCGACGTTAGAATTATGGATTTCCTGTAAAACTGAAAAAAATTATAAGCTAAAACTTCATCGCGATCGGTGCCGAACCTTTTTGAACGCTCGCGAAAAAAGGAAGGAACATTTCTTTATATTTTTTTATGCACTATCTCACTATGATAGGTCCTTTTTGATATTTGCAAAAAATGCAAATGGTTATATCCCTAATGTATATGTATGTATAGTTATGAAACACAATTGTGTTTTGAAGTACATACATTGTCATTTTTCCTTATTTTTGTTTTTTGTGAAAGACAGTCTTATTTTTTTTAAATAAATATTACCAAAAAGTTTGTCGTTGGGTGGCCGTAGGTCACAAAATTTCAAAAATTAATAATTGCTTCTTGAATATTAAATGTGTTTTGTCGTTCAGTGTATTTCAAAATAAAAATCAGGTCTTCTTGAAAGAAACAAACTCCAAACACCATGTTTTCTTTGATCAGATGCAGATCCAGGACAAGGATTTTAAATTTTTGTTTTTTATGGCAGGAGAAATTTTCATTTTTCTTTCCCGCTAGATTTGCTCTTGAATTTGATTGATTGGAACTCATTTTTGATTTCATTCATTTGAATGCAATTCATTGTTCTAATTCATTTGAATGAATTCAAAATCAATTCAATTCAAATGAATTTGTAGAATGAATTGCAATTCACTTTACCAAATTCATTTGAATTGTAAACGAATTGCAATTCATTTTACAGATTCATTTGTATTAAAAACGAATTGCAACTAATTTTACAAATTCATTTGAATTGGAAATGAATTGCAATTCATTTTTACCAAATTCATTTGAATTGACTCAAATTTCATTCAATTCTTTTTTGTTGTGGAAAGAATTATTTCAAAATTTATCCAATTCGTAACGAATTAAAATCAAAAAAGAATGATTCATATACAGCTCTGCCATTAGACTACGTCATGTACGTTTTAAGTGCAAGGATAATTGTAAATATTGACATTCAAAAAAATAAATTTTTATATCTATTCTGGTGCATTTATCGATGTTAACGTAATTTTAAAGTGTAAAGCTATGGCCACACTTAACATATATTTGACGTCCCACACATAACCACTAGTTTTATAAACAATGTTTTGATTTTGCAAAACGTTTTCTAGTTCAAACATCGTTTAAAATTGTTTAAACAACCAAAAAGTTCGATCTTTTCACAAATAAAATTCAGTAACCATAAAAAAAAATTTCTTAAAAAAAAAGCTAAAGTTTTATGTTCGTAAAATATTTGTTAAGTGTGAACACACCTTAATGTAGGCAAACTCTTAAATAAAGCATTTTTAAATTTTACTAATGAATTTAGCAATTATAAAAATAATTTTTAAATGATAACTTAGAAACAAGTTAGAGTGTTATATTCGGCTGTGCCGAATCTTTGATTCCCTCCGCCGACAGGAGTAGGCTCTATATGATAACTACATATACCTTATTAACTAATCTTCACAAAAATTGGTTGCGGTTTAGACCTACATATATTAAATTACTGACCGACAATAAGAACGTTTTATGCGTTTCTTGTTAGAACTTTGAACTGGCTTGAGTAAAATATCATTATTCGTAACAAATTTAGCCGAACTGAAATGTTTTTTAGGAGGGTAATTTGTATTGGACCTATGGTAAATTATGTAATAGCAGTGTAATTAGTTTTAGCGTTAACAGCGAATTTCACAAAATTGCATGATATTCTTTCTGGCAGTATGAATCTTAGTTAGAAGAAACTTTGCCGCAATATCTATACCTGTAGCTCGTTTCTGTATTTCTCGCATTGCAAAATTTCTCACATTAAGTGTGAAACAAAAATTCCATCGTTTCTCGATTTGTGAGAAAAAAGTGCTTATGTATTTGAATGCGAGAACAGCCTACACAGATTCTGTTTTAACTGGAATACTTTCAGTAATTAAGTGTCAAATGCAAGCGAAACGTCAACGAAAGAAGATTTATCGTCATTTCGACGATTTTTTGTTCCAAAATTAGCAAAGGACCGATTTGCTGACTTTTTCTAATGACGATATTATTCAGTCTTCGAAATAAAATAATTTTAATTTTTTTAATATGTTTATATATTCGGCACCACAGAAAAACGATATCTTTAAAAACAAGGCAACTTAAAAAATTTATGGTCAAAATCAAACTTTCGAAGGAAAACTGATTAATTGTTATTTTCTTAGATTATTTAATGCATTTGTTTATGTGATCAAAACATTAAACTATTACCCCTTTTTTTAATCAATGCACTATAGGAAATCTTTGGTTTTTTTTGGCAAGTTCAATATTATATTTTGTCACACCTTTAAGTGATCTTTTCAGCAAAAAACAATCTGTTGTCGGATTAAAGAGAAAAATAAAATAAATAATTTTATTTATAGCCTATTTCCGATGTGCGAAAGAATTCTTTCTTTCGCATAACTACAACGTCTAAAAGTTTGTTTTTGTTTTCAATGTAGTCATGCGAACGAAAGAATTCTTTCGCAAATTGGAAATAGGCTATTAAGTAGACCTCAAGTTTAAGTATGTATGTTTATATGTAATAAATATGTATTTTACCCATGAACTTTACAAATTTAATTTTTTTTTTTTTTTTTTTTGATTATGTTTTAATAAAAATCGAACAAAATTTGTCAAAATTAATTTTAAATTGTCCGACTTTTTAAAACAAATTAGCCGATTTTTTTTTAATTTTTTCTTAGGAAATTAACGATTTTTTCACAAATTTATCTGGCAGCCCTGCATAAGACGAAAAGAATGAAGGGCTTAAAACATTAAAATAACAAAATATAACAATTGTGTTTTAATTATTTATATCATTTAAATTCTTTCTCTTCAAATAAAAATAATAAAACACATTCTTGTGTACATATATACATAATTTGTGCTCCATTTTTTGAAATTTTATTTTTCTCGCATCAATTTCAAATGTTACTTATTTTGACAGTTCTTGTTAGAAACTTTTAGCAAAATATTGATACAGAAACACTTTTTCTCACATCCTTTCAATAAATGCTGGAAAATTATTTAAACGACAGATAATTCTCCCAAAGTAAATATACAGAAACACTTATGTGAGAAATTTTACGTGCGGGAAATTTTACGATGCGAGAAATACAGAAACGGGCTACTGTTATGGTTTTAGGCGAATTTAATTATTTTTCCAAAGTGGACTTTATTTTATATGGGGCCTTCCTTTGGTAAATTATGGACCGATCTTCACGAGATTTGCCAGTGTTATTTCTCGTCCTCTAAAACAGTGACGTACCGAATTTCATTATGATGTTGACTTTGAATAAAACACAAATTACTTAGGAAATTATTGTCATTTCTTTTTATTATGATAATATTGGTATGGTTCAATTATGTCTGGAACAAAATATCGGCCAATATGACGCCGCCACCTCGGCGGCTCACCTCCATCCGATGGTCCAAATTTTCCATAACACTGAGGCATAATTGAGGTTCTATGCCGTTAATGTGCCGAATTATCTCATCCTTAAGCTCTAGAATATTTGCTGGCTTATCGACATACACCTCTTCTTTCAAATAACCCCAAAGAAAGAAGTCCAACGGTGCTAAATCACAAGATCTTGGCGACCAATTAACATCGCCACGACGTTAGACAACACGGCCATTGAATTTATCGCGCAAAAGAGCCATTGTTTCGTTAGCTGTGTGGCAAGTGGCACCGTCCTGTTGAAACCATATATCGTCCACATCCACATCTTGGTGTTCGATAGCGAACACCATTCACAGTAACTGCCTGACCGGCCAGCCCATAAACTGCTCCAAACAGTCACTCTTTGTGGGTGCATTAGTTTTCCGGCAATTACTCTTGGATTAGCATTCGCCCAAATGCGGAAATTCTGCTTATTGACGAATCCACTGAGGTGAAAATGTGCCTCATCACTGAAGATGATTTTCTTCGAAAATTTTCATAATAAGTCTGAATAACTTTAACGCGTTGCTCGATTGTGTATCTTTCCATGGTTCAAATTGAGTTAGTCTGATTTGAGAAATATCAAATGAAATGCAGAAAAAAACTTGACGTTTAGGTGTTGTTCACATTCAACATCGGCCCTTACTTTATGGGGTCTTAGATGTATAATAAAAAAGTTTCACATGGAATGACAAACTTAGTATACCCTCATTCACCACTAGTGGTGATGGATGGTATAATAAAAATATAAATTTAGAACACTGTATACTTTTAACTTTACGCAGTTTCTCTTTTTCTACGATGTTTTTCATGAGTGCCTCATAGATTCTAGAGCTATCACTTAAATGAAATGCATGGCCGATATCATTCTTGGTGAAAGGGCTGTACCCAGCTGAATTTTATTTACATTGTATTAACAAACACCATTGTAACCAGTGTTATTGAGTAGCCAAAAAATATTTCTTACTCCGACTCAAATCGAAATAGAAATATTTTGGTGTCGGAGTCGCGAGTTTTTGTGGATACTTCGACTCCGGTATAAGAACCTCAACTCCGACTCTTCAACTTCGCCTCCGACTGCGACTCCCCAGCCCTGATTGTAACGACGATTGTACGCGAACCAACGTCTTCCCGAGAGTGTATTACAATAGTGTTATTCGTTACGGTTTTACTCGTACTAAAGTGTTTTCCAAGAGTGGGCTTTAAATTAAAGCTATGGTAAGTTATGGACCAAACTTCACGAAATTTTGTGGAATAATTTATAGTCATATAGAGCGAATTTTTACAATAGTGGCAAAACTACCATGTTTTCAACAGACGGACATGGTTAAATCCACCAAATAATTACTCAAAGACCCAGACTATACATATATATTTTATGGGGTCCTAGATGAATTTTCGAATCTCGTTCGAAATTTTTCCAGAGATAACATCTACATATATAAGAATATATTTTATATTTAGAATACTCTCGAACAAATTGCTACTTACCTTTTAATTGAACATTTTTTTTTTTTTTTGTAGTATATTCAATTATTTTTGGGTTTTTTTACAAGAACACATGCTTTTATAAGCGATTTGCATTTACATTGTTCATAATATTTTTTGAATTTTGTTACATTTTGTCTTGACATTCTTCATGAAAAGTTTAAGCTTAGAAATTATAATTTAAAATCTATTAGTAGCAAAAGCTTAGAAATTTTTTTAAAAAGTGCATGTAAAGTGCACGGAGTTTGCACAAATTCGTTTTATATGACTGGAAAGTACTAAATTTCATAAATATCGGTTCATAATTTCCCATATGCTCTCATATAAAGAATATTCTTGAAAAACAGCTTAGTACGCCTTAAACCGTAACAAATATTGCTATTGTAGTAAAATTTATTCTGTCAGACAGAATTGTTTGCTACCTATGGACTTGAACAGTGGGAAAAAAAGGTTAAAAAAATTACGAGCGGTTTGCAAGATATAAACCTGGCAAAATGATCACTTTTTGCAAAAATGACACCGATGCCCTAAATCTTTGGGGGCCATAAAAAACGTGCATGACTTTGGGTAAAACTGGGAGACACGGATCTTTTTTGTTGGTCTTTTATCACGTAGTGGTGTCCGCATATGGTTGTATTAATATAAAAAAAACGGTTATGTAAAACATGTGATTGCCACTGATAAGATTTTTCGTTGCCACGAGTTATAATTTTGTGTGCTGCGTCACTTATTTTCAGATTGTGTGTGAAATCACGATTTTTTTCAATTCAGATATTTTAGTTCGTTGTTGCATAATGTACCTATTTTATTTTCGCAAGACTACTTAACAATAATTTGAAAAAAATCTTGTTATAATAATGAAGTTTAAGATAATTTACTCTTAATTTCTTTTGTGCTACCCTGTGCAATTTAAAAACATTACAAACATCTATAGTAGATTAAAAATAATTTTTCTTAAACTCATTTCATCCATTTACGCAGCTCTTAAATTGTATTAAATTAAATAATTTAACCAAACAGAAACAACAACATTGTCCTTCAAGGATTGATGGACAGTTTTTATCACACTTTGTTAAATATACTTTTACAACTGAGTAAAAAATAATAGTCAGCCAAATCCGACTAAAAGTTTTTCTACATCAATCTATATATATAAAATTGTAACGTTACTGACTGATTCATCATGGCACAGCCTAAATGCCTAAAGCTAAAAACTTGAAATTTGGACCAGGGGTTGGTCTCTTCCCAAATCGATCCACTAAGACGATTTTTAGAAATTCGAATGGTTAGGGGCCAAAAAAGGGTAAAACGGGTTAATTCGGTAACCTTATATCTCCAAAACTAAAAGAGATCCAAAAAAAATGTTATACTTATCGTTGTTCCTTAGAAAAATAAGCGGACAGGTGTCTGGTACTTTTCGTAAATTCAGCCCTTTAACGGAGTAAACGGGTAAAACCTATTTTGGTACTTTTTTGTCAACCCATCTATTTTTTAAACCCATAAACGTAGAAATAAGGGCTATATCACATTTGAAAATTATCTAAAAAATCCAAATACGAATTTGGTACTTTTTCGAAAGTACCAATGTTTTTTTTAATTTTCGTTAATATTGGACCTATGAACATAAAATTAGACATGCATGGTCCTGAGTGAATTACAAAATGTAAAAGGGAGTTTTGAAACTTTTTTGTTCTTTAACTGGTACTATTTGAATTTCCGTTATTATTGGACAAAGAAACATAAAATTCAATATTAAATGTCCTGAGTGGACAGGAATCTATAAGAGGGAAATTTGTGGTACTTTTTGGTTTTTTAACTGGTACTTTTTGAATTTCCGTTAGTATTGGCCCTAGAAACATAAAATTGAACATCCAAGGTCCTGCGTAAATGCGAATCTGTAAGAGGGGATTTTTGGTACTTTTTAATCTTTTACTGGTACTATTTGAATTTCCGTTAGTATTGGACGTAAAATCATAAAATTCAGCACTAAACGTCCTGAGTGGACAAAAACCTATAACAGGGATCTTTTTGGTACTTTTTCGTTTTTTAACTGGTACCTATTTTATTTTCATTAATATTGGATCTACAAACATAAAATTAAGAATGCCATGCCCTGAGTGAATGAGAATCCGTAAGAGGGGCTTTTTGGTACTTTTTGTTCTTTACCTGTTACTTTTTGAATTTCCGTTCAAATTGGACCTATAAACATAAAATTAAACATGCAAGTTTCCAAGTGAATAAGAATCTGTAAGAGTGGTTTTTTGGTACTTTTTCGTACTGTATTGTTTGCCAACAGGTACTTATTGAATTGAATTGTTAGTATTGCAGCTACAAACATAAAATTAAACAAGCAAAGCGTAAAAATCGTATAAATTTTGTTACTTTTTCCAAGATATTTTTTACACTTAGTTAATTTCCTTAATAAAATATCTATATGGCGTTTGCCATTTATTATCACCAGGCAAACCAAAAACGCGTTTTATGTGCATAATATATGCAATAAAACTCGAAAATATGCCATGAAAATTAGTTAAAATACGCCCAAAAACAAATTAAAAATTGCTCATTTGAAAACAAAATATTCAACAATTTAAAAACATTTGCATTAAGAAAACCGCCTAAAATTAGAATCGATAAAGCCCGCACACCATAGTATTTACAGACGATTTTACGAGTTTTTACCCTATTTGAAAACGATGGGCAGTCATGGGCTCACAAAACCAAAGTTATATTATGAAGTTAAAATTCATATACGAGTTATTTGTGGCGGGGTGCCCCGGTAGAATAGCTGGTAGTGAGCTAGTCTATCAGTACCGGGGTTGCGGGTTTGATTCCCGTCAGAGACTCTGGTCTCCTGCAGACAAGCAAAAAGCTTCGCGGGGTAGGAATAATAAAAAAAAAAATTTTATCTAGATGTATGAGTAATTTCATGGACAGTCGCTAAATTGTTTATAAATATTATATAATAAGGTCGGATTTTAGAGATCTCAGTTAAACTAGGTTTAGTTAATCTGAACAGAACAGCTTAAAATGTTGGTAAATGTTGGTATTTAATGAAATAATAGAAAATAACACATTTCGCCGGAAAAATCAGAGTTTCAGGGTACGTTAAGCTAATTTAAACTTAATCCACATCTCAAAAACTTGACCTAAAATGAAGTTAAAGCTGTTTATAAATGAGAGCTTTGGGCAAATGTGAGCCGATTCAAAAATAATTGAATTTGCGGTAAAATATTTTTGCGACGGATTTAATCTAAATATAAACATAATTAGATGACTTGCGGACAAAAAAGTCTAATTTGGAAAGAAGTTTTTATGGTTAATATGTGAAATTATAGACCGATTCTCAGTATTTACATAGGCTTTGCTCTAAGTACAATTGAATGTATTTAACAAAATGGATAAAACTACCAAAAAATTGGAACTTGTATTTACTTTGCGCTCAAAGTTAACATGGACAGACAACCAGCCAGACGAACGGACGGAAATCGTTAGATCACTTTAAACAGTGATTCTGAGTCGGTCGGTATACTTACAGATTAGTCCAGATTTCTATGTATTACATCGCCAGAAACAAATATAATTGCTTTTATCATCATTCTTGCTTATATGAATATAAAATTTGGAAGTTTAAAATAAAATGTATCTTTAACGACAACCTGCTTACGATTTTAGAGTAAAACTTAAATGTAGAGGGCGAAATTGAAGCCAAACGTTGGGTATACAGATAGATTTTTAAAACAGAAAAACCAGAATTTTGAACAAAAAAAATTGTTTTATACATTTAAAATGTATCAAAATATGCCTCAAAAAGGCAAAATATAAGCTATAAACATAAAAAATGCTGGAAACATTTTATTTTACCTAAATTATGAAAAAAATGATGTAAAGGGTGCAATATGCACTAACAAATCGATGCCAAAATTAATAAAAAGCTCTAAAGCGGATACATATTTTGTTTCTGCCTTCATTGGTCGCACAAGGAAAAACAACGATTGCATATTTATGGTTCAGACAACAATTGAAGTACATCTATTGCTTACAGAATTTATCCGAAATATGTTCCATCAGTTACAACGTGCAGAAGTTGATTTGTGCTTTTTAAAAGTGGTGATTTTGACACGGAAAACAAAGACTGTCATTGTCCGCGAAATAAGATGATGAATTGGAGGCATTACTTCATGAAGATTTTTGTACAACTGAAGAAGAATTTGCAAAATCCTTGGGAGCCACTCAAGCCACACAATTTTCAATAGTTTGCAAGCAATAGGATTCATTCAAAAGTAAGAAAATTGGGTACCATACGGGTTAAGGTCTAAAAAGATGCCCAAAATGCTACTTGCATGCAATTTTTGCTTTGAATTATTTCTGTCTACAAAAACTAGATCTATAATGACTAACCGAAACGCTAGAAATTGTATGAGAAGCTCGGCCAAGAAGTGTAATCTATTGGTTCGGTTAACGCGAGCATTATGCGAAAAACGCCCGGAATATGCGGCCAGACATGAATCAGTTATATTTAATCATAGCAACGTCCGGCCACACGTTATACGGCATTTTAAACATACAACAATGGCACAAGCTCTATATGATTACATTTGTCCTTCAAGTTGTTCCAAGAAACGTCAACGAGAAAAAGACATCAAGGAAAAAACATAAAAAAAGATCGATGCTTGACTATAGACTGGCAGGCGCTGCAGTGACGTAAACGGTAGAACGGCAAAAAATTCTGATGATGAAAATGTGGTTATTCTTGAAACATGTAAATTCGACCCGAATTCAATCCCGTGTTCAGTCAAAAATAAAATTATCAAAAAAATTTTAACTCATTTCATGTTGTAAATTTCTTCCTTCAATAAAAATAATTTAATGAAAATTAAATTTGATAAACTTATGCCTAATTAAAATATAAAAAACTTGATTTAAAATCCAACAGTTCAATAAACAATCACAATTGTTATAATACGAGAGCGGATCAATAAGTCCGTAACTTTTTGAATGAAACACAGTTTTTTTTACAAAAAAAAATTTTGTGTATCCAATTTGTGTATCCCTTTTAAAAAAAAAAGGATTTTTCGAGGTTCATAAAATAGGCATTTGTTTGATCAATAATGTTGGAGCGAAATCTCTTTCCACCGAGCCATTTCTTTAGGTTCGGAAATAGGAAATAGTCACTGGGGGCTAAATCCGGAGAATATGGCGGATGAGGTACCAATTCATGTAATTTTGGCATTGAGACTGCGCACGTGTGCACCCGTGCATTATCTTGATGAAAAAGAACTTTTTTCTTAGCCATATGGTGCCAAATAAAATGCCTATGGCATCAACAATCTCACGTACTTTTACTCTTCGATCGGCCAACACTATATCGTGAATTTTTTCTACATTTTCGGGTGTATTGACTTCAATTGGCCGTCCAGAACGTTCAGCGTCATTTGTACTTGTGCGACCACAACGAATGTCAGTAAACCACTTTTTTACCATTGAAATCGATGGTGAAGAGTCCCCATAGTATTTATCAAGCTTTTCCTTGGTTTGATTGACGGTTTTTTTCGCAAAAAATTATGTTTAATGAGCACTCGAAATTCACTTTTTTCCGTTTTAAAAAAAATCCACGTGGTTATATGTTTTGCACAGCTGTTAAACGCAAAGTAAATTACGGAACTTGCTCAAAACTTGACAGTAGTCTATTAACAGATGGTACTTGATGGGAGCAGTGTTGTATTTCATATAACTACGAGGGAAGTTCGAAAAGTCACGGACTCGTATTTAGAAAATAGTGGAATACACTACACTTTAGAACAGGTCTCCGAAATTGGAATTATTCGTTCTTGGCAAGCAAGCAATTCTTATGAAACAAATCGATAACTTATATGTCCATCACGACAAGCCTAAGGCGGTCTAAGGTTTAGAAAATTATTTGGTGTACTGAAAATTTTTTTACGTTGCAAAGACCAAAACAAACTATCATTTAAACCCTCATCCAATGCTTGTGGTAGATAAATATATTTTTTCCCACAATTGTTGCATGACTGACGAGTTTTTGTCTGTTTGATGGGACTTTTTTCGTAGTTCTTGTTTCTCCATTTAAACACTAGCCGTCATCATACACAAAGGTGATTTTTTATATTTTTAATGTTTCCAGGAATATTTAATACTCATCAGTATATGTGTATATTGTATATGAATGTAAACTGACCACTGCACATTGGTCAAAGACACAATTTTTCTGGCCAAAATTATTTACATTTATATATATAAAATTTTTTTCTATGGACAAATTTCTTATAGACTTTCTTAGTGTAGTACGATAATAATTAAATTTTTTTTTTTTTTTTTTGATTTATGCTAAGAAAGAAAGATTAGAATTAACATGATTGATTTAAAAATAATATGCCATTGCTTTTTATGATGTAAATGCTTAGAGAATAGTCGATAAAGTTTCATTTCATTGAAACAGCTGCATAATTTTCTTAGTGGATCTGACATAGCAAAGTTAGTTCGGCATGTCCTGACATATGGAGGATTAACCCGGCGTCGGGCACGTGATAAAAGAAACACCGACAGTCAGGTGGGTAAATATGACCCTAGTTTTTTTGACATTGTATTTTGCATAATTTTCAAAATTTGATAAACGTATCTGTAAGCAATATATACATGACTCGTTTAGCTATTTGTTATATGCAAAAAAAACATATTTAAACTGTTTTCAATTTATTAATTAAAAAAAAAAACAATAAACGAACTTAAAAATATAAGGAACTTCAATCAGTCTAATGCCATAAACTTAAAATCTAAAAACACAAAAAATAATTGCTAAATTCATCACATGGGTGTTAATTATATATTAAAAAATGTAATTTTCTTTATCTTTCTGCAAGGAGTTTGAGCATTCGTTGCAATAAGTCTCTTTATGTTCAGAGCAGGCTGGGTCAAATTTACGTTTTCTTAGTTGATGGTCAACTATCTCTGCTCACGTTCAATCATCAACTGAAACGAAATAATAAACAACATGCAAAAACGATACACTCCAGCTACTGAGAAATTTGGCAGCGTCGCAAAACGTTGAAAAAAGTTACACAGCAATTTAAGAGCATATGGGTCATAATGGCCCAACCTGCATGACGCCTTAAAAAACGAAGTGAGCGTTGAGGAATATTTAAACTTACCTTACTTAATAAAAATTCAGAAAGTGTGCTACCATTTATAAGACTGAACATAAAAGATATATTAAGCATCATTCTACGGCTTTTTAAAGTTGGTAAAATAATTTCAGCAAGTCTTGTTAAGTATGAAGGTAGTACCAGGCGATGGGGTGCTACAAGGCCGACGGAAATAAAGCCAACTTGGAAAATGTTCAAGTTGGTCTTATTTCCAACTCAAAAGTGAAATAAAGCCTAGTTGGCTTTATTTCCTTGTTAGCGAAATTTGAAAGTTGACTTTATTTCCCTTTTGAGTTGGATGCAATTTTTGGGTTGTAAAAGGAAAAATCCTTAGTTTTTTATAATTTTAAAAACTATTAATTCTTCCTTTTACAAAATGAATAAAACTCCATGTAAACATTCTGTAAAAGGGGAAATCCTCATAAAAGACTACAAATTTTTCCTAATTAATTAATGCAATTTTTGAGTTGGTCTTATTTCCAACTCAAAAAGGTAATGAAACCAAGTTGGCCTTATTTCCTTTTAGTGGTATTTGAAAGTTGGCTTTGTTTCCCTATCGAGTTAGAAATAAGGGCAACCGATAAAGTTGGTCTTATTTCCAGCTAAAAAGGGAAATAGGGCCAAAGTTGGCTTTATTTCCGTCGGCCTTATAGCACCCCGTCGTACCAGGCATCCCCTATAATTATTTCTTAAGCAGAAAATAAGAAATTGTTTTTGAACTGATTCGATATGATAATTGTGGATATTGTAGATCACGTACCAAATAATTCTGCCGTATTATAAAATTAGTCTAACGATCGAAGTAAAAAAGCCTTTTTGAGGTTAAGGGCGCATTAAATTCCTTTGCCCATCTTTTAATAAAAGCCGGAACACTGCGGGATTTATTTACAGTCATCGTTATATGTTGAATAAAGTTAAGTTTATGGTCTAACAATATTCCCAAATCCATTATTTCACTAACAGATAATAAATTACAGCAATCAAGAACGTCGGAGTAAGCACTCTTTTTTACTCTAGAAAATTGCATAGGCCCAATAAATAAAAGGAACCACTCGCGAAGATGTAAGTAAAAACACAGCCACTTGCATCGACCATATATTTGTTAAAAATAAACAAACATATAAAGATTATTACGCAGCTATAGTAGCAATAACAACAACTGACCATTATGCCCTTTTCTTCGCTATTGAACAACAGAAATATACACACAGCAATGACAAACATACGCAAGAATCTAAAATCAAAATAAACAAAAATACAGTGTGCAGGAAAATAAGAGAAACAAACTGGAATGATATAATATACGAAACACATGATTTAAATGATTTATTTAATAGAATATCAAAATTTTTTTCTAATATATACAAGAATTCTTTAGAAACTATAAAACCGGGTAAAAAAAGATCTCACAATCCCTGGATAAGTGAAGAATTGATTAAAAACTGTGAATATCGGGATAAACTTTTTAAAAAATGGAAGAAAAATAAAAATAACAAAACTTATGAGTTTGAATATAAAAAACTTAGAAATTTACTGATTAAAAAAATTATATATGAAAAAAATACTTACTTTAGGAAAAAATTTATTGAAAATAAAAATAATATTCGTGTCACGTGGCAACTCGTGAATGAAATCATAGGGAAAAAAACAATAATATTGATGAAAATATAGTTAAAAATTTCGGATCATATAATTTGCCTCAATTAGTGAATGACTTTGCGATAAACATTAGAGATAACATCACAAAAATAGTGCATGATTGTAAAATAATTACTCTCAAAAATAATAAAAAATTTGTTCCAAATTCATTCTATATGACACAAACAAACGAAGATGAAATATATAACATCAGCCTGGGGAAGCTCAGTGCACTGCAGAATACTACAAAACACGCAAAACCAGTTACTGAAAATATTGCAGAAAAACTTTCACTTCTATGAAAATTACAATATTACAAATACCAACAACAATTCTACACAACATACAACCAACAACAACATATATACAATGAACAATAACTCAACAACCAACATAATCAACATTACAACGAGAAACACACCACTCACCAATTCATCAGAAATCAACAACAACGAGCAAAATTCGTTAATACCATTAGAAAGAAACACAAACACAAATTACCTTATTACATCAAACAGCAGAACTCATATTAGAAATCGTAGCAAACCTGAACAGAACACGCAAACACGTACAGAGCAACAAAACCATAAAAACACCAATATAGCAAAACAACTAAATCTACTTAACGTTAACAAAATTTATCACATGACGTTAGTGAACGAGTTCTATAAAGATAGCAGATTCTTGAAAACCATTGATCATGAATACAATACACGAAGTAGAGCTCAAGGCAAACACAAAGTCCAGCGATTCCAAAATGAATATGGCCGAAGCACTCTAGCCACCGCACTTCCAACTATATTCAACAAAATTCCAAATAATATTATAAATGAAAAAAATGTATATAAAAGAAAAAAACTTATAAAAGCATATTTTATAGGTTCGCAATGAATGCGTATTTTTAAGAAATTGTACACTTAAGTTTTAACATTTCCTGCTGACAAGCCGAATGGCTTAGCGGGATTTTTCAAATCTTGGTTACAAAGAAAAACAAAAATCAAAAGATTTAAGAAAATACATGTAAAATTAAAATCAATAATAATAAAATAATTAAAATTAAAAAAGTAGTTAATTGTTTAATACATGATTTGTCTCACACACACCCACTTTTAAAAAGGGACTAAAATATGTTAAGAATATATACGGAATATAGCAACATGTTATTTAGTTGTTATGTATTTTATTAGTTAGAAATCGAAAAAAAAAATTTTTTTTATATTAAAAAAGTAGAATTTTCTAAGTAATTAATTTTAATCGATTAATTGACAAACATTGTTCGAGTTATTCGTTATTTGAAATTGGCTATTTTAATTATTCGATCAAATAATGGCGAAAAATTTCTTCGATTAATCGAACAACGACTAATTGAGTGGATACTCTAAACAATACTTAAAAGTTCTCTGTTTGTCGCTCTGCTGGTCTGACTGGTAATTAACAGTTCATTAAAACAAAATAAATTTCTTGTCAATTGGAAGTGTTCTTTTTTTCTCACCATAATAAAAAAAAACCTGCGAAAAACTACAATGAAAAAATTAAATTTTGGTTTTTGGACCATAGTGCATTGGTACAATTTAGTCGAAGTTTTGTGACTGTGCGTTATAAGTGTGTTTCTGGCGATTACTCGTCACATTGTGATGATAGTTGTTAAATCGTTAAATAAATGTACGATTGTAGAACATTTTAAATGTATGTGGGAAGGTTATTTCCGTTAATTAGTTTTCTTTTCTTGTGTTTTTAAATAAAAAAGTGTAAATGTGTATAAACATTCCTTCAGCCACTTACTTGTTAGCCCCCTTCGTATGCATATGCTTACGAATGAAAACTCACGTTTAAGTTTTATATACATATATGTTAAATCGATTAAAAAAATAAATATTTCATAGAATTTCTTTACTGCATTTAATTACTTTAAATATGCTAAAAATACTTTAACATTTAAAAAGCGTTTAAAAAAATAACAAAGAGAAGGTAACACAAGTAAGAGTGCTCTATTCGGCTATGCCGAATCTTATATGCCCTTCACAATGGTGCGATAAGAGCTGAAAGTTATATAAATATGTATGGTCTTTTAGATATTAATAAAACTATTTTGTGCCACGCCCTCTTCTCTAATCCCGCCCACATTTTGTCGGTTGTTGTGTATTGATAACCAAGATGCTTGTATCTTTTTGGAATCTTTGGCTCTTACCGTTCTTCAGAAATGTATACAGAAAATCTATAATGTCTTTGTGCGGTAAGTACCTCTTCCACTTCTCCAATCCCACCCATTTTTTAGAGAGTTTGTGTGTTGATTACCCAGCTATGTTTATATAATTTACAAAAACCTTATTTTAAAATACATAACAAAAAAAAAACAGGACGGGAATTTTGGGTATATCTCAGCCATTTGTAGACCCATCAAGCTGAATTTCAATATCTAACAATTTCGGACTATGTAATACAAATATGAAACAACATAGCCCCCATCATATCTGGGATTTTTGGAAAACCCACTTCAACGGACACACACGCAGAAAAAAATATGGTTGGAGGTAAACATATTCTAAGAGCAACATACTATGGTTGGATTTTAACCATGTTTATGTCTACGGGTTATGATTAAATAAGACCATAATATGGTTAACATTTACAAAAATTTGCCGGAAATCAACTATAATATGGTAAAAATTTACCATAAATTGATTAAAATTAACCATATTTTGGTCAAAATTAGCCATAATAATGGTAAAAATTAACCATTGTAATGGTTAAAATTAATCATTTTATGTTCAAAATTAAGCTTAATACAAACAAAATTTTTAAGAATTTGGACAAAAGTACCATATTATGGTCAAAATTAAGAATAATATGGCCCATAGTGTGGCCATTTTCGCATGTTTGTAGCTAAATTTAGCATTAAAAATGTTTATGTAGCTGCAAAATTTTCATTTAGCACTTGGCATTTTATTTCGCATTTTTGGAAAATGATTTTAGCTTTTTTTAGCATTTTTTTTTTATTGAAAATTTGAACGAATAGTTTTATTGATTTTACGAAAAAAAATTTTATAAATTATAAAAATTTTGACTAAAAATAGTTTAATCCAAAATGAAATTTCGTATGAATATGGATAATACTTATGTTAAGGTTTGCAGGCCCCCTAAATTTAACATTTTATCTAAACTACTTGTGCTACATATTTATATATATCACATGCTTTACCAAAATCTAGACATTTGCTTAAATATAACCATTTATTTCAATTTCGTTCAAAAATTAGTCACTAAGATGTGTTTAGTTTCCATGTCTTATGTCACACAGAAAAAATTATTAAATTTCTCCAATCACCAAAATCAATGTTCCAACAGATACCACTAAAGCCTCGCAGAAGAAATCATTTTACAGCCAGCCGAACTGAGTATTGCCTTCAATTAAACGTGGCGACATAATTGTGCTTAAGGGGGATTGCAATGCGCCATTATGGGATGGCATGGCAATAGTAGATTGAGGGAAAATGAGAGGTATGTATTTAGTGAAATATGCAGAAACAGGGACCTCGCGGTTGGAGGGTCCTCATTTCTGCACAAAACCTGTCATTAAGCCATATGGGTATCTTATTTGTGGCCTCTGGTTCCTCACCAATCAAAAGTTATTCATAGCTGAATGCGTTCTTTAGTTTTGTAAATTTTTATTAATTGATTTTATTGATGTGAATGACTTCTTTTGAAATAACAAATAATTTGAAGTAAAAATATTCATGAATTTTAAATAAGCATACAATACAATTTATTTTGAGTTAATATTTTTTTTTAATTCGCAACATTTATTTATATCCGAGGATTGTACCAACCAATTAGGTGCAATCATGCGTATGATTAATATTATTTATTTTATATTTTAATAAATTTCAATACAACAGTAGCCGTATGAGTATTACTTATATTATAGCAACTAAATTACGCTTTCAATTATCAAATTCTTCAAATAAATACTAACAGTATTTTACGAGTATCAAGACGAAGATTTTATTGCTTTCTATTTGAACTCTTAAGAAACCATTTCAATTAGGACACATCAACTTTTGCATACTTTTGACTCTATTGAAGAAGGCATTGTTTGGAAATTATTTTATACACATAATAAATTTTTATTTGATATAAATAAAAACACTCACGTGATCTTCAAATCGTAAAATTTAATAATATTTGATAACTTTTCTTCTCGTTATATTAAAAAGAATATAAAATTACCGAAATAAAATGGAATGAAGTTAAAATAAAATAAACAGAAAAGATAAATGTTTATTTATTAACATGAAGTTGTCGATAATTTGTAAATACCACCAGATATTCAAAAAACAAATAAAAATAAAAATCGAAACTCCAACGAGGTTAAGCTCAAGGGTAATTTTCCAACAAATGTCCTGACAAACAAAAACAGAGACAAGGACGTGGTTTTGAAAAAGGATATAAATTTCAACCTAAAGCTCTTGAAAATTCAACTTTTCATCAAAGGATACTTTTTTAAATCTATACAATATAAACACATTTAGTTTTCAATATTTCTATACCTTAAAATCACATGAACACTTTAAAATGCCAACAAAGCCAACTACAAATTTGCATTGGATATGTGACCATAAATATTTCGATGTGTGTGTGTGTATTTGTATGTGTGCGTTTGTATAAATGTAAAAGACTTTTTCATATTTCTATAGTCCTGTTAATAATATTTCTCATGCCTTGGGGTTCCATTTGTGTTTATTTTATTGTATTTTTCCTTTTGGATTGATAATAAATCTTTGAAGTTAGGCAAAATGGTTTTAAGTCAGAAACTATAATTTTCTTATCTCCTAAAGGGGAAATGATTACGATTGGAAGCAATTGCGCTAGACTTAAGTTATTGATACCAAACGAAAGACAAAAAAAATTGAGTTAAACCCAACCCAAAACTAAAAATAGGGCTTTTTGACTTAATACGGTTTTGCCTAATGCCAAATAAATGTCGTCACAGTTTTGCACTATTCTAGTCGATTATTCGAATTGACCTCATAAAAAAAACTCAAACAATATCGACATAAAAAGCAAAAACTACTGCAAATGAATGGATGTGTTATTGCAAATGGATTTCAAATCAGAACCAGCCATTAAAAAACTTTTATTGCACGAAAATGGATTTTATTTTTGCTCTTGGTTTTTTTTTTTTTTGAAAATTTTATTTTAAAACGTTGTTATTTATGCATGTCGTTTCTATTTATTCATATTTTAAAGGTTTATGTTAAAAAGCCAAAAAACACACATTTTACTACTTTTGGCTCAATTTTTATTTGTTTGCATATATTTTCATGAAAGTATAATTTATAATGGACCAACCAGAGATTTTGAAGGAAGCGATAAACATAATCCGCCAAGTCTAGACGAGATGGTAAAGGCAATAACCTCACTGAAGAGGAACAAAGCACCGGGAGAGGATGATATACCAGTCGAAATTTTACAAATTGATCCTGCAGCCTGAGATGAAATTGTGCAGCCATTTATCAGAGAAACAAGGCGAGAGATTCTCAATAGATGGCCAAAAGTATAATCGTTAAACTTCCCCAAACCACTCATTAATTCTCTTGGAGACGTCACGTGACAAAAAGTGTACTTTTCTTTGAAAGTGCCCACATTGACTCCCAACAAAAAATGCAACAACTAAACCAAAGAAACTTTATCAATGTCGTTACTTTTTTTAAACAACTTATGTCAAGCAAATTAGACTTAATTCCGACTGCTCAAAATTGCAATATGAAAATGGTACTTTAAGATGATTTTTTTAAACGTTGCGAAAGAAAAAAAAATCATATTTACAAAAAGAAAAAAGCACCTCCTTCAAAGTTTCAGGATTTTTAAAGAACAGTTTGAGGTTGTATATAAAACAAATCAGCCAAATAAAAAATTAGGTTTTTGACTTAGTCCATTTTTAAAATTTAATATTTTGCAGATATTACATTTTAAAAAAAAAAAAAAAATTTAATATACTGTTTGTAGCCCCAAGTATTCTCTTTAAAATGACATACAAATCGTCTACAAATTCGTATGTGCAGTAGTTTTTGAGATATTGAAAAAATAAACTCAACACATTTGGCTGATTCGGCGAAATTATGACATTTTGAATATGACATAACTTATGGAAAAAAAAACAATTTTAACTGGCAGGGCCACAATATCGACCAGAACATTTCTTTCGCCTATCTAAATTGATAACAGTAATAAAAAACTTAAATTTGTTTATGTTTTCAAAATAAATATACGAAAGAAATACTCTTGTCGACATTGTGAGCCACACAGTTAAATTTTTTTTCGTTAATATATGTTCCTTATAGGATAAAAGGAACCTCTTACCAAAATTTCATTTAAATCAAAAGCGGGCAGGTCCCACTCTTGGTCGATTTAACATGGAATTACCCAGCTGTTAAAAACAATGCATTCCCATTTTTGGAAACCTGTGTTTAGTTCTCGCCAAATAACAAAAAGCATTATTACAGGGTTGGTAAGTCATTTCACACACGCAGAGAGCAAATATGGTTGAACATGGTGCCGGCAACTACACTATGTTAATTGTAACAATATATTGTTGTCGTACACAAAATATTGTTATTTTTATTTAATATCAACAATATTATAAAGGGTGGTTACATTTTAAGGGCCGATGTTGATTTTGAATAAAACACAAATTATTTAGTAAATTATTGTAATTTCTTTTTATTATGATAATATTGGTATGGTACAATTATGTATGGAACAAAATATCAGTCAAATGGCCGCCACGACCTCGGCGGCACACCTCCATCCGATGATCCAAATTTTCGATAGCCCTGACGCGTAATTGTGGTTCTATGCCTTTAATGTGCCGAATTATCTCATCCTTTAGCTCTTGAATTGTTGCTGGCTTATCGACGTACAGCACTTATCTTTGAAATAACCTCCACGAAAGAAGTCCAACGGTGTCAAATCAAATGATCTTGGCGGCCAATTGACATCGCCACCACGTGAGATAACACGGCCATTGAATTTGTCGCGCAAAAGAGCCATTGTTTCGTTAGCTGCGTGGCAAGTGGCACCGTCCTGTTGAAACCAGATATCGCCCACATCCATATCTTCCAATTCGGGCCATAAAAAGTTCGTTATCATCTCACGATAGCGAGCACTATTCACAGTAACTGCCTGACCGGCCTCACTTTGGAAAAAATACGGCCCGATGATGCCGCCAGCCCATAAACCGCACCAAACAGTCACACATTTTGCTTATTGACGAATCCACTGAGGTGAAAATGTGCCTCATAACTGAAGATTATTTTCACGATATGCATTTTGATTTGAACGCCCATTTTCATAATAAGCCTGAATAACTTTAACGCGTTGCTCGATTGTGTATCTTTCCATGTGTTAGTCTTAAATTGAGAAATGTCAAATAAAATGCAGAAAAAAACTTGACGTTTAGGTGCCCTTAAAATTTAACCACCCGTTAGTTACTATAAACATGTCAATGTTTATCGCAATTATTAATTTAAGTATGGTTCACTGAAAAATAATCATTTTTATAACAACTAAATAATGATAACTTTAAAAATATATTATACTCCTCACAACCATTTAATGATATTTAATAGCCATAACATGATAACTTTCTATACATGTGCTCATAATATGTTTCAGATGCAGACAAAATATCTTTACTCTAATAACACGGTGCTACACAATTTCCTTTTTTGCAAGCACTTTCTAAGTGACCTAGTGTATGTTATAGGTATAGATGAGTATATTGCAAAACCGGTTTCAAACGTTTCAATATACCTCCAAATTCCCGAG
Organism: Pollenia amentaria; assembly: GCA_943735925.1. Classification (NCBI taxonomy): domain Eukaryota; kingdom Metazoa; phylum Arthropoda; class Insecta; order Diptera; family Polleniidae; genus Pollenia; species Pollenia amentaria. Next base: position 128,262,251 of record OX031007.1, on the reverse strand, counting down.
TTATGGACCAAAGAAATTTTTTTGAGGCTGCTACTTTTAAAAATTTATAACTTTTTTATTTATTAACCAATTTTTTAAATTCAATCGGTTTTGGAAAGCAAAACAATTGTTATTTTTAAATATATATACTTCTCATACAATATTAGCACAAATATGAATAGATTTTTTCCATTATATGGAAAATTTTTAATTTTTTTTAAACTTTTAAAATTTCTACGAGAATTTTTTCCGAATTTAGCTTAAAGACAACAAATATATTAAAGACAGTATTTTTCTGAGTAAAATGAGACGTCTTCTGTTGAAATCCGTTGAGAAATGAGGAAGTTATAGTACTTTTTATGAGGAGCTATTATAACAAAAAAACAATTAAAATTCCTGAAAAAAGACAATTTTTTTTTCTTTTGTTAATACAATAAAAATCGCTTATTTTAAACAAGTAAATTTGAATATATAGCTACAAAAAAACTAAAATAATAAGAACTCGAATTTTTGCTAATGACAAAAGAAATTTAATAGAATCAAGTCAATTGTACTTGTAAATAGCTCAATTTTTGTTCTTTTTTGTATGAGTGTAGTATTTTTTTTTATATTTTTATCTCTAGGCATTTTGGTTGGACCACAAATCCGAAAGATGTTTTTTTGATGAAAATTTTACGAAATTGTTAAATGCAGTTGAAAGGAGAGCATGGATTAGTTTCATGTCATTGTCGGAAAATTTGTTAGGTAATAAGAGAAGCGCTGCCTACGTTAGTGAGCTTCTGGAGGCTTACGAAGAAATGGGGTGCAGAATGTCTATAAAAATACATTTTCTGCATTCCTATTTAGATTTTTTTCCAGAAAAACTAGGCCAATTTAGTGACGAACAAGGCGAACGTTTCCATTAAGAGTTATTAGCAATTGAAAAGAGATTTGAAGGAAAAAGTCAAATCAGGACGCTAGCTAATTACTGCTGGTCACTAAAGCGAGAAACTGATGATTTGTATTTTAAACGTAAAAGTTTAAGTAAACATTTTAAAAAAAGAATTCATGTGAAAATTGGTGATTCAAATAGAAAATTCGTTAAGTTTTATTAGATTAAAGTTATTTTATTAAATCATGCTAATCTAATCGAAACAGGTTTCCATTCTTTTGTTCGCAAAAAGTACTATAACTTCCTTAATTCTCAACCGATTTCAACAAATTACATCTCATTTTACTCAGAAAAATACTGTCTTTAATATATTTGTTGTCTTTAAGCTAAATTCGGAAAAAAGTCTCGTAGAAATTTTAAAAGTTTAAAAAAAATTAAAAATTTTCAATATAATTGAAAAAAGCATATTTGTGCTAATAATGTATTAGAAGTACATATATTTAAAAATAACAATTATTTTGCTTTCCAAACCCGTTTGAATTTCAAAAATCGGTTAATAAATAAAAATGTTATAAATGTTTAAAAGTAGCAGCCTCAAAAAAATTTCTTTGGTCCATAACTCGGGAAATTAGAGGTATATTGAAACTTTTAAGACCGGATTCGTAACATGTTCACCAACACCTTTAACGCACACTTGGTCATTTCAGAAGTGCTTTTCGAGTGTAGCACAGTGTAATATTTTGTTATCGAAATTTGTAAAATAATTTTGCATCAGTGGAGTCGTTTATTTTACATTTGCCTATCGAATTATTTGTTATTAAGTAATTAAACAATTTTAAAAAATACCCATTAAAAAACGAAGTTTAAAGAAATTAAAAAGTAAAGAAATTGTAGGTACATTAAAAAAAAATTGTTAATTGTCACAAAATAAAATATCAATGCTAAAAAATTTTAATATTCTTTGAAAATGGTGCAAAAATATTGTCCATTGATTTGTGTTGTTTTAGAGAAAAGGAATGAAAATTCTATAAAATAATATATAAATAATTGCGACCAACGACAAAAATAGGTTAAAAATATTGGCGCATATTCATAAATGATCACCAATTGTTAACTTTTTTAAGTACCTATTTAAGTTATTCACAGTTGGTTACTTTCAGCATAAAAAGTTTAGACTTAATTATGGGTAAAGCTGTAACTAAATGCTAACTAACTAATACATTCAAAGAACAGCTGATTGATTTAATTTTATAAAAAAAAACACTTTTTTAGAGTTTGTATTAATTTTTTAAAGAACAGAAATGTTTTTTAAGAGCTTGGTAAGCTTTTTAATTAATTACAAAATATATCGTTCAAAATATTATCGACATTTAATGTTTTCTACATGCCAATATACTCTGTTGCATTTCTTCTATTAGCTGAGAGCAGTTGCTACGTTAGTTATGAATTGTGAATAAGATCTATAACTATCTATGAACTATTTTTTAGTTTCTGTTTTGTTAGTTCCGATTTTAGTTATGATTTCTGAATATGCGCCATTATCTTTTAAGTTGCATCATATTGTGATGGAAAATATCTGCAACAGTTTTACGTTAATGTTTGCCAGTAAGTAAATAAGCACAAATATTGATTAAAAATATTTTTCGGTTTTAGATTTAATCTACATATTATTATGACTAGCATGATAATAATATGATTACTTCTTTATTTATTATTATTAACATGATAATAAAATGATTACTTCTTAACTTATTATGATTATCATGACAATAATATTATTACATTAAATTATAATAGGATATATAAAAACAAATTATGATTAAGGGAATATTATCAAGGTAATATTACATATATTACGAATATGATGTAATATTACGAATTCATTTGGTCATAATATGATTCAATAATAATCGTAATATGTTGACTACAATCATGAATCTTTTCATAATATGGTGCTCTTAGAATATGTTTACCACAACCATGTTTTTTCTTTGCGTGTACATTAGACCGTCTCAGTTTTTATACTTTTTTCGAAATTCCTTCATGAACATCGATTTTCTTTATCTACTATAAAAAACAAGAATTTTAGTGTATAAAACTTAAATATTGATGAACGGGAAGTGGTCTCTGAAATCGTTTTTTAATTTTTTTAGGAAAAATGCTTTTTTCCAAATAATGAAAATATATTGATTTAGTAATTTGGCTCAAAATCAAGCAGTTCTGAATGGATTTGAACATCATTAAATGCATCAGAAAGCTTCTCAAATTTCCTAAATGTTTCTTAAAGCAACATTGCCATTTTGTTCGATGGTTTTTTACTACAAATTCAGATTTTCAAATACAAACTTAACATTTTTATTAATTTTTGCTTACCTTTTCATATATAAAAATTTAACGAGGCAAAACTTTTATATTCTGCAAATGCAGTATGGTAGGAAATTTTAAAATGAAGAATTTGGAGTAAATAACAGTGGCATTCTGTTAAGAAAAACTGCAGTTTTAGTTGAAATAAGTAAAGTTGTTTATTTCTAAATTTGCTTCTATTTCATAAATACATTATAAAGTATGAACATATTGGTATTTTTATTTTTTCAAATTTGCTAAAATTGTACTTTTGTTGGAGTTTGGATGCGTTTTGTGAAAATGCTCGATGTCTTGAATTAAATCATTTTGGGTGTGGCACTTCCCATACAAAGACGTTATACATTTCTGTATATCTAGAGAACGAAACGAGCTAAAGTTCCCAAATAAGGTACGAACATATCGGTTATCGGTAATCAAAAATTAATAAAAATGTTAAGTTTGTATTTGAAAATATGAATTTGTAGTAAAAACCCATCGAACAAAAATTTTTTTTTTTTTTCAGTATTTGTTTATTGAATCTTCATATATATTAAATATGAACTAACAATAATTAATCAAATCTTATCCTAATATTTACTTTATGTCCTGCCAGTGCTAGACAAAAAAGATTTAGTCATCACGGTTTCTGTTCACATATGAAGGTGTTTATCGCTCATCTGATTGGGTGAGTGCTGCAGTGTCTCTTCTTCTTAAGCGAGTGTGGCCGCCATAATTTAAAATATTTCGAGCTAATGGGTTTGGGTGCAGTTCCAGCCTTTTTAAATATTTTACTGCATATTTCGTTATCATAGTTTTTACCAATGGCACATTGAGATCCTTGTGGATATTTGAGTTCTTGACGTACCAGGGGGCGGCTGTGATTATTCGAAGAAGTTTGTTTTGGCGCCTTTGTATTTATTCGATGTTAGAAGCCGAGGCAGTGCCCCATAACTGAATACCGTAGCACCAAATTGGCTTTAAGATAGAGTTGTAGAGTAGAAGTTTGCAATCGAGCCTAAGAACAGAATTTCTTCCGATAAGCCAATTAATTTGGATTGCATTTAGTTTCATTTGAGTTAATTTAGCTTCTATATGCCATTTCCACGTCAAACGCCGATCTAGATGTATACCGAGGTATTTTACATGCGAGTGTTGGGGTATTATTTGATTATTGATTTTAATAGGGGGGCATGTTTCCCGACGCAATGTGAATGTTATATGTGAGCATTTTTGCTCATTGATCTTTATCCTCCATTTTTTTAACCACCTTTCCAGTTCAAATATATGGTCCTGTAAGTAACGAGATGCTTCTTGACAGTTTGCGTGTACGCTTAGAAAAGCTGTATCGTCCGCAAATGTTGAGGTATGGGTGTAGCTGTTTGTAGGCAAGTCCGAAGTATAAATTAAGTATAATAGAGGGCCCAGGATGCTGCCTTGTGGGACTCCAGCGATAATTGACTGAGGAGAACTTAAAAAATCGCCTTCTTTAATAATAAATTGCCGACCGACTAAGTAGCTTTCTAACAGCTTGTGTATGTTTGCTGGTAAGTTTTGCTGCAATTTCAGTAGTAAACCTTCATGCCAGACTTTATCAAAAGCTTGAGACACATCGATGAAGAGTGCTGAACAATATTTTTTTCTTCAAAGGCTTTTCTTATGACATTAACTATTCGATGAGTTTGTTCAATTGTGCTGTGTTGTCTTCTAAAACCGAATTGATGATTGGGAATACATCTGTTTTCATTTAACATCGGTGTTATTTTTGACACTAGTAGTTTCTCAAATAGCTTTGATATATTAGACAATAAGCTTATAGGTCTATATGACTCAACTTTTGTGGGATCCTTTCCTGGTTTAGGTATCATGGTAACTAAGGATACTTTCCACTCTTGTGGGTAGTATTCAAGGCGTAAAATAGCATTAAAATTTAGTAGAATAATTTTCTTTGCTATGCTGGGTAGCTCCAAAAGCATTTTGTTACTGATCTTATCAAAACCAGGGGCTTTCTTGGGGTTTAAATCATGAATAGCCTTCTCGATTTCTCTTATCTCAAATCTTAGTGGAACAGCTGATCTAACAACAACAGGTGGTAACTCGACCGCAGTATCTAAAGATGTATGAGGGGTAAATACGGTTTTCAAATGATTAACAAAAATATTTCCTTTTTCTATATCATTTCGTGCCCAACTTCCATTTAAGTTTCTTAATGGCGGTTTAGTGATAACTGGTCTTTTTAGATTTCTAGCTGCACGCCATAATGAGTAGTCAGATTGAGGAGTTGCATCAAGTTCGTTAAGATATTTTTCCAGAGAAGCCGTTTTTTGAGACTGCAGTAACTTTCTTAGCCTTTTTGTGCACTCTTTTAGTAAATTTTTAAGTTGAGGGGATCTGTGCAATTGCCACTCTCTTCGGACTCTACTTTTTTCAGTCAAGAGACGCTCGACATCTGTAGAATATATTTTACTATTTTTGATATTTTTGCGGGCTATGCTAGAATGTTGAATAGCTAGTTTGAGATAATTGTCAAAATTTACAATAGAAAGATTCACATTCTCCGGTGTTCTAAGCGGAATATTTTCAGTGCAGTGGGTACTGAGATATTTTTTATATTTTAACCAATTTATTTGTGTGGCTGACGTCACTATGTTACCAGACGGAGATACAATTCTATTAGGGTTTGATATGGTAAGAATTGTAGGTGTGTGATCAGAAGATAATTCTAAAGAAGCTTCAACATGAATCGTTTCTGCGGGGATGTTTTTAACCACGCCAAAATCGATGACATCTGGAATTTTTTGCTGATCAGTAGGCCAATAAGTTGGTTGTCCACTCGCGACCACATTTAAATCCATTTTAGACATTGTATTATACAAAACACGACCCTTTGGTGTAATGAGCCGTGACCCCCAGAAGGTATGTTTAGCGTTGTAATCGCCAGCGGCTAGGAAACAGGGTCCTAATGATTTAAAATATTTATAATATTGGCTTTCTGATATTGAAAATCTAGGTGGAGAGTATAAAGATGAAAGTACTAAGTTTCGATTTAACTCTTCAACACAAATGTTCGTTGCTTGCAGATAATCTTCACAATGATCACACATTAAGTAGTGTTTGATTCGGGCTTTTATCAAAATAGCAGAACCTCCACAAGCTCTATCTCGAGGGTCCTTGGTATCATATAATATATAACCATTAATTTTAAAATTATTTCTTGAGGTCAAATGAGTTTCAGAAACCATCATTACATCAATTTGTTTACTTTTAAGAAAGTATTCTAGTTCATTTTTATGTTGGCGAATGCCGTTTGCGTTCCAAAAACAAATTTTTAAACAGTTCATGGCTTGTTAAGTACAGCTTGCAATAACATCGATTGCATTCTTAACATTTCCTGCATCATATTACCCATTGTGTTCGTAAAGTTAGTTACTGTTTGCACTAGTGTTTCCATGGTCTTTTCTAGACGACTTAAATTAGAAACTGGAGTCTCATCATTATTTGGCAAATCACCTTGCATTGGCATATGGTTTGATTTTAGGACGTTAGCGTAGGATGTTCTGTTATTACTAGGCTAAGATACCTGAATGTCATTAGTGTTAACTTGATGTGTTACCTGAATTTGAGGGGGATTAGGTTTCGGTCCAACCGAGCGCTTTACGATAGAGTATACAGGGCATCCTCTATAGTTGGCAGTGTGATTACCACCACAGTTGCTGCATTTTTTTACATTAGGGTCATTTTTAGACTTATCGCAGAAAGCTGTACCATGCAATTCTCCACATACAACGCAAACAGGGGTTAAATGGCAGTATGCCTTAGTGTGACCAAATTCTTGGCAGTTTAAACATTGCACGGGACCGTTCCTTTTGTGCGGCTCCTCTATCGTGATTTTTCTGTACAGAATGTATTTTAAACTGTAAATGGGATGCGTTTCATTTTTTTTAGCTTAACATCGCCGGGTTCTAACTCCACTCGAAATAGTGGCTGGGGATTTTTTTCTCTATTTTTAATATTTATTACGTTTTTTATTTTAAAGCCCTTCTCTTCTAAAAACGTTTTTATCTCACCTGGGTCTACGCATGAATCAATGCCCTTTATCACTACCTGTAGACCTTTACTGCTCTTCAGTTGGTATGTATAAAAGTTTTTTTTTAGTGCTTCTAATTTAGTTATTATTTTACGAAAATCATCTTCACGATTAACTTGTATTTTCGTTTCAATAATACTACCACGTTTTATTGCAGCTACATAAAAAGAATTTTCACCTATTACCGAGATCAAATTCTTTATTAAATCACTGGAATTTTGCTCTCTAAGATATATCGGGGGGTGGCTTAGAAGATTTGGTAACTTTTTGTGCTTCCGAGGATTCCTCTTCCAAAATTGCAAACCGATTTTGAGAACTTATTCTATCCGATGTACCCTCTTTTAAAACTTTTGGGACCGAAGCAACTGCAGAAGAGGTTGGGCTGCGACCCCGTTTTAGCACTGTTATGTACCTATCCATTCCAACTTGTATTTGAGGCTTTTGACTACTTTTTACCTGTGATACTGAGTTTTCCAACATGCCTGATTTGGGGGTATTATTTTCATCACTTGTTAAAGTCGTTTCTGCCACTGAGGCACCGCTTGCAGGTTTTATATTTTTTATTGTATTTATAAAAAATAAACCGTATGCCGAGCTTAGAAAACACGTCTATCTTCAACGAGCGCGACAGACAGAATGATCGAACAAAATGGCAATATTGCTTTAAGAAATATGTAGGAAATTTAATAAGCTTTCTAATGCATGAAATTATGTTCAAATCCATTCAGAACTGCTTCAGTTTGAGGCAAATTACTAAATCAATATATTTTCATTATTTGGAAAAAGGCATTTTTCCTAAAAAAAATGAAAAACCTATTTGACAGACCCCTTCCCGTTCATCAATATTTAAGTGTTATACACTAAAATTCTTGGGCGCTACTTCGTTAGCGCCCCTTTTTCTTATGTGGACAAAGTTTATGTTTCTAGGCTTAAACCTGCTACTTTGTAAAGGGACGATTTGTACGTCTAAACGTTCATATTTCGAAAATTTTTATTTGTATTTTTTAGATACGTTACGAATGTGATATTTTTTTATTTCAATGTTTATTAGTTTAATAGATAGATGGCGTGCCAAAAAAGTTTAAAATACAGGTTTACTCCACAAAAGGGTCTAATTTCAAAAAAGTACCACCAAACCTAACCGCTTATTATTTTAATGAACACCATGTTAGGGAATATCCCGTTTTAACCTTTTTTACCCTCTAACCATAACAATTTTCAAAACTCCCATCATAGATAATCGATTTCGCGAGAGGCCAACCTCCCGGGCAAATTGCAGCATTTTAGTTCAGGCGTTTAGGTCGTGCGATGATGAATCAGGCAGTAACTTTACAATTTTATATTATATTGGTAGATGAAGAAAAATGTTTTGAAAAAAATAACAGAATTAGGTACGATTTTCACCACTTAAACGTTCGAATTTCGAAACACATCAAATTTGTATTTTTTAGATAAGTTACGAATGTGATATATTTTTTATTTTAATGTTTTTTGGTTTAAAAGATAGATGGCATAGCAAAAAAGTTTTAAAATACAGGTTTTATCCGTTTACTCCTTATTTCAAAAAAGTGCTAGACACCTGTCCGCTTATTTTTAATGAACAATAATAGGTATTCAATTTTTTTGTATCCCTTTTAGTTTAGCAGATATGAGGTTAGCGAATTTCCGTTTTTACCGCCTTTTTTTCTATTGAACAACAAGTATTAAATTTTTTTGTATCTCCTTTAGCTTAGCAGATATGAGGTCAGCGTGATCGATTTGGCGAGAGGCCTGCCTCAACGAAAATTTAAAAAGTACCAGTTAAAGAATGAAAAAGAACCAAAAAGATCCCTCTAACAAATTCTTATTCACTCAGGACTTTGCATGTTTAGTTTTATGTTTCTAGGTCTAATACTAACGGAAATTAAAAAAGTACCAGTTGAAGATCAAAAAATACCAAAAAGTACCCTCAGAGGTTCTTATCCACTCAGGACAATGCATGTCAATGAATAAAAAAAATGTTTTGTAAAAAAGTACCAAAAATAATAACGGTTTTTACCCCCTAAACGTCCGAATTTCGAAAAAGTACCAAATTTGAATTTGGATTTTTTAGATAAGTTTCAAATGTGATATAACCCTTATTTCTATGTTTATGGGTTTAAAAGATAGATGGGGTGACAAAAAAGTACCAAAATGCAGGTTTTACCCGTTTACTCCGTTAAAGGGCTGAATTTCTAAAAAGTACCAGACACCTGTCCGCTTATTTTTCTAAAGAACAACGATAAGTATTAATTTTTTTTTGTATCTCTTTTAGTTTTAGAGATATAAGGGTACCGAATTTACCCGTTTTTGCCCTTTTTTACCCCCTAAACATTCGAATTTCCAAAAATCCCGTCTTAGTGGATCGATTTGGGGAGAGACCAACCCCTGGTCCAAATTTCAAGTTTTTAGCTTCAGGCGTTTAGGCTGTGCGATGATGAATCAGTCAGTCAGTCAGTCAGTCAGTAACGTTACAATTTTATATATGTATAGAGCAATTCCATATGAAAACGATCAAAATTGGCAAATTTTTGGACGACCCCTCTCCGATTTTAAAATAAATAGTCTCAATCGATTGCCCAGCAAAAAATAATGTACCTACATATTTTTTTTTTTTTTTTTATAGTGACTGGTTTAGTGGTGGTGTACACCACTGTCATGTGACATAATTGAAGAATTCTTCATAAGGGACCTCATTGAAAGTTGTTTTACGATGGAAAGGTATTGAATCAGGCTTTAATTGAAAAATAAAATTTTCCTAATTTTTCTTAGAAATTTTCCCAAGAAAATTAAATTTTCCGATTTTCCACAGAAGCTCCTAAATTTTCCGGCTAATTTTTTTTTTTTTGGATTCCTCATAATTTTTTCTTTAAGAATCAGCAATAAAAAAATGGGCCCCGACTCCTTGTTTGGACAGGAGAAGAGCATTTAAGAGACCACCTAGTTAAAAATACATTTTAAAAATTATTTTACAGTTAAAAATACATTTTAAAAATTATTTTACAGTTAAAAATACATTTTAAAAATTATTTTACAGTTAAAAATACATTTATGAAGAAAAAATAAATTTTTTTTAAGAGCCCCAAGTTGAGTGTGTAGTGAATATGGTCTGCCTGCCTTCACAAGATCGGCCATAAATCCATGGATAATAGCAGCAGTGGCATGTAATGGCACACCAAACCCGACTGAGGCTACAGGTCATAAAATGTTTTGTAAATTTTTTAAATTACCAGGTAATAAATATTTCGCCTAAAATGACACGTGCAGAAACAAGTCATAAAACACGGATTTTCCATAAATTTGGCGAAATATTTATTACCTGGTAATTTAAAAAATTTGCAAAACATTTTATGACCTGTGGTCGGCTTATTGGCAGTAACCAATTAAGTCCCTTTTAAAAAACATTTTATGACCAGTAGTTCACGCAAATTTTCCTATTAAAGAAAAGCAAATATCGCTTATTTTTTTTACCTATTTTTTACCAAAAAATAAAATACTTCACACACTCTGAGTCAAATTTCAGTTGAATACTAAACGTGAAAGTGTTAAAGTGTTTTTTTTGTAAAGTAAAGAGTGAAGCTGTAAAGACAATTTAAAGTAAAATGAATAAATTTTGCTGCAATCCGTTTAACAAGAGTGGACATCGTTCGAAAAAGATAAAAGTATTAAAATTAACTGGTGTTTCGAAGCGATACATGAATGAATTAAATATACAATACGGTGAAGAAGCAGAATTCATTTGCCCCAAGTGTAAAATCGATTTGTCTCAACAAGCAAATGCATTGAAACAAATGCAGCCACAATCCGAGAGTGAAATGACAAGTGAACAAAATGTTTCATCTGATAGTGAGGCAGACATTCCGATGGTCAATATGTCTTTGAGTCCTTTGAATGAGGCTATTACCACTTTAGGTGAAACGCCTATTAGAAAAAGAAAGTTGCGAAGTGAAACATACAGGAAAGAGAAAAAAGGCAAGGTTATGAATGCAATCGCGACAATATTTGATGAAGGCTCTGATAACGAATGCAGTCAAGCAGATGACGTTGATGACGGCAAACAAATGATTGAGCAGTTGAAAAGAAAATTCAATTTAGCGACCACTTTTCCGGAGAAATATCTCATTTTATCTGCGATGCCTCAATCATGGTCTATACGCAAGATTTCTGAACAGTTTAAAACATCTTTTTACATCGCGAGAAGAAGCAAAGAATTAGTTCGACAGAAGGGCATATTGGCGACTCCCACCAAGAAATTTGGCTCAAGGACCCTCAACGAAGCAACGGTGAAATTGATTCAAGATTTTTACTGCAATGATGACAACAGCCGCGCCTGCCCAGGTACACGTGACTATGTTATCACACGTGAAGATGGAGAAAAAGTACACAAGCAGCGCAGATTATTATTATGTAATCTATCCGAAGCATACCATCAGTTCAATGAGAAATACCCAGCAGAAAAAGTGGGATTTTCTAAGTTTGCCATCCTACGACCAAAAGAATGCGTGCTGGCATTAGACAGGCACGGAACGCATTCAGTCTGCGTTTGCATGTTTCATCAAAACATCAAATTAATTTTCTTTCCATGCAAGAAATTGAAAGTATTTCACGGTGAAATTGAAACATATAATGACCTCCTGTCGAAGTCGTTGTGCGCATACCCCACGGAAAATTGTCATCTGTCCAAATGCGACAATTGTCCGAAGATTGACGAGATAGAGCAATATTTGGCGGAAAAGTTTGAACAGCTGTTAATTCAGGAGGTGCATTTCAAACAGTGGATAATTAGCAGCGGCAGATGTTCCCTTGAGACCGTGGTAAATCAGATTCCGGAATTCATCGAGGAATTCGGATTCAAGTTGAATGAACTGAAGGCGCACCATTTCATATCCGAGATGCAATCGAAATTTCTAAAGGAAAGTAAGGAGAAATTAGCCCAAAATGAATTCATTGTGATAAGCGACTTTGCCGAGAATTACTCTTTTCTCGTTCAGGATGAAATTCAGGCTTATCACTGGGCAAACGACCAGTGCACGGTGCATCCTTTTTGCATTTATTTCAAAAACGAAGATAACGAACTACAGACCGTAAGCCTTGTTGTTGTCGCGGAGAGTTTAGCTCATAATTATGTGTCCGTTTATTTATTTCAAATGAAACTGTTTGAATTCTTAAGATCAAAATTCGATGCAATCGACAAAGTAACGTTTTTCTCAGACGGCGCGGCTTCTCAGTACAAGAATAAAAAAAATTTTTACAATCTTTGCATAATTGAAGAAGAACAAAACTGCAAGGTCGAGTGGCACTTTTTCGCGACGTCCCACGGTAAGGGCCCATGCGATGCGTTAGGGGGAACCCTAAAACGCATGGCGACTAAGGCAAGTTTGCAAAGACCATATACTGACCAGATCTTAAATGTACAACATTTGTTTTCGTGGATTCAAAGCAAGGAAATTGCCATTAACACAGTTTTATGCACTCAAAAAGAACACGATGCCATGGAGCGACGAATTCAAAACAGATATAATAATGTCAAAACTATAACTGGAACGCAAAAGTTTCATTGCTTCATACCAAATATTTCTGATATGTCAATTAATGTAAAGCGATACTCTTCGTCTGCCGACGTGCTAAATTTAAAGTTACTTTAATTTTATAATGATGCCAAGACAATTTAAATTTTTAATAAATATTGTAATTAAGTATAAGCAGCAAAATAAGAAAGATTTTTTCTTCATAAATGTATTTTTAACTGTAAAATAATTTTTAAAATGTATTTTTAACTAGGTGGTCTCTTAAATGCTCTTCTCCTGTCCAAACAAGGAGTCGGGGCCCATTTTTTTATTGCTGATTCTTAAAGCAAAAATTATGAGGAATCCAAAAAAAAAAATTAGCCGGAAAATTTAGGAGCTTCTGTGGAAAATCGGAAAATTTAATTTTCTTGGGAAAATTTAAGGGTACATTTCTAAGAAAAATTAGGAAAATTTTATTTTTCAATTAAAGCCTGATTCAATACCTTTCCAACGAGCTGTCACTCGTTGCGATCCCTTTAGTAGTTTTTTTTTAAAACAACTTTCAATGAGGTCCCTTATGAAGAATTCTTCAATTTTGTCACATGACAGTGGTGTACACCACCACTAAACCAGTCACTATAAAAAAAAAAAAATATGTAGGTACATTATTTTTTGCTGGGCAATCGATTGAGACTATTTATTTTAAAATCGGAGAGGGGTCGTCCAAAAGGTGATCGCTTTCATATGGAATTGCTCTATATAGATAAAGAAAATCGATGTTCATGAAGGAATTTCGAAAAAAAAATGGAAAGTGAGACGGTCTAGTGTACATACAAATTTTAACTAGGTGGTACTTTTATTTGTAGAACAGAAAACACCATAAGTGTTTTCCTAGATTTGGTTTTTTATAGGGCCTGTGGTTAATTATGGACCGATCTTCACGAGAATTAGTAATATGATTTCTTGTCATATGAACCTAAATTATACCGAATTTCATCACAGAAATATTATTTTTTAAGGTGTATATTAGTTTTCTAAGAAAGGGCTTTATATGGGCCTCTAGTGAACTTATGACCGATTTTTACGAAATTTTGTGGTGGCACATCCAGTCAAAGAAAACTAAATCGGGCTGAGTTTTACTACAATGTAATTATTTGTTACGCTTTTAGGCTTACAAAAGTGTTTTCCGAGAGTGGGATCCTATAGGAAATTCTAGTCATACAAAACGGATTTCTGACCATCGGTACAGTCCCCATCCATTTATTTTTTTTTTTTTTTTAGCAGAAATATCAATTTTTTATGTTTGTAGTTCCAAATTTGGGTCTATAACTCTTTTCCTACTTAGCCGATTGTGTTGGATTTCAATCACAATCTGCTTAGGTGAACTGGAAACAATTTGACACCTGAATTGTTCTTTCCTTTTATACATGACTAACTCGACCAAGAATTACCAAAGGACCCAAAATACTTTCATGGAGTTTGAGGTGAATTAAAGAAAAAAAATCACATGGAATGACAAAATAATTATACCCTTATTCACCGGCGCACAGTGGCTGAAAATCGTTTTTCATCGGCCAAAAATCTGTAGCTGTTGAACCAATAGAGATTCTTTTGCTAGAGAGAAGACTTCTTAAACTTTCCTATTGTTTTCATTTGATCACTCGTAAAATCGGCTAAGCGTTATTGAGAAATTTAAGATCAAATTTGAACTTTTAATGTTTATTAGCATTTTGCATTTGCTCTTGCTCGAGATTGAGAATTGTGCTATTTTTTTTTTTTTTTTTTTATTTTTTTATTTTCTGTGCACTGTTTTCAGAACTTCTTAGTCTACATAACTGATTAATTTCATTATGATATCTTTATGCATGTCAGATTTATTTTTTATTTTTTATTCATATTGAAAGCTCTTTCATTAGTTTACCCTATAGAAGTAATAATTTTAAAGTTTAACATTCCATGAATCTAACATGGATAAGTTTATCACAATGAAATTTTAAGATTATGTAGACCGAAAAGATCTTAAAACTGTGGACTAAAAGGCATCCTCATTTTTGATTAAGAAATACCCCGAATACCGGATAAACGCTTTAAAAAAAGGATTTTTTTTACAAAAATAGCCAAACTGTCTCTATTTAGCACTCGATATTGATCAGAATTTTCCAGACAATTATGTACATATTACATATTTGCGTTGCATTATTAGAATTTTTTACAGAAATGAATTTTTTTTTTTTTTGGATTGGGCATGTGGGAGAAACAAGTGTCAAATTAACTGAAAATTGCTACTGCAATCAGAATCATACCGCTTTCTTTCGAAAAACATTAACATTTTTATATATTTCTGGGGAAAATATTTTTTATCAGCGAAAGAACATGGCCATCTTTTGGTAAGATAGTAAAAATTAGTATCAATAAATATTACCTTTATACACATATACGTTCGCCTCGAATATACCAGAACACTTTTGGAAAAATGCATAAGTATTTAATAATACAACATACCATTGCCTAAAGTCTGCTTTCCTACCAATACAAAAAAGGTTTAGCCCACTATTGATAACAGTTTGATATTAAACATAATCTACCCGATTAAAAAACTCGATAAATCGTTAAAAATCAACTTAAAAAAATCCATTTTATCCGAATATCTCTAAATGCAAAGGAGATAACCTTAACATTTAAGCATATTTTTTGTAGGTCTGCTTATGTCTAATTTTTTGCAATCCATTAATACATATATTTTTGGCGAATTTTTAAAAGTTTGAATCTCCGAGGTTACAAATTTTAGAGGTTCGCAAGTCACTCTTCGGGCCCTCAATGTACCCGTGTTCTTTCAAATCCACTCAAAAGCTATCCACTATGACAGTTTAAAATTTCATTCTAATATATTCATCAGTTCATGAGTAGCAATTTTATTTTTCAAAACAAAATGTTCATTATCAATTGTGTTATATTTAAGTCATATGAGCAGCTTAAAAAAAAGAGACAAAAAAAATGTTATTTTATAATTTTATTAAAATGAAAAAAGAGTTCAGCAGACAGTTCCAAACAGTCGCACATGTACATTAGAGAAAAAGAGGACACTTTAAGCTTTCTAATGGTGGTTGTATGGGTACACGGGGGTAAAATATATAATAAATAATGGGGTGGGTACTTACGGGGGGCTGGTAGTATTCGTTGGAAAGTTGTTTCCCTTTTGTTTCCGGGTTTTCTCCGTGCAGGTCGGTCGCCACTAGGAGAGTCCGTGATGCCAATGAGGTTAACCCAAAATGGTACTGCTGCTGATGATTGGCTTGTTGGGAATCTGGTTCACGGAGACGAGGTTCCGAGAAACTAGTGGTGGCTGTAGGGAGTGGATCCCGGTACTATGCGGTTGAAGCTAAAAAAAAATCACTGGTAGGGGCGAAAGCACAAATATTATTTTCGGGAGACTTTTGGTACACTTTTAACCAATTTATTGGTTTGAATTGTCTATCAATGATAAAAAAAATGTAGCTGTTGCAAACAAGTTTATATTTATTGGTTTCCACGTACAATAATAATTTATTATATTTTTTATTTTATGCACTATTTAAGAGAACAATTTTGAACACTATTTTAAAATACGGAAAAATGCTGTTTGTACAAAGAAGAACTATACTCAACTGAGAATAAAAACCATCCAACTGCCTGTTGATGTTAAGAAGGAAAAAAAACGACGAGTAAATGTACTCGCTATTGGGTTTTCATGCCCTGCAAAATATGTAGGGTTCTCATGCCTAAACATCCCGCCCCCTTGTTATATCCTAAGATAACAACGAGGGTAGGTTTACAAGTCTTAAAATTCGTAACAACAGACAAGCAGTTGGATTCTTAAAAATATACAATAAACCATGTAGATAATTCAGTAATTATAATTCACTAGCAAGGTGAGTGAGGTAAAAGTATAAAATTAGCATACAATTCAAAAAAATAGATTCAGGTAATTTCATTATTTAATGTAAGTAAAAATGTAAATATGTTGTTTGATGAAAAATATGTTGCTTGATAAAAAAATATGTTGCCCTTTAAACTCCGAACTTTCCTATTATGACCCAACCGAGTACAGTATCTTGGGCGACTGGATAGCCAATTGATGCCAGTTGTATCCCGCTGCGTATGATTCTTGGGTAAATGTCTGCTCCCAGGACAAAATTGATGGAATTGCTCTCAAAGAAATCTGGATCAGCCAGCCTTAAATTACGATAAGCGTCTGCGACGCTGCGATCAAGATGTTTAGCTGGTGGTTTTTCGGGCAACTCGCTGGAGACCTTGGCTCTTACCGTGAATGTCCCGTGTTCTTCTTCAAACCGGGTCCGGAACGTCAATTGACACCATTTGTCCGCATTAAACCGGTCGAACGGCAGGTGATACCGTTCAACAATAAAGTGCGCGATGGAACTCGTAGCTGCGCACGGATTTAGAAGGCCTCGGACCTTGCTCCACTCATTATCTAGCCGAATCTGCAATATTACGGTAGGAACCACGGCGGTGTCATCTGCTCGACTCAATTGCTCGTTTGCTCTGATGATTTCGGGCTGATGAAGGAGAGTGTGGTGTTGTCCATTGCAGTCGTGACAGCGTTCACTGCTGCGGCAGTTTTTGAGACAATGGGAGTGGGCGAGGCAGTTTCGGCAGTACTGGTGACGCTTAACGATATCCTTTCTAGTAGAGACGGTCATTCGCAAAAATTTGCTGCACTTGCGGAGCGGATGGGCCTTACGGCATAGACGGCAGTCCGGTTTCTTAGTGCGTGGTGGCACCCGTTTTTTCCGCTCTTCGAGGGGAGAACCTTCACGGCTGCTGTGGTACATAGTTACTGTAATGAGGAGAAAATAAGGGGGGAGAATTAATTGTCAGGCCTTTGACGGGAGTGGCAGTAGCACGAGTTTTACAATTGGACGGGTTATGATGCCGTTAGCGGTGCGGATTTCAGAGACTCTAACTCGGCTATCGGGACCGGTAAAGATTTTCTCAATGCGACCGAGACGCCATTGAGTAGGGGGTAGGTTATCTTGTCGGACAACTACGAGGTCGCCGATACCAAAGTCTCGATGAGGGGATTTCCATTTATTCCGCTTGTGAAGTTCGGTGAGGTATTCTTCTTTCCATCTACGTGCTAAGTGGTGGTGAAGAATTTTCAGCTTTTGCCAACTGTTGACATAGCTGAGGGAATGGCTGGACAAGTCAGGTTGGGGGGGAGATAATAGTGGGGTTCCGACGAGAAAATGACCCGGCGTCAGGGCGCACAGGTTCGTTGGGTCCTCATTCATGGGGCTTAAGGGTCTTGAATTTAAACACGCCTTAATTCGTGCTAGCATGGTGCTGAATTCTTCATACGTAAACTGCTGACTATGGCACAGTTTCTTAAAATGGGCCTTGAAACTTTTGACCCCTGCCTCCCAGAGGCCGCCCATATGGGGAGCGCCAGGGGGATGAAGTGCCAGTCGGTGCCATTGTCGGAGTACATATCGTGGGGGGTGCCTCGTCGCGAAAAGAACCGAGCAAAGGCGGCAAGAAAAACTTGTGTGGATATATCGCCGGTAGCTTCGAGATGGATCGCTTTTGTTGAAAAGCATACGAAGACCAGCACGTATCCTTTAGTGACCTTACAGCCACGACCCGCATAAGACTTTATGTCAAAGGGTCCCGCGAAATCAACGCCGGTGTGACAAAACGGGCGTGATAAACTTGCACGTTCGGGGGGTAAAGCAGCCATGATCTGTTGGCCAATTTGGCGTTTGTGTCTCACGCATGTTACGCATTGGGATAAAATAGTTTTTACCAACATTTTAAGTTTAGGGACGTAGTAGCGTAGTCTCGTCAAATGATGTAAAAGCGCATTTTGACGTAGGGTGTGTTTGTGTAGATACGTGGGAAACAATCTGGTGAAGCGCGCATGGAAAGGCAATAAAATGGGGTAACGTTCGTCATAGCGCAGGGTAGGGGAGTCCGCTAAACGACCACTTATTCGCATAATTCCGTTGGAATCGAGAAAGGGGTTAAAAGTTAGAAGCGAGCTTTTTCGGGACAGAGGTTTACTTTCAGCTAATTGTGAGTATTCTTCGCTAAAGTGCGATTTTTGACAGACGACTATAAGACGATTTTTAGCGGAAATTATTTCCTTGGCCGACAGCTCTTCTCGGCATACCATTCCCGCTGTCAACTTAGCTCTCGTGCGGTTATAAAAGCGGAATATATAGCTTATAACTCTTAACGCTCGAGGTAGGTCTGAAAAGTTCTCAAGAATATCGTCTGGCTTTATGAAAGTTGTATGCGCATGAATTAGTCTAATGTCTTCTTCCGTATCAAACTCCTTTTCTCGTGATGGCCAGTCTATAGGGGGACGTCTTAGCCAGGCAGGGCCCTGCCACCACAACTCACTAGATGATAAGTCACGTACGGTAACGCCACGTGACGCTAAATCAGCGGGGTTACTTTTTGATTCAACATGAGACCACGAATCCTTTCCTACTTTTTCGATTATAGACGAAACTCGATTTTCGACAAACGTTTTCCACTTGTGAGCTGGAAAAGTCTATAGTCCTTGAGATTAAGCTGCGCTTGAATAGATTCCATCATATTCGCCAGCAATTCTGCACCACATAATTCCTTACGTGGTAGAGAAACAAATTTAACGGGGGCAACTTTCGATTTTGCTGCCAAAAGGTGGCTAGTGACAAAACCTTCGTTTTCCGAGCGAATATAAATGGCGGCTGCGTACTCCTTTTCCGACGCGTCGCAGAAACCGTGCAGCTCGACTTTGTAGGAAGGATCGTAATCTATGAACCGGGGAATTCTGACTTCTTCAATTTTGCTGTAGTCATCGAGAAATTCGCGCCATTTGTTCATCGTAAGGGGGTTCAAATCTTCGTCCCAATCCGTGCCATCTTTCCATATTTGCTGCATAATTATTTTTGCCACTATAATCTTGGGGGATAGCCATCCAGCTGGGTCGAATAACTTGGCAATCTCAGAAAGCACACATCTTTTGGTGGTTAACTCACGATTCGGTTTAGCCTTGAGTTTGAAATAAAAATGGTCGTTGCCAGCATTCCACCTGAGCCCTAACGTTTTCGTAATACTGGACTCAGACAGTTGAAGGAATTCTTCACCTAGCAAATGTGTTGAAGGCAGACCTCGCAGCAACATTTCGTTATTAGATGTCCATTTTCGTAGCGTAAAACCTGCTGTTCTGAGAACTGCTATTAGTTCATCGCGAAATCTTACAGCCGACGATATGGTATGGGCACCCGAAAGGACATCATCCACATACATATGGCTTTGCAAGATTTCTGCTGCGTGAGGGGAAGTGGATTCGCTTTCTTTGGCGAGTTCTAGCAGCGTCCTTATTGCGAGATAGGGAGCACAGTTCACACCGAAGGTGACTGTGTTCAACTCAAAGTCTTGGGTTATCTCATTTGGGGAGTCACGATGCAAAATTCTTTGAAAAGGGGTGTGCTTGGGGTGCACCAAGATTTAGCGGTACATTTTCTCAATGTCCGCGTTAAACAAGTAGCGGAAATATCTCCATCTCAAAAGCAAAATCATCAAATCTGACTGCAGAACTGGGCCAGGATGGAGCAGGTCATTTAGGCTTATGCCATTGGATGAGGGGCTGGAGGCATTGAATACCACGCGCAATTTTGTAGTGGTGCTGTCGGGTTTTAAAACAGCATGGTGGGGCAAATAGTAAGTGCCGCTGTCACCATTTATGGGGGTTACTTTGGTCATTTGACCTAGAGTAGCGTACTCTTTGATTACCTGGTCGTATTCAGGTTTAAGTTGGGGGTTTTTGCTTAATCTCGCCTCGTTTCGTAGAAACTGGGAGAAAGCAATTTTTCGAGAGGGGCCAATATTTAATTTTTCGGGGTAATCTTTCTTAAAGGGGAGTGAAACGACGTATCGACCTTCTTTATTTCGGAACGTAGTGGATGTGTACAAATTTTCGCAGTATGTGTCCTCCGGGGAGGACGTTTTTCTCCTCGGGATATCCTCAAGCTCCCAAAAACGCTGAAGCTGATGGTTCAATTCGATGGAGCTAAAAAACGATAATACCGCCTTCCCGCACGGGTGTGCGGGTACCTTTCCCGTAATAATCCACCCGAAAACTGTATTTTGGTCAAGCAAGGATTGCTGTGTGTCTCTTTGTAGACCGTCCAGAATAATTTTCGGGTAAACATCTGCACCAAGCAGTAAATCTATTTCACGACAACTGTGGCGATAAGTATCGGCCAGTCAAATTGGAGAATTGTGGCTGCCAAAGGTAGAGTAAAACCGCCCTTTTAAAGCTTCCAGATTCTTCTTCTTTTATGGTTTCATAATTCTCCATCGCAGATTCATAACATGAATCGAAACTTGACCAGAGACGATCGATTTGTTTTTCGAGGGCCTCAAGGGTGTGTCGCGTGTGCGACTCTACTTTTAGACCGTCAAAGTAGGTTTTGAATTCGACCACACGATCAGAATTTCGTATGACATTTTTTACCGATGCCATTTTGTCTTCTCAGGTGAATGGGCTTATAAAATTGGAGAATTTTTTTTTTTTAAAGTGTTATTTAAGAAAATTTAGGTAAATTTTCGATGGGGCTTCGTAAACGCGACCAGTAAATTTATTGGAGATAATTTAAGGAAATTTTTCAAAGGTGCTTCGTAAAAGCGACCAATGAAAATTATTGGAAAAAATTTAAAGAAATTTTCAAAGGTGCTTCGTAAAAGCGACCAATGAAAATTATTGGGAAAAATGTAAAGAAATTCTCAAAGGTGCTTCGTAAAAGCGACCGAAGAAAATTATTAGGAAAATAATATAAAGAAATTTACAAAGGTGCTTTGTAAAAGCGACCAGTAAATTTATTGGGAAAAAATTTAAAGAAATTCTCAAAGGTGCTTCGTTAAAGCGACCAATGAAAATTATTGGGAAAGAAAATTTAGAGAAATTTTCAAAGGTGCTTCGTAAAAGCGACCAATGTAAATTATTGGAAAAAAATTTAAAGAAATTTTCAAAGGTGCTTCGTAAAAGCGACCAGTGAAAATTATTGGGAATAAATTTAAAGGAATTTTCAAAGGTGCTTCGTAAAAGCGACCAAAGAAAGTTATTGGGGAAAGAGCATTTAAAGAAATTCCCAAAGGTGCTTCGTAAAAGCGACCAATCAGAAATTATGGCCAAAAATTTTAAGAAAATTTTAAGGTTTAATTTATCGTTGAAAAGTTTAACTAAATTTTCAAAGGTGCTTCTTGAAAGCCACCGACGAAACTAGTTGGTAAAAGATTTAAAAGAATTTTCAAAGGTGCTTCGTAAAAGCGACCGATGAAAATAGTTGGTAAAAAATTTAAAGAAACTTTAATGATTAATTTTCAATTAATATATTATTAAATAAATTTTCAGAGGTGCTTCGTAAAAGCGACCAATAAAAATTATTTGCGAAAAAACTTAAAGAAATTTTAATAACTAATGTATAAGTAATTTATTTACTAAATAAATTTTCAGAGGTGCCTCGTAAAGCGACCAATGAAAATTATTTGCAAAAATTTTAAAAGAAACTTTAATAATTCATTTTCAATTAATTTATTATTAAAAGGTTTAAATAAATTTTCAGAGGTGCTTCGTAAAAGCGACCACTAAAAACTGTTTGCAAAAAATTTAAAGAAATTCTAATAATTAATTTATAAATAATTTATTATTAAAAAGTTTAAATAAATTTTCAAAGGTGCTTCGTAAGAGCGACCAATGAAAGGTGTATGCAAAGATTAAATGAGATTTTTCCAAAAAAAAAAATAATAACAAAAAAATATTTAAGAAATTTAAGAACTTTTCGAAGGTGCTTCGTAAAAGCGACCAATGAAAGTTAGTTGAAAAAATTTAAAGAATTTTAAATGGTTATTATATAATATGGGTATATAGGTGTTATAATAAATTGGCAGCAAAGGGGTTATCATGTGTCATGTGTCGTGGACTTTATGGTAATTTGTTTATTTTCATATGTTCATTTTATTTTTATAACGTAGGCATTTATTTCAATAATAAATATTATAATAGTAATTGTATTAAAAATTCCAATGATTTTTCGAGCTGCCCTCGTATCGAGCTGTTAGTATATAAGTTCTTATGTACAATTCAATTTGTCCCAGTGACCTAGTTATTTTCATGTACTTATGTTACACACCGTACATACATACATTTACTCGTCTGGTTTTTTGATTTGTGTTCTCTCATCAAATTTAAAAACCAACGAGTTGATCGACTGCGTAAATTATGCGAGATGAAAATTATTAGCAAAGGAATCAATGCAGTTGACGACAACAACAACACAAGAGATGCTTCTTGATATTAACCTTGAATATCAAGCAGCAAGTACAACGCAATTTCTTTTTACTTAAATTTGGTATTTTTCTTGTGTATTCTGTTTGTTTGTCAACTCTATATGCTGATGCTTATGGAGTTGACAATGGTCAAAGCATTGCGGGGGGAAAAACGTATGATGAGATTGCCTGTAGATCTTGTTAGTTTGTTTTTCGGTACAAACTGGTTTTGTAATTTTTTTCTTTCAAGTCAACCGACTGTTGCTACTTCTGATGAGTAGGTATAGTTGTTTGTGTACTTAGATGTGTGCATGTATGTATGTATGTATGTATGTATGGATTGAATTTTTGGTGGTGGTTTTTTGGTTTATGAGAATAATTGCAAATTGTACATGAGTACGTATGTAGTTATTCTCATATTATTTTTTGCGTATGCAAGTAAATGCAGACTTACTTAATACGATTTTTTTTTTCCTTTTTTTACACGTTTGCGCGACCGTTAGGTTTTTTCGTATGATGATTTTAGGGAAAAAGCATGACACATGATATGTAGGTAGTCACGAGGGAGGAAAAAGAAGTTGGTTTTTTTTTGTTCGATTTAAAAAATTTTAAAAATTTATTTTTTTTTTTTATTTTAAAACGACCGTTACGAGTATGATGATTTTAAAGAGACATGACACATGATAAGTAGTCACGAGGGGGGAAAATTAATTTGGTTCTTTTTTTTTTTTGTTAGAAAAATTTCAAAATTTTACATTTTTTGTATGCTAACAATAAAAATTAGGCACGTTATGCCGCGAGGGGGGTAAAATTGGGGGTTGCTGGGTTATGTGACACTATAAAAGTGTCGGAGGGGTTTTCCCGGGTTATAGAGGACCCGGATCCGGTTCGAAGGACCAAAATGTATGGGTACACGGGGGTAAAATATATAAAAAATAATAGGATTGGTACTTACGGGGGGCTGGTAGTATTCGTTTGAAAGTTGTTTCCCTTTTGTTTCCGGGTTTTCTCCGTGCAGGTCGGTCGCCACTAGGAGAGTCCGTGATGCCAATGAGGTTAACCCAAAATGGTACTGCTGCTGATTTGCTTGTTGGGAATCTGGTTCACGGAGACGAGGTTCCGAGAAACTGGTGGTGGCTGTAGGGAGTGGATCCCGGTACTATGCGGTTGAAGCTAAAAAAAAATCACTGGTAGGGGCGAAAGCACAAATATTATTTTCGGGAGACTTTTGGTACACTTTTAACCAATTTATTGGTTTGAATTGTCTATCAATGATAAAAAAAATGTAGCTGTTGCAAACAAGTTTATATTTATTGGTTTCCACGTACCATAAAAATTATTATATTTTTTATTTTATGCACTATTTAAGAGAAACAATTTTGAACACTATTTTAAAATACGGAAAAATGCTGTTTGTACAAAGAAGAACTATACTCAACTGAGAATAAAAACCATCCAACTGCCTGTTGATGTTAAGAAGGAAAAAAAACG
The DNA here is from genome assembly GCA_943735925.1 of Pollenia amentaria. NCBI lineage: Eukaryota > Metazoa > Arthropoda > Insecta > Diptera > Polleniidae > Pollenia > Pollenia amentaria. The sequence goes on along the minus strand of OX031007.1, from coordinate 128,237,641 downwards.
ACGTGTAAATGTACTCGCTATTACGACCCATGTAGGGTTTTCATGCCCTGCAAAATATGTAGGGTTCTCATGCCTAAACAGTGGTAAAATCTTTTTAGCCCCTTTTGACCCTAACAAGCTCTATTCCAAAGAAACTCGGATTTAACTAAAATATAGAATCTGGATAAACATTTAATAACACATCAGATATAAATGATATGGTAATGAAATGAACCATTTCTTACTAATATAAAAAACCACTAACATAAAAAAAAGTTTCAACCCATTATTGATAAAACCGATGTTGAATGTGAACCACACCGAAACGTCGAGTTTTTTTCTGCATTTCATTTGACATTTCTCAATTTCAGACTAACTCAATTTGAACCATAGAAAGATAAAGTTATTCAGGCTTATTATGAAAATGGGCGTTCAAATCAAAATGCATTTCGTCAAAATCATCTTCAGTGTTGAGGCACATTTTCACCTCAGTGGATTTGTCAATTGCCGCATTTGGGCATATGATTATCCAGGAGTGATTGTCGAAAAACCAATGCACCCACAAAGAGCGACTGTTTGGTGCGGTTTATGGGCCGTATTTTTTCCAAGGTGAGGCCGATCAGGCAGTTACTGTGAATGGTGCTCGCTATCGTGAGATAATAGCGAACTTTTTATGGCCCGAATTTGAAGATATGGATGTGGGCGATATCTGGTTTCAATATGAAGGTGTCACTTGCCACACGGCTAACGAAACAATGGCTCTTTTTCGCGACAAATTCAATAGCCGTGTTATCTCACGTGGTGGCGATGTCAATTGGCCGCCAAGATCATGTGATTTGATACCGTTGGACTTCTTTCTTTGGGGTTATTTGAAAGAAAAGGTGCACGCAGAGAAAAACCATGGTTGATACAATCACAATCGCAAACTATCATTAATGTTTGAATAATTATAAAAAAATTAAGAAAAAAAAATACAAGTAAAAAAAAAAATATACTTACATATGTATGTATGTACGTACGCACATACATACTTGCAAATAATCTGTGCAAAAAAATATTTATTCTTTTTTTCTTTTATTATCTCGGTGTAACAACATTATACATAATAAAAAGAGCACAGTCAACAAAAAAAAATAAAAACAAAAAAATAAAAAAAATAAAAAAACGGTGAAAAAAACAAAAACAACTCTATATGAGTAATAACAATGAAACAACAACAAAAGTAAATGATATTCATGCTAGTGAAAGCAATGTGGAAATAAACACAACAACAGAAAACAATACAAGCGTTACCGCTGTTACCATAATCCCAAACATAGACGCAATGTTAAACAAACAAGAAAAAAGTTGTCAAAAACCACAAGTGCAAGTTGGTATGGATAGGTATATAACAGTGCTTAAACGTGGTCGCAGCCCTGCCTCTTCAGCTGTTGCCTCTGCCTCGAAAGTTCCATCTTTTGATAGAATAAACTCGCAAAATCGTTTTGCAATTCTGGAGGATGAATCTTCTGAAACACCCAACGTCATAAAATCGTCGAAGCCACCCCCGATATATCTTAGAGAGCAAAACTCAAGTGAGCTAATAAAAAGTTTAATATCGGTGATAGGTGAAAATTCGTTTTACGTAGCTGCAATCAAGCGTGGTAATATTAACGAAACAAAAATACAGATTAATAATGAGAATGATTTTCGTAAATTAATTAATAAGTTTGAAGCACTTAAAAAAAGCTTCTATACTTACCAGCTGAAAAGCAGCAAAGGTCTGCAGGTTGTGATAAAGGGCATTGACTCATGCGTGGACCCAGACGAAATAAAAACATTTTTAGAAGAAAAGGGTTTCAAAATTAAAAATGTTACAAATATTAAAAATAGGGAAAAAAATCCCCAACCACTATTTCGAGTGGAGTTAGAGCCCGGCGACGTTAAGCTAAAAAAAAATGAAACGCATCCCATTTACAGCTTAAAATACATCCTGTACAGGAAAATAACGATAGAAGAGCCGCACAAAAGAAATGGGCCTGTTCAGTGTTTAAACTGCCAAGAATTTGGTCATACTAGGGCATACTGCTATTTACCCCCTGTTTGTGTCGTATGTGGAGAACTACATGGTACCGTTCAGTGTGATAAGTCAAAAAATGACCCTAATGTAAAAAAATGTAGCAACTGTGGTGGTAATCACACTGCCAACTATAGAGGATGTCCGGTATATTCTATTGTCAAGCGTTCTGTTGGACAGAAACTTAATCCCCCTCAAACGCAGGCAACTTATCAAGAAAACACTAACGGCGTTCAAATACCGCAGCCAAATAATAACAGAACCTCGTACGCTAATGTCTTAAAATCTAATCATATGCCATTGCAAGGTGATTTACCAAATAATGACGAAATTCCCACTTCTAATTTAACTCGGCTAGAAAAAACCATGGAAACATTAGTGCAAACCGTTAACAATTTTACCAACACAATGGGTAACATGATGCAAGAAATGTTAAGAATGCAATCGATGTTATTGCAAGCTGTACTAAATAAGCCATGAACTGTCTAAAAATTAGCTTTTGGAACGCAAACGGCATCCGCCAACATAAAAATGAACTAGAATACTTCCTTAAAAATAAACAAATCGATGTTATGATGGTTTCTGAAACTCATCTGACCTCGAGAAATACGTTTAAAATCAATGGTTATATATTATATGATACCAAGGACCCTCGAGGTAGAGCTTGTGGAGGTTCTGCCATTTTGATAAAAAACCGAGTAAAACACTACTTAATGTGTGATCATCGTGAAGATTATCTCCAAGCAACGACCATTTGCGTCGAGGAATTAAATCGAAACCTAGTTATTTCATCAATATATTCACCACCTAGATTTTCAATATCAGAAAGCCAATATAATAAATACTTCAAAGCATTAGGACCCTGCTTCCTGGCTGCTGGCGATTATAACGCTAAACATACTTTCTGGGGGTCACGACTTATTACGCCTAAGGGTCGTGTTTTGTTTAACACAATTCGTAAAATGGATCTAAATGTGATCGCGAGCGGTGAACCAACATATTGGCCTACTGATCAGCAAAAAGTTCCAGATGTCATAGATTTTGGAGTGGTTAAAAACATCCCCGCAGAAACGATTTATGTTGAGGCTTCCTTAGAATTATCTTCCGACCACACACCTACAATTGTTACTATAATGATTCCAAATAGAATCGTATCGCCGTCTGGGTACTTATCCAAATCACCCTCACAAATAAATTGGTTAAAATATAAAAAATATCTTAGTGCCCATTGCACAGAAAATATTCCGCTTAGCACACCGGAGAGCGTGGATCTCGCTATTGTTAATTTTGACAGTTATCTCAAACTAGCTGTTCAACATTCCAGCACAACCCTCAAAAAAACCAAAAACAATATCATATATTCTGTAGATGTCGAGCGTCTATTGACTGAAAAAAGGAGAGTTCGAAGAGAGTGGCAATTGCACAGATCCCCCCAACTTAAGACTTTATTAAAAGACTGCACAAAAAGGCTAAGAAAGTTACTGCAGTCCCAAAAAACTGCATCCTTTGAAAAATATCTTAAGGAACTTGATGCAACTCCACAATCAGACTACTCATTATGGCGTGCAGCTAGAAATCTTAAAAGGCCAGTTATCACTAAACCACCATTAAGAAACTTAAACGGAAGTTGGGCAAGAAATGATATAGAAAAAGGAAATCTTTTTGTTAATCATTTGAAAACCGTATTTACCGCTCACACATCTCTCGATATGGCGGTCGAGTTACCACCTGTTGCTGTTAGAGCAGCTGTTCCACTAAGATTTGAGATAAGAGAAATCGAAAAGGCTATTCATGATTTAAACCCGAAGAAAGCCCCTGGTTTTGATAAGATCAGTAACAAAATGCTTTTGGAGCTACCCAGCATAGCAAAGAAAATTATTCTCTTTATTTTTAATGCTATTTTACGCCTTGAATACTACCCTCAGGAATGGAAAGTATCATTAGTTACCATGATACCTAAATCAGGAAAGGATCCTACAAAAGTTGAGTCATATAGACCTATAAGCTTATTGTCTAATATATCAAAGCTGTTTGAGAAGCTGTTAGTGTCAAAATTAACCCTATTTTAAATGTAAATAGATGTATTCCAAACCATCAATTCGGCTTTAGAAGAGAACATAGCACAATTGAACAAACCCATCGTATAGTAAACGCCATAAGAAAAACCTTTGAAGAAAAAAAATATTGTTCCGCCCTCTTCATCGATGTTTCTCAAGCTTTTGATAAAGTCTGGCATGAAGGCTTATTACATAAATTGAAGCTAAATTTACCAGTAAACACACACAAGCTGTTAGAAAGCTACTTAGTCGGTCGAAAGTTTATTATTAAAGAAGGTGCTTTTATAAGTTCTCCTCAGCCAATTGACGCTGGAGTCCCTCAGGGAAGCATCATGGGCCCACTGTTATACCTAATATATACCTCAGACATGCCAACAAACAACCACACCCTAACTTCAACATTTGCTGATGATACAGCTTTTTTAAGCGTGCACGAAAACTGTCATGAAGCTTCTCGCTACTTGCAGGATCATATATTTGAACTGGAAAAGTGGTTAAAACAATGGAGAATAAAGGTCAATGAGCAAAAATGCGTACACATAACATTCACCTTGCGTCGGGAGTCATGTTCCCCTATTAAAATCAATAATCAATTAGTGCCCCAACAATCGCATGTAAAATATCTCGGAATTCATCTAGATCGGCGTTTAACATGGAAATGCCATATAGAAGCAAAACTAACACAAATGAAACTAAAAGCAATTCAACTTAATTGGCTTATTGGAAGAAACTCTGTTCTTAGTCTCGATTGTAAACTTCTACTTTACAACTCTATCTTAAAACCAATTTGGTGCTACGGTATTCAGTTATGGGGCACTGCCTCGGCTTCTAATATCGAAAAAATTCAAAGGCGACAAAATAAACTTCTTCGAATAATCACAGCCGCTCCCTGGTATGTTAAAAACTCAAATATTCACAAGGATCTCAATGTGCCGTTAGTAAAAACTATTATTACGAACTATGCAGTAAAATATTTAAAAAGACTTGAGTCGCACCCAAATCCACTAGCTCGAAATATTTTAAATTACAGCGGCCACTCTAGATTAAGGAGAAGAGATACAGCAGGACTCATCAGACAAGAAGAGCGCTAAACATCTACATATGTGAACAGAAACCGTGAAGAGAAAAATTTTCGTCTAGCATTGGCAGGACAAAAATAAAGTATTAGTATAAGATTTGATTAATTATTGTTAGTTCATATTTAATATATGAAGATTCAATAAATAAATAATGAAAAAAAAAAAAAAAAAAAAAAAAAAAAAAATTAATGTTTGTAGTTATGATTGTGTCAAACACGTCTTAAGTAACAATTAATGTTCAGATATAATGTTTGTTGGTAAGAAAAACACAAACGATCTTTTAAATCATGTTCCTATATTTTCCAACACCATGTCACATATATTTCTACTTCAACATGTTATATGTGTCTCACAATAAAACTAATAAAAAAATTCAATATCAAAAATTTTTGTTTTATTAAAAATCAGAGTTCCAAATATTCACTCACTATTCACTCATGGGTAGGAATAAAAAATTTTATACACTGTTGTGTGCTGTTTTATTCGTGCTTAAAAACACAAAAAAAAATTTGCTTTATTCGTTCTTGTATAAAAGTATTTTCATTATTTTTCGTTTCTACAAAACACATGAGATAATAATAGAGATTTATTTTTTCTTACATTTGTACATGAGAGAATTTTTTTTTTTTAACTTCTTTTGCTCATCTTGCATTCTTATACATACTTCCAAATATACACTTGCTAATCACAACATAATCTCTGTTGTGTTTTGCTTTATTCGTGTTTAAAAACACAAAAAATCTCTTGCTTTATTTGTTCTTATATTTGTATTGTTTTTTGTTTCCATGATACAAAGACACCAAAATGCGTAATCTGTGTTTATGTATATCATTCTTGTGTTGTTTCTACAAAAAACATGAGATAAGACAAATTATTTATTATAAATGTTTGAATTTTACTATTCATACATAAATATTTATGAACGTTGAAAAAAAAACAAATTTTCAACAATTAGTGGCACGATTAGTTTTTTTTATGTCTTTTTTTTGAAGTGCAAATTTAGAGAAAACAAATTTTTTAAGTGAAAATACTGCTCATAAAAAAAAACAAAAAAATAGGTATGATTTATTTTATATTTTTTTTTTATTAAAGTTTTAAAAAAAACATACCACAACACTTTTAAAATAAGTAATTCATTAAAAATTTGTACTGTTGTTATATTTACAATTGTTCAAAATAAAGTTGCAAGTGTTTTTATTTGCTTAATGTATGAAAAAACCACGAATAAACGACGCTTAAAAAAACATTTTTATCATGTACAAATCAAGGCTACAAATACTATAAAACAAGAACAAATGAAGCAAGCGATATTTTGTGTTTTTAAACACGAATAAAGCAACAAAATGACAGCAACGATTAGCCTCTCATATTTTAGTTTTTACAATTTTGTACTTTTCTTTATTCACATACGTGCATATGTACAAACTGGAAAATAAAAAACAAAACTATTCATGTGCTTAAAAATAAAAAAAATTCTTAGCTATTCATTTTACAGTGTGAGAATAAAACAAAAAATTTTGCAAGCATTATTCATGGCAATTTATCATGAATGTTGGAATTTTAGAATTCATGTATGAATATTTCTGAACCCTGTTAAAAATACAATATAGCATATATTAATTAATCAAATCTAGCCTATTAGAAGTTTTCTGGAAATCGAAAACGCAAAACACAAGAATTTAAAAGTCGTTTTTTTAATAAGATGTTTGTAGTAAAAGAAACACAATTATTAAGATTAAGAGTGTATTAAAAAGAACTTCAAAATTCTTGCGTTTTGCGTTTTCGATTTCCAGAACACCCCTGTACATTACGAAATAAAACTAAATACATACATTTATATACATTGTGCCTTGTAGTACAAATATATCCAGTAAAATCTGACCTTAAAGATTGTATATTTATTGATAAATAAATATCTTCGTAATCAATACGAAACGCATGACAGCGCGTGTTAAAACCATGGTTAATTAGTCATTGAATACATAAAAAATATGATTCATTAAAACTATGTACTTATTTTCAACAAAGTCGTGACCAAATGAATCTGACAGCTAATCCTTATGTAAAATTGGACGCTGAATCCGAATATGAAGTCAGAATGGCCAAAAGTAGAACAGTTTTCGATATTGCAAAATTACCGCTTTTTGCATTTTTAAAACAGATGATGTCATTTTAATAAAAATATCTTCGAAAATATTCAATGGCTGTTTTATATGTTTTTTTTTTTGTTTAAAGATAACAAATTCACCAAAACAACCACAGGTCGTTTGTAAATATTGGTCAAGAAATGACTGACTTACAGTGGACCAAATTTTTAATTTCACAAAAATTTTAATGATATATTGGAATTTTGCTTTTTCAAGTTCTTTTTTTTAACCAAACAATGAATTTTCTTAAGTAATATCACTTATTACGTTAGTTAATTTCAATTAGAATATTTTCTGACCCATAGGTACTAGATCGGTGCAAAAACGGCAAAGTTACAGTAGATTAATTGAATTATCCCACCTTCGATTTTTATCAAAAAAAAAAAAAAAAATATAAAAAAAACAGAACAGTAAATATACAAAGCTAATGGTAGTAATTATTAATATTAAAAATGGCTTAAAGCTGTTGTCTCTCGCACAAGGAACCAATAATATTCGCCCAACAGCGCCTCATCATACGCCCCGTGATACCAACGCTCCATTTCTTGTATTTATTGGTGAAACCGCTCACAATGCTCGTCACTCTCATTGCCCAGGTTATTTGGGAAGAAATTTAAATGCAGAAGGTGTTCTTCTAAAGACATATTTGCTCTTTTTTTAGGAAGATATAAAAATGAATATTAATTTAATTCAGGCATATGAGGAGTTGGTTTTGTGAGTGAGTTTACATCTGCATTTTGAACAGACTTATGACGTCCATTTTTCTTTACCTTGGCTTAGAAAAAATAACAGTCAACGTCGTGGTTCGTATGTTCACGCCAAATTGCAGGATAATCAAATGGCATACACCGACTGCGCTATAGGAAATTAACTTAAGATTCTGAAGGCAAATTTTTTAAACACAAAATTAAGAAATGCATACTTACTTTGCGTCCGACATCCACATAGTTAAACGAGTTTTGCATGAATTGCATAAAGTATTTGGGGTCCAAGATTTCGAAATATTTTCCGGATTGACTTTAAAATACAGCCAAAATGATTTTGTAATTGCCTATAAACTCCACAAGCAAAACAAAACTTGTTTAGTTCTATTTAAAAAACATTTAGTTAATCGTTATTTTTGATCCAAAAACTAAAAAAAAAAAATAAAAAAATGAATCTCAAAATAATTCTTATTCGGCAAGCAAAAACTAAAAGTTGGAAAGTTAGGAAATATGTATAATGCAGTATCATATTTCAAACCAGGGATGTCAGCGTCATACACAATTGTGTCAGCAAAACTCACATGTACGCTTACGCTCTTTTATTTTGCGAGCGTAAAATATAATTTTTTACTGCAAAACACTCTCATTCACAGGGCTATATCACACGGCCTGTTTTGAGGCCCCTAAACAGAAACAATATATTTATTATTTATTATATTTGTTTATGTTTTGTTTTATTTCTGTTTTTAACATTGTACAATGATTGGCAAATAATATCTACATTGTTTTGCATTTAAGCTAACAATATGTATTTTGTTTGTGACAAAAATTCTTTGATGCCTGTTAAAGGGTCCCTTTTTCTTTCGTTAAAAAGACGTACCTAAATGCAGAAATTATTAAGAAAAAAATAGCCACAAGAATTTGTTGGTATTTTGTGCTTGTAAAAATATTTTTCTTTCTGTACCAATCGCGTCGGTGGGTTTTTTTCTTTGAAAACACTTTTCTTAAGTAAGTAAAAATATTTAAAAAACTTGTTAAAAAAGTCTTGTTTTCCTACAATTTATGTGTAAACCTATACACATAAAAGCAAATGTGACAGCAGGTAAAATTTTTGGGTAAGAAGATGTGTATTATTGATGTATTAATGAAACTGTATTGTTTAACGTCCACAAACCAAAAAAATGTTTTGTTGTTTCGAAACTGCAATTTAAATTTAGAAGATACCTATTATTGGTAAATAAAAGTATATTTTTATAGGCTAGTAAAATCTTCTCTTTTATAATGGCGGTTAATAATTATAGAATATTTTTAAACTTAATGGGGTTATTATTTGCATTGGTATGTGCAAATATTATTTTCATTGTTGGCATTCGCAAAGGTATGTTAAGCACAAAATTAAAAATATTGGAAAGAATTGTATAAGGTTGTAAAAAGACTTCATATATTGTCAAGTGCTCAATTTTTCCAAAAAATAAGCAAAGTTTCTGCGAATTGCAGGTTCCAAATTAAATTTATTTAAATAATAACTGATTGTGTCTGTCAATAACTCAACATTTTTCGATAATTGTGTTATTATTAATTGCTCTAAAGTCTTCATAGCAAAATATGTATGTTAATAAGGCCTCGTAATAGGCCTCGCTACCGCAGATTTCTCCCGCTGGGAATGTAAGAGACAAGATTAATCGCACCAACACAATCATATTTGACACCACTGTTTCAAACGCACAACATAGCTGCCATATAAAATTGGTCGATAATCGTCAAATTTTGTGGAAAAAATCGTCAAAATCGTCCAATTGGCAAAGCTTAATCGTCACAAAAATCGTCATTGTAAAAAACCACTAAATTTTAATAAGTTTTGAAAATTAAATGTTATTTTCAAATTCCGTTGCCAATGAAATTTTAATATATTTCTCCTGTTTTTGAAATTAAATAAAAAATTTCGTTTAGAAACTTATTATTCAAGTAACACAACCAAAAATTTTTCAGAAGTATTAGCATTAATAAGAAAAGTAAGAAAATAAACTTAAACCAATAATATCAAACATCTTTTTTACACGTCGAAAATCCTGCTAAGGAACTTAAGTCTGGTAAACACCAATAAAATCAGACTTTCTGAAAGAAAAGTTTCATAATGTGAACGCAGCTAAAGAGAGTGGTTGTAAAACGCCTATAATAAACCAGTACTTACTAAAAAAAATCGTATTTTATATGGTGAACAGATAAGACATGCAAATTACTGCCAATCAAATAATTAAAATAAATCAAATTATCTAAAAAGCTATAAAATGTGAAATTATATTAAAAACATATGTAAATTTGAACAAAATTTGTCATTTGAAAAATCGTCAAATTTAGGGTATAAATCGTCCTATCGTCAATAGACCAATTTTATACCTAAAAATCGTCAAAATGACGATAAATCGTCAAATCTGGCAGCTATGACGCACAATAGTGTTTTCTGGGTATTCTTGAAAAACATATACATACATATAAAAAAATATGTAAGTAAGCACTGCATATGCATTGACGGCTCACTGCTTCTCTTTGAGAAAATAAAAACCAAATTTCCTGTGACAAGTTACATTGAAGACAACAATAAAATACAAATAAATTTGCTTTGTTTCTCTGCTGTTTTATCGTACACACCGAATGAGTGTTTTGAATTGATTTGTTTAAATCAGGGATTTCCAAAAAATTTTTGGTTGTGTATTAGTGAGTACCAGAGAGTAAAAAAATTGAGAGAATGCATTCATTTATAGCCGAAATAAAATGTTAGTAATATATTTTATAAGTTGTATAACACAAAGGTACAAAATTAAAAATTTTTTGTGTTGATAAAAAATTTGTAGCAATTCTTTACCAATTCAATGTCGCTGATTTTAAAACTGCACTTTTTTTTCATTCGGAAGCTTTTTGACTCTAAATCAGTTTTAAATATCTTATCAAACAATTGTAAAAAAATTAAAGATTTTTATGTTTTAAAAATTCATAAAAACTAAATATTGCACGCAAATCACACGTTTAATAACATATTCCGTTCCTTCCTTAAATGTTGCATACCATATAAGGCATTGGATGTTACCAAAAGCGTTTTTGACCGCACAAAATTTTTTAAGTGCCATCATAAAGTTTTTTCTGTTAACCTGAAACAAAAATATGTATTGAGGTACGTTCAGACTAATGAAATATTTGACGAAAATATTTGTTCTGATATTTGCTTCAAACTGTGTGAAACAAAAAAATATTTTGTTTAATGTTCAAACTAAGCTCAAACATTTGACAATTTTTGTTTGATGAAACAGTTGGCAAAAAGTGTTAAATAAAATAAATTAATTCATGTTTGCCATGCGTTCAGACTAAAATAAATATTTGCATCAAATAATTATTTAATGAAAGTGTTCAAAAATAATAATATATTTCACAAATAGTAAAAATGAGCGCAAAAGCTAATTTATTTTTTTTATTCTGTGGAGCAGCATCTTTCATAGTGTTAGAACAGGAGAATGTAAAATATAAAAAAAAACTGGAAGACAATGGGTAACGGGAACATGGCTAAAATTTGCGAAAAATTGCAAACTTGGATATAAACCCTTAAATATATTTGAAGACTCTAAATCAGTTAAAAAACAAAATGTCGGGAAAAAAAATTTTTGCAAAAATAGCGAAAATTCGCGAAAAATTAAGATATTTCAAACAAGCCATAAAATTTATTAAAAGTGCCTAAAACTAAAAGGAATGGCAAAAATTCGATAAAAATTGCTAAATTAGCGGAAATTCGCAAAAATTTGATAATAGCGGTATGATAGCAAAGCCTAATAATTATTAAAAATCGTTAAACCTCTAAAGATTTACAGTGAAAAATCGCTTCTTCGCGAGCATGGCTAAAATTCGCGAAAAATTGCAAACTTGGAAACAAACCCTAAAATATATTTGAAATTGCTAAATCGGTTAAAAAACAAAATGTAGGGGAAAAACAAAAAAAAAATGTTGCAGAAATAGCGAAAATCGCGAACCATTTTAATATTTCAAACAAGCCATAAAATTTAGTAAAAGTGCCTAAAACTATAAGGAATGGCAAACATTTGCTAATAGCGGCACGATACAAAGTCTAATAATTATAAAAAATCTTTAAAATTGTAAAGAATCCAAAAACTTACAGGAAAAATTTCTTCTATCCGGAACATGGCTAAAATTATTTGTCGTTGTTTGCTCTTACAATTTTTTTGTAATATCAAATAAATGTTTGCTCAAAAATTACTAAAATATTTGATTTTTTTGTGTTCACACTATGTTCACATTGGACAAATATTTGTTTGCCGGCAAATACTTTTATTTGCTCAAAATCAGCTGTTATTTTATTTGATACTCAAAAATATTTTGTGTTCAGACTACGTTAATGAAATATTTGATGTTTGCTTTCAAATATTTCACCAGTCTGAACGTACCTTTAGTAGTGGTATACACAATTGTGCATAGAAATGGATTTCCCTGGTCTATTTTTTCAAAAATAAAATAAATTACATGAGAATTATAACGTGAAAAAGTTATTTTAGTAAAAAGTTAGGGGGTTCATAGTGGTAAGTAAAATAGAAAGGGTATTCACGTTGTTGGGTTACTCATACTTCAAACATCTGTGCATACATTTTAATTCTAGCTAATAGTATATCATAACTTTTTACAAAATACCAAATGCGCACCTGAGTTAGCCTGCAAAAATGTATAGTCATTGTAACAGGTCAAAGTTACGTTAAATAAATACCATAAATTGGTAAGGGTAACTGTTTGGACTCGGTCATATAATTGTAGTATAAAAAAGTAAGCAATAAAAATAGTGCTAAACAATAAAGTTTCATTAATACATCAATAAAACACATCTTCTTACCCAAAAATGTTACCTGCTGTCACATTTGCTTTTATATGTATAGGTTTACACATAAATTGTAGGAAAACAAGACTTTTTTAACTTGTTTTTTAAATATTTTTACTTACTTAAAAAAGTGTTTTCAAAGAAAAAATCCTACCGACGCGATTGGTACAGAAACAAAAATATTTTTACAAGCACAAAATACCAACAAATTCTTGTGGCTATTTTTTTTCTTAATAATTTCTGCATTTAGGTACGTCTTTTTTACGAAAGAAAAATTGACCCTTTTACAGGCATCAAAGAATTTTCTTCACAAACAAAACACATATCGTTAGCTTAAATGCAAAACAATGTAGATATTATTTGAAAATTTGAAAGTTTTGTTGATTTGGATTCACGTTACATATGTATTTTTATATAATTTTAAGTTATTTACAAAATTATAAATGACGTATCATCAAATAAATATATAATTTTTTTAACAGCATAATGTATAATCACACTCAATAAAAAAATTAGCAGAGGTTTTAATTCTTTTTATAAGAACACATTAATATTTTTAAACACCAAAACTGGGTAATCTGTTTTATAACGATTACCACGGTGTTAGTGGAATTAGTGATCAGATAATAATTTATAATAATAATTTTTAGTATTGCATAAGAAAAAATAAAAAAGTGTTGTAAAATTATAAGAACCGAATCCATATACGTATGTAAAATAAAACCTATAATAAATGTGACTATCAGCTTCTTCCACATAGGACTGTTAGACATTTTGAAATTTTTTATCTGAAATATTAAAAATTGCTTTTAAATCTCAAATAATTACCATTTTACAAAGTTCTTTGCTTTGCATGTAAACTTATGAAATGTTACATTATTCTACATTTTAGTCTTAAAATTTAAACTCTAAATAAAAATTGCACGCAAGGCATTGGATGTTACCAAAAGCATTTTTGACCGCACAATATTTTTTGAGTGTAAGCTGAAACAAAATAATATAGCATCCGCTAGACATGCACACTTGTCGAAGTCACATCGACGACTGAATTGAAGAGTATAAAAATATGTGTAAGTAGTGGTGCGCACAATTGTGCAAAGAAATGGAAACCCCTGGTTTAAACCCTGCAAACAATTTCGATCGAAAAATAATCTAAATAGTTTCCCCATTTAGCAAAAACCTATCGCTTTTGCTATTCAATTCTTATTGATGTAGTTACATCGTTCGGGAAGAAGTGTCCCACTATGGTAATATTTACTTTAAGAATCCACTTAGTGTCTATATTATATGACGAATTAGAGCGCTTTGGAAGTTTAATATCAATTAAATTTAGTAGTATCGCTGTTGGCTCCAAAAAGTACTCTTTTTCTTATTGTTCTTTATAATAAAAAAGTGGGTAATTTTACTGTTTATCTTTGTTTGATTTTGTAAGGGAAATCTAAGTAAAATATAAAATAAATGAGCTTAAAGTTAAACAAATATTAAAAAATCTACGTTACATTTAATCAAAATAGCTGTTAATGTTTTAAAGTTAAGAACCTAATGTGGACAAATTTTGTTAAAGAAAACTACACAAAATCACAAATTTGTTCAAACACTAATTTTGTAAACTTTCATCATATTATAACTAGCATATCTTTTTTTGCCAATTTTTATTTACAAATTTTCTTCACTCAAAGTTATTGTTGATCTTCACTAGAAAAATTTAACAAAAACACTAATTTGCACACTAAAATTTTTAAAGTCATTAAATAAACAGACAGTTTAAAAAAATCACTAATATCCTTTAAAAAAGATAATTATCAAATTATTATTTTTAATTTCATTTTCATTTGCTCTAAAAAAAATATGCATGAGAAATTATTAAAACTTTAACCAATCTAACCGAAGAATAAGTTTGGGCAGTTTTGTGCACTCATTTATACGTGAACATTTTTTTTTTCGGTAACATTTGGATTCCGCGGAGTCCCAATTTTAAGTACAATACTATAACTATTTCTATATTCAAATATTAAAAATTTCACTCTATTTTACATAATTTTATATATTAATATTATTTTACACGCACGTAGCACCGATCACATGGCAACTTAAATACAAACTGTGCTCTTTTACGTATTTTGCTTTTGTAATATTCACTATTAAACAGCAAATCGTTGCGAAGAAGTCAATATAATATGTGAAATATTCAATTGTGCCATTGTTGCAGTTGTATAACTGTTACAATTATTTGAACAACTCACTAAAGTGACGAAAAAGTATAATTTAAGAACTCATAATGCGATTCTACCGTATTTTGTTGTTGTTTAATTCCGAAAAATCTACTGTTTAACTACCAAATGTGACGAAGTAGTTAAAATTCGTAGACAATCGAAGAACACTCTACCAATTGCTTGGAGGGAATACAATAATAAAAAGTAAAGTTGTATAGGTACCTTCATCAGACTTTCTTATTACCCTCCAAGCAATTGGTAGAGTGTTTTTCGATTGTCTACGAATTTTAACTACTTCGTCACATTTGGTAGTTAAACAGTAGATTTTTCGGAATTAAACAACAACAAAATACGGTAGAATCGCATTATGAGTTCTTAAATTATACTTTTTCGTCACTTTAGTGAGTTGTTCAGATAATTGTAACAGTTATACAACTGCAACAATGGCACAATTGAATATTTCACATATTATATTGACTTCTTCGCAACGATTTGCTGTTTAATAGTGAATATTACAAAAGCCAAATACGTAAAAGAGCACAGTTTGTATTTAAGTTGCATTGTGATCGGTGCTACGTGCGTGTAAAATAATATTAATATATAAAATTATGTAAAATAGAGTGACATTTTTAATATTTGATAATAGAAATAGTTATAGTATTGTACTTAAAATTGTGACTCCGCGGAATCCAAATGTTACCGAAAAAAAAAATGTTCACGTAAAAATGAGTGCACAAAACTGCCCAAACTTATTCTTCGGTTAGATTGGTTAAAGTTTTAATAATTTCTCATGCATATTTTTTTTAGAGCAAATGAAAATGAAATTGAAAATAATAATTTGATAATTATCTTTAAAGGATATTAGTGATTTTTTTTAAACTGTATGTTTATTTAATGACTTTAAAAATTTTAGTGTGAAAATTAGTGTTTTTGTTAAATTTTTCTAGTGAAGATCAATAATAACTTTGAGTGAAGAAAGTTTGTAAATAAAAATTTGCAATAAAAAGATATGCTAGTTATAATATGATGAAAGTTTACAAAGTTATTGTTTGAACAAATTTGTGATTTTGTGTAGTTTTCTTTAACAAAATTTGTCCACATTAGGTTCTTAACTTTAAAACATTAAGAGCTATTTTGATTAAACGTAACATAGATTTTTTAATATTTGTTTAACTTTAAGCTCATTTTTTTATATTTTACTTAGATTTCCCTTACAAAATCAAACAAAGATAAACAGTAAAATTACCCACTTTTTTATTATAAAGAACAATAAGAAAAAATGTAACTTCAAAAGAGTACTTTTTGGAGCCAACAGCGATACTACTAAATTTAATTGATATTAAACTTCCAAAGCGCTCTAATTCGTCATATAATATAGACACTAAGTGGATTCTTAAAGTAAATATTACCATAGTGGGACACTTCTTCCCGAACGATGTAACTACATCAATAAGAATTGAGTAGCAAAAGCGATAGGTTTTTGCTAAATGGAGAAACTATTTAGATTATTTTTCGATCGAAATTGTTTGCAGGGTAATTTATTATAAAAATGTTTATATGTATTCTAAAATTCCTTTTGCTTGAGGGTAAAGTATGTCAAAATCTGTTTTAAACTAAAAAGTTAAGAAGAACATTTTCATGTACGTACTTTTGACTTAACTGCCACACCGTGTTTTGCACGCATTTTGTGGCAGGTAAGCCAAAATGGCACTTAAGTTCAATTTTTTAACTGCCAAAAATTGGCAGTTATCTGATTCGTTTACCAGCTACAGATGTGGCCCATAAGTGCGATTCACACAATTCCCTATTTTTACAACCAAAACTTAATAAAAATATTATTTTCATTTATTATTTATTAATAAAACAACATAAAGGTACTTCAGGAGAAATAATACATATAAATTAAAAGGAACAAATTATTTCAGTCTTTGCAAATAAGTAAAAGGTAATTAAAAAGTACATAACATTTAAGAAAAATATTGAGTAATTGAAGTTTGCTTAAAAGCTTTTATAGACCCTTTTAGGATATGATCCTCAATAGTTTCTGGATTTATATCAATCTCGTGGTGCATACAATATTTTTGGAGGACATTCAAAGCTTCTAATGCCTCCTTAACAATGCAACTGCTGAATAAAACAAGCATAAGCACCCTTTCGTCTGATCTATTGTTTTGATTTATGCATACATACATACATAATTTTTTTGTTTTATTTTTAAACCACGAGAGAGTTATAAAGAGTATGAGAGAATTATAGAAAAGCTGCGAGCATTCTATATAACAAAAACAAACTACATATGTATGTACATAGTTTTCGTTAGCAACAGTTGCAAAAAAAAATTTTGTGGCAGTTAAATAAAAAATTATCAATGAATATGGAAAAATAAGTTCAAATATTTGTGGCAGCTAACTTAAATGGGCACGTATGAAATTGGCACTTAAACAATTAAATTTCATACGAAATAGAAGAAATGAGAGACATTTTGTGGTTTTTGGCAGGTATCTCAAATTGGCAGCTAAAAGAGTGGCAGTTAAGTCAAAACTACTGTACATATGTATGTATTTTATTATCAGCGCATATTTTATGCTCTCTTACCAACTCGTAATTTTTGATGTTTGAAAGTTTGGAGTAGTTTTCTACTTTTAGTATATCCAAATTACACTCTTCAATATTATTTAAACCAGCGTTGAAAATGAAATGCTTTTTTGCTGCTACGATAAATTACAAAAATTAGCTTGAGAATTCCTAAAAAAAATCCGACTTCAAAGCAGAAGGGTTTCAAAATTTATATACCAAGCAGCTCTTGTTAACTTCTTTTTTTTTGAAGTCGTTTATAATATTCAATGATTACGAACCCAATGTTCCTTCCGATGCCGATTTTGGGCGGCGACGTATTATACATGCAGCACTTAAGCGCGATCGTTGATTGTTGTAGGCATCGTAAAACTTTCCTTTTGCTAAGTAGTGAGCTAGTCTATCAGTACCGGGGTTGCAGGTTCGATTTCCGCCAGAGACTCTGGTCTCCTGCAGACAAGCAAAAAGCTTCGGGATTTAGTGTAGGAAGAATAAAAAAAAAAAAAAAAGTGACCATTTGTGTACCATTTACAAATGGTTACTTTTTTTTTTTAATATGTTTCTTTGGCTTCCGAGGGAAAAATCTCAATTATTGACTGCGACAAATGTAGAAAATCGTTCCTAATTATTCTGTAATACATATTTAAAAATAATAATAGATGTCAATATAAATATGTGTGTGTGTGTGTGTGTGTATGTTAATAACCCTGTAGGAAATGTCACTAGTGAATCAGTACTGATTCCCTATTGACACTGTACTAGTGTCTACTAGTACTAGTACTGTACTAGTGACTTATTATACCCCCGACAATGCATTTTTGCTATAGACATTTAACATATGCGTGTCATTGGAAATCCACTACTGACACCGGTACTATTGAGTAGGTAGTTCTTTTGTGGCCATATGTAGACATTGTCACCAAAGATTCACAGGTGCATTTTAGCAATTCTAGTCTACACTTTTGGTACTTTATTGAAATAGACGTCGTTAATGAAACTTTTGTTAACATATGATGTGTTATTAAAAAAATTAAGGAATTCAGCCGTTTTATATATTAAAAGTAAATAAGGTAAATTTCAGCCTCTTACATAGTATTAAAAAAAATAAATTAAATTTCATCATAAATTCATAACAGCCGTTTTAAATATTAAATAAAGTAAATAAGGTACACTTCAGCCTTTTAAATAGTATTTAAAAAAATAAAATTAAAGTTAAATATAAATTTGTATTTTAAGAAATATTAATTTTCTTTGCTCGATGAATCGTTTTCAAATTCAATTTTTTCAATATTTTTTGATTTGCTTCGACCCATTTGCTTAAAATTTTTTTTGTTTTTTGTTTTTGTTTTTAATATGTTTTTTCTTTACCCACTTACAACTACAATTAATGTTGGGAGAATTCCAAATAATTGTAGCGGAAAATGTAAGAAAAGATAAAAACTCATCACTGATTTGATGGTTGGTATTTTGTTTAAGCTTTGATATCGTTGCAAAGAAGACTTTTTGAGTGTTTGTAGGTAATTCTCATTCCCTCTGTAGTTTTGTTTGCTGATAGCTTTGGCTTTTCTAAAATTATTTAGGAGAACGTTTCCTGATGATCTGGCCTAAGCAACCAGTGAAATGCGCAGAGGAACAGCTTATCCTCCAACAATAAATTTCAGTATTTTTTATCAATTATTTAAAAAAGAGAATTAAGCACAACAAACAAAATCTTTTAATACATTTAAGTTCATTATTACATTTTTGCCTGTCTTATCTATAGAACATAAGGAAAAAATTTATTTTTATACATACATATGTGTATTAATTTCACAATAAAGTCAAATACTTACGTATGGATCTGAATGTGTTGCCAAAATGCCATCAAATTCCTTGAGCTTTTCTTCTGTGTTAATCGGAAAAATTTCAATAGGATTAGTAGTAACTGCATTTGGTTTTACTATTTTATCTAGTAGAACCTTGTGTTCCGCCAAAATGTCCAGCAATGTGTTATGTCGCTTTTCAGCAGCATCTGTGATAATAAAGTTAATACATATATAAAAAACTCGCAAAGTCAGCATTCAAAAATGTAAAACAGTAACGATATTACTAGTGATTGAAAACACAAAAGCTTAACTATCAACTTGAATGGCAGAAATTATTAATTGTTTAAAAAATGGAGTATTTTAAATTTTTGTTTTAAGGTGCATAGAAAAATCATGTGATTTTCAAAACAAAACTGATAATAAATTGTTTTTTTTTGTTATAAGTTTATTTTTTGAATACATTAGTTTAATTATCAAGAGACATTTTTTCAACAAACCTTTCGACAAAACTGTTGACTGGGAGTCACTTGCCCCCAGGTTTCCTTCAGGGATGATAAACATAGGAATACATGACCTTAATTTCTGTCCGGATTGATTTTTAGTATTGATGCCACTATAGCTTTTGCAATGCCAGTTCTATGCCTGTTTTCAATACAGTTTGCCTGGAGTGCTTCCTGAATTCCTAATAATTTTCATATTTCCTATAACAAATACAGATTTGTAAAAAAAATAATTATTGTTATTTGTTATATATGTACGTACATGTGTATAAATTTAAGTACTAACTTGTATTGAAGGTAGTTTTTCGGTTTGATATAAATTGTCTGCATACAAAACGTCTCCCGAAACAATCTAATATGTCTGCAGTTGGGCGATATCGTTGTTGAAAGTCACTTCGGAAGGACATTCTTTCGCATCTGCTGGTGGAGTTCTGGCAAATCCAAAATATCTTGGGGCGAAGCATCGTAAACAAACTCTAAGCCAATGGGCCGCGTGAATAAAAAGGTAGCTATAGCTTACACTTGACATTTTAAAGTTTAAACTAGTTTTGAGGTGAACAAAAATTTTAGTTAAAGCTAGTACTTTATACTGACTAGTAGAAACTAGTTTTCCCAGCGTTGACTCAAAAAAAGTGTGAATAAAAAGTAGTGAATGCTTTAAATGACTAGTTTATGCTTTAGTTTTTGGAAGTATATGATTCAGGTGCTTGAGTTTGTGATTTGTTTTTATATTTAAAAAAAAAGAGTTAATTAGAACAAGTATGACGAATTTATGAACGTTCGCCAAAGAAAAGAATACCGCATTGGAACACACTCTCATCCAACCGATTATTTCAATTTATATAGATTTCGGAAAGAAAACGTAAAATGGTTAGCGGAACACTTTTTGGAGGAAACAAATGAAAACAGAGGAGCCTTGCTGTCGCAAATTAAAAGGATGGGAATTTTTCTCCGTTTCCTTAGCGATCCCGGTTTTCAAATCAGAGCTGATTTAATAGTAAAATTTTCCAGCTTTTACTTCCCCTTTTCAGCACTAGCTATATAGCACTAGCAAAGAGTTATTCATACTTTTTGCAGTTTAAACTTTTCAGCATAGGTAGTACTGAAAAGTTAAAGCTAGTGCTAATACTTAGTACTATGTAGTATAAACTGCCTTTTTATTCACTCGACCCACTGTGACAATTTATTGTTGATGTTGGAACAGTTTCTATAGAAAACAATATTAACATTATTAGTTTATTTGATTTATTAAATTATTTTAATTTTATATTTATAAAATTCTGCGCACTAGTTTCCTATTATTTCTAATAAATTCTTAGCTTTACCACGACGCATCAACCACTTTTTATATTTTTTCCTTTTTGCTTTTCAATACAAGACAGATTAACACAAACTGACATTTAAAGATCTTTTTATCATGTGGCAATGTGTTGCTATGGTAGTAGTTAGTTTATATGAAAGATATCGAATTTTCTATCCCTTTCAGATAACAATCAAATAGAAGAATCTTTTTTTTACTTGTCACATCTATTTAAACTTTTGTTATTTTATTTTGCACTTGTACATTTTATTTTTGTTGACATCAATTGTTCATATTTATTTATACATACACATGTACATACATATATGAACTTATGCATGTAAGTAGAATCTACATTGTAGATCATGTTTATTTGGAAACATTTTTATGTATGTACGTAAGTTTATGCCTGGGTAGTGACAAAGTTGGTTTTTCTGCTGTCTTTTTAAATTATTTTTGTTTTACTTTAGTGGCAAAGAATGTTTAATAAATTTGTCTTTTATTTGCATATGCATATGCTTTTCTTTCCAATAACACTTTAATATTTTTTTCCCGTGCACTTAAGAATTTTAAAAATAAAATGAAACACAAACTTATCTTTTATTTCTAATATGATATCAACTGTTGAATAATTCAATTCAATTCAATTTATTTGATTTTTATAATATTTACATTTCATTTAATTTATATACCTACATTTTAAAGAGTTTAAGATTTTTATCTTTTTCTGCTTAATTAATAAAATTTAACAATGTTTTATAATTTATGTACATATATACAAAAGATTCTATTGGAGGTAAAAATTTAGCAAAAACCTATTTGACAATTTTTTTTATTTTTAATAAAACAACTTAACCTAACCTAACCTACTTACAATCCTAACTACGATGAGCGAGCTCATTAATATTAATAGAGCTCAGGCATCTGGTATTAAAATTTTCAGTGAGTCTTATTATCTTTTCTTTAACTAATTCTATACCCGCAAGAGAATGAAGTCGCTCTGTAGAAAAGAACCATGGAAGATTATAAATTAATTTCAGTAACTTATTTTGCGATATTTGCAATTTTTGTAAATGACAGTTCGAACTTGTCGACCAAACAGGAGCTGCATAGAAAATAACAGCATGGAAAATAGACTTTAAAATTAATTGTTTATTGCTAATGCTCAGTCTTGAATTTCTATTAATAAAGGGATATAATATTCGAGTTAGTACTTTTACCTTATTTATTATATACGGTATGTGGTCTTTAAATTTCATTTAAGGGTCAAGCATAACACCTAGATATTTAACTTTTTGTTCCCAATGAATAGAATTGTTGTCAAACATAATACAATTCTGTGGTAGAAAACAATCTTTGCGTTTTCTAGTAAAATATATTGCCTGAGTTTTATCAGAGTTTAACATAATTTTCCATTTGTTAAAATACGAATACAATTCTATTAAGGCCCTTTGAAGATTAGTAATTACATCTGTAGCCAAAATTTCGGAGCTGAGGACCGCTGTGTCATCAGCAAAAATTGACATAGTACAGTAGTTTAATTAGGGAAAATCGGCAAGAGCCTTGCGGACAACTTGCTGTAAGAGAAACACATTGAGAAGAGTATGAACCGATATGAACTTTAAAAGTTCGAAGATGGAGAAAACTCTGAATAATCTTTGTAAGCTGTATGGGAATGTTAAAGTTTATCATTTTAAAAACAAGACCGTCATGCCATACTGAGTCAAAGGCTGCTTTGACATCGAGTAAGACCATGCCTCTACTGTTGAATAGTAATTGAAAAAAGTTCAGGGCTTATGAGAAAGTTTTCTGTAAAACTTTCTATGCCTGTTCCAATATTGAAGGTTTTTTTGGCTAGAAGAAAGACAACGTAATTGCGTATTTATACCGTTTTTTACTTATAATTACTTACCTGTATCAATAAATGTATAATAATTGAGTTCGCTGGTTTTGCAAGGCAGCATCATGGCCTTGTTTTCACCGAAAAACGTTTTTATAATTTTATAATCACTTATTTTTTCCGATTAACTAACGCTTGCTGACAAAAAAATTATGTGGGAAAAATTTTATTTTTTTATAAACACACACTGTTTACTTTGACAATAAATGTTTGCTCATTTAGAGAATGAGTTTTAAAGCAAACAAAAATTATGGTATTAAAGATAACTGTTGTGTGCAACCTATATTATGATATTTATTATAAAGTTTAATACATAGATGTATATTATAGTAGCAAACATTTCACATAATTTAATATGTTTAGCTAGATCAGAAACTATAATAAATGTATTAGGGTAAACATATTAGGCTAATATGTAGGGTATTCATTCGGTTCCAATTAATTACTACCCGATTAACTGATCGGTTAATTTAAAATTGGCTATTTTCGATTAACGATTAAACAGGTTAATTTATGTCGATTAACCGATAGAACAAAATGTTTAGTTTTTTGTAGTAATATAGCATGTTTTTTTGTGTTTTTAATTATTTGTTTCGTCTCATATATAACACGCATGGGTTAAGAAAATATTTTTTTAATACAAACAAAGAGTTAAAAATTTAAACAAATTAAAACAGGAATCTAATGGCATAATGGAAGATTTTATACATTTAGAAAAATCGAGGAAAGTGACTGAGAAATTAGATATTCTGTATTATGGGTTGCTTTCGATATCTCCAACGTCTGCGGTAAGTGAAAGAATTTTTTCCAATTCAAGTTTTATCAAAACTAATGAAAAGAATCGCTTAAATACTAAACATTTTTACCAAATTATTTTTCTAAAAGATTTTTTTAATTAAACTATGGAAATAAATAATAAAATTATCCCACAGTTTATTTTTAATTAATACATAATATTTATGCACAAAAAAAATTAAAAATTGTCTTTAATCACTAACTTCATAGAGTCAAGC
The DNA here is from genome assembly GCA_943735925.1 of Pollenia amentaria. Classification (NCBI taxonomy): domain Eukaryota; kingdom Metazoa; phylum Arthropoda; class Insecta; order Diptera; family Polleniidae; genus Pollenia; species Pollenia amentaria. The sequence goes on along the minus strand of OX031007.1, from coordinate 128,213,444 downwards.
AAAAAATTTATTGATTTTGCACCTATTACCAAAATGATTATATTGATTACTAAAAATTGTAAAAATTTAAAATTAAGATTTTTTTCAATAAATGATATTTTTAATTTTAATTACAAACACTATCAAAAAACTTTGCCATTTGAATCAATGCGTTAAATAATTTAATAAAATATAGCTCAGATTTTCATAATTCCCAACAACAATTCTACAAGCTTAAATTATTTTATTTTAAGCGAAAAAGCAATTAAGATTTTTTATTATTTAATTTATATTTTAATTAAAAATCTATTTTAAAACATCTTAAATGTTAATAAAGTCCAAATTATATTATTAATTTTTTTTTTCATCTAAAAAGATAATAGATTCAATTATCACATTAATAAGATTGAAATACTTTCAAACAATTTTTTTAATTGATCAAAAACTACTGAAAATATTTTCTGTATGTATTAATTAAAAATTATGTGTTACATATTTATAAATTCTTTTTTTGTTTCCTCGTTTTAGTTCAAGAATTGTTATGTTTGTTATGTTTTTTTTTTTTTTTTTTTTTTACTAATAAGCTTCAAATGACAAATAATCTATTAATTTTTATTTATGGAAATGACTTAATTTATAAACAAAACTTTAATAATCGGTTAAACGAGCAATTAAAAAATTAACCAATTATTAACCGATTAAACCAAAACCTCGGTTAATTAGTCGACCGATTAACCGATTAAAGAAAAAGCCCGATTAAATGAATACCCTACTAATATGAATAAAAATGGTCGTAGTGACCACTCATTAATTATGTTTTTTCTCTGCGTGTGTACGTCGATAAACCAGCAACAATTCAAGAGCTTAAGGATGAGATAATTCGACACATTAACGGCAAATAACCTCAATTATTCCTCACCGTCATAGAAAATTTGGACCATCGGATGGAAGTGTGCCACCGAGTTCGCGGCGGCTATTTGACCGGTATTTTGTTCCATACATAATTGAACCATACCAATATTATCATAATAAAAAAACTTGACAATAATTTCCTAAATAATTTGTTTTAATCTATACATATATATAAAAGTGAATGTATGTTTGTATATATATATCGCTCATTTCGTGCAAGACCGTCACAACTCAAAATTTGAAACTTTACAGGAGAGCCTTTTTAAGATTCCAACCTATTATTATTTATTTTATTATGTTATTTTATACTAGCTTAACCCGGTGCGCTTCGCTACACTGGCAAAAAAAAAATTTGTCCTGTAAAGGTTGATAGCTCTTGTGTTCAGATATATGGTATTTAATATGTCTTCTATGAGGGGTACTGCTCCTACTCTGTCTACCCCGCACATTTTTATATTGAAATTTATAGTTTACTATAATAGTAGCTTTAACCACGTTTGAAGACTCTCCCTTTAACAGTTCTTCAGTTGAGCGATATTTAATGTATGCATCCTATGGGAGGTATTTCCCCCCCTGCGCCTACCCGCTTTATTTTTATTTTCAAAAGTGTAGTATACCATAAGAGTGACTTTTAGAAAGTTTGAACATTCTCACTATTACAGTTCTTAAGATATGCGATGTTAAACATTGGCGTCCTATGGGGTATTCCTATACCCCCGCTGCTATTTTATTTCAATTCCTACTACAAAAAGTTCAGCAAAATGCGTGCAGCGGCTCTTAAGATATGCGATAATTAATATTGGCATCCTATGGGGGGTACCAATTCCCCTGCCCCTATCGAAAAAATAAGTAGCCTATTTTATTTTTAGGGCTCACGTGATGTTACTGTAAAAATTTCAGGAAAATCGGTTCAGTATAATATTGGCATCCTATGGGGGGTACCGATTTCCCTGCCCCTATCGAAAAAATAAGTAGCCTATTTTATTTTTAGGGCTCACGTGATGTTACTGTAAAAATTTCAGGAAAATCGGTTCAGTATAATATTGGCATCCTATGGGGGTACCAATTCCCCTGCCCCTATCGAAAAAATAAGTAGCCTATTTTATTTTTAGGGCTCACGTGATGTTACTGTAAAAATTTCAGGAAAATCGGTTCAGTATAATATTGGCATCCTCTGGGGGGTACCAATTCCCCTGCCCCTATCGAAAAAATAAGTAGCCTATTTTATTTTTAGGGCTCACGTGATGTTACTGTAAAAATTTCAGGAAAATCGGTTCAGTATAATATTGGCATCCTATGGGGGGTACCAATTCCCCTGCCCCTATCGAAAAAATAAGTAGCCTATTTTATTTTTAGGGCTCACGTGATGTTACTGTAAAAATTTCAGGAAAATCGGTTCAGTATAATATTGGCATCCTATGGGGGGTACCAATTCCCCTGCCCCTATCGAAAAAATAAGTAGCCTATTTTATTTTTAGGGCTCACGTGATGTTACTGTAAAAATTTCAGGAAAATCGGTTCAGTATAATATTGGCATCCTATGGGGGGTACCAATTCCCCTGCCCCTATCGAAAAAATAAGTAGCCTATTTTGTTTTTAGGGCTCACGTGATGTTACTGTAAAAATTTCAGGAAAATCGGTTCAGTAGTTTCGGAGTCTATAAAGCGACAAACATACAAACATACAAACACACATAATTCATTTTTATATATATAGCAAGGTTGGATACCGAAACGAATTTCGGTATCGGTATCGGTATCGGTATTAAACTTTTTTTTATTTCGGTATCGGTATCGGTATCGGTTTCTTAATTATAACGGTATCGGTATACCGGTATAAAAACTTTTATATCGGTATTACAGTTAAATGAACAAACCTACGAAAAAAGTTAAAAAAAAGAATTATAAATTATATATTATATATTATAAATACATATATACATATGTTTATGCATTCTATTTTATTTTTTCATTTCGACTAAAAATATTAGGTACATATCGGTATTTCTCTGAAATGGTCCACCGTGACTTAAAAAATCAAAGCGCTCGCATAATTTTTTTCAAGGAAAAAATTAAGTTGGATTAATTTTGTAGTATATATTTATTTTTTATTTTTCAGTTTTGAATGAAAGTTTAATTTTTTTGTTAAAAACTTCTGAAAATATATGTAAAATTACTAAAATATGTATGAAGGTAAAAAGTGTCACGTGCGTAATTTATAATTTATTTTTTTCTTCGCCAACCCATGCATAGTTGCTTTTGAACAAAACATGATTATAAAGGCCCATTACTAACCTTTATAAAAACATTTTTTCCGAAATAAAAACCTCCTACAATTCACTTACTTTCGCACTTTTTCTTACGGTCCTAAAAGGCACTTCTATTTTTGTCACGTGAGTAAGTCAACTTTGATTTCATGGCATTTGGGTACCCAGTGCTCAATTTACCATTATATATACTTTTTGGAAAGAACTCATCACAAACAATGTAACGATTCTAGAATTCATTCTAAAATTCCAATCCACTTCTATTTTTTTAATATTCAAACACAATAAAACGCGTACAAATGTCGCGTGCATAACCAGAGAAAAACCCATATAGAGATGATTAAATGTCATAGAAAAAAAGAAAAAAGTTATTTAAACAATTCATATTGTATAAAAGATAAACCTTATATTTATGTACTTATATTATAAGCAAAAATCGAAAATAAAAATTATTTTTAAATACCGAAACGATTATACCGGTAGAATACCGGTATTAAGGGAAACGGTATACGTATACCGGTATTTTATGCAAAAAACTAATTTCGGTATCGGTATCAATACCGGTATTCAATTTAAACGGTATTTAAACGGTATTGGTATCGGTATCGGTATCGGTAGCCAACCTTGATATATAGATACAGTTATAAAATCAAATGTTTCTTTTTTGCTACAAAAAAAAACCACATGTACAAGAGGAATGCCAAACACAAACTGAAATGTGACCTTGTTGATGTTAATTGCTCAAGTTTGTTACGAGAGGTCATAGCGTCAAAAGCATCTGTATTACCGTTATTTTTTCGATAATTCTCTCCGTTCTTAGATCAATTTGTAGAGATTTAAGAGAAGAACATTTCTGCATTACTAACTCGAAAATGCCAAACTTTGAGTTGTGACGGTCTTGCACGAAATGAGCGATATATATATATATATTTGTGCTTTATAGGACGCCAAACCACTCGACCGATCATCCTGAAATTTTCGCAGAATATAACTGTGACCCTGGAAGAGACATTACGCTATATAAAGTTGAGATTGGACAAAGGGGCGATGCCACGCCCATACAACCTAAAATTTAAAATCGTTATATCTTAGGCATTTTTTGGCATAGGATGGTGATATTTGGTTCATATAGTGTTAGTATGAATCGAAATAAGCGCCATGGAAAAAGAGGGCGGAGCCACGCCCTTTTATAGAAAAAGTAAAAACCACCACATTTCATAAACTACTGAACCGATCGTCATCAACTTTCCACAGTCTGCCTTGAGTTACTGAACTTTAAGCTATATAAAGATGTGGTTGGAAAAAGGGGCGATGCCACGCCCATACAACCTAAAATTTAAAATCGTTATATCTTAGGCATTTTTTGGCATAGGATGGTGATATTTGGTACATATGGCGTTGGTATAAATCGAAATAAGCGCCATGGAAAAAGTGGGCGGAGCCACGCCCTTTTATAGAAAAAGTAAAAACCACCATATTTAATAAACTACTGAACCGATCGTCATCAAATTTCCACAGTCTGCCTTGAGTTACTGAGCTTTAAGCTATATAAAAATGTGGTTGGAAATAGGGGCGATGCCACGCCCATACAACCTAAAATTTAAAATCGTTATATCTTAGGCATTTTTTTGGCATAGGATGGTTATATTTGGTACATATGGTGTAAGTATGAATCGAAATAAGCGCCATGGAAAAAGAGGGCGGAACCACGCCCTTTTATAGAAAAAGTAAAAACCACCATATTTAATAAACTACTGAACCGATCGTCATCAAATTTCCACAGTCTGCCTTGAGTTACTGAACTTTAAGCTATATAAAGATGTGGTTGGAAAAAGGGGCGGTGCCACGCCCATACAACCCAAAACATAAAATCCTCATATCTTAGCCACTATTTGGGGTTGGATGATGATATTTGGTATATATGGTATTGTTATTAATAGAAACACGTTGCACGAACAAAGTGGGAGGGGCCACGCCCCTTTATGTCGATTATATCTAATTAACTACTGAACCAATCGTCATCAAATTCTTACAGTAGGCTGTTGTTATGAATTAATGAGCCCTAGGCGGTGGCACGCCTAAGAAACTCAAAATTTATAATCCTCTTATCTTCGATACTTTTTCACGTATGTACGTGTTGGGAGAAGAAAGATAGCTGCAGGGGAAGTGCTACCCCCCATAGGACGCCAATGTTTAATATCGCATATCGTTAGAACTGTTATAGTGAGAATGTTCAAACTTGGTATTAGTCACTCTTATGGAAAACTTCACCTTTAAAAATATAAATTAAGGGGGTAGGCGCAGGGCGAGTAATACCCCTCATAGGAAGCATATATTTAATATCGCGTAACTGAAAAACTATTACAGCGAGAGTCTTCAAATGTGGTTAAATCCACTATTATGATAAGCTATAAATTTCAAAATAAAAATGGGTGGGGTAGACGAAGGAGGAGCAATACCCTTCATAGGACGAAAATATTAAATAATTCATATCTGAAGATAAAAGTCTTCAAGCTTTGTAGGACCCACTCTTATGGTAAACTACACCTTTTAAAATAAAAATATAATATATGAAAGAAAAAGTGTATGTTTATTTATTTTCTACAGACTCCTAAGCTACAGAGCCGATTTTCCTGAAAGTTTAACAGTAATTTCCTGATTACTCGGCGCTTAACATAGGCTATTAATATATTTTAATCAAGTAGGCGTGGCAACAACCATACAATAATAATATGAATAACTTTATATCTGGAGGACGGTTACAATAAGAGTTTTCCAATATGAAACAAATAACTTCGTTATCAATACACGACATCTGCCAAAAAGTCAGCTGGATTAGACAAGCGGGCGTGGCACCTCCCACTCAATTGCAATCAAGATTTCTACGTATTTGAAGTACTGTAATAGTGAAAGTATTCCAATTTTGTACAAATAGCTTAGATAATAACCCACAACATATTTCAAAAGGTAGTTTTAATGGGAAAAGTAGGCATGGCACTTCCCATACGAAGACACTTAAAATTTCTGTATATCATCTGTTGAACGGTTACTATAAAATCGTTCAAATTTAGTCCAAGAAGCTTTACTTTTCAAAAAAAATTTACCAATTTTATTTCGATGGGGGTAGCAAAGTGTACCGGGTTAAGCTAGTAATATATATCGCTCATTTCGTGCAAGACCGTCACAACTCAAAATTTGGCATTTTCGAGTTAGTAATGCAGAAATGTTCTTCTCTTAAATCTCTACAAATTGATCTAAGAACGGAGAGAATTATCGAAAAAATAACGGTAATACAGATGCTTGTGACGCTATAACCTCTCGTAACAAACTTGAGCAATTGGCATCAACAATGTCAAATTTCAGTTTGTGTTTGGTATTCCTCTTGTACATGTGGTTTTCTTTGTAGCAAAAAAGAAACATTTGATTTTATAACTGTATTTTAGTGAAAGAGAAGGTGAGAAATAATAGGTTGGAATCTTAAAAAGGCTCTCCTGCAAAGTTTCAAATTTTGAGTTGTGACGGTCTTGCACGAAATGAGCGATATAATAAAAATATAAAATATTAGTATTGTGGTTATTTTATTGAACTGTTAATGGTTTTTAATCCAAATTTAGATATTTTTAATTAGGTTTAAGTTCATTGAATTTAATTTTCATTAAATTATTTTTTTGAAGACAGGAATTTTTACAACATGAAATTAATTAAAATGTTATTGATAATTTTTCATTCTTGACTGCGCTCTGATTCGAACCCAGGCTTTCACGGACAGGTTGCCCATACTAGTTTAGATTGTAACCACACAATCTCGTCAGTGGGGTTTGCCGTTTTACTCACTCGGCTATTGAAACCGAATGACGTCAATAGTCAAACATCAATCCTTAAACCAAATGGTATTTCATTTTGGTAGATCGAAATTTAGAACTTCTAAGGTGTTTGCCATCGAATGACATTAAAACTTCTTAAGTCGGCGATGACAAACAATTGGAATCTTGCCCGATGAAACAAAATTATCAGCCACAGTGCGGCGGTGCGAAATGGGACCCCAGGAATATGGCCCAAAATTAAGATTGGCCCCAAAGCAATTTAAGGGCAATTTTTTTTTGTTTCATTTTGATTTTGTTGCGTTTTTTCGTTGGGGTGTTTTTTAATTTAAGTGAAATTTATAATTTAAAAAAATTATTAAATTAACAATTTTTACTTTGGTACAATTTTTCATTTAGTAACACTTATAGTGCATTTACACCTACACCATAAATACGTTATAAGTTGTTTATGATGATAAACTAGTTTAAGAAACTTGTTTATCCATACAAATTATAAACACGTTTGTAACTAGCTTTTGAGATAAACTAGTTGCAAACAACCAGTTTTTGTTAATGCAACTCTGTTCTTTTCAAATTTTGTTCTGGCAACGCTAGTGATATTTGACATTTCATAAAAAAAAAAATTAAGTTAAAAAAGTTTGCGTTAAAAAAAGGAACACATCAAGAAAAAGTTTAAAAAAATTAATTGAAAATTGTTTTATATAATATGAATAACGAAAATAAAAGGTATGTTTATCGTATGTATAAATGTACGTGCACCAACGTTTTTAAGTTTTTTTTACTGAAGTCAGCTGTTTTGTGACACGGCTGTTAAACTGTTAACTGTCAAAACTGCTGATGTAAACGATATACATAGTTTATGAAAGTAGTTTACGATCATAAACTAGTTTGAAAATTACAAGTGTAAATGCACTATTAATGCAAATTTTACAGAAATGAAAATGACCCTAAATATTAAAAAAAAACTTTGCAGTACTTTTAAAGAAAAAGTAAAATCAATTAAAAAATATAATATAATATTCCTGGACTTATACTTTTTTAATTTTATTATTAGAATGTGAAATTCTAGCGGAAATGGGAAACCGCAGGTTTATTTTCCGCCAAATGTCCTTGTAAAATTAAGTTTGCTTACATATCCGTTTTAATAAATACCTTCATTATTTATGACCTCAAATATTTTAAAAGCCTTTTTTAGCTAATAAAAAGTCCACACAGATATACAAACGCCAACTCTTTTACATTCTTGCACTTAATATTTTATAGTTTTTGTTTTTTAAAAAACAATAACAAAAACATAACAACATATTTGAAAAAAAAATCCAAGAATATGATTCATAACACACCCACCATTTAAGCAACAAAAAACAATAAAATTTCATAAAAACAACAACAACAAAAAAGGCAAAGAACAACAACAGATACCCACTCAGCAGGATGTGTGAATAAAATTTTTGCACAAAAAAGTAAATAAATACTTACGCAAACAGGCATGTTTATACAAATAAGAATATTAAAATACCAATATCGCCAACAGGTACAAAAAACAAATATTTAGCAAAATAAGAGCAGGTTATTTTATAACCCAGCAAACAATTATTTCATTTCTTTTTCAGTTCTCTTTAATTCAAGTACGGCTTGCAATGGGAATAAATATTATCAAATTCGCTGTGAATCATTAATTAAATAACAATGGGTTATCTGAGACTGATATTAATTAAAAATTATTATTTTTTGTATGAGTCAAGAAATTAATAATATGAACTAAACGTTTAATTCTATTGATTAAAAGTTAAATTCACTTGATCAAATTTAATTAAAACTTATTTAATTTTTGATTAAAGCTTTTATTGGTAAAAAATTGTTTCTGTGTATGTATATGTAAATATATCTATTTTGTGCAAAGCCCACTTTTCCACTACACCCCACATTTTATCGGATGCTGTGTATTGATCGTTAATTTCTGTCCACAATTGCTTGCTGTGTAACAACAAAATCATCACTGCCACCTATTAGCATTATAACACACACGCATAAAACAAAAGCTATAAGTCACAATCATAAAAATATGAAAATGTAGGATTTAAAAGTCTTATAACTTTTATGTTGCATCAATGCCTTTAACAAAGAACAGCACAAATTTAAAAACACAAAAGGAGCAAAGTTGATTTTATGTGGAAGAACCGACATGTTTAGAAATCGGTATGATGAAAATAAGTTAAGTATATTTTTTATTTCTTTGTCGTTGCTACAATATAGAAATAACAACAAGATACTTAATTTGTTTTTTTTTTTTTTTTTTTTTTTTTTTTAATTCTAAGACTTAATGCTTTTCACACTTAATACCGCAAAAATTGTTGGCATTAAGAAAAATTTACTCTAGAGTCCTATTAGGAAATAACATAATGTTACACGAACATGCATTTTTCATTATTCGCTTATTAAGTCATTTGACTCCAAAGAATTTTATTATTAGAAAAGAAATTCTGGAATACAGGGAAATAATAATTCTAAAAGATGGAAGACATTTTTTTTTTAAATTTTACATAATTTTTTTCTTTTTAGATAATGTTTAATCTTAACAGCCATGAACCTTAATTTATTTTTTTTGTTCAGAACAATATTAAATAGAGTGCGAAATCGGAATGACGTATTAGTGCCCATGTTGTGCGTATCCTTCTTGGGGAGTACCTAACTGCACAGAAAAAACTACAATGGCGATCTCTTGCTAGCGTTGGTTTATTGGCGCAGAAGTATATATTAACAAATGTTAGGTTAGGGATTGATGTGTTCCCGTAACTAAACGCTGATTTCAGCTTACTAGCAAATGTCCCTGTATGGTAGTGCTAACTCAATAGAAATTGTTTTGTAGTTAAGGTAAGATAGTAAAAGAAGTATAGTCCAGAAATTTGTGTCTTTAACTATTTAATGAATTACTTTAATGAACCGAAATAGAATTGTATCTACGTCTGGTTACTTAGCGATGTCAGCCACACAAATAAATTGGTTAAAATATAAAAAATATCTTAGTGCCCATTGCACAGAAAATATTCCGCTTAGTACACAGGAGAACGTGGATCTCGCTATTGTTAATTTTGACAGTTATCTCAAACTAGCTGTTCAACATTCCAGCATAACACTCAAAAAAACCAAAAACAAAATCATATATTCTACAGATGTCGAGCGTCTCTTGACTGAAAAAAGGAGAGTTCGAAGAAAGTGGCAATTGCACAGATTCCCCCAACTTAAGACTTTATTAAAAGAGTGCACAAAAAGGCTAAGAAAAATACTGCAGTCTCATATAACGGCTTCCCTGGAAAAATATCTTAAGGAACTTGATGCAACTCCACAATCAGACTACTCATTATGGCGTGCAGCTAGAAATCTCAAAAGGCCAGTTATTTCTAAACCACCATTAAGAAACTTTAATGGAAGTTGTGCAAGAAATGACATTGAAAAAGGAAATCTGTTTGTTCATCATCTGAAAAATAATAAATCTCACGATATAGAAGTCGAGTTACTGCCTGTAAATGTTAGAGCAGCTATTCCCCTAAGATTCGAGTTTAGAGAAATCGAAAAGGCTATTTGTGATATAAACACCAAGAAGGCACCCGGTATTAATAAGATCAGTAATAAAATGATTTTGGAGCTACCAAGTATAGCAAAGAAAATTATTCTTTTTATTTTTAATGCTATTTTACGCCTTTAATACTACCCTCAAGAATGGAAGGGTTCCTTAGCAACCACGATACCAAAGCCAGGAAAGGATCACACAACAGTTGAGTAATACAGGCCTATTAGCTTATTATCTAATATCTCAAAGCTATTTGAGAAACTACCAGCCTTTGAAGAAAAAAATATGGCTCAGCACTCTTCATCGATGTGTCTCCAGCTTTTGATAAAGGCTGGCATGAAGGTTAACTACTGAAATTGCAGCAAAACTTACCTACAAACATACACAAGCTGTTAGAAAGCTACTTAGTCGGTCGTCAATTTATTATTAAAGAAGGCGAATTTTTAAGTTCTCCTCAGCCAATTAACGCTGGAGTCCCACAAGGCAACTTTCTTTATTTATATTTCGGACATGCCAACAAACAGCTATACCCAAATTTAAACATTTGCGGACGATAAAGCTTTACTAAGCGTACACAAAACCTGTCATGAAAACCTGGCATATCGTTGCTTGCAGGATCATACATTTGATCTGGAAAGGTGGTTAAAACAATGGAGGATAAAGATCAATGAGAAAAAAAGCGCACATATAACATTCACATTGCGTCGGGAAACACGCTACCCTATTAAAATAAATAATCAAATAATACCCCAACACTCGCATGTAAAATACCTCGGTATACATCTAGATCGGTGCTTAACGTGGAAATGGCATGTAGAAGCTAAATTAACTCAAATGAAACTAAAAGAAATTCAAACTCATTGGCTTATTGGAAGAAATTCTGCTCTTAGTCTCGATTGCAAACTTCTTCTTTACAACTCTATCTTAAAGCCAATTTGGTGCTACGGTATACAGTTATGGGTCACTGTCTCGGCTTCTTACATCGAAAAAATTCAAAGGCGCCAAAATAAACTTCTTCGAATAATCACAGCCGCCCCCTGGTACGTCAAAAACTCAAATATCTCCTTGTGGATGCGCCATTAGTAAAAACAATGATAACGAAATATGCAGTAAAATATTTAAAAAGGCTGGAACTGCACCCAAATCCATTAGCTAGAAATATTTTAAATTATGGCGGCCACACTCGCTTAAGAAGAAGAGATACTGCAGCACTCACCCAATCAGATGAGCGATAAACACCAACGTATGTGAACAGAAACCGTGATGACGAAATCTTTTTTGTCTGGCACTGGCAGGACATAAAGCAAATATTAGGATAAGATTTGATTAATTATTGTTAGTTCATATTTAATATATGAAGATTCAATAAATAAATACTGAAAAAAAAACTATTTACTTGTTTCCAGGGCCGTAGCCACAAAATTCCTTAGCTCGTTTTGCCAAAAAGATCCTTGAAACACTAGGACAAGTTGCCTTAAAAATTAAGCGATTGATTTTCTATATTGTTTCAGATTGTTGCAAAGAATATTTGGAAAATCGTAAATGAAAAGGTACACTTTTGAACAACGAACGAAAATAATTATTTAACTTGATAATCGACTATCAATTGTAAGCGTATTGTATTCCAAGAGCAATATAGATATTATGGTTGGACTATAACAATGCTAATATTTACATGAAACCATATTATGGCTATATATGATCATAATATGGTTAAAGTTAATTATACTTTGCCCTAAATATATTATGACAATATGAACCACAATTTCGTCAAAATATAAAACAAAATTTTACATAAAAAAAAATTATTAATGGAACTTGTATCGTTTTGGATTAAAGAGTACAGTGAGAACTTCTTGCATCAAAAACATTTGAAATAAAATATTCCATCGTTTCTCGAAATGTGGGAAAAAAGTGTGTCTGTAACTCATATCGAAAACTAACAAAAGATACTACGTCGTTACGTTATAATATGTCATAATATTCCACTCGAAGCCGATATGAAATTGCAGATGTTGTGAACGCCAGCCAAACATACGTTGACGGCGACCAAATTTGACTAAAATTTAAAAATTTTCAACAACGGCGGCGAAAAAAAAACCTTCGGCTATACCAAAAGATGTAAAGTGCATCTTTGAAAACATTCGATTATTTTTCAAAAATGTTAAAACCAAATTTTTTCTCACCACGTTTTTATGCGTGACTTTATTTGACAGTTCAAAGCGGGAAGTTTCTCACAAAAAATTTTTTTTTTTCAGTATATTGGCGAGAAATTTCCTTACGCGATAGCTATTACTCGCCAAAAATGTTACAGACGCTGTAAAGTGAGAAAAACAGCTGGTTATTTCAATTTATGGCATTTTTGTTTCATTTCTCACATTTCAATCGAAAAGTTTCTCGCCGCGGGAGTTACAGAACATGGGCACAGGTACTTTAAATATGACGACAAGGTATTTGAACAGAGGAAAGGTATGCCTATGGGATCTCCTGCTTCACCCGTAATCGCAGATATAGTGATGTAGGAACTTCTAGACGTCACTATTGATAATTTAAAGATGAAGCCGAAAATTTTAACAAAATATGTGGACGATATATTTGGAATAATAAAAAAAGATTATGTTGAAAGGACTTTAAAAGTTCTCAACGATTTCCAAAGACAAATTCAATTTACGATTGAAATGGAATAAGACAATAAATTACCATATTTAGACACTATGGTACATAGAATAGGAAACGTCGGCTAGGTAGATTGGTATCAAAAGCCAGTGGCCTCAGGAAGGTTACTAAACTTCCACTCTAAGCACTCACGGAGAATAGCTTTCCATAAACAAAACGTTATAAAAATTAACAATATATTAGGTATGAATGACTTTCCGAGAAAAACAATTAAGAATTTGACCAAATACGTAAAACTAAAAGCATTTTAAAACCACAAAATAAACCACAAAAAGTGAACAAATCCATTACATATGTCCCTGGTTTGTCGGAAAGATTAAAACATTCAGACATTTATGACAAAGATAACTATGAATAAGCTCTGCGAACAAATGACACAATTAACAAATTATATAGCAATACTTAATCTAGATTAGCAAAAGAGGACAAGTCAACATGGTTTACAAAATAACGCGTAAAGGTTTATATTGGCACAACCAAATCCAAATTAAAAACTATGATTTCATCGCACAAATCGGACATAAAGGCGGTAAACCAGTCATTGGAACAAAAAACTGCACTGGCAGCCCACTGTGCATTGAGTGGACATCAGCCAGATTTTGAAAATGTAGAAGTATTGGTACAATATAATAATTACAATAGAAGATATACACTTGAAATGCTGCACATTACAAACTTACCACAGTAGAAGCAATTTAACTACAAAAGAGACAATGAGAACGTATCTCAGATTTTCAAACACACCATAAACAAATATAGATATAAATGACAAAACAACACTAGCAATCCAAAGCTTACAGTGAACAGTGACAACAAGAATTTTTAATTTGTTTTTTATTAAATAAAGCTAGATTTACACGATTGAAGTTTTTTTTAAGTCTTATCAAAATTTTGAACATTTAATTTGATGTTCTATTTACACGTTTCAAAAATTTGATCAAAATATTCTTTCAATGTATTTCAAAATCTTTTGATTAACATTTTATCAAAATTTGTTAAAGCTAATCTACACTATTGGTAAACTTTATACATTGAAAGTATTGACTTTGGTCTTGTTTAAAAGATCAAGATCATCGATATGCAATATTGTGCTTGAAGTCTGCGCTGCATTAAAGCGTACTTCAACCATTTCGATAAACAGTCTTAAGCTAGATTTACACGATTGAAGTTATTTTTAAGTCTTATCAAAATTTTGAAAATGTATTTTGATGTTCTATATACACGTTTCAAAAATTTGATCAAAATATTCTTTCAAAATATATTTCAAAATCTTTTGATAAAAATTTGATCAAACTTTGTTGAAGCTTATTTACACTATTGGTAAACTTTTTATATTGAAAATATTGACTGTGATCAGCTGTTTTGCTTCTTTTGTGATATAATTTATTATTATAAAAATTAATTTATTATTATAAAAAAAAAAAACAAGTTAGAGTGCTATATTCGGCTGTGCCGACTCTTTGATACCCTCCACCGACAGGAGTGGGCTCTATATGCTAAATACATATACATTATTAACTACTCTTCACAAAAACGAACGTCAGCATTGAACATAATTGCGGTTTAGACCTGAATTAAATTATTGACCGACAATAAGAAAATTTTATGCGTTTCTTGTTAGAACTTTAAACTGACTTGAGTAAAGTATTATGATTCGTAATAGTTTTAGCCGAACTAAAATAATTTTTAGGAGCCTAATTTGTATTGAGGCCCTATGCTCCTTATAGGATCGATGGGAACATATATATATATAATTTGTATTAAACCTATGGTAAATTATGGACCAATACAGCAGTGTAATTAGTTTTAGCATTAAAAGTACGAATTCGTGAAAAAATGTATGTCGTTCCGTGCATTATTCCACCATTTATGTTAGTTTTTGTTTCAAAATTTTTTATGTTGGTGGTTCCACATTTTGATTCATAGTTCTGATCCTACTGAACTGATGTTGCTGGATTTCAATCCCAAACTGTTTAAGATAACTACAAGCAATTTGAGAACAAGTTTGTTCTTTTCTTTTGCGTTTTTCGAAAGTGAGCGTGTTTTCAACGGACGGACAGAAGGGCAGCCAGACGGACATGGCTAAATCGACTTAGAACTACTCAAGGAGCCAGAATGACAAACTTAGTATACCCTCATTCACCACAGTGATGGTGGAGGGTATAAAAACAATTAATTAGCATGGACGACGACACAATCATTATAGCATCAACATTATTAATATTGGAGGAAGAAGTAGCTGATAATAATGCAAAAAAAAAGAAGACAGCAAAAGGAACATCGGGTTCGACCTTTTCTTTTGGAAATTAATGGTATGTATGTCTCTTTTAGGGAGCGATTGAAAAGGAATGATCCCGACCTATACAAAAACTTTGTGCTAATGTCACCAGACTATTTTGATTATTTGCTTAATCTCGTCACCCCATCAATAGAAAAGGCCAATACTAATATGCGGGAATCTATATGCCCCGGAGAACGCCTGGCAATTACTTTGAGATTCTTAGAATCTGATGTTATTGTTTAAAAGATCAAGATCATCGATATGCAATATTGTGCCTGAAGTCTGCGCTGCATTATGTAAAGTATTGAAAGATGAATTTTTAAAGGTAAAACCGAATTTTTTAAATAAAAAAACATATCAAAAATAATATCTATTGGTGCAGATGCCAGCAACAGAGGAGGAATGGGAGAGTATTTCCCAAAGTATAAATATGTATTGATATGTATTGAATCAAAAGAATGAACATGCTGTCAAAGTATTTATAGCTATCAAAATTGCCAGTTGCGATTTTGATGCTTTTTTACACGACATCAATAAAATCTTCAAAAGTTTTGTTCAATAAATTTTGATCAATAAATTTTGAAGAAATTTTGCTGTTTACACGAGTTTGAAAAATTTTGAAGAAAATTTCAACCGTGTAAATCTAGCTTAAGTATGTTTTTATTGTTATTTATTGTTTGGTGTTTTTTTTTGTCTAATAATTTATAAACAATAAATTTGTGAATATATTTCTGATTAGATTCCCTCAAGATGAGCAACGGAGTTGCCTCGAAATATTGGGTACAAAAATAAAAATATTAAAAATTTAAATCAAAAATTTTTTTTTAAATAATAAATGAGGGGAACCAAATATAAACTACAACAACAACAAAAAAGGTCAACAATACATACTGTTAACAATTTTACATAATTTGGTCAAAGTTACCAATAATACAAAGCCAGATCAACAATAAAAAAATCAATACCTGAGGAAGTTGGAAAATCCCAACGAAACGTAGGAAAGACATTGACAAAATGAGATAAATCTTGAAAGCCTGTTTATAGGTAACTATAAGGAAAATATTAAAAAAAGAATCATAAAAAAGATCGATTTAAAAATAATAATTATAACCATAGTCGGGCCGAATTAACAATAATATGTTAACTATGTTATGGTTATTTATTTCAGTTATATGTCAATTTGACTGTTGAGTTTTTTTACTTCTAATTATTATTGTGGTATTTTATTGAACTGTTAATGGTATTTAATCCAAATTTCTATATTTTTAATTAGGCTTAAGTTCATTGAATTAAATTTTCATTAAGTTATTTTTATGAAGACAGAATTTTAACAACATGAAATTAATTAAAATTTATTGATAATTTTTCATTCTTGACTGCGCTGCAAATTGAACCCAGGCTTTTACGGACAGGTTGCCCTGACTTGTTTCGATTGTAACCAGACAATCTCTTCGGAGTTCAAGTTATAATATTATTTTGTATCAAACTTGAGTGACAGTTACATATTTCATCGGTCAAAGACAACCACAAAATATGTTGTGGTTGTCTGACAAAAATTAGCGGCTGCACTATAGGACAAACACAAATTTAAGTAAAATGCCACTTATGAATCATGATCGCTTTTCTATATCCCACTTTATATGCCACTTAATCTTATTCACAGAGAAGTTAACTGTTTCCATTTGCAATTTTATGTTTTCAAATTAATAACAAGGTCCAACACACAAAAAAAAAGATAAACGAGTTTCGGCCTTTTAAAAGTTTACATCTGAAACTAACTAACGCAAACAGTTTTTTTTTTTGTCTCTTCGTAAAGTCAATCTGTTTGTCTTTTGGACAATTCAAAATCACGAACAAGATCATGAAATTCCCCTTCGAAAAAAAGTGTTATTTATTAAATTCTCCTTAAGATGGAGCATATAGTGATACGTGGCTGGCCTTTAAAGCGCGATGCTGGCAGCGAACTTTGTGAAAAACAGAGAAAAACATGTAATTTCTGAACAAGAATTAAAAAATTCAAAACACAAAATATAGCATAATTAATTTTTTTGTGGGCCGACTTAATTGTAATTATCCATTTTGCAAGCCTATTAAGTGTTCCTTATTCACAATAATAAATAAATATATTATTTGGTATCGCATAAGCAAGTTATAGCCTGAGAAAAATATTTTTTAAATAAATAAAGAAGTTATGACTTTTTCAATTTGAAACTCTAAAAAACACGTTTGTCACTACATTTTCCGCTATAAAATCACTTTACGAAGTAACCTAAAAAAACTAAAGCCATTTTCTGTCTCTATGGACTCCAACAAAATGAAATTGGTACATAAGAACTCCTGAATAATTTTAGTGTATCACAGTGTAATCGTGCGATTTTTTGCAATCAAAAATAACCCTTAAAACAGGGATGTATGTAGTTGAAATTTTCGGCGAAAATATTTGTCATGAAATTCTTCTATAGGTCTCCTTGTACAGGGAGGCAGAATTTTTTACTTTTTATTTGTATATTATAGGGAAACTTTTTACAATTGGATTTGAAAAATGAAGTCCATTTTCAGATTCGCACTTACGTGCTCTTTAAAACATATTTTCCCTAAGTTTTTGGAAAATTTCGGGTGTAGTTATTTTTGTTCGATTGTATAGTTATTTATAATTAATTCCCCAAGTGTTCTTCATAAAATGCTGAAAAAAAACGTAGAAAAATTAGTAATTAGTATTGTGGTCATTTAATTAAATAATATGCTTTTTAATCCAAATTTCTTATATTTTAATCAGGCTAAAGTGCATTACATTTAATTTTCATTGAATTATTTTTATGAAGAGGGCGGGTCGATTTAAAAATCGCCCAAGGGACAAGGAAAATCATATTCTAGGGATCAAAAAATAAGAAACTTTGCCCAATGAATAATATGAATTCTGATGTTCCTTATTTTGACCCAAAGGTCAAATTTTGAAAAATCCAACCTAGTGTACATATTTGTTATCTATTTTTTCTTAAGGAAAATTTGCCAGGAAAACATCTGTCAAGTTGCTTGGTTACGTATGAGTATTATTTAATTCCAATTTGTTAACATTTAGAAGCCATGTGGTGCAACTAATTAATTAAACTTTTAAAAAAGCAATAAGCAATAAAATAATACTTTTTGTAATAGTAGGGTTTTTTCTGAAGAAAGTCATGTCCAATTAGACTTTTTTCTAAATTTCTTGGCTTGTTGTAGAAAAGAGTGCCTTTTTGTAAAAAAAAAAAAATTGTTTTTTATAATTACTCTAATTTTCTTGAAAAAATGTGGTGAAAGTTTACGGACTTTTGAAAAAAGTTACTTTTTTTTAAGGAAATAGTCACTTTTAGTGAAAAAAATTTCACTTTTTGTGAAAAAAGACACTTTTAGTGAGCAATATGTGATGGCCGTACGTATGTTAAATCATCGGGATGCATTGTTGGCATTGTTGACATAACCGTTGTTCCTTGCTCTTCAATCACCATCACAAATGCATCGACTGTTAGTCTTCTCTGATTATGTTGATCGTGCATAAGCTCTTTGAGACGTGACTTTTTTCACAATAAGTCACATTTTGTTCACTAAAAGTGTTTTCACTAAAAGTGAATATTTCCTAAAAAAAAGTAACTTTTTTCAAAAGTCCGTAAACTTTCACCACATTTTTTCAAGAAAGTAAGAGCAATTATAAAAATAAATTTTTTTTTACAAAAAGTCACTCTATTCTACAACAAGCCAAGAATTTAAGTTAAAGCCTTATTTTACATGACCTCTTCAGAAAAAATCCCTACTTTTGAAAAAAGTCTTATTTTTTCGCTTGTTGCTGTTTTAAAAGTTTGATTTTTTGTTGTATTCCTGGAAAATATTAAAGGAATAAGACTATTAAAATATGAAAGTTTTTTAAATTGTAATTTGACTTAGAATACAAATTCGAATTAATATAAAAATTTATAATAAATGTTTAAATACTGGTATTAACAATTGAATTGGGCGCTAATAGGTTAAATCACATTTCTCTATTTAAGCGGCAAATCATTTTATGTATTTTTTATGGCTAAAAAAAATCCAAAAACTTTAAAATACAAAAAAAACAAGTACACTTACAATGTAATTTTGTATAATAAAACAAAGTACATACTCTACTTGAGTTTTGCTAATTTGTACCTTTTTTCAATATTTGTTTATTGAATCTTCATATTTTAAATATGAACTACCAATAATTAATCAAATCTTATCCTAATACTTTATTTTATGTCCTGCCAGTGCTAGACAAAAAATTTCGTCATTACGGTTTCTGTTCACATATTTAGGTGTTTATCGCTCTTTTGATTGGGTGAGTGCTGCAGTGTCTCTTCTCCTTAAGCGAGTGTGGCCGCCGTAATTTAAAATATTTCGAGCTAATGGATTTGGGTGCGGTTCCAGCCTTTTTAAATATTTTACTGCATATTTCGTTATCATAGTTTTTACTAATGGCACATTGAGATCCTTGTGGTTATATGAGTTTTTGACGTACCAGGGAGCGGCTGTGATTATTCGAAAAAGTTTATTTTGCCGCGTTTGAATTTGTTCGATGTTAGAAGCCGAGGCAGTGCCCCATAACTGAATACCGTAGCACCAAATTTTAAAAGATTGGTTTATTAGTTGTAGCACATGGCGTATGCATGTCAATAAATTGCAATTAAATAATACTCATACGTAACCAAGTAACTTGACAGATCTTTTCCTTGCAATTTTTTCTTAAAAAAAAAATAGATAACAATTGTGTACACAAGGGCGGGTCGATTTAAAAATCGCCCAAGTGACAAGGGTGGGTCGGCCCTCCAAAGTTACCCAGCAAAAACTTAACTTATAATGCTACTTTTAATGACTTCCTGAATTCATTACTGTGTAGCTGTATTCGACACTTTTTGCATTATGAAATATATATTAAATACTAACTTTGTTATTACATCTTAAATAAGTCATAATTATACATAACAAAAGAATACTTTAATATAATGATTGAAATAAGTTATTATTATATGATTTTAACGAATTATTTGAATCGATTTGCAATATATTCCATTAATATTTGTTAGATATACGGTAATATTTTAAAATTTTAAGAATCATTTCGATGTGAAATAGATGGAAAATCGAAAAATCAATAAAATGTATGTAAATATATATGTACATAAATATTATCCAAAATTACCCCCACATTATATTTTTGTAATTAGAATACTAGTAGTTCGGAGTGGTTTTGAATCCGTATTTTTATTTCGATCGATTTTATTTTGCCTTCTTCAGACTTTGATCGATTTTTGTAATTCCGACAAATTTTAATTTTGTTATTTTTAAGTTAGCTGTGGCAATATTGTGCAAACCCAAACAAAAACTTTTTTTAATTAAAAAATTATAAGTGATTTCATTCCGAGCAAGTTTATGGGTTTTATGTTTCTGAAGAAGCTTTCTCGGAATTAAAAAACACTTTCGATCGAAATTGATTTCTATGACATGCTCGTATATTAACATATATTAATAAACACATTGTTATTACAGTGTTAGAGCTCTTTATTAAATATTTTCTTAGGTTTCGAAAAAATTATTATAAAAATTCCATAAGATTTCACAGCAATTTTAATTAGTGTGTTTTAACCTTTTTGAAAGTTCTTATTTCTTTTGTCTTTTGGTAACTACATATTTTTATAAAACTTTTAAGTATAAAAGAAAGGCATTATTTTTAAGGTTGCAATTGGCCAAATTATAAAGGATTACTTTTGGGACATCGCGAACAAAAATAAGTACTTTTTCTAGTAGAAAAAAAAGTAGTATTTTCCTCAAGTTCTCATTAATATTCTGCTTATTTTTTAAGCAGAGTTTTTGCTGGGTAGTGGGGGTCGGTCATACATTTACATTCGATTGGGGCACTTTAAATGTGTCCAAGAGGGATTTTTCAAAATTTGACCTTTGGGTCAAAAAAAGATACATCAGAATTAATTTTAGAGGTATGGGTCCTTGTACAAAGTTTCTTATTTTGATCCCTAGAAAACGATTTTCATTGTCACTTGGGCCATTTTTTTGCGTCGACCCGCCCTTCTATATGCCCTTCACCATTGCGCAAATATATAAATAATTCAACTTTGTACCGCGCCCCCTTGTCCAATCTTGCCCATATTTTGTCGGATGTTGTGAAATGATAACAACGATGCTTGCACCTAATTTGGAAACTTCTGCTCTTACCGTTCTCCAGATATACAGAAGTCTATAATGTCCTTGTATGGGACGTGCCACGCCCACTCGTCCAATTCCGCCCAAATTTTGTCAGATGTTGTGAATTGATAAACATGATGCTTGTAACTAATTTGGAAACTTTTAAGCCTGCTGTTCTCCAGATATACATTAAAATAAAATAAAAAAAAAAACAAAAAGGAATTTTTGTGTAAAAGTAGAGGCAGACATGGTTTTTTGCTCATATCTTAGCTACTTGTGGACCGATCAGTTGGAATGTCAATAGCAAAGAATTCCGGACTGTATGTGGCATAAATATATATATCTATCAATTCCCCATCCTATCTGGTGTCTTCGGAAAACCAATTTCAACGGACAGACAGATAGACGGACAGACAGACGGATATCATTTAATCAACTTCGCTACTTATAAGGACCTAGAATATATATACTTTATAGAATAGAAATAATAAAAGGGATGACTAACTTATATGTATATACCCGTTTACCTTCGGTGAAGGGTATACAAAAAAAATAATTTCAAAAAGTTATAAGGAATTCCAACCATATAGCACATTCTGCGCTACCCTGTGTAGAAGATTTTTTTTATGAGGCAAATTTGGTCATTCATGCTCACATGGTATGGGCGCTATGTGAAATAATATCTCGTTTTCTCTGACTTTGTAAACGAAACAATCTTTATATACTGAGAATATTTTAACCCAATTTGATCTACTCAAATTGTTTTGTATGGTCCATATTATATTAGGGACAGGGGATACTGTGTTATAACCATTATCTCGGGACAGAAAAGAAAGTAATATGTAACTAGGTCGTTTATAGACCGAGATATAGAGATTAATTGGTAAACAGTAGAGGCAGTTATGGTTTTTTGCTTAAATCTCAGCCATTTGTAGACCGACCTGGCTGAATTTTAAATACAAACTATTCCGGACTATATTAGATATAAAACAACCAAGTTATAATCTTATCAGGGTTCTTAGGAAAGCCCATTCAAACATGCACATGGACCGACGAACATAATTTAATTAACTTCGCTACTAACTATGTATACTTAATTACTTTGATAATTGAATCAATTATTTTTTTAGGTGAAAGAAAATTAGAAATATAATTTTGATTTAATTACCATTTTTGTTGTTTTGAAATAAGTTTTAAGTTAAAATATTAATTAAATAACAAAAAATCTTAATTGACTTCTTTCGTTTAAAATAAAATAATTTAAACATGTGGAATTGTTGCAGGAAATTGTCAATATTTATTTAAATATATTAACACATTGTTTGAAATGGCAAAGTTTTTTGATAATTTTTTTAATTAATATTAAAAATATCATTTATTGAAAATATTTTTTCAAATGTTTAAATTTTTAGTAATCATATATAGACTTCCCGACGACTGCAGTGTATTTTAAGCGGAGGTTCTGGGGGTTCTCAGGGCCATGGTAGAGGTAGGGGCTAACATTGCCAAGGGCTCGGAGGTCACTATATATGTGGACAGCCAGGTGGCTCTTAGGGCCTTGATGGGATGTTATGTGAACTCCAGGCTAGTGGACGATTGCAGGAGGGCTCTAGGAGGAATCTTAGGGAATTATGTTGTGAGGCTCTGCTGGGTACCGGGTCACTGCAACATCACCGGCAACGAGATAACTGATGATTTGGCAAGACTGGGCTCGGAAATGGAGGATCCTGATGGTTTGCAGGTGGTCAGGCCTCCAATGGGCTTCTACTTTGGGAGAATTAGGGAATGGATTCTGAGCGGGACTAATCGGGCTTGGCGAAGCCGAACGGACTGCCGAGTATCGCGCACGCTGTGGCCGATGCTTAGTAGGTCAAATTCGGACACGCTGCTGGCTATGCGTAGGGCTTGCGTCAGGACCATGATAGGTATTATCACGGGCCACTGTATGATAGGCAGAATGGCGGTGAGAATGGGGTCTGGCTTATCGGATATATGTAGGCTGTGTGAGGACCCAGAGGAGTTGGAGACAGTTGAGCACTTTCTGTGCCACTGTCCCAGGCTACAGAACAGCAGGCTGAGGTGGCTAGGTAGAAGATTCCTGCACGAATTGGGCGATGTCTCGGGCTGCGGGCTCGAGAAATTGACGGGATTCGTAATGGGAATGACCTGGCTGCGCGGCAGGAGGCTGGGGACTGGAAACATGTAGGGCAGTTTTCCTGTTTGGTAGTGTTGTTTCCTTCATTGTTCTGTCCGATTTCTTATCTACCACTATCTTTCTTTCCTGTGCTTTCACCATTTACCTCTACTATGTCACCCTATATTTCTTTCTCTTCTTTCCTTCTTTCTTTCACTAATTCAGGCGTCACAATGGACCCTATTAGTGTCTGGGTGAGGGTGTGAAGTTTGCTTCACACCAGCCTTTCTAACCTAACCTAACCTAACCTAGTAATCAATATAATCATTTTGGTAATAGGTGCAAAATCAACAACTTTGGTGATTGGAGGAATTTAATAATTTTTTCTGTGTATAAGATCAATTTTATAATAATCACATATGGGATGACAGCATTTTATAAACCCTTTTCGCCTGTAGTAGAAGGCTTAATACGAACCTGTTTTATTTTAATAAATATTTTTTTTAAGCTCTAATTTGATTTCTAAGCAATAAAATATCGGTCTTTCACAAAAATATTCACCAATTCAGTTTCCAAACGATGTGATTATTAAAATGCTTAGTTATTTTGCAACCAGATTTTTATCCAGTTTAAAGAATTTCGATAAAAGATTCATAAATAACAATAATTTTCTAATTTTCTAAAGAAATTATGCTGGGGTACCTGGATACCGCTGTATTGAATAACATAAATGTTGTTGTTGTGTTATTCCTTCTACTAGGAAAATATCCAATTATTTAAATCGTTCATTTTTGCAGCTTTCCATTTAATAATTCCACAAGATTTCTGTGATTTTCGCAACAATGAACTTGAGAAATAACAATCGAAATGTGTCGCTTAGTAAAAGAAGAAGGATAAGAATATAAAATTAGTACCAAGAACGGGAAGTAAGGGGGTATTATAAATACGAAATTCATTGATAAAAAGGTTTACGTGAACATTTCATTCATCTAATAACTAACACATATGCACAAGCAAGAGCTTTACTACGAATGAGAGCTTTTATTGTAAAAAGCTTTTGTCCTTTAACGGTAGAACGAAGAAGTAGTTGGTGCTGAAAACAATTTTGTATTGTGGTTGTTGTTGTTATTCCTGTTATAAAACACTCGTGTAGCATTTAGTTAAAATTACGATTTGACTGAAATCGTTCGTTTTTTTCTGTTGGCCACTTGTTGGAGTTGTTAGTCGTATTACATTTACACGCATACAACAGTAAATTCATGCACTTACACAAAATCGTTTAACGGCGCGCTGTTTTCTACGTATGTGTTAGTGAATTGCAACAACATCAATATTGTTCGAGCGTAGAGGCATTGTTTTTTTTTTTTTTTTTTTTTTGTTGGTTTATAAAAGTCTTCGCATTTAACGACCGACAAAGCATTGTTCAACAAGTGTCGCTAACGGTAACATCCAACTAACTAACGCTTTAATAACGGTAACGAAAAATTATACGGGTGTGCGAGAAATTCAGAACTACCGAATAACAATTTAACGGTTTAAGCAATTTGTTCAATAATTTATAAGAAATAAATTTTTTGTTATAAAAATTTCAATCATATAAAGTGAGGAATTAAGAAAAAAAAAGTGTACATTTGAAATAAATTTTTAAAAGTGAGTTTTACTAAATATTATAAGCATTTCATTTATTGCAATCAACTGTGAAAACTTAATTGTTTTAATTTTAGAATTTTGTAATAATTTAAAACTAAAATTATTTTAAATTTAATTTCAAATAAAATACCTACATAAATATTTAAAACTTTCAACTGAATTTAAACTATTAATGTGAAAAATACACAATAGTTATATCTATAAAACACAAAAAAAAAGTGACGAGATATAAAAATAATTTTCATATTAAAAAAAATTATCCTTTTTTAGTTTATGAATTTTAATATTTTCGCTGAAAGCCAACAATTCCGCGAACCATGCAGCGTTATTTATTTATGGAAATTAGAACTATTTTTATATTTAAATGATAATTTGCTGTTTGTTATATCAGCTATCAGTAGTTTCTCCAAATCTCTAAAATTCTTGGATATTTTATTTAAATAAAAAAAACCCTTAACCTAAAAAAATTTTTTTTTTTAATAAGATTTCTTTATGACGTGCTTAATTCCCAATTTTTACTTGTGATAAACTCACTGAAATTTATTGTTGAGTTGCTATGCGCATTTTACTGGGTGCTTGGGCCAGATCGTCAGGAAACCTTTTTCCAAAGGTTTTAGAAAAGCTAAAAATATTTTACAAATAAAACTGCAAAGTGAATAAGAATTTGAAACACTCAGGTTTTCTTGTAACAGTATCTTTTTGCCCACTTACAACTACAATTCGAGTCGGAAAAAACCAGCTAATTGTAGGGGAATATAAGAAAATATAAAATCACTGTTTATTGTTGTTGTTTGGTTTAAGCTTCGATATTGTTGCAAGTTAAACTTGAGTGTCTATAATTCTTTTTCGCTTTATAGTTTTATTTGCATAATATTTTTAGTTTTTCTATAGCATTTGGAAAAAGGTTTCCTGACGGTTTGGCCTAAGCAACCAGTGAAATGCGCATAGAAACTGGTATTCCCTAAACAATAAATTTCAGTGTTTTTATCAAAAATAAAAATTGGGAATTTAGCACGTCATAAAGACATTTTATTAAAAATACATTTTTTATTTTTAAAAATAACTTTTGAAAATAAGTTTTTCAAAACAAGCAAGAAAAAACAAGAACCTTCGCAAAAATCTAAAAATGCTCATACATTGTCCAAATGCTCTTTCCCCTTTATTTTGGGAGAAAAAAGGAGTAATTTGTCTAAATCTCGGAGTTTTATGAAATGTCGTCTGCAATTTTTAACATCAATATTCCACTTAGATTATTTTTTTAAGCGCAGCAATAAAGTCCATCCCTTGTATAGGGAAAAATTTAGTTTTCTGCATTAAATTAGAGGAAATCGAGGTTTATTTTCTCTTATCTCAGGCATTCATAGACCGATCTATCTGAAGTTGAATAGCAACCTGTACCAAATTATATGTGATTTACATATGTGTTTAATAGCCTAAGCCCTAAGATATCTGGGATCTTTGCAAAGTTGATTCAACCGTACTGACAGACAGACGTATACGCTTAAATCAACTTCCTTACTCATAAGAATCCAAAATATTAATACTTTATGGGATCTGTGATCAGAATTGTAGTAATTGCAAACGGAATGATATAACTGTTGCAAAGCGTATAACAGCAGTGTAACTTCTAGTAGTTTGAATACCAGTTTCAATATTAACGAGAAATTTAAACAAGAGTTAAGTCAGCCAGCAAACTGTTCGCTGTTTTTTAAAACATATTAGAAGTCACTCTATTTGTATAACCCTCACTGATGGTCAAAAAGGATATATTTATCTTTGTCATTCCGTTTGTAATTTCTACAATATTGATCCTAGACCCTTTAAAGTATATATATTTTCTGGATCCTTATGAGAACAGCAGTTTGAATTACTATGTCCATCTATCTGTTGAAATGGGCTTTTCGAATACCCCAGATATGATGAGAACTAGGTGTTTGTATATTTATGTGCCATATAGCCCAGAATTGTGTGCTATTAAAACGCAGCCTGATCGGTCTATAAAAGGCTGAGATATGAGAAAAAAAACCACGACTGCCTCTAATTCCACCCTTAACTCCCTTGTTGTTGTTCTTACTTGTTTCATGTACTCGTATATCTGGATATCGGTAAGAGCGGTAGAAGCATGTTGATTATCAACACACAACATCCGATTAAATGTGGGCGGGATTGGAGAAGTGGCGTGGCACTTCCTATACAGAGACATTTCAGATATCTGTATATCTGGAAGACGGCAAGATTTTAGAGTTGGTCGAGGCACTTCACACACAATGAAACTATAGATTTTTGTATAGGTATCTGGAGAACGGCATGAGTCGTTTCCATATAAGGTACAATCATCTTGGTTACCAATAGACAACATCCGACAAAAAGTGGGCAGCAGTGGAGATGTGTGCGTGGCATAAAATTAATTTATGTATTTTTAAAACATGATAAGAGAAACATTGTCTAACAAAATGGGCGGGATTAGAGTATTGGTCGTGGCACCTTCCGTACAAGGACATTACTGATTCCTAGATATCTAGAGAATGGCAAGAGCCAAAGTTTCTAAATTAGGAAAAAGCATCTTGGGTATCAATAGAGAAGTGGGCGTGGCATATATTGATTTATATCTAAAGAACGGTATTTATGTAACTTTCTGTTCACTGTCCTGTTTCTCAAAACTGCAAGTTATAATTCCACAAGTAAAATACGTTAAAAAAGCAACAATTTTACAATGTATGTTTTTGTTTCAAATGTATTTTACTTGTATATTTGTAATTTGCAGTTCTGCTAGATCTTTGCGGGATTAGCATAAGAAACAAAATATAAGATTCGAGATAGCTGGATATAGCACTTTTAGGTCTAATAAGTCAGAGCAAGTTAAACGCTCTGTTTGGTGGTTAAATGTGTTTAAACCAACAAATCTTTAACTAAGTAAATGTTTTGTTTTGCTACATACATTGTTATTTCTAAAAAAAACTTAAAGCTGTTAAGTTTAAAAATAGTTTAGCTTTAAGAACAGAATAATGATAAGAACTTGGTTTTTTTAAATCCCTTAAATGCGGCAATTTATTATCTCTAACAAAATTCGCTGTTGTTTAAGATAGTTTTTGAAGATTTTTAGAAAAACTAACCTTTGGATATTTTTAAGACACAATGGAAAAATTACTAATTGGAAAGAATATTTTAGTGATGATATTCCATATAATTTAAATCTTAAATTTTATAGCAATATGGATACGGCAGTTAGATACCACTATTTTAAAGAAATTGATTTGGCTGTTCATTTTATGGATTTACCCAACTGGAAATGCCTATGCTGAAAGAGTATGTTCAGTAATCATCTCTATTAAAACTCGCATTCGAAGTAGAATGCAATATGAACTTCTTGACTCGGTTGAGTGTTCCGGAAGTGAATGGGATTTGAAAAGACGGACAGACGACCTACTCATGAACCCAGAATGTATGTACAGTGCGAGCTCGATTATCGCAACTCGAAAAAAATGTTGTGTGTTGCAATTACCGAAAAGTTGCAATGACCGAGCATTGCTTTTACAACTGGGTGACACCCCGTTTTTTTTTAATAAAAATAACTATATTTTATCGTATATTTTTACATAAACAAATCGAACAGACTTAACTTAAATAAATGTTAAATACAATTTTACAAAATAGAATAAAACCTTTGGTGTTACATGCATTTTTTTTAATTTATCAAATTATTTTAACCTATGTACGCTTTTGAATAAAGAACACGCATAATGAGCAAAATAGAAAAAATATGTACATATGTATTATGGATGCCAAACGGGAAATCCGGGGATTTTTCGGGATTGATAAATCCCGAATCCCGAGATTTATTTAATGAGTCCCGGGATTTTTAACATATCAACTTTTATGTACAAAACTGTTCGTTTTTATTGAATTTTTATACTCTATACAAAAAAATTTTTAAAAATTATATTTGAGTTATATTTTTTATTGCAAATAATTCTTAATTTTGAGTTTAATTTTTGTTTTTGGCACACAGCGAGTATTTTTGTATTTTGCTTAATAAAACCCATTATTTTAAGTAGAAACGATATTTGAAGATTCATATCTCAAGCCATTTTTACAATTATGTTTAGCAAGTTCAGCTTTGGCTTAAGACATAATACCAAAATATAAATGATTATTTTTATGCAAAATATAGAAATCAAGAAATAATTGTTATACATATATCAAGCAAAAAATAAAAATTATTCACGATCCAATTAAAGTTTTATTCAGAAACTAAAGAATAACCCCTGTATTCATAAACGATTATTAAATTTAACAAGCCTTTATTAAGGAAAATTTTCATAAAAAATATCCTGTTTAAACATTTATTAAATTAAATTTTTTGATATAAGTTGATATAATTATAACAATAAAGTCATAATATTGATGAAATAGCTCATATTCCTTCCGGTCCAATAATAGAAAAAAATTGGCTTAAAAAACATACGGTAAATAAAATAATTTTTTTATAAATAAACACTATCTGATGTATTCATAAATAAATTATTTAAACTTGAAATCTGTTTTAAGAAAGACTTGTATAAACATTTTGTTTTAAAATAAATTTCAAACGTACTTAAATTATTGGTTATGAATCTCGACCTCACCCTGGAGGTGCACCGCACTGCAGTCGACAGTTTTTAACTCAGCTATCAAGATCGATGAGGGACTACACTTTGCAGTGTATTAATGTCGTCACAACTTAATTCACATTAAAAATTGAATTGCTGTCAAAAAACCGAAATGAATTGATCTAGAAAAACTAAGAGATACGTATATTTTTTTTAAGCTTTTTTCAGAATCTGATCAGTTTGATCATGGCTGAGGCCAGTGTTATGTATAAAATAAATTGTTTTGTTGTTTTCATTTTTAAAAATTTATGTTATGTATATAAAACCTTTTGAATATTCAAAAAGTGTTGTTTATTAAAAAAAAATGTAGCATCTTAAAGAAACACATTGATCCCGAAAAATCCCGGGATCCCAAATATCCCGGAATCCCGAAAATCGTTGTTGTCTTTAACGTTTAAATCCGCGTCTATTAATAGTCAAAAGAAAATATGTTCGCCATAAATATTTACATAAAAAAAATTTTGGCCCTAATCATGTAAAACGCAACGCCAAAGAATTAAATTTAAAGCACAAACAATGTCATAAATGTTTTATAATTTTGTTGTTGTTGTCATATTTTCTGCTACAGGGATTATATTAACCGAAATTGAATGTGTCCGTTTAGACTATTTCCGTGACCTGTTACAAAGTGTTAAAAAGGTGCCAATTAACCCCCTCCTAAGACATCACCATGTTAAAGTGGTAAGTCTCCTTCATATAAAATGTTAGAACTAGAACCGGACCCTACTATTTCACAGAAAAAATTAAAAATGTTCTCTAATTACCAAATTTATTCCAAATTTATAATATCAAGCAAACAGTTTGTTGAGTTTGTGCCTATTACCAAAATGGTTATATTGATTACTAAAAATTTTAAAATTTTTTTTTTTCAATAAATGATATCTTTAATTTTAATCAAGAAAGTGATCAAAAAACTTTGTCATTTCAAACAATTTGTTAACTTATTTTATTAAATATTGACAATTCCCAACAATTATTCTACAAGTTTAAATTATTTTATTTTAAACGAAAAAAATCAATTAATATTTTTGGATATTTAATTATTAATTTAATTAAAAATTAATTTCAAAACAACTAAAATGTTCTTTAAATCAAAATCATATTTTTAATTTTCTTTCAACTAAAAAAATAATTCATTCAATTATAACATTAATTAAATTTAAATACTTTTTAACCCATTTCTTTAATTGATAAAAAAACTTTTTTCTGTGTACTGTCACGTGACAAGTTTGGTGTTAGTTCCCTTTCCCCTAGGGTAACGATACACCTTTTCACCGATAAGATACCGATACCGATACTCAAGAAAAAATATCGTCGATACCGATACCGATATGAATATAAAATTTCAATTCAAGGTAAAATTAACAAAACTCGAGTAGTAAGAGATTATTAATATTTAAAATTTAATAAGATTTTAAAAACGACGAAATGAATTTAAATTCATGGTAAAATTAATTAATTTTTTAAACAACAAAAAAAAAGTGTAAGAGATTATAAGTGTTCTAAATTAATATTAATATAGTTTTTGTTAAAAAAAAAAAAAAAACAAAGTATGTATGCTCAACTTTTGGGGAGATAATTTCGCGAATCCGCTTGAAGTAGACCTGCAGTAAAAACCCATCACTCAGATGTGACTGAACTCATTTGACAACTTAAGTATTTCTGCGCCATGGTCTTAAATTTTGAGTATAATTTTTCATAGTGCCAGTACACTAGCGGATCTGCGTCTCTAGACAAATTACAAGATCTAAGGTATGTCTAGACTTCTTATTTAGCCGAACGACAGCGTAAGATGGACAGAGGATTATTCTTCTCCAAAATTACTTTTGAGTTTTCACAAACGCTTCAAAAGTCAGTACCTGTAGACTTATCAGAACTTTTACTAGGTATAGGGGTGACCATTTCTTCAATACTTTCGGAATGTTGTCATGTTGAGTAGCGCAGTAAGACGTTTTTTCGATCAGTTGTGTTTGAAATTTTCTAGCCTTGTATCGATGGTAGCGAATTGTAGATAAATAATAGATTTTATTATTCTCTAAACCCTCAAATCTTCAATTCAGAGGTAATGCTGATTAAGTCGCCATTTTTGGGAATCTGAGCTATTCTGCATCTCAGTTTGTTCATTAAGTATTTTCTAATAATGTCCGAAGCTGTTAACTAGCGAAATAGCGTCAGAAAATGTAGCAGTGACTTTGCTTATACATTTTGTAACCCAACAGTTGTAGCGAAGTGATTTTTATTTTCACTAAAATGATTAAAAATTAGCAGAAACTACTGCTGCAGGTCCCTTGGGGACAAAACTTGTCTCTCTGATGTTGATGTAAACAGGATCCACTCCTTTATTGAATCGACCGGTTGGCTGCATGGGAATACCAGCAGCCAGATTTCATAGGACCCATGGGAGACGGCGTGATATGGTAACACAACGGGAACTAACTAATGGACCCACGTGAGCTGTGCTTGATCACGGCTGCCAATGGAACCTAACCTACTGCTGCAGGTCACAGCCAAGCTTTCAATGCGTTTATGCATCAATTCAAAAAGTTGTAGTGCAAAATTGTATTGACAAGTTACACAGAAAACGCGTAAATTGACTATACGTATCGAAAGAATGAATTAGGATTACTTTCCAGTTAAGCATGAATCTCAAAAAAAGGAAAAACGTGTGGTGTGGACCGACCTCCACCTTAAGAATTAAAAGAAACCATTAATTATTCTGTTTGATTTTTTTTTGCTCTTAGTTGTAATGCAAAAAATAAGAATTGAAAGTTAAATGGTTTGTTCAAAAAAACTATAAAAAATTATCGGCGTGTCGACAGTTAAATTTCACCGATACCGATATATCGGCAAACGTGAAGTATCGCCGATATATCGGTATTCCTAAGAGCCCTAGAAATAACTCCATGCAATTCTGTAACACAGAAAAAAGTTTTTTTTTATCAATTAAAAAAATTGTTTAAAAAGTATTTATATTTAATTTATGTGATAATTGAATTAATTTTTAATTGAAAGAAAATTAAAAATTTGATTTAATTAATATTTTAGTTGTTTTCAAATAAATTTTTAATTAAAATATTAATTAAATAACAAAAAATCTTAATTAACTTTTTTCTTTTGAAATACAATAATTTAAACTTGTAGAATTGTTGTTGGGAAATGCCAATATTTAATTATATAACTTAACACACTGTTTGAAATGGCAAAGTTTTTTGATAATTTTTTAATTCAAATTAAAAATATTATTTATTAAAAAAAATATTAAAAATTTTAAAATTTTTAGTAATCAATATAATTAGTTTGGTAATAGGTGCAAAATCAACAAAATGTTTGATTGATATTATGAATTTGGTATAAATTTGGTGATTAGAGAAACTTTGTAATTTTTTCTGTGAATAACCGATCCCCAATTTACCATATATGTCGCCTATAAAGAGGTCTCCCGAAATAAA
Source organism: Pollenia amentaria (assembly GCA_943735925.1). Classification (NCBI taxonomy): domain Eukaryota; kingdom Metazoa; phylum Arthropoda; class Insecta; order Diptera; family Polleniidae; genus Pollenia; species Pollenia amentaria. The sequence continues at coordinate 128,179,864 of OX031007.1, read as the reverse complement.
CATTAAAACGAATACAACGCTTTGCACCACTGTATTGAAATTTGGTCAAATTTAGTTTTCTTAATATCAAGAATCATTCAACCGATTTTCGGGATGGTCGATCCACCACTTACCATTAGTCCAATGTAAAATCCCCTACTAAAAATGACCTTAATACGGCCAAAAATTATACGAATCATGATATTTTATTCAAATTGGTTTTATATGACGAAAACCGCTATAAATCATGAAAATATAAGGTTAGTTATTATAAAGATTATGGTTAATAGTAGTAGACTTAAGAACAAAGGTTGCGTGCTACTTTAATCTATTATAAGAAAATGACACAGTCGTATGCAACAACGACAACTGCAATAAGGCTGAATATTCTCTCTATCTCTAGTTCTCTGGGGTGTGTTACGGTTTAAAAATAGTCTCAATTTCGGATTATTTCAAGTATGAAACGGGATTAAACCAACTTAAAAATTCTAGAATCAGGAACAGTTTGAGATTAATTTTATCTAACTTTAAAGTCAATCAAGTTTTCGGATTATTTTAAGTACGAGGCACTTGAATATTCCGTACTTGAACCAGGCATTCAGTGGTAGTGTTAAAAACAGATTATTTAAATTCTTTTTTTTTTTTGGCAAAACTAATAGATACAAATATATGTGAATCTAAACAGGGCCAAAAAAGGACAAACGAACCAAAGGACCAAGCAACTTTTAATAGTGCCAACAATAGCCCAATTGTGCCATAAATTCCATCACTGGTATGGGCCGCCATTGTGATATGACTAACATATCATAAATTTGTATTAGGAAGTAACTAAGTAATTCATATAACTACAGTGATGCCAACACCCAGAGAAAAAATATGTTTAAATTTGGTCACCTCCAACAAAACTATTTTTAAAGAGAATTGCAAACATATTATGTTTAAATTTAACCATACTTTTGTCACCGACAAACATATTATTGTTAAATTAGTCCTCCATCAAGAAGGCACAATCATATTATGGTTGCCTCCGAACATCTTTCGGTTAGTAATAACTAAAATATGTTTAACATTTATAATAGCATGGTTGATTTTTAACCAAAGCATGTTGCTCTTAGAACAGAGGAAAATACTATTGTTAATTTAAAAACAAATTATTGTCATATTTAACCATAACATGTTTAGAGGCAAACATAATATGGTTGTGGATTCTTGATGGAGGACTAATTTAAAAATTATATGTTTGTCGGTGACAATAATATGGTTAAATTTAAACATAATATGTTTAAAATTTTGTCTAAAAATAGTTTTGTTGGAGGTGACCATATCTAAACATATTTTTTCTCTACGTGAATAGTAGGGAATTTTGCAGGCATTTTTTCGGAAAACTCAAAGCGTAGGGAAAAAGGACGAAAATGAAAATATTACGAAAATATTCGTATTATTTTCATTTAAAAATTTTTATTTCATATTCAAAAGCATTAAAGTACAAATGTAATATTTTACTATGAGCCCTAACAGCCTGCCAATCTTCAACAAGAGCCAAAACCATGTTCGTTTGTATTACGGGGCGCCGAATATTCTGGTTCGCATTTGCGAACTATTCGTTTATTTTTGCTATTTGCATTCGCACTCACATTCGCTTAAATGTATGCGAATAATAAAAAAAGAATATTTAATGAATGAAATTTCTACATAGCCGAGAAAAAACAAGAGAAGAAATAAAATGATATAATTTGGACTTATTCAAAATTTTTTATTTTTCGAATTTATTCTACGAGCTAAATTTCAGTTATGTATTTTATAAAGCTATTTGAAATGGTTCTATTCCTTAAATTTTTTGAAATGACTTTATACACTACCAAACTATTTAATAGAATAAATTCGAAAAATAAAATATTTTGAATATAATAAAGTATTTTATGAAAAAGAAATAATTCCCAGGTTCTATAATTTGGAATTTTTAAAAAAATTTAATGAAAACCTTTAAGGATGTGGAAGGATATATTTTTAAAAGGAGTTTTATATCATCTATTTGTTTAGGGAAACTGAAGTAAATATTGTTTTTAACTTCTACAGAGCCTTCCCTTTTCTTCAGCACCGAGTTTGCTAAAAAATATTAGATACCTACTTATACAGGGTGTCCGCCGGTAAGGTATACTACTTTGTTTCTTTATAATTTTTGATTAAATGAAAGAGAATGGATCTTATATTGATAAATGTTTTATTTAATGTCGGCAATTATGTATGGAATACAATATCAGATAATTGTCCGCATCTTTTAGCCTCAAAAATTTCATTCTCACACATTTCACGCGGTCTTTCATTAATTTCATCACGAGTATTTGGTTTGAGTTGCTCAAGCGTTTCTGGTTTGTTTGCAAAAACTTTGCTTTTCAGATATGCCCACAAAACGAAGTCCGGAGCAGTCATAGTAAAAGTTCTGATAAGTCTACAAGAACTGACCTTTGGAGCGTTTGTGAAAATCTTAAACAAAATTTGGAGAAGAATGATACTCTGTCCATCATACGCTGTGGTTCAGCGAAATAACAAATTAGATCTTGTAATTTGTCTAGAGACACAGATCAGTTTGCTTACTGGCGCAGTTAAATGCTATACCCAAAATTTAAGACCATGGCGCAGAAATGCTTAAGTGGTAAAATGAGTAAAGTCATATCTGATAGGCGATTTTTTTACTGCATACAAAAACAAAATTGGCGGAAAAAATCGTCAAATTGACTTAAATAGATTGTCACAAAAATCGTCAAAGAAACGATAAAACTGATAATGAAAGCAATAACAAAGTCAAAAATATTTTATAATTTTGCTGTTGCTGTCTACGGAAATTCATATTGAAAATTTGTACCCCCTACCACCACAAGTGGTGAATGAGGGTATACTTAGTTTGTCGTTCCGTGTGACACTTTTTTATTATACATCTAAGACCCCATAAAGTCTGGCTCCTGGAGTAATTCTAAGTCGATTCGGCCATCTCCGCCTGTCTGTCCGTCTGTTGAAAACATGCTCACTTTCGAAAAACGCAAAAGAAAACAACAAACTTGGTCTCAAATTTTTTTATCCTAAGCAGTTTGGGATTGAAATCCAGTAACATCGGTTAAGTAGGATCAGAAATATGTATCAAAATGTGGAACCACCAACCAAAAAAAAAAAAATTATAATTTTGATACAAAAAGTAACATATATAGAGGAATAATGCACGGAATCATATGCTGTTAAATTTCATGAAGATCGGCTCATAATTGACCATAGGCCCCATATAAACCCTACTCTCGGAAACCCTTAATAAATAATGCTATCATAATTAAATTCGGTGCGGTACAGTTTTGTAGGACTAAAAATCAAACTGTCTTTTTTTTGAAGATCGGTCCATAATTTACACTAGACCCCACAATTTACACTAAACCCTACTCCCAGAAAACCGTTTACTACGCCTAACACCGTAATTAATAATACTATCATAATAAAATTCAGTACGTATCAGTTTTATGGGACGAGAAATCACACTGCCAAATTTCGTGAAGATAGGTCTATAATTTACCCTAAGCCCGCATATAAGCCCTACTCTCGGAAAACAGTTTATTGCGCCTTAACCCAAATAAAGCCCACTTTGGGACAATAATTAAATTCGCCTAAAACTATAACAGATATAGATATTACGGTAAAATTTCTTCCAACTAAGATTCATATGGTCATTTACCTTAGATCCCATATTAAGCAGCCTTCGGAAATTCACTGTTAACGCTAAAAGTAATTACATTGCTCTAAAAATTTATTCTAATTATTAAAAGATATTGTTTGTTGTGCTTAATTCCCTTTTTTAATAATTGATAAAAAAAATACTGAAATTTATTGTTGGAGGATAAGCTGTTCCTCTGCGCATTTCACTGGTTGCTTAGGCCAGATCATCAGGAAACGTTCTCCTAAATAATTTTAGAAAAGCCAAAGTTATCAGCAAACAAGACTTCAGAGGGAATGAGAATTACCTACAAATACTCAAAAAGTTTTTTTTTGCAACGATATCAAAGCTTAAACAAAATACCAAACAATAAATCAGTGATGAGTTTTATCTTTTCTTACATTTTTATTCTAATTTATTTTTTGTAATACCACAAATCAGTCTTCAAAATTTTGGGATGATTGGTCCATAATTTACCATAGCTCAAATACAAATTACCCTCCTAAAAATCATTTTAAATCGACTAAAACTGTTACGAATCACGATATTCTACTCAAACCAGTTCAAAGTTCTAACAAAAAACGCATAAAATTTTCTTATTGTATGTCAATAATTAATTCGGGTCTAAACCGCAACCAGTTTTTATGCTGACGTTCGTTTTTGTGAAGTTTAATTAATAATATATATGAATTTATGATATATAGCTCACTTCTGTCGGTGGAGGGTATCAAAGATTCGGCACAGCCGAATGTAGCACTCTAACTTGTTTGTATTACAAAAGGTTTTTTATAAAAGAAGAAGCTTTCGTAATAAAGATTGCAATAAATTTCAAGAATGAAATAAATTGAAATTAATTTTTAGAACAATTTTTGCATAAACAAGATTTGCCATTCTAGTTATCGATTACTTTTATATTCTGAGTGCTTATTATTTTTTTTTTTTTAACAAATGCCTTGAAAGAAAAACTTATTGATACCGTAAAAAATTACGAACTTTTTGATAATAAATGCTTACTCCTCTATGAATTCTTATAAATAAATTCTATTAAAATATCAGTTACACCTTCCATTTTTTCAAAATTGTTTTTGTTAAATAAGCATATTAGCACAACAAATGATGAAAAAAAAACATTTGAAGCATAAAACGCATTGCATGTAACTTAAAATTAGAGACGCATGAAATGCAAAAAAAGTATCATAAGCATAAACGCATGGTGTGGACGGACCTTAAGCTTAAGTTTTATAAGCATTTTAGATATATTTTTGATATTTTTAATTTCTGTTCTAGTTAAATTTTAGGCCTAAAAAAACGATTCTATTTGGAATTAATTCGCTGAAAACCTTAATTTTCTTTAGAGTATTTTTTTACCATTCGTTTTCTCCATTCATCATCAAATATTTTCTCGGCTTCCTTCCTTAAGCTTAATATTTCGTTGAATTAATTCCCAGGTAAATTTTTAATGTTTTACCTTCGAATTAAATATAATACCATGAATTTATTTTCATATAAAACTTCAATTATGGCTATTCCAAATTAAATGATATAAAATATATACATTCATTCAATTTGTAATAGAATTCCAAAATAATTAAATTTTTCAAAGGGAATAAAGGAAACTTTATTAAAATTCAATTTGCTAAAGATTAAGGAGGTTATTTTGTAAGTCCCTTTACCTTGTGTTGAGAAGTTGTTCATAAAAAAATTTTGGTTGTTTTTAAAATTTGTGTGGATATCTTTTTTTAAGTCAGGTGAAGTATTTTACAAAATAAGGGTGTATATTTAAACAAGTTTTAATCAGCTAAACAAATTCTATATTCCATAGAAATGAATTCATATGGAATTCATTTTTGTTCTTAAGAAAATAATTTATTCTATAGGAATTGAATGCGAAATTAGTTGTTCTAAAATATTTAATTATTAAATTAATTGTGTAGAGATACTGAAGATGATATCATTCTTTCAAACCAATCTAAAATTGGAAAAATTAAATAAGGAAGAATGGTTTTAACACAACTCGCCCAGGGATTTGGGAAAATAGAATAAAAACCAAAAGAAATAACTAATGGCATGTGAAAGGAGAACTAATCACTTAACTGGTATATTTAGTAAGAACAATAAGGTAGATTTTTTTATTTTGTATTAATTGTATTTTCATAATTTATTTTATATAGCCCTAGAAGGAAGCAAACTGACACCAAAGAAGTCCCGTGATAGGTCTTTGGTAGTAGAGACCGGTTCTAGTGCTAACACTTTATATGAATGGGACCTATCACTTTTACATGGAATTGTCATTGGAGGGGTTCAATTGACACCTTATATCCACCATATGACAAGTCACACATCTATTCTCTATGAACGTGTTTAGTGTTAGTTACTACAATGGAGTATTGTTTCAATATATTGTAGGTTTATTTCAATAAAACAAGTGCTAGAACCTAATTTTAGTACCAAATTTAAAAAAGTCCTAACAAAATGTGTCACATCACCGGTGAATACTGTACTGTAATTCATTACTTTTTCTACCTTTTTGTTCTTAATATGCCAGTTAAATGATTGGTTCTCCTGCCACTGGTCGTAAGTTCCTTCTTTTTGTTCTTGTTCTATTTTCACAAATCCCAGGACCAATATGTTGGAACACTTCACACAAATTTTTTACTTATTAAGGCCGTTTTTGTAAAATGTTCAGTATTCACCGGTGGTGTGATACATTATTTAAAAAAATTTTCTTAAAATGAATTCTAGGACTTTTTTTATTGGAAAAATATCAAGGACTAGCATTGTTGTAATTAACAATTAACACGTTTATATAGAATAGATGTGTGACTGGTCAAATGGTGGCTGTTAGGTATCAATAAACACCCTCCAATGATAACCTCATGTAAAAGTGATAGGTCCCTATCATATAAAGTATATTTATGTACGATTTTTAAAATAAGGTAAATCGATCAATTATTTCATCTAGTCCTCATACAAATGTCCTTCGCGGAATAAGGGGTTTCGACGTCTGACGTCTATGATCAGAACACAATAGAGCTTGAAAGTAAAAATGTTGTTCATTTATTCTCTTAAAATAGGTAATTTGAATTGGTCCAATATGTCTACTAATTAACCAAGCCCACACAATTTTAATAGCAACATATTATGATAAGATTCATGATTGTAGTCAACATATTATGACCAAATATATTCGTAATATTACATCATAATATTTTTCATTTAATCCTAATTTGTTTTTATTACATCCTATTATAATTTATTGTAAATAATCATATTATTATCATGTTAATCATAATAAGTTAAGAAGTAATCATATTATTATCATGTTAATCATAATAATATGTAGATTAAATCTAAAACCGAAAAATATTTTTAATATACATATATTTATGCTTATTTACTTACTGGCAAACATTAACGTAAAACTGTTACAGATATTTCACATCATAATATGATGCAACTTTTAACATAATATTTGTAACTTATTTTTGTCGTTGGTCGCAATTATTTATACATTATTGTATAGAATTTTAATTCTTTTTCTCTAAAACAACACAAATCAATGGGCAATATTTTTGCACCATTTTCAAACAATATTAAAATTTTTTTAACATTGATATTTTATTTTGTGACACTGTACAATTTTTTTTTTCAAAGTACCTACAATTTCTTTACTTTTTAATTTCTTTAAACTTGGGGTTTTAATGGGTATTTTTTTTAAATTGTTTAACCACTAAACAACAAATTATTCGATAGGCAAATGTAAAACAAACGACTCAACTGATGCAAAATTATTTTACAAATGGCGATAACAAAATCTTATTAGAGTAAAGATATTTTGTCTGCATCTGAAACATATTATGAGCACATGTATAGAAAGTTATCATGTTATGGCTATTAAATATCATTAAATGGTTGTGAGGAGTATAATATATTTTTAAAGTTATTTTTCAGTGAACCATACTCAAATTTATAATTGCGATAAACTTTGACATGTTTACAGTAACTATAATATGGTTGATATGAAATGAAAATAACAATATTCGGTGTACGACAACAATATATTGTTACAATAAACATAGTGTAGTTGCCGTAACCATGCCCAACCATATTTTTTCTCTGCGTGCATGCAAATGTTTTAAGAAATACCGGTTTCATACTTAACTTCATGACGTATTTTGCTAACAGTGAAATTAAAAGTGTATCTTTTCTTTTAAATCGACTTAAAAAATGAAAAACGCGATACTTTTGGTACTTTTTACAGCTGGAAATGTTGGTACAGTTTTACCTATGGTACTTTTTCTCTTCTCCATAAATTCGGTATAGAGATAGCATATGGCCCAAATTAAAATAGAGGGTAGTTTCAAAGAGGTAAAAACAGGGAAAAATTGTTAATTTTGATACTTTTTCTCTTTTTAATAAATTTGGTGTACACAATGCAAATGGTCCATATTTAAATGGGGGTAAAAACGACCAATTCGGTATGCATACAAATCATAGCCTACATAAACATACAGTGTACATTCTTAGGGCCTAAAATGAAGAGAAGCTGGTTAGTTTGGTACCCTTTTATCTTTGGTACTTTTTCGCTTTTCGATAAATTTGGTAAAGCACCAGCATCTGGCCCAGATATAAATATAGGGTACATACTTGTTAAGTGAAAAAATGGGGGGAAAATTAAAACGATTGCTACTTTTTCTCTTCTTGATAAATCCAGATTGCAGTGGCCGGAATAGATATATTAAGATACTCATTGTTTTTCATATCGACAGCTGATTATTGGTTATTCAAAACTTATAATTATATCGTCACCTAAAATTCAAAAGGGCGTAACAACAACAAAAATTCGATATAGAGTTTTTGAATGATTTTTGCTCGTTTTATTAAACTTCATGTTCACAAAAAATTGTAGATTCCTGCGATCAAAAATGGTGACTTTATTTCAGAAATTCAAACGCCAAGAACACCTTGTCGCTCTTGATTTTGTAAATTTTTGTGCTTCTCCTGTAAAAAAAATAAAAAGTGTTTTTACGCCCTTTCGCATTAGGTGATTTATGTGTTGATGGAAAATAAAAAAATTTATAATGTTTTCTATAGAAATATTTTGACATAAAATAAGTATTGATGTTGATAATAATAATAATAATATAATAATAAAATTTCTGTAATATCTTGTTCTAAATTTTACGTGAACGAAGTCACGAGTCTTAAATGCAAATTCAACTTTTTTGACTAACACAGTACAACATTTTTCAGTTGATTGATTGCCAACTCAATTCTGTGAACTGTATGTGAAATTAGACCCAAAAAGAAGAATTTCTGCATCATTCGTTTTGTCTTCTTACCTGCGATTTGAAGTTAGTATCGATTTGAAGTTAGTACTATCGTATAGGGGAATTTATCACGTTTTAGGCCCTGTTGTTTGACATAGCTCGACAACCACTAGCCCAATTTAGTTGAAATAAATTTTAAAAAATTAAGAATTACAATTTCCTTAATCTGTTCATATATTGTTTTCCTATACAAGTAACACTTTCGAAGTTAAAAATGAATGTATGAAGGGAAAAAATTATTTTTTGCCTAAAAATTTAAATTTTTTTTTTTAAAAATACATAAAAAATGCAAAATGGAAAAAAGTTTCAAGTCTAGTTATTTTTTCGCAAAGTCACATAACCTATGAGCAAAATGAGACAAAGATCATAAAAATCTATGAACGCGTTTCGCTTTTATTCGCAATTGAGTAAATGTATGAATTTCAAAAATTTGCTCGAGATATGCACAACATTATTTGGAGAAAACATTGACACCTTTTTCATGATTCTGAGAATTAAAAAAAAAGGAATAAACAAAAGGTTATTTGATTTTTATGATTGCGGTAATAAATGTACGTGGACAATTAAACGGAAAGTGGACCTTTTTATTATTTGGGTTTTTCCGGTGGCTACCTATATGATTTTTTTACAGAAATTGCACCCACATTTAAGGGTGGTCATTATTTGGAAAGTTTTGCACAGTTTGAAACGTACAAGTGCTGAATCAGGTATATAGCCAGCCGCCCTTAAAATATGCGCCCATATGCGAAATGGATTACATTGTGGCCAAGCTGGGACTATCACAACACGACTCCGAATGGCTGACATCATTTTTGAAGAGAAGAAAACTCACACAGCAAAATGTCAGCGCAACATCATACCGACAACGCCAAGCTGATACAGACTCAGACCATGAATATGAACAACCTACGAAGAAAACAAGATCATCAGAACCACAAGCGTCAACTTCTACAAGGATGGATATTGCCAATAATTGAAAAAATGTTCTAAATTTTGTTTTTATGCATATTATAATTGCGTATTAATTGCATATTATTTTATTTTCATTAAGTTTTTATAAATAAAGTTTTTTTTTGCATGATAATTTTTTAATTTATATTTTTATTTTAAGGGTGGTGGCTATAACTGATTTTTGAAATTCATACCTTTACTCAATTGCGAATAAAAGCGAAACGCGTGCATCGATTTTTATGATCTTTGTCTCATTTTGCTCATAGGTTATGTGACTTTGCGAAAAAATAACTAGACTTGAAACTTTTTTCCATTTTGCATTTTTTATGTATTTTTAAAAAAAAAAATTTAAATTTTTAGGCAAAAAATAATTTTTTTCCTTCATACATTCATTTTTAACTTCGAAAGTGTTACTTGTATAGGAAAACAATATATGAACAGATTAAGGGAATTGTAATTCTTAATTTTTTAAAATTTATTTCAACTAAATTGGGCTAGGGGTTGTCGAGCTATGTCAAACAACAGGGCCTAAAACGTGATAAATTCCCCTATACGATAGTACTAACTTCAAATCGATACTAACTTCAAATCGCAGGTAAGAAGACAAAACGAATGATGCAGAAATTCTTCTTTTTGGGTCTAATTTCACATACAGTTCACAGAATTGAGTTGGCAAATCATGTGTTGTACTGTGTAAGTTATGATTTAATAAAATTAAAAAATTAAATATAATTCTTCGAGGAGGTTATCAAAGATTCGATTATAGCATTCTTACTTGTGATTTAATTTTTAATTATTGAAAACCAACGTTACAGTAAAATTTGTCAATCTCGCTTCAATGAATTTTCTTTTTTTTTATTTCCCCTGACAGCTGCATGAATTCTTTATTAGTCTGTCGGTCTTGTTTCTTAGGTCAATATCAGCAGCGCTTATTTATCCTAAATGTCTTTTCACTTCAGCTAACAACACAACAAAATCGAAAGCCAATTTTTTTAAAAATATAATAATTTTATTCAACAAAATCGTTGTTTATTTATTACTAAATTTAGCAAAATATTATTGTACTGCCTTTCAACAACTAAATAACAAATACATACAATTATATCAAACTGTGAGAAAATGGAATTTGTGAAGCATACAGTTAGGCACTAGTTTTAATATTTTTGCAAACGTGGAGTAAAATTAAATGAGGGAAATCATTCGGGTCATTGTACGAGAAAACTAGAGAAAATAAATGTAATTTAAGATGTTAAATTGCCAAACCCTTTAAAGTAAAGAAAATATTGGTTGCTATACAACCGAATTCAATATTTTAAACAAGAAAATGTAATGTTAATTTAATGTTTTCTGTTGAGACAAAAATATTATTTATACTTCATTAAAAACAAGTATGAAAGTATAGTAGGTTCAGCCCGAATATTTGATACACCAGAGTATAAAAATTTTAATTTTCGAGAGTGCGCCCTATTTTAGCAATCTTGGGCTTGCCAGAACAAAACTATGTTATGAGGTGAAGATCCATGTAAAAGTGCTTTGTGCCAATTATTATTTAGATATCTTCATCTATATGAGATTTGCTTGCCTTTAAGTGATTAATGGATGGGGGCTTGTATGGAACCTATGGTTTCTTTTGGACCTTCCAGCATAACATTTTGTCATGACATAGTAGCTATCGTAAATATCGTACAATTATAAGAAGGTTATGGCATTGAAAGCTATTTTTTTATTAAGATATTAATTAAATAACAAAAAATCTTAATTGATTTTTTCGTTTAAAATAAAATAATTAAAACTTGTAGAATTGTTGTTGGCAATTTTCAAAAACTGAGCTATATTTAATTAAAGCAATTGACACATTGTTTGAAACGGCAAAATTTCATGATAATTTTTTTAATTAAAATTTAAAATATCATTTACCGAAAAGAAAAAATTCAAAATTTACAATTTATAAAATTTTTAGCAATCATATTAACGATTTTTTCGAATGTGTTTCTATGATTTGGTAGTGTTTAAAGTTATAGCTTCAATGGTAACCAAAGGTTGGCTTAAGCAAAAATGTGTTAGAAATATTGAGGGAATAAGACTATTGTAAAAAGCTTGATAAATTTAAATACAACTCATAGAAGCACATTCGAAAAAATGGTTAATAAAATTAAAAAATTATTTATGAAAAAGAAAAAGTTCCCATATTCTATTTTAAGAAATCTATATAATCATTTTGGTAATCGGTGCAAAATTAAAAAATTGTTTGCTTGATTCTATGAATTTGGTGATTAGAGACAATTTTTAATTTTTTCTGTGGATTAGAACACTGCGGGAAATTTGTATCAACGGTTCCAACAGAACTGGAACCTGGGATTTGTGAAAATAAAATAAAAACAACAAGAAATAACTAATGACATTTGAAAGGAGAACTAATCTCTTAACTGGTAGATTTTTTAATTTTGTTTTAATAATTTTTTTATATAAGTGAATTTTTATTTATTTATTAGGACCGTTTTTGTAACAGGTTCAGTTTTCACCGGTTGTGTGAAACATTTCTTATGGACTATTTAAAAATTTGTTCTTAAAATTAATTGTAGGACTTTTCTATTGGAAGAATACCAAGGTCTAGCATTATAAAAACTAAGGGTGACAACAGAGTGGCCGCCTTTTGCCGAGCCGAGCTGACTGGCGCTTATTGCGCGAAATTGTTCATGCGAGAAACAAGTTTGAGTGTGCAAAGTGGATGCGAGAATCAGCGCTGATATTTTATCTATTATTTGTGTTTTATGTATATTTGTATGCATTTGGGTTTGTTGTTCATACGTGTTTGTGAAATTAATTTTTTTATAATTGTTATAGTTTAATTTAATTTACATTTTTTTAATATCTATTTTCTTTTTAATTTTTATTATTTTTTTAATTTTTTGATTGCATGTTTTATTTACTTTTTCTTAAAGTTTTGTTTTTAATTTTTTTAAATGTTTTCCAAACAAGTTGAAATCATAACAACATAACATAAACAATGTTTTCGGCGCTGAAATACGCTTTGGAACTGCTTTCCCGCATTCAATCAGCTTTGCGCTCTGACCAGCTATGCGCCCACTATGACTTGTTCGCGCTTATTTGTACTAATTTGTATAGTACCAGTTTTCTCGCATTGGTTCTCGCAATAAGCGTCAGTCGGCTCGGCTCGGCAACAAGCGGCCACTCTGTACGCACCCAACACTTAACACGTATATTGAGAAGAGATGGTCAAATGGTGGCTGTTAGGTTTCAATTAACCCCCTTCATTGACACACGCATGTAAAAGTAATAGGTCCCATTCATATGAAGTGTTAGAACTAGGACCGGTCTCTACCACCAAAGATCTATCAATGGACTTCTTTGGTATCAGTTCACTTCCCTCCGGGGTATATATCCATACAAGGGGCGCAGAATGAGCTTTATGGTTTTAATAAAACAGTAATCAAGCAAATTTCAAAATATGCCAGGAAGGTCCTTTAAAGGTGTTATAAAAAAAAATCACAAAATTAGGAAAATCCTAATAATTTTTTTTAGCCATCCGATTTGGCGTGGAATGTCCCATATATATACATGCATCGCTAATTTTTTGCTACGTCGTCATAACTCAAAAAAATATATTTCAACAGTACATTTTGACAGTATGTAACTGAAAGAACAATCTCTATATATAAAAATGTAACGTTACTGACTCACTGATTCATCAACGCCTGAAGCTTAAAACTTGAAATTTGGACCAGAGGTTGGTCTCTCCCCAAATCGATCCACTTAGGCAGGATTTCTGGAAATTCGAATGTTCAGGGGGTTAAAACGGTAAAAATATCGAAGACAAAAGGTAATACCTATCGTTGTTCTTTAGAAAAATAAGCGGACAGGTATCTTGTACATTTTGGAAATTTTTTGTCACCCCATCTATCTTTTAAACCATAGAAATAAAGGTTATATCACATTTGAAAAATATCTAAGAAAAATACAAATACTAATATGGTACTTTTTGAAATTCGGACGTTTAAGTGGTATTTTTGGTATTTTTTTTACAAAACAGTTTCTTTATTCATTGACATATACGTATTAAATTATGGGCTTCCACTACAGTATTGAAATTTGTTATGCTTCAATGGGAAGAAAAAAGTACCAAAAAGGAAAAATACGGGAAATTTAATTTCTTACTTTAGCTTTTTGGTTCTACAGCTGTAAATTTTATAATTATCATTAATATTTGACGTAGAATCATAAACTTCAACATGTAATGTTCTGAGTGGATAAAAGCCTATGAGGGTACTTTTTGCTCTTCAGCTGGTACTTTTTGAATTTTTGTTAGTATTAGACCTAGCAACATAAAATTTAACATGCAAAGTCCTGAGTGAATGAGAATTTGTAAGAGGGATCTTTTTGGCACTTTTTCGTTCTTTAACTGGTACTTTTTTAATTTTCGTTAATATTAGACCTATTAACATAAAATTAAGCATTCAAGGTTCTGAGTGAATGAGAATTCGTTAGAGGACTTTTGGTACCTTTAGGTCTCTACCTGGTACTTTTTTAATTTTCGTTATTATTGGATCTATGAACATAAAATGAAACATGCATGGTTTTGAGTGGACAAGTATCTATAAAAAGGAAATTTTTGGTACTTTTTTGTTTTTAACTGGTACTTTTTGAATTTCCGTTGGTACTGGCTCTAGAAACATTAAATTGAACATCCAAGGTCCTGAGTAAATGAGAATCTGTTATAGGGATCTTTTTGGCACTTTTTCGTTCCTCAAATGGTACCTTTGAGGATTGGATCTACGAACATAAAATTAAACATGCAAGCTCCTGACTGAATGAGAATTTGTAAGGTGTATTTTTGGTACGTATTCTTTCTCTAACTGGTACTTTTTTTAATTAAAGCGGTACTTTTTTAATTTAATACTTATTGTTCTTAATTAAATAAAAAAAAGCGAACAGTTGTCTGGTACTATTTTGAAATTCGGCCCTTTTAGGGAGTAAAATGGTAAAACGTGGACTTTAATGTCCCCCATTTATCTTTTAAATCAATAATCAATAAAAATTATATAAAATTCGTAACTTATCTAAAAATGCAAATTTGGTACTTTTTCGAAATTCGAACGTTTTAGGGGTAAAAATCATACCTAATTTTGTTACTTTTTACAAGAGATTTTTTCTCCATATATTTATATTTCATCGCACAGCCTAAACGCCTGAAGCTAAAAAGTTGACACTTGGACCGGAGACTGGCCACTGACTAAATCGATTACGCTTACCTCATTTCTCCTAAGCTAAGAGAGATATTTACAAAAAAATTCAATTCTTATTTTTGTTCAATAGAAAAAAGGCGAGAAAAATCGGGAAATTCGCTAACCTCATATCTGCTAAACTAAAAGAGATAAAAAATGTAATACATATTATTGTTCATTAAAAAAATAAGCGGACAAGTGTCTAGAACTTTTTTGAAGTAAGGAGTAAATGGGAAAAATCTGTATTTTGATCCGCCCTCTATCTTTTAAACCTAGAAATAAAACATAGGAATAAAAATTATATCACATTCATAACTCATCAAAAAAATAAAAATTTGGTACTTTTTCGAAATTTTATCCTTAAAGGGGTGAAATCGTACCTAATTTGGTTACTTTTTTTAAACAGTTTTCTTCATCTATCTATATATAATATAAAATTGTAACGTTACTTACTTATTCATCACCGCACGTCCTAAACGCCTGAAGCTAAAATTTTGAAATTTGCCCGGGAGGTTGGCCTCTCGCCAAATCGATTCCTTAGGATGCGAGTTTTGGAAATTTGTATGTTTAGAGGGTAAGGAAGGTAAAAACGGGTAAATTCCATAAGCTCATGTTCATTAAAAAAATAAGCGGATAGGTGGGTAGTACTTTTCTGAAATTCGACCCTTTTGGGGAGTAAGCAGGTAAAACCTGTATTTAAAACTTTTTTGCCACGCCATCGATCTTTTAATCCAATAAGCATTGAAATAAAAATATTTCACATTCGTAACGTATCTAAGAAATACAAATAAAAATTTGGTACATATTCGAAATTCGATCGTTTAAGATATGAAAATCGTACCTATTACAAAGTACCGGGTTAAATGCTAGCACTAAGACAAGTTTAAACCTAGAAGCATAAACTTTGGCGCAAAAATATGTCCACGAAAAAAAGAAGGCGCTTATGAAGTAGCGGGTTAAATGCTAGTAAAAAATATTAAGATAATTCTCTGAAAACTTTTGTTTTATTTACAATTAACATCGTTGGACCCCTCTTTAGTAAAGAGAGATTAGCGGGTCTTTTTTTTATTCTAGTTTTCCAATTCTAATTGATAATGGTGTCAACATTGAGTTTTATGCAGATGTAAGAACATTCTTGTGCATCCAAATCTAAGACAGTTCCTGAAATAAGTAGTTATGGTACTTATAATGTAATTCTTAATAAAAAAAATAAATTGAAAAAATAGTTTAAATATATTAATTCTTTTAAAAGGCAAAAGACTAATTATCAACAAAATATTTTATTAAACTGACCAACTCGTAATAAAAATTTACATTTAACTGTGAACAGATTTTTTTCATTATAACAAATTTAAAAATATTTGATAACAATTTGAATAAACAAAGTAAAAGTATTTTTATATTTACAAATTCGGTTGTGGTGCCTTTTCAACTAAAAAATTAATTGTATTGACGAATATGGTATTCAATATGACAATTGATTTCTCATAATTATTTTCTGTGCACCAACTTTAAAATATTTCTTTTAAAGTTGACTATTTGCTGAAATATTTACGCCATCTTTTTTCAAAAATAGCATTTTTAAGTATTAGTTTTATAATAAAAAAGTTTGAAACTCCGTTAAAAAGTTAAATACAAACTATTACAAAAAATCTTTAGTATTATTATTTTTTCAAGAAATACCATTTTCTGGATCAGTTTCAATATGACTCGTTCCTTAAACAAAAATCACCAACTTTATTAAATTTTCCCAAAATGTAAAAAATTCTTTTACACCATAATAAAATGTCATGTGCAAACATATATTAAATTAAATTTAACGTGCGTGTAGCTTTTAATGTAAATGTAAATAAAAGTATCTGTACATGTAAAAGAACATACAAGTCGGAACTCCATCTGTGTCAAAGGACAAAAGAAATCAACAGGTTTCGTTGAAAATACAAGTACAAATAAAAGGCTGTAAGCAAATTCATTTTCATTTTGTATAACTGGAAAATAAAAGAATGTAACATGTGTAATATCGGCAGACAAAGGCGGTACCATAAAAAAGTTCTTATGTTAAAAAAGTTCAAAGCGACTACATGAAAAATGTCTTATAAAATAGTTTAAAAAATATCCCAATGAAACCAAGCAAACCAAAAAATCTAATAACAATAAAGTTTTTCATTTCGTTTGCTAAATATACATTTTTAATATTAGACCTTATAAAATATAATTATATACAGGGTGGCTGATGAATTTTGCTACATTAAGGAACTGGAAATTCTTTTTTTGTAATGCATGGAATTTATTCAATCCTTTTTCATTTGAAAGCCCATTGAATTGTATTAAAAATAATTTTATTAGTCTTAAAGATAATTGAATTTAAATGCCCGCCCTTAGGTCAGGCGACCTCAGGGGCCAACGAAAGGTCGATTTTCTTGAAATGAGCCTGTTAGGAAATTTTCTGCGCAAATCGGCCGTAACCGGCTGAGCTATATGTGCAGTTGCACCATCTTGTTAAAAGAAATTATCTTTCGGCGTAGTTCCGGATATAAAAATTCTCAAGTTACGGTCTCCAGTAACCGTAACGCTGTGTCCGTCAGAATCAGTCAGATGAACAATGATCGGCCGTTCAGTTTCATCGTTCAAATTCGTTCAATCGTTCACTTGGGTCTTTTCAATCAGTCGTTCACTTGTTTACCAGACAACTAGTTGAAAAGAAACCACAATACTATTGTGTTTTATAAGTAATGAAAGAAATTTATTTTTTAGGATTTATAGAAAATATTTAAAAAAAAATTCAAAATTTAAGGATTTTTTTTGTTGTGCTTAATTCCCTTTTTTTAATAATTGATAAAAAAAAATACTGAAATTGTTGAAGGATAAGCTGTTTCTATGCGCATTTCAGTGGTTGCTTAGGCCAGATCATCAGGAATTAGGATCTGATCATCAGGAATCAGATTCTGGCCTTAGCAACCAGTGGCCTAAGGAACAGCTTAACCTCCAACAATAAATTTCAGTGTTTTTTTTATCAATTATTAAAAAAAGGGGATAAAGCACAACAAACAAAATCTTTAAATAAATAATTGTATTCCCAAAAACAACTTTTATAATAAATTAAAAATTTTTTTATTTTTCGGACTTATTCTATGAGCTAAATTTCAGTTATGTATTTTTAAAAAGCTTTTTGTATTAGTTCTTGTATCTTGTATCTTCTTGTTACATTTTACCTTAGCTATCCTTTGGATAGCAATGAAGTATATTAATGAACAGAAAAATTTATAATTATTAGACATCAGCAGAATGTAATGCACTTTCTGGCCCGCTACGACCGTCATCAGTATTCTTCGTTTCACACTGGATAGTGGTACTTTATAAATTGAATGTATTTAACTCAACTGTTTTAACAAATAGAATCTGGGAATTATTTCCTGTTCGTAAGTTACTTTATTATATTCAACATTCCCAGATTCTATTTTAAAAAATTTTTTTAATGTATTTTATGTTGTCAAAAACTCAAAAAATGCTTTGGCGATTTTTGACATTGAATTAGGCAAAAAACATCAAAATAAATCTGACAACCCTGGCAGCTATTCACAATTTTTCTACAATTTACATGAGCGCCGCCAGTTGTTCTTAATACAAAACCCGCCAAAGGCTAATTTTTTTATTTGAGCAGAACATTTTGTACATATTTATTTAAATAAATCCTATATATAAATAAAAAAATTTAATATTCGACAGCTTTATTTATAAAAGATAAATCAAGTTTTAGACAATTAAATTAGTATGGTAAAACCACTTTTAATGTATACATTGCATTCTTTTATGAATAAGACTCTTAAAATAAAAACAAATAAATTTAGTTTAGTAGAAACTACTTATGCATTTTAAAAGCTTTTATTTAACTTGCAAAGTATGTTTGTTCTTGCAACTCAATTTTGAAGCAGATAACTCGAACCGATTGAGCTGATATTTTTCAAACACGCTCAGTTTAGATGACGATGCATGGTTATCTGAGTAACGTTATTCTAAATCTAACATGATAAAACACCCTTCAACATGGATATCAAATGAGAGGACTTACTGAGAGTACGAATGTAAGTTGTGAAATAAATTAAAAGTAAACCACCTTTTAAAAAACAATCTTTTATTTTAATGCGCTGATAAGAAAAATATAAATGAATAGTAAGAAACCTTTTTAAAGAACAAGCTTTTATATTAATGCTCTACAAAGAAAAGAAAAAACGATTGAACGAAATGAACGATCTCGTTCACTGTTTCAAATTTAACGCTAATGACCGGTCACCTAAACGAACGATTAAGCCCAAGACTAGTTTTGTTCAAAAAAGTATGCCCGGCAATACAGCGTGAAGAAACTTTATACCACACTGTGATGCGAATTGGATGCAATTTCCTTTCATGCAGTATTTCTGGGTTGGAACCACTCCATATGCGACAATTTTGTTTATTTACGTTGCCGTTCAGATCAAGTTTTCTTTTGGTAGCGGCTTTCATCAGCCACCCTCTATATATGTTACCATCCATAAGAAGACCCACGTAGTGTATCAATATAATTTTTTGAGTTTGCGCTCTGTGTTGCATTATCATATTTAGTGGTATTTTAATGCTTTATAAGCTTAAATAATTTATTTCGAAAAGGGCTATTTTTGGAGGTACACATACAGACCGATATACTGTGAGAATGAAAGGTTATATATTGCCCACATAGCGATGAAAAAGGGTGGCTTTTTAATATTAATTTCGAAAAGGGCTCATCTCCATATTAATTTAGAATATTTTATTTGTGCGTTCTAGTTAGCAAATGAAAAAATCCAACATTTTTACAGTTAGAGGAACGTTTTGACTAGGGATGTAACGATGCCGACACGATACCGATATTCAAAATAAAATATCGCCAATATCGATACCGATACGCATATTGAATTTGAATTCAAGTTAAATTATTCTTACTATAGCAAACCCTAATAGAATTGTATCTCCGGCTGGTTACTTAGTGACATCAGCTACACAAATAAATTGGTTAAATTATAAAAAAATATCTCAGTACCACTGCACTGAAAATATTCCGCTCAGTACACCGGAGAATGTGGATCTTTCTATTGTAAATTTTGACAGTTATCTTAAACTAGTTGCTCAGAATTCCAGCATAACGCCCAAAAAATCAAAAATAATACAATTTATTCTACAGATGTCGAGCGTCTCTTGACTGGAAAAAGGAGAACTTAAGAATTTATCAAAACAGTGCACAAAAAAGCTAATTTAGTTACTGCAGTCTCAGAAAACGGCTTCCCTGGAAAAAATATCTTAGGGACCTCGATGCAACTCCACAATCAGACTGGCGTGCAGCTAGAAGTCTCAATACACCAGTTATATCTAAGCCACCATTAAGAAACTTGAATGGAAGTTGGGCAAGAAATGATATTTAAAAAGGGAAATCTGTTTGTTAATCATCTGAAAAATGTATTTGCCCTTAATACATCTCACGATATAGCAGTCGAGATATCGCATGTGAATGTTAGAGCAGCTATTCCCCTAAGATTCGAGTTTAGAGAAATCGAAAAGGCTATTTGTGATATAAACACCAAGAAGGCACCCGGTATTGATAAGATCAGTAATAAAACGCTTTTGGAGGTACCAAGTATAGCAAAGAAAATTATTCTTATTATTTTTAATGCTATTTTACGCCTTTAATACTACTCTCAAGAATGGAAGAGTTCCTTAGCAACCACGATACCAAAGCCAGGAAAGGATCACACAAAAGTTGAGTCATACAGGCCTATTAGCTTATTATCTAATATCTCAAAACTATTTGAGAAACTACTAGTGTCAAAATTAACGCCGATTTTAAATAAAAATATATGTATTCCAAAACCATCAAGAAAGCACAGCACAATTGAACAAACTCATCGAATAGTTAATGTCATAAGAAAAGCCTTTGAAGAAAAAAAAATATTGTTCAGCTCTCTTCATCGATGTCTCGCAAGTTTTTTAAAAACACTGGCATGAAGGCACTCAAGCTTTTAGAAAGCCACTTAGTCGGCCGTAAATTAATTATTAAAATAGGCGATTTTTTAAGTTCTCCTCAGCCAATTGACGCTGGAATTCCACAGGGCAGCATTCTGGGCCCTCTATTTTTACTTAAATTTTTTTTAAATGTATTGGTGTATAAAACTATTTCCACCACTAAACATAGTTGCATAAAATCGTATAGAATGTGGCAACAATTTTTTTTTCCAAAATAAAATTTTCTTAGTTCAATAAATTTTCAATTTATTGAATGCTGGCTGCATTTATAAACTTTTAAAAGCCATGTTTGCTAAATTTTTATTCTGCAATATCGGATAATATATAAATAATTAATGATTTCAAATATTATTTTTATACCACAAAATGCTACTCTGCTGGCTTTAATAATATTAACAACAGAAAAAATTTAGTGTCAAAAAAATTTATTTAAAAATTTTTAGTTTGTGAAAAATAAAAACATTTTGTAAAAGCAAATTAGCAAAATGTATTGAAAAAAATTATTAATTATGTGTTTAAGTCATAAAATTAAACATGAAGTGTTATATTGTGAAAAATTTTAAATTAAAAAATTTAAAATTTTGTTTTGTTTTTGTTGTTCTTAAGTGTGTTGAATTCACACAGAACCTATATGTGTGATGAGAGTTATAAAAAAAAGAGAACGTTCTCACCAGTCGGCATACTAGTTATATACTATGATCGGAACTTTCATGCTCGTTCGGCTTGAACTTATATGTCGGATCGATGGCATCGTCGTCATCAGAAAAGTCCAGACCATCTTCGCTGTCTTCCCATTCCCCAAGTATATGTTCTAGGTCTTCAGTGGTCAATTTATTCAATTTACGACTCATTTTGATCTTAGAATAAAAACACTTTACTTTAAAAAAAAATGGGGAAAAAATGTATCGCATAACGCAGTGTTGCATTAATGCAACAAAGCAAATTCGGTTCAAAAATAAAAAACGAACTGATTGTGCAATAAAACTTTTACTGATTATTGAATTATAGATTATTACCTTTATTTCACAGACATTTCACAAACGTTGTATTTGTATATTACCACTTAAAATGTTCTTGAAAACAAAATCAAGAATCGCGAAACTGGTTTGAACATGCGTCTCTAAAACTAAATAACAGATATGTACATATGCGTTTAAATCTTTAAAATTATTGTTGATGTTCAAAAATCCCCCTTGGCTCTTTGGTACTTCTTTTTTCCAAAGTATATTTCAGGACATTCGGATGGGAAAAATTTGACAATTTGAAATCCCAGACTTTGCAAATAGGCTGAATCCAACCTCACATTTTTGAAAACGTAGAATTTAATGATGGCCCTTGTTAATTTGTTCTGCTCTGAAGCACCCAAGCTGCCGTGTTTATCATAGAATGATTTCAGTTCAGCGAAAATTGGGTTGCTTTCGAAAACATGGTTAAATGTCTTAAAATAAAAAAAAAAACAAAAGAATATCAATCTATGCTAATTTAAAGTGCCAGTATATAGCCGCAAAATATAATACATTTTTATCAAACACATTTTCTTGACTTGTGTTGTTTAAAAGAGAAAAGGTATTGCTGTCATGATGTTTTGTTACTTAAATCTTTCGAATCTTTCCAAGAGCAAAATTTCTTGATAAATTCCACTTCTCGTCCCAGTTCCCTTACATGATTAAAACTACCAATTTCAAATAATTTTTATAAGTGGTATCTATCAAATAACTCGAATTGATCGAAGGTAATTTTCTGTTCTGTAAGTACATTTGTAAATAAATATATTTAAAAAGTTAAAATTAAACATCAATAATTGATAACATACCTTCAATAACTGGAACAACAAATGAAAAGTTATTATTATCAATAGTTTTCAAGATCGATAATAATCTACTTTCAGGCTCTTCGGTTTGGTTATTGCGGGTGTTTCATTGGCTACAGATTTTTTTTTTTTTTTTTGTTTATTTCAGTTAATTCATTTAAATCTTCCATCGTGTGCAAGAAAAACTGTGTGTGTAAAACTGTGCTTAAATGCATATGTATGTTTATAATTCCGTTCCTGAAAGATTAAATCTTATTTTATTTACACATAAAGGATATTTTTATAAAAACAATTGATACTTACTTATTGACTTCCATACAATATTCGAAGTAAAATTGTTTTACTTTTAATCAAGGCGAATTTACTATAGGTGGCGGCGAGACTACAACAAGTCAACAACACAAAAAACAACAGGATGTTTTATTGTTGCTTTAGTTGGTCGGCATGTCAATAAACGTAAACAAGGCGAATTTAATTGTAAATAACTTGTGACGTTTCTCTACATAAGTTTGAAAGAAGTTGTCTACAGCACATGTTAAAAAATTTATTTCCTAATTATTTTATTATTAAAAATAATTAGTATTGTGGTTTTATTATTAAAGTTAAAAATTATTGCTTATTTTGTTCAAAAAAAATAGTTCAAGGACTGTAAAAGAATAGTGAAAAATGTTGAGCAGTAATAAATAAATTTATCACATTGTGTTACATAAAACTTGCAAGATTATTTAAAACGTATTTAATACTGGTATGCTTTGATACCAGTGCACATGGTCGCTTAATGGGAATGATTTGTGGATTTCACTATTTATCATTGTGCTGTCGCTTATTTGTGCTACAATGTAGGATCCCCAGAAATTATGCAGTTACTTTAGGTAAGCTTCTTATTACATAAAGCCAACGGTTTTATTATAATTTGGATATGTTTCAGGTGGGACCACCGTAAAATAGAAAAGTTTGTTCAACATGGAGTCAAGAAATATTTCCAAACACTCATCATCTTGATTTTTCCCTTAAGCAATATAAACGCGATG
This sequence comes from Pollenia amentaria, assembly GCA_943735925.1. NCBI lineage: Eukaryota > Metazoa > Arthropoda > Insecta > Diptera > Polleniidae > Pollenia > Pollenia amentaria. The sequence continues at coordinate 128,155,796 of OX031007.1, read as the reverse complement.
TTAGAAACAGAATGTATTGCATTAGTTTTAAATTTTTAAACATGGAGATGGTTGTTTTTTCTATTTCTTCCTTTAAAAATCATCTTCATTCCTATGTATTGTTAAACACTTTTTTAGCACTTTTTATTATTTTTTTTATAAATAAATAAATAATATATATGTACACATAACATAATAAATTTTTCACCATCAGTTTTTTTTAAATTGAGTTTTCAATAACTTCCGTTTACTATGTAAACATTAACAACTTTTGGCATTTCTCTACATAATTATGGGGGGAAATTGTACACAACTTTTGACATTTCTCTACCCAATTATGCAAAAAAAAGTAGCACAGCTGTGTTTTCAACGCCACCTGAAAATGAATTCGCCTTGCTTTTAATAGTATTTTTTTCTGTTTGAAAAAAGATTCAAACGCAAAGTTTTTTTTTTTTTTTTTTTTTTTTTTTTTTTTTTTTTTTTCAAAAATAAATAATTCTTGTCGGGCTGGATTTGCCAAAGCATTGAAAATACATAAAATTTTTTGATTTAAGGAAAAACGAAAACAACTTAATATTTTAAATGAACGGAAAATCATTTGTCTCTTGTAATTTGTTTTTTAAACAACATACCTAAAAAGTAATTTTCATGCGAAAATAAATATATTTTGGTTTAATTTTAACTCAACTGAAAACTTTTAAAATAAGCTACAAACAGTAAATGTAAAACTTTTTTGAGTGTAATAATTTGATCAAACTTTGATTTTATTTTTAAAAATTTCTATTGATTATTTGTAAGAAGATAACTGATTAATGTAATTTAGAAACTGATAACTGATGTTTTATCTCGACAAACATTTTGCCAAATCAAATAATTTTTTAATAAAACTAGGGGTTACGTGTAGGCCGTCAAATATTTAAAAGGTGTGAACATGGCTTTAGGGGACTTCATTATATTTCGCACACATATTCAAAACAACTTGATGTTATTTTGATATAGCAAAAAAGTAAGTGCAAGAATTACTTCTTATGTAAAAAAGGTATGGTTGTTTTTGTTTTTCTTAAAAATAAATTTAAAACTTGCTGTTGTTGTTATGTGTTGAATTTATTTTTTATGAATATTTTTTACACCTAAGAAATACTACCGTTTGAATAAAGAGATGAGTATTAAACAAAAATATGTAATCGATTTTAATAGTGACGTATTATATGCGCTCGTTGGTGGGTGTTCAAAATTCCTACGGTCAAAATAAAGCAGTTTTACTTCTTTTTTGTTATTATTTTGTCTTACAATTTTACATGGTTTCGGAATATATAGAATATATATGTATACTTTAAATATAAAATATACAATATAAAATATAATATTAATTAGAAAAAGGTCGAAGTTATAAGATAATTAATTATGTATATTTGAATTACTCACCTTCTCACACAAATTACTCATTCCTTACATTTTACACACTTTATTAAGTCTTCGATAACTATTCCAATATGTTTCAAACGGAATGATGAAATCAATATACCCACGCCAAGTTCCATATCGCTAATACAAAAATTTTCCTTTATTCCTGGTTGCCATGCAACTGGTAGAAATATTAAGTCTTAATATGGAATTTTTATGTTTATAATTTGGATTTATCACTTCTAAAGCCCCAGATGTGTTGACGTAATATTTTTGCTTGTAAAGAATGTTTTTTTTTATACCAAAATTTTAAGTTACACAAGTCATGCCCCCGACCTAATTTATTAGATAAGCAAAAAGTATTAAACTGATTAGTATTCATAATGTTGAAAGACGAAAGCTTACAATGAATTTTCCGTGGAAAATATATAAATATTAATTCAGTACATAAATTAAAATAAATACCTATATAAAAATACATGAGTATGTAAATGTAACTGAAGTTGTTATATTTACAAAATTTTGTCTTTGATTCGAAAAGATTAATACACAATTAAATTCTGTTGCATGTCTTTGCTATAATTAGCAATTTTCGTCAACAAAACATCAAAAAACGGATGTGGCAGGATCAAAAAGTTCACACACACAGACGATTTCCGACACATGGAAACCCAGTTGACATTTGTACACACATTTTTTACAAAATCCCTAAAATGTGTCTTTTTTTATTACATCTCATGACTACAAGCTGATTAATCATCTTGTGTGTTTGAAAAAAGTCGAAGGTGAGTCGCATTTACGCATAAAACTTTGTAAGTTGAAACACAATACAAAACTGTACAACAATTGCAAATACATACGTCATGCACATACAATTAAAAACATTCCTAAAGAATTACTCTAAAGAGAATCACAAGACTAAAAAAAATCCCATCAGAAAAACATGGAATGAATTACATATATCACTAATTATATAATATAAAATTTAAAATATAATGCATTCCTCTGGCACCGACCAATTTTAAATTTGTTAACAATTATTTCGTAGGAATTGGTCATGAATTATAATTATGAGGGAATAAAAAGAAAATCCTCCTTTAAGTCGTTAAAAACATACTTAAAGGATGATTTTCTTTCATTTCATTTTCTTATGTGTGTATTATTTAATTGCAGAAGTATCAAAGCGTGAGAGCTACAAACGCTGTGTTCGTTTACCCCAAAAATTTTACTGAGTTGTGTTCGGTTACACCTGCGATCGGCAACCTATACTATTACATTTTGCGATTGTATGTGTTGTCATAGCTGCCACATAAAAATGCCCGAAAATCGTCAAATTTTGAGGAAAAAAACGTAAAAATCGTCAAATTTACTAAGCTAAATCGTCATTGTAAAAAACCACTAACTTTAAATAAGTTTTTAAAATTAATTGTTATTTTCCGTTGCTAATAAAATTTAATATATTCTGCCCGTTTTTGAAATTAAATAAAAATTTTCGTTTAGAGACTTTTTATTAAAGTAACACAAACAAAAAAATTGTAAAAGTATTGGCATTCATAAGAAATGTAAAAAAATAAACTAAAACCAAGAAATATTAAACACCTATTTTGTATGTACTGCTTAAGAACTTAAATCTGGTAAACATCAATAAATTCAGACTTTCTGAAAGAAAAGTTTCATAATGTGAACTCAGACTAAAGAGAGTGGTTGTAAAATGCATGTAATAAAGCAGTACTAACTGATCAAATAGAACTTTTAAAAACATGCATCGTGCTAAAAAAAAAATCGTATTTTGTATGAAGAACAGCTAAAACATGAAAATTACTTCCAATTAAATAATAGGTGCGATCCCGTACTTTTTGGGCAAAGTTTGGTAAAATGAGAGTTACCAACAAACATAGACAAGAATGTACAAAAGTACGGAAACAATAAAAACTATATTTCTGCCCCAAAAGAATTCTTAAGTATGAAATATGTTCAAATAAATACATAAATGACACATTTTCATGTATGAAAGTAAAATTCAGTCGTATTCTTACATTTTTCAACATTTTCTATTGTTTTATTATTAAAAATTTTTCTTTGAAATATTTTGAAGAAGAAGAATAATTTTCTGCTCAAAGCTCTCTCACTTTATCAAACTTCAAGTATGGGAACAGTTTTTGGTAAGATTGGGATCCCGCTGGCTCCCAAAGTTGAGAACGGGAAAATCATTTGAACAAAATTTATAATTTGAAAAATCGTCAAATTTAGGGTATAAATCGTCCTATCGTCAATAGAGCATTTTTGTACCTTAAAGTCGTCAAAATGACGATAAATCGTCAAATCTGTCAGCTATGTGCGTTGTATGTATTTTACATATGTGTTGTTAATGTTGTTTAATTCTCTACAATGTGTGTGCACACGTACGTAACAAAAGAGCATAAAAGAGAAAAGAGAAAACGCGGCGCCCTGATTTTGCCATTCGCAAGTTTACACATAACATGCAAAAGAGAGCATCTACTGATAGAGTAAATCAGTGGTATCAATTATGATTGCATTGGTGCGAATACTCTTGTATCTTTAATTCTCAGCGGGAGGAATCTGCGGTTGCGAGGCCTATTACGAGGCCTAATTAACATACATATTTTGCTATGAAGACTTTAGAGCAATTAATAATAATACAATTATCGAAAAATGTTGAGTTATGGACAGACACACTCAGTTATTATTTAAATAAATTTAATTTGGAACCTGCATTTCGCAGAAACTTTGCTTATTTTTTGGAAAAATTGAGCATTTGACAATATTTGAAATCTTTTTACAACCTTATACAATTCTTTCCAATATTTTTAATTTTGTGCTTAACATACCTTTGCGAATGCCAACAATGAAAATTCATTTGCACATACTAATGCAAATAATAACCCCATTAAGTTTAAAAATATTCTATAATTATTAACCACCATTATAAAAAGAGAAGATTTTACTAGCCTATAAAAATATACTTTTATTTACCAATAATATCTTCTAAATTTAAATTGCAGTTTCGAAACAACAAAACATTTTTTAGGTTTGTGGACGTTAAACAATAAAGTTTCATTAATACATTAATAATACACATCTTCTTACCCAAAAATTTTACCTGCTGTCACATTTGCTTTTATGTGTATAGGTTTACACATAAATTGTAGGAAAACAAGACTTTTTTAAATATTTTTACTTACTTGAGAAAAGTGTTTTCAAAGGAAAAAAAAACCCATTGACGCGATTGGTACAGAAAGAAAAATATTTTTACAAGCACAAAATACCAACAAATTCTTGTGGCTATTTTTTTCTTAATCATTTCTGCATTTAGGTACGTCTTTTTAACGAAAGAAAAAGGGACCCTTTAAAAGGCAGCAAAGAATTTTTTCACAAACAAAACACATATTGTTAGCTTAAATGCAAAACAATGTAGATATTATTTGTCAATCATTGTACAATGTCAAAAACAGAAATAAAACAAAACATAAACAAAGATAATAAATAATAAATATATTATTTCTGTTTAGAGGCCTCAAAACAGGCCGTGCGATATTTCGATATTTCCCGCTGAATGAGAGTGTTTTGCAGTAAAAAATTATATTTTACGCTCGCAAAATAAAAGAGCGTAAGCGTACATGTGAGTTTTGCTGACACAATTGTGCATGACGCTGACACCCCTGGAGTAAATTGACAGTTGTCAGACTAAGAGCCTGCAAATTTTTTCTGAACAAATTTTTGCCAGTAAAATCCCGTAAAACACAAAAACATATGATTCAATCAGGGATGCAAAATGAGAATTTTCAAAATTGTACCAAGGTGTACTTTTTTTTGTACTTTTTGGACCCAAAACAACATAAAAAACTAAAATATAAATATTTTTATCCATTGCATAAATATTTAAAAGGTACAAATCGGCTTACAAATGAGATCAATTATATATTTGTGGACACAAAATAATTTGATTTTTAAAATTATGGCAACACGAATTTGTAGAATGTATCGAATCTTTTTCTTTTATATATCTGGTTGGAAACTGTAGAAACATAAAGCCTATTTTTTCTTTAAGGTGACCGTAGACGACATGATTTTTACATCTGAATTGTCAACTTTTCAAGTCATATGTAATTGTAAATATCTGTCAAAATTGCTGTTTTACAGAAGGTTAATAACATTTGGTCACAAACGTACATGTAATTTGCTTCTGACATTGTCTATGTTTTTTCTATGTAGTTATGGAATAAACCAAAGTAGTTCTTGGTTTCAAAATAGCGTGCTGCCGCCACAAAAATTTTTATTTGCGCCGTAAAAAAGTTCAGCCATCTAAACATTTTCTTCTTTCAATTCGAAGATACCAATTAAGGATATTATATTGATGCGTTTTTTATTTATATATGTACATAATTTTTATTCAGTGGTGAAATGATTATACATATATCGGTATTGTAAAATATTGCTGCGGGTTTCTTCCCGACATAGATTTCTGACACAGCTGATGTCAGATGGTTTGTCAGAAGAAAATAGAGCACGCTCTAATTGAAATTTTGTCAAATGACTTTGTGTCTGACTTTTACAGATGCATTGTTTTAAAGGTAACACACGACATGTATGTATTTTGCAGTGGGAAATTTGACAAGTCAGATGTAAAGAACATGTATTTTATTTTGATATGAAAAAGCTCTTTCTACATTAGCAGGTAAAGGTGGAATTGATAAAACTCCACAAACAATTTTTAAAAGATCTTCAAACATTATTTCGTTTAATTAATTTTTTAATGTTAAAACCTTCTTACAAGAAGTACAAATACAGTAATTTTTTAACGTTTTTAATAATAATTAGTAAAATAAAAGTGATAAACGGAGAAATATTATAAATTGTATCAAACATGCAATTGGTATACTATTGTACTTTTTATACCCTCCATCACCACTAGTGGTGAATGAGGGTAAACTAAGTTAGTCATTCCGTGCGAAACTTTTTGTATTATACATCTAAGACCCCATAAGGTATTTATTTTCTGGCTTCTTGAGTAATTCTAAGTCGCCAAAAAGAAAAGAACAAACTTGGTCTCAAACTGCTTGTAGTTATCCTAAGCAGTTTTGGATTGAAATCCAGTAACATCGGTTAAGTAGGATCAGAAGTATGTATCAAAATGTGGAACCACCACCCTAAAAAAATTGATAATTTTGATACAAAAACTAACACAAATGGTGGAATAATGCATGGAATGATATAAAATTATACTGTTAAATTTCGTGAAGATCGGTCCATAATTGACCATAGGCCCCATCTAAAACCGTAACAGATATAGATATTGCGGTAAAATTTCTTCCAATTTAGATTCATATGGCCAGAAAAAATATCATGCAATTTTGTGAAATTCACTGTTAACGCTAAAACTAATTACACTGTTGTATTGAAATTTATTCTAATTTAGTTTTTGTAATACCAGAAATCAGTCTTTAGAATTTTGGGATGAATGGTACATAATTTACCATAGGTCCAATACAAATTACCCTCCTAAAAATCATTGAAGTTCGGCTAAAACTGTTACGAATCATTATATTTTACTCAAGCCTGTTCAAAGTTCTAACAAGAAACGCATAAAACTTTCTTATTGTCGGTCAATAATTTAATATATGTGTAGAACGGAACCATTTTTAATGCTGACGTTCGTTTTTGTGAAGTTTAGTTAATAATATATATGTATTTACAATAACTTGTTATACCTCGATTGTACCAACTTTTTCATCCCTGGATTCAATTAAGTAAATAAACAAAAGTAAGCAATCAAAAATCATACAATTTGTAATAAAAACATTTGAAACACGGAAATAAAAGTGCATCAATAACTAAAAATAATTATCTTCAACGTGAAGCAAATTAAAGTAGTATAAATAACAGATCTTATGCAACAATAGGCTTTTTAGTGATCATCTGTTTTGATTAACCTGCAAGTTTTTGAAATTTTTCCGTTCGCTTACTTTTTTGTGCAAGAGCCATTCTGGAGAGTAAAAGTTTCTAATTGTCCAAAATTTACTCACCTACTGGATTTTACTGGAAAAGTAAATAAACGAACCTAATAAAACAGAATACGCCACGGATACAAAATATGAAATAAATAAACAACTTTCAAATAAACATAATTTATTATTTTAATTATACCGGGGAATTAATTATACAACTAATTGTAAATGGTCAAATAATATAATGCTTTAAAAAAAAAATATTATAAAATTCGTTCCCCGGACACAATACAATAATTCATTCTTATCCTAGTACATCCCTTAGTTACGAATAATGAATTCTGGAATCAGCATATAATTCCTGCTGGGTTGTTTATTAAGGGCTCACAAATGTCTGCAACTACTAGCAAAAAATTAAACGTATCAAAATTTACATGAAAGAATACTATATTCGGCTGTGCCGCATCTTTATACTCTTCACAAAACGTAATGCACGTAGACCACTCATCCACTAACACACATTATCAAACAGAGTTAAAAACAAGTTAGAGTGCTATATTCGGCTGTGCCGAATTATAGATATCCTCCACCGACAGGAGTGGACTCTATATGATAAATACATATATATTATTAATTAAGCTTCACAAAACCGAACGTCAGCATTAAAATTGGTTGCGGTTTAGACCTATATTAAATTATTGATCGACAATTAGAAAGTTTTATGCGCTTCTTGTTAGTACTTTGAACTGGCTTGAGTAAAATATCATAATTCGTAACAGTTTATTTTCCCAAAGTGGGCTTTATTTGGTTTTAGGCGTAATAAACGGTTTTCCGAGAGTGGGTTTATATGGGGCCTAGGGTAAATTATGGACCGATCTTCACGAAATTTGGCAGTGTGGTTTCTTATCCCACAAAACTGTGACGTACCGAATTTCATTATGATATCGTTATTTATTACGGTTTTAGGCGTACTAAACTGTTCTCCGGGAGTAGGGTTTATATGGGGCCTGGGGTAAATTATAGACCAATCTTCACAAAATTTAGCAATGTGATTTTTCGTCCCACAAAACTGTGACATACCAAATTTTAGTATGATAGTGTTATTTATTAAGGTTTTAGGCGTACTAAACTGTTTTCCGGGAGTGGGGTTTATATGGGGCCTATGGTCAGTTATGGACCGATCTTCACGAAATGTAACAGTATGATTTGCAGACGTATAAGCGAATTCGTGCAAAATGTTATATCATTCCGTGTATTATTCCACCATTTATGTATGTTAGTTTTTGTATCAAAATTTTGATTCATAGTTCTGATCCAACTTAACCGATGTTGCTGGACTTCAATTCCAAACTGCTTAGGATAACTACAAGCAATTTGAGACCAAGGTTGTTCTTTTCTTTTGCGTTTTTCGAAAGTGAGCGTCTTTTCAACAGGCAGACAGACGTACAGACGGACAGACAGACTGATATTGCTAAAGAGACTTAGAATTACTCAAGTAGCCAAAATATATACACTTCATAATGTCTTAGGTGTATAATAAAAAAAAGTTTCACACGGAATGACAAACTAAGTGTAATTAATATAGTAATTGCATAGAGCAAGCTAGTAATTGATTTATTTGTAAGATTCTATTAAAATTTTTATTAAATGAATTAAGAGGAATAATTGATATTTGAATTCGAAATTAACAAACAAAATCAATATTATTAGTTAACCATAAAAATCTTATTTTAACATAGAACACATTTTTATACCCACCACCACTGGTGGTATGCATGATCTAGTGTATAAATTACACTACTTAATTTCATGAAATCGCTCCGTAAATTACCTTAGGTCAAGAGAGAATGTCATGATGAATTTATTTTTATAAAAAAGGTAAAACAAAAAAATTAAGTTAACGATTTAGTAAATCCCGAAAATCCCGGGACTTAAAATTTCAAATCCAGGGATTCGGGATTCGCTGATTTAGGGATTGGCATCCCAAGTCCACACGTGAATAATAGCCTTGAAATGTAAAAGTATAAAAAACTAAGCACTTATGCAAAAAAGTCTAAATACGTTAGTTCATTTTATTTACATAACATATACACAGAAGTGTAGCTAGACTGTTATTCTGGGGTGGGCAAGTGCACCCCCTTCCAAAAATGAAAAATAAATACCTTTTTTTTATTTAAATTAAACTTTAAAATATGTCAAAAAATCTCAGTTTTCAATGAATGTAACACAAAACAATGTATTTTTAAGTTAGAAATTTATCTGTGGCAGGACTAAAGTAAATTTAAGTTTTTATTCCAAATGTTATTGCAGATTGAAAGAAGATAATACTTCCTTAAAAATCGTACAAAATTATTGAAACTTTGCCAATGTGTACTTTTGAAAGTGGAGATGACAAAGGTGCCATTAACTAAAATTTAGCTGGGCTCAACTTAAGCACTTTTTCCTTTTTGCCAAAGATGTACATAATAGTTATATTAAACTCAATTTTTTATTGAAACACGTATTCTAACGTTATTTTTCTTTTTTTTTTACAACATTTGTTTAATACCTCTTCTAAAGTTATTTTGTATTTGACTATTTTATTTGCGGTATTTAAAACTGCTCAATTTTAAAATCGTCCCCGAACATTTCGCTACGTAACCATGTGCTTGTTTTACGCAAATCTTTTTTTGCAACTATCAAAACTAATAGAAAGTCTTATTGCCACTTGCAAAAGCTTGTGAGGGTTTGGATAGACCCAAAAAATACGTAGGTTTGATATCAACTTGAAAATGATTTGAAATCAAACCTTTTTTCAAACGACAAACGTTTGATAATTATTTGAAAATCATTTAAAAATCATAGCATTCTCAGCAAAAAGCGGAAGTTATTTTCAAATTGGGAAATGCAATTATTTTCAACTTGCTTTTAAACGTTATTCTCAAATGTATTTCGCGTGTGGATTTTAATACAATATGAAACATAAATGAAAAATATTCATTATTATTATTTTATGAATGAATTTTAACATTATTTAGTTAAATAAAATGTGAGCTTTTCATTCGTCACCATAGCTGAAAGATGAAATAGTGTTCTCTCCTTCCTCTAATTCTTGCAAATACGAAATACTTGGCTCCTTTTTGTTTTGAGGATTGTCACAAATTTATAATTTCTTCACTTTCCCGTTTTATTTTTATTTACATTCTTACACTTTGTAATTAATATTTACTCACAAATATATTTTATATTTTTTTTTTTAGAAAAAAATTAAGGTTTTTTTAAAGGCGAATTCACTTCACGTAATATATAGATATTCTTCAGTGCTGTCAAGTTTTTTTTTTTTTGCTCGAGAATAACATTTAATAACAATTTGAAATGATTATCAATTTGAATTCAAATGTTAAAATTAAACAGTTGAAAAAGGTTTGAAAATTGTGTTTGATGTCAAATGATAAAGTCATTTCATATCAAAGGTTTGACTTCGTGTTTGTTGGGGATATTCTTGTTAATTTTGGATTTTATCTTATGCAAAAGGATTATTAAGTCGGCTATTAAAAATATCGATACACTTACAAAAAACGAAAACAGCAATCGCAAAAAAGTGAAAAGTTTGGGGTGGGCAGAAGATGTTCTGGGTGGGTTTTATCAACCCCAGTCCCCCAACCATCTACCACGGCCAATCCGGATACATAAAAAAAAGTTATAAAATGCATTACATTTAGCAAAACAAATTTATATTAAGCAAAGTATAAGAAATATTATGACACAATTAAACTGGTTCGCTTGAAATAACGTGTATTAAATCAGGTGGTAAAACAAAATAACACCGGTTTTTATATAATTTTTGAGGCGCTTTGGAATAGATTCTACAAGTTTGTTGTGTGTTCCGGTCTTATTTTACCTCATTCTTCCAATAGAGCCCTTTTAACCTAATTTTTTTTGTTAGGACCAGCACTTAGGGGATGGCCCCTCCTAATGCATTGCATTGTGTTGGAACTGGGAAAATAAGTTATGGGAAGGAGGAAAGAGGGAGTAGTGCTTGTGAACAGTGGACTTGAATTTATTTATTTTGAAAGTGAAACGGAAGACTTCAGCAGGAAGGTTATTCCACATACGAACTGTCCGGCCAAAAATCGAATTTTCCCTGTAATGCGTTGTACGACTCACCGGCCAATCGACCACACAAGGATGGGCAGCAAACGTGAGATTCTCGGGAACCAGATCACTGATTTCATCAGAACAATCCCCTTGTAGTAACGATAAAACAGGCAAATACAACCCACATTGCGACGGTGCTCAAGGGAGTCAATAGAATTGGATACCCTACTGTCACGAATGAGAACCTTCGATGTTTCTGGTGTTTTCTTTTTTCAGCTACCAGTTTTTTGCCACAAGTTTTCTACACTAGAAGTATGTCCCGATTCTGATGAAAAATGTCTTTTATTCCAAGTATTTCTGCACTTTGTTGAGATCATTTTTTAATATTTTTAAATGCTGCATTTGGCCCATATTAACTTCAATAATCTGCAATTTACAAACACCAGCAGCCGCAACAGCACCCCAGACCACTACATGCCAACCACAATGTTTGACTGTCGGACGCAAATGTTTCGGATTCATTTCTTGGTAGGATTTTTTCCAGCCGTTTACACTTCCGTCTCACCCGAAAAGGTTATATTTACTTTCATCCACGAATAGAACGTTTTTCGAGAATGAAAAGTCTTTTCCAGCGTAACTGTAGTCTAATCTTTTTATTTTTTTCACTTACAAACGGCTTCTTACATGCAGTTCTACTGTTAAATGCATTCTTGCGAAGAAATCTTAGGATAGTTTCAGGGCTAAGTCTAGTACTCTGTTCGAACTTGCGAAAAATTTTGAGCAACATTGATTATTTCACACTAAAATTTTGACATGTATCAATATTATCTATTTCGCGATTTTTCAAAACTTAACCTTTTCATTAGTTGCAAATAAACAACATTGTTTTGCGAAGGTTAGCAAAAATAATTTTTTTTTAAATTGTCATTAAAAAGTAAAACAATGTTATTTTTATAATTTCCCAAATCAAAAAACAACAAAAATTTTATTTTATCATTAATTTAGCACTTTTCTAAATTTTTCTTTGTATAACGCTTCTAATAAAAACCACTTTTCAAATACAAAGTTACAAAAAATTGTAAGCTGTTGCTTAAAATTCCGTGCGAAATAAAATGAGCTGCACTTGTTTCGCACGGACAATAAAAATATTGCTAGAAACAATTAGTATTGTGGTTATATTATTGAACTGTTTATGGTTTTAAATCCAAATTTGTATTATTTTATTCAGGCTAAAGTTCATTAAATTTAATTTTCATTTAATTATTTTTATGAAGGAAGGAATTTTACAACATGAAATGAATTAAAATTTATTGATAAGTTTTCATTCTTGACTGAGCTGGGAATTGAACCCAGGTTCTTACGGACAGGTTGCCCTGACATGTTTCGATTGTAACCACATAATTTGACGTTTTAACACTGACCGCCATCGAAGGCGGCTGGCAGTCAATAGCCAAACATCAATCTTTAAACCAAATTGGTAGATCGAAATTTGTTTTTTAAATGATTATCTGTTTTAATCGATTTACATGTTCAGTTTTTAATACTTTTTGTCAATAATTCTTCTTGAAGTCCAAAGTACATTTTTCTGTTTTTTTTTCATTCTTTTTCTCGTTGATCTTTTTATCAGCACAATTTGAAGGACAAATGTAAACATATAGCTCGCGCATTAGCTGTTTAACACTTATTGAACTGTTTATGGTTTTTAATCCAAATCTTTAATATTTTATTCACGCTAAAGTTCATTAAATTTAATTTTCATTAAATTATTTTTATGAAAGGAAATTTCGAATTTTTAAGTTTCATCTAATATTGCTTATTATTTTATTTTGTATTAGAAAAACTTAAAATACATATTTCATTTTGAAGTTTCAAAAAAGTGCTTATAAAATTTTCTTAATTTAGCTAAAACCAAGAATGATAGAAATAAAGATTACGACATCAGGCAGGCATAAAATTATTTTACTGCGCATGTAGTAACTCTGACGTCACCCAACCTGTGTTCTTATTGGCTAAAATTGTTTAGCTCTCAAACTTATATATTTATGTGTAAACATAACAGTGGGACAATTTATAATTTTTCTATTTCAATTATTTAAAACAAAAGATTTTTTTAAGGTTATTTTTTCATAGTTTTATTTATTACATTATGTACATTAACTTTATCTTTACTTCATAAATTAACTGCCCGTTCGCCGATATCGAACGTTAACGTTCGCATAGAAAATTACATTTAAAACAAAAACAATTTTTGAAATTTTGTTTTTGTTTTAAATGTTATTTACTATGCGAACGTTAACGTTCGGTATCGGCGAACGGGCAGTAAAGCAGACGAAAAAGGGAAAATACTTTTATATCAAGAATTTTAGTTTCTAATTTTATTTAGTTTCCTCTTTGGCTTGGTGAAATTTTAAGCAATCTCGGCATTCGAAAATACTTCCTACATTAAAAAAAAAGTTTTTCATGTCTTAACTTACTTCAAATTCCTTTCCTTCTAACAAATGATTTTGCAAATATTTTTCTTTTAAGCAACAATTTTTCCCATTTCATTGCAAGACGATAGCACCACATGATCTCAACGTTTCCATTAATGCACTTGATGCCTTACTTAACCCACCTTCACTTAGGTGGTTAACCCATTAATAATTTAGGTTATTTATTATTTTGGTCCACGACGATTGCTTAATCTTATTCAATATAATTTAGTAATAAACTGCAAAAATTTAATTTGCAAAATACTACCCATAGCTTAGCCTGGGCTGAATATTTTGGAAAATTGTAAAATGATACAGATATAGCCAAAAATGTTAGCATATTATTAACAACACGCTAAACTTTATAATTTACACAATTTCTCACTTGTTTTTTTTTTTTTGCTGTTACTTTATTTGCATTTGCCCACTGCACACTTTATATTTTCACTCTTTTTTTACTCTATTCAATTTTGAAAATAAAAAATATTTATTAAAATTATTAGTTTGTTTGACAATTAATATAAAAATTTTTTTATAACTCTCTGAGTAAATTAATTGTAGGGTAGCCAACTATCACGCAATACATAAATTTTTTCCAAGAAATGATGAATTTTACATATAAAAAAGCCTTGGTAACCCTTATAAGGGAAATACTACGTCATCACATGCGCAAGGCGTAATCTTTATTTTTATCATTCTTGGCTAAAACTATTATTTCTGAGTAAATTTTTTAAAATTTTATCTAACAGAATATTATTTAAAATCTCTAAATTGGGCTAAAAGAAAGGCAAATTATATGATATTAAAAACTTCGAACTTAATTTTGCCTTTCTTAATTTGGTTAAAAAAAATTTAAAATTTGGCTTAAAAAAATGTTTGTTTTTTCTTACATTTTCCTTGAAATTAGAAACTCAATGATTTGATCTTGGGATTTTATATTCGGATCAAGACGGACTTAAAGCAAAAAAACAAAAAAAAAAATTGCCTACAGAATACACAGTCTTCTTTAAAAAATTTTATGAAAAGTGCTTCTTTAAATGTTTACAAAAAATTTATAATTTTTAAGTAATCCCCCCTGCTTTTGTGTAGGAAAACCTTATATATCACAAAATTTTCATTTTAATTTAATATTTTATTTGTTTTTTATTCATGGTGGGTACTCTAATTAAAGTATTCGAATATGTCTCTATTCAAAGAGGAAACTCAAAAAAAAATTTACAACAAAAATTTTGTTTGTGTTAAAGTTGTTTTCCATTTTTTGTTCAAAATACCTTTGGTATTTCATTTTTATTTAATTTTCGATGTGTGAACATAATATTAAAAGATTTTGTTTGTTGTGCTTAATTCCCTTTTTAAATAATTGATAAAAATTACTGAAATTTATTGTTGGAGGATAAGCTGTTCCTATGCGCATTTCACTGGTTGCTTAGGCCAGATCATCAGGAAACGTTCTCCTAAATAATTTTAGAAAAGCCAAAGCTATCAGCAAACAAAACTACAGAGGGAATGAGAATTACCTACAAACACTCAGAAAGACTTGTTTGCAACGATATCAAAGCTTAAACAAAATACCAAACAATAAATCAGTGATGAGTTTTATCTTTTCTTACATTTCCCGCTACAATTATTTGGAATTCTCCCAACATTAATTGTAGTTGTAAGTGGGTAAAGAAAAAACATATTAAATACAAAAACAAAGTGCTTTTATTGTTTTCGCAAGAAATCAAAATAAAAACAATTTGCCAGTTCAGTTTTTTATGCACGTGCACTTGCTAAAATTTATTATCAAAGTTGTTTGTGGGAATACTATTATTTATGAGTGTTTGTAGGTAATTCTCATTCCCTCTGTAGTTTTGTTTGCTGATAGCTTTGGCTTTTCTAAAATTATTTAGGAGAACGTTTCCTGATGATCTGGCTTAAGCAACCAGTGAAATGCGCATAGGAACAGCTTATCCTCCAACAATAAATTTCAGTATTTTTTATCAATTATTTAAAAAGGGAATTAAGCACAACAAACAAAATCTTTTAATAAATAATAGTATTCCCACAAACAACTTTGATAATAAATTTTAGCAAGAACATAATATTTTAAGAAACAAACTCAGTTTTGAATAAAAACGAAAGTGAAAATTGTTATAAAGTGTGAACAAAAATTTTGCCAGTGTCTTCGATATTGTTGATTTACAACATGCAATGAATTAAAATTTATAAAAAAAAAAATTAGCCTAGAATGAAAAATTAAAAATAATCAATAAAAAAGTTGCTAGAAACATTTCGAATGTTTTTCGTAATATAAATAGAGTACAACTCTATCAACATTTTTTCGTTTGTATTTCACAGAAAAATTTTTTTTTGTATATAGTTTAGTACAGGCGCGGATTCAGGGGGGGGTGAAAAAAGGAAATTCCCCCCCCCCCTAAATTATAAAAAAATGTTTTGCTTATTTCGATAATACACGAATTTCCGAATGTACAAAATTTTTGGAAATCCCATCAGTTTTTTTTGTTTTTTATTGAATCTCTAATTTTCAATAAATATCCAAGTATTTATCCTAATAGTTATTTATTATATATTTCCAATAAAACATCTAGTTTACTGTATTTAAATACATATTATTATACATTCAATCCCAGCAAGTGTCATCTATATCCGAAAAATAAAGGTTTGGGTTGAAAATGCGAGCGGTTGAATTATTAATAAGCATATGTAATATTTATATTTGTGTTATGATAATTATTTATTATATACATTTGAATATAACCGTTTTTCGTATCATAGTATCACATATATACATATGAATATATGTATTGGTCTAGTAAAGGTTTACCAAAGAAGAATTATATAACTGATAAATTTCAAGTGCATTAATAAGAAGAGTTCTTTGATATACAAAAATACATAAAAATTAGTGAAACAATGGTGAGTCCGTAATTTTTTTTTAATATAATTTACCTATATAAGTATATATCATTTAGTCGTAAAGGATGTAAGTCCAATGTATAAATTTTATAGGAGAGAGAAAAAACTTTATAAAGTCTTTAGTTCTGAATATATTTTAAGTCTGTAAATCCAGTTTTGCTTCATTGCCGACTCTTTATTGGCTAGCAAACCAACTAAAAATAATACATTTATGTTTTACATCACCTTTTCTATTAAATATTTTATACTTTTAATGTACATTTTAGTATGTCAATTTGCAAAAAATAAAATATACTATAAAATTATTTTGTTTGTTTTAATGTTGTCTATTAACAAATATTAACAAATTTTTTTTGAAATTTTCACATTTTAGTGGGCCCTAGCGCTTTTTCTTTAGCATTTTTGGACTTATAACTTTTACATATCGTTGCAAAACAAGAACTAGAAAAAAATATTTGTATTTTTTTCCGCAAACGAAGTATTTTTGTTTACTCTGTGGAACTGCATCAAAAATTTAATTTTCAAAAATTAAAAATTAGCGCATTTACGACTGAAGGTATGTATGTATGTGCAGCCAAAATTATTTTTGTCTTTCCATTATTATAATCTTTAAAATTCCTTTCTAAATAAAAATAATTGAAATAAAAAAATTAACTGTAATCAACTTAAACCAGAATAATTATATGTATATGTATCTTTAGATTAAAACCCAAACAGTTCGACTACAATTCATGACTTAATTTTACAATTAGTGAAGAATATTCCTTCTTCCAAAATTTTGTTTACAATTGCATATGTTTTTTTTTTTTGGTCGAAAACTTGTTCAAACAATTTAGTACGATGTAGTCAAATAAATTGTTTCAAATAAAAAAAAAAAAAAACATTAAAAATAAATAAAATTATTTTTATAGCAAAAACGTTATTTAAAAAGATTAATTTATTTTAATTTATATTGAACTGATCTTATATTTTATTTTACCTTATTGTTGAGTTTTTTTTAATACAATATCAACATATCGTTTTTAATAAACTTTTAAAAATTTTTTTACTTGTTTTGTATCATAAACCGGATTTATATAAATATTTAAGTTTTTTGGTCTGGAAAACTGAGACAAAACTAACCGCAAGAAATGATCCTTTAACAGGCAGAGGTTTATGTTCTAAATCGGTAAACATTGAAAAGGAAGCTGAGATAATACGTTTACCGCTGGATGCTTTGTTAACTATTAAAACTATAGAAAATGATGTTACTTTTAAAAATATTTTCGATGTAGAAAAATTTGATAAAGATTACAAGATATCATTTCCAGCTTTAATGGCTTTTTATGTAATGCATCAGAAATCGTTAGGGCAAGAATCAAAATTTAAATCTTATATAAAAGCATTGCCAGCCTCTTTTACAACGCCTTATTTTTGTCCAGTTTCAGAATTACAATGTTTACCAAAATCTATTTTGGAACGTACCGTTGAACAGAATAGTTATATTAAAGAATGTTTTGCAATTTTAAAACTGGCTTATAAATTTAAAGATTTTGAGTCAAAATGTAACTTAAGTGAATTTATTGGTCTTAACTTGTAGTAAACACAAGATTTACTACAAGGTTTACTAGCATTACTCTTTTTTTCGAAGATTAATGCTAGTTGACAACAAAATGTTCTTGCTGTAGCCTTAAAACTCCATATAACTAAAAGTAGGCCATAGAGTTTGTTTGTGTCAGTTGTTGTGACAGCCACAAAAAAAAACTCCATTCAAAATAAAAGTAGTCCCAGCCAGGCCCAGGTGGCAGTTTCTGGCACATCAATCAGGTACCCACTTACTAGTTAATGGGTAATTATCATAGTTCACTTAATATTGATTTAAATCAGCAGTTCACTATCACTAAATAAAACTGCAAAAAAAATAGTTTGCACTCTCTTTTGCCAGTTTTAAAAAAATTTTGTGATATTGCAAATTTTTTCACTATCACTAAACGAAGATTAAATGCAAAATCCTGCAATCAATCCAAATAGTGCAAAATTTGTACTTTCAACCAAAAAAGCTGCATATAAACAGACTCTCGCTAAAATTAAAAAAATGTAGTTTTGTATTTGCATGGTTTTGATTCTTTTTATGATATGCATAAGAAGGGAAATTAAGCAACATGCGAATAATTTGTCACCAACAGAATATATCATGGCTTTAATCGTGAAAAAACAAGTTTTTTGTTTGTAAAGTAAGTGCAAAATTTTAAGTTGCACTCAAATGAGTAAAGAATAAAAAAGTTGCAATAAAATGATGGTTGCTTTTTTAAATCAAATTATATGTTTTTTGAGTGCAACATTTTTTAACATCACAATCACTCATGTTTAGTGAGGCTGCTAATTTTCAAATCATCACTCAACATCAACAAAATGATTGCAATAGTTTTGCACTATCACTAACTGTGTGCTAAAACTGCAAAATTAGTGCACTACCCCCATCTATGGTAACTATAAATAAATATCAAAGTAAATTATGCAAAAGTACCGTTATTTTGTGACATACATTTTCTTTTTCTTCGTTTAATATCAATTTTTTTTGCAATATGTTATGGAATTTTAAAATTTTTTTTAATACGAGGGCGGATCAATAAGTCCGTGACTTTGACGAAACATAGCTTTTCTTACAAAAAAAAAAAAGTTTGTTTTTCAACATAATCTCCTTTTAGCTCAATGCACCTAGTAGCTTAAGCTCAATACACTTAGTAGACAGACTGACAGACGGACGGAAATTAACTTCGCTCCTCATAAGGTACCAGAAAATACACTTTGTAGAGTCTAAAATCACTATTGAATTTTGCATTTCATATAACTACGAGGGAAGTTCGAAAAGGCACGGACTTATTTATCCCCCTCGTATAGTTATATTTTATATTAACTAAAGTAACTTATGTAGCCCTTTTGTTTTTCTTAGCGCTTCATTTAGTAGTCCCCATCATTTCTGGGGTATTCGGAAGACCTATTTCAACATACAAACGGACAGACTGACAGACGGACGGAAATTAACTTCGCTCCTCATAAGGAATCAGAATATACACTTTGTAGAGTCTAAAATCATTTCTTTTCAATAAAACCATTAAAAGCCATTTCCCATGCGTTGAGATTTGAATCCAGGTTTTCACGAACTGGTTGCCCAAACTACTTTCGATCTCGGCTATTGAAGCCGGATGACGTCAATAGTCAAACATCAATCTTGAAACCAAATGGTATTTCACCTTGGTAGATCGAAACAGAAGAGATTGTGTGGTTACAATCGAAACTAGTCTGGGCAACCTGTCCGTGAAAGCCTGGATTCAAATCTCAGCGCAGTCAAGAATAAAAAATTATCAATAAAAAATTTTAATTAATTTCATGTTGTAAAAACCCTGTCTTCATAAAAATAATTTAATGAAAATTAAATTCAATGAACTTAAGCCTAATTAAAAATATCTAAATTTGGATTATAAAATCAGTTTTAATAAAAAATTTAATCAAATATCAAAAAATATCACTGTGCTAGTTGAAAAAACAGACAAGCCGGCACGTGGCGTTTAAACCTAATTCGGGTACGCTGAAACCAGTGGTGCTAGCCGTATTTTTTTTTTCTTGTTTCGAGATATACCGTTATTTCGAAAATAGATGAGGTTGCACTACATATATTCGCGGTCCTCAAAAACGGTTCAGTTTATTGAATAAACTAAAAAACGAAGTTCCGCAATAAAATTACCTTTAGGCATGGATTAACTTTTTGTCCTAATATGCGTAGTCGTTTTTTAAACATATTTTTTTTTTTTTTTTTTTGGCAAAAATAAACAATTTTTTAGCGAAATTTCGAAATTTTTGTTTTTTAAGAATTCATTCAAACTTGGAAAATTTTAAAATAAAGGATTTTAGAAAATTCTCGTTAAAGAGTCACTTTTATGATCTGGATATCAGCTTATGCAGAGCAGTCAAAAAGGAGTCATATATATGATTATTAATTTCATAAAATGATGACTGGGGATGTGTGAGTTTTGTGTGAGTTTGCTTGTGTGGGCTTATGTCTCAGTATTTGTAGTACGAGTATTAAGATTTTTTAAAATTTTGAATTTAATAAAACATTTTCCATATCTTACAAACCCTGTTATCTTCCCAATTTCCATGGTAGTTTAATTCTCTGTTTCTAAATAATAATTTCTGAACTTAATATTCCACATCATGCATAACATTGAATACAAGATATTTGTGATTTGATGAAATACACGTACATAGATGACATTTTAATTGGAAAATTTAACTTTTTGCAGAGATAAGTTTAAATTTTTTTTTATATACTAGTTAAATAATGTTTATATGCATAATAAAATAAATTCAAGCAATTCTTCACAATATTGTGTTAAATTAATTTTAACTAAAGACAAGTATGAGTGCTACAAGAAAAAAAAACAAAAGTTTTCTTTGCTAATATTTTTAACAATTTTCTTAATTAACATGGCCCATTCTTACCTATGGATCTTTGGTAAGGTGGACCGCGACGGATAGGAAATACGTCGTGGACCACCTTGGCAGAGTACAAAAATCAGCTTTTATTAGTGCTTTACGCACTAGTCCTACAAAGGCTCTGAATACTACATGCACCGATATCCGTCAACAGTGCAGTCAGGCTCTCTGCATCGGGATGTTGGAAGGCGAGGACTTACGGTCATGCAATGATCTTGCAAAAGCAACCCAAATTTCTGAAACGACCAACGGACTACATGATACCCCGAGTGGACTTTGAGAATACACTCCAGGTCAATATCCGTCAAGGCGGGAATTGAGTAGGGGATTCCTGCCTAATGAAAACCGCACGAGAGTTAACACTAATGGGCCGAAGATGACCTGCGGTGTTGTCTCTAGGTTTTTCTTGGAGAAGCAGCAACTGAATCTCTCTTTCCGTCTTCCAGATGAGGCAAGCATATTTCAGGATGATGTACTGGCGAAAAGAGAGGCATGTAAAACACAACATAGCAGGAACATTATCGGCAAAATTGGAATTTTCGTCGATATCCAATCGGCTCTGATGTCACTAAAGTCGCATAACACAACGTCCTTTCTCATTAACCAGTGTAAGGAAGTACTACCTAGACTGACTAAAATCCCAATTCATACTTCTATTAAACAACTTTTGGAACTCTTATGCTGAAAACTAGTGAAATAAGCATATGTAAGTTAAAAAAGAAAAACAGCGATTTTATAGATTATGTAAAAAACTAAAGATTTTGAATATCACAAAAATTCTTATACGCTTAAATTAATAAAAACTATCTTTTTTCTCCCCATTGAAGCATGAAAAATTTCAATATTGTAGTGGGAGCCCATAATTTAATACGTTTATGTCAATAAATAAAAATAAATGTTTTATAAAAAAAGTACCAAAAATAGTTACGCTGTTTACCCCTTAAACGTCTGAATTTCGAAAAAGTATCAAATTAGTATGTGGAGTTTCAAATGTGATAAAACGGTGGAGTGCAATAATGCCTTACGAAATAAGGCCTTTAAGGCTTTATTTCACTTTCAATTGAGAAATAAGGCCTTTATTTGCAAAAAGGCTTTATTGCACTTTGAAAGTTAAATAAGGCCTTTATTTAAATTTAGCCAATTGTGCAATAAAGCCTTTATTTTATATTTTTTGATTCTCTTGCCACCTAAATCTTCACTTATTAAAGTTTTTCTGCGTGGCGGCCTGCGGCCGATCTTAGGGGTTTTCTCCTCCATAGGACGCGGCAGGTGGCTTCGCTGAACACAGTTTTCCTGCGCGCGTCTCATTATCTTCCCTAGTGTGACGCGCGCAAGGAAACTTTATTCAGCGAAGCCACCTGCCGCGTCCTATGGAGGAGAAAATCCCTAAGATCGGCCGCAGGCCGCCACGCAGAAAAACTTTATTAAGTGAAGATTTTCAATATTGTTGCGGTTAAATTAATATTTGTGTATGCTTTTTTTTCTTTTTTTCTCATTTTGGTGGGATTCATTTCGTTTCCAGAAGTTGGATTAATTATTAATGTTCTATTAATTTTTGTTAAAATGAAATTTTTTTATAATTTTTCAATAAAATATAAGAAAAATAAAAAATTTTATTGCTTTATTAAAAAAAAAATTTAAGTGCAATAAGGCCTTTAAGGCTTTATTTCACTTTCAATTGAGAAATAAGGCCTTTATTTGCAAAAAGGCTTTATTGCACTTTGAAAGTGAAATAAAGCCTTAAAGGCCTTATTTCGTAAGGCATTATTGCACTCCACCGATAAAACCCTTATTTCTATGTTTATGGGTTTAAAAGATAGATGGGGTGACAAAAAAGTACCAAAATGCAGGTTTTACCCGTTTACTCCGTTAAAGGGCTAAGTTTCCAAAAAGTACCAGACACCTGCCCGCTTATTTTTCTAAAGAACAACGAAAAGCATTAATTTTTTTTGTATCTCTTTTAGTTTTAAACATTCGAATTTCCAAAAATCCCGTCTTAGTGGATCGATTTGGGGAGAGACCAACCCCTGGTCCAATTTTCAAGTTTTTAGCTTCAGGCGCTTAGGCTGTGCGATGATAAATCAGTCAGTCAGTCAGTCAGTAACGTTACAATTTTATATATATAGATTAATACTAATACTATTTGAACACGTAAGATAATACTCTCTGCGATTGAAGTTGACGTTTGCTAATATAAAAATCTTAAATCTTATCTCAGGTGGAGACCCTGTGTAATAACAATAGAATAATCAACTCCTACAATGAGACAGAACCGAAAATTTTTAAATCACTTACTTATGTACCAGATTTTTCAGAAAGATTGGAAAAAGCAAATATTTATGATACGAAAATATATAAAATTGCACATAAATCTTATAGCACAATAGGTAGATTATTCACTAATATGAAGGATAAAATAAATAAGTTGGAAATGTCAAATGTAGTTTATAAAATACCTTGTAAGGGAAACGTTAATGGACAATGCAGTAAAGTGTATGTTGGTACAACGAAAAATAAACTTAAAACTAGGATTGCAGGACATAACTCAGATCAAAAATATAGAAATATTTCATCACAAAAAACAGCTTTGTCAGCCCATTGTGCAAATCTAAACCATTATCCTGATTTTGAAAATGTATCAGTTTAAACGTAGATTTATGTTAAACGTTAAGTTCGCTTGAATAAACGTTCAACTCACTTGAGAGTGCAAAGTAGTGAAATTCAAAGTATTTCTTAAAAATTAGCAATTTTCCTTAAATTCATTGAATTTAATTTTCATTAAATTATTATGTTTATGAAGACAGGAATTTTACAACATGAAATTATCAATAAAATTTTAATTAATTTCATGTTGTAAAATTCCTGTCTTCATAAAAATAATTTAATGAAAATTAAAGTCAATGAACTGAAACCTAATTAAAAATTATCTAAATTTGGATTAAAAACCATTAACAGTTCAATAAAATAACCACAATACTAATATAATTAGCAATTTTGTTTTCAAATATTTTAAGAGATGTGAAAGTAAGTCAATCGATTCCACACATGTCATTTAATGTATAGTGCGTTTCCTATATCCTAAAATATCTTGCCTAAACAAAGGTACTTTTAGAGTAAAAAACTACAAAATTAAAAAAAAAAATAACATCTACCGTCAAAGATTAAAAACGATTATTTCGTTTGTTATTAAAGTTCGGATAAATAATTTTCCATCCCTGGTATAAACATTAAGCTGAATAAAAACAAAATTGTAACTAAAACACGTTACTGGCGAACTTTAAGGGGCGACACTCACTGTTGCTATTTGCCTTTTTTGCGAAATCATTCGGTGCTCAATAAAGGGAATATTGAATTGGTATATTAAAGATGGTTAAAATGTTCTTTGAAACCATGATATCTAAATATTTTTGTTTTTTTTTTTTGTTGCTGACAACGCAAGAAAGAGAATCAATCACTTTATGAACAAGTAAGACTGCTAAATTCAGCAGTGCCGAATCTTTGATACCCTCCACTGACAGAATATTTTACGAGTGGGCCTATGGCAAATTATGGACTGCTCAGCTCGAAATTTTGCGGTATGATTTCTAGTCGTATATAACGAATTTGAGCAACATTTATTTCAAAATGCACAATCCGCAGCTATTTATGTTGATTTTTGTAACTAAATGATCAATTTTTTGGGGTGGTGGCTCTACTTTTGCGTTCAAAACTCTCATCCTACTGAACCGGTTTTGCGGAATTGCTGCAAGTAGAGTCGACAGTGACTCCGTTTTGACACCACACAACTCGTCAAGAGTAGGAACCCCGAATCAAGCGTGACCCGGAGCACTACTAAGTTGGCTAAAGCAAGCCCATTGACTTGAGATATTTCACCATGTTCTGATGTTCCCCGCGATATCTTAGAGAGTCCTTGTAGTAGGTAATTCCCAAATAATCGATCGTGTCCATCCAATCTATCCAATCGTGTTAAATTAAACGCTGCGCAATCACATAGAAGATGAAATTCTGTCTCCTCAGTTCCTGGTTACCTGCACCAGAAAGTACTTTATACCAGTCTCGACATGTCCCTGCGGCTGAAGTTGAGAAGTAGCTGAGAACGCCCTAAGTCGTATGTTTGCCACGTTAGCTTGGTAGCCCTGCAAACATCCAGTTTCTTCCCTTTGTCGTAAGCCATATCCAGATGGTGTCTGAAGATTTTACTTCTAATAGTTCAAAGGGATGTTGCGACTGGCACACCCTGTAAAATATCAAGATCAGTTCCAGTCTTGGCCAGCCCATCTGCATGTTGATTGCCAAATGGTCCCTATACGCAGGGATCCAAATTAAGGCAATGTCAGAAGAGCTTCCGTATACTGGTTAAGGAGAAAGGAAATTGCTTTATGCGACTTAAGTGATATCAGAGCCGCCTGGCTATCGACGAAAATTACAATTTTTGCCGCTGATGTTCCTACTGTGCAGTGTTTTACATGCCTCTCTTATCGCCAGTATTTCAGCCTGAAATACGCTGGCCTCATGCGGCAGACGGAAAGAGAGATTCACTTGTGGTTCCTCAGAGAAACCCCCAGAGCCAACACCACAGGTCATCTTTGACCCATCTGTGCAAATTTTCGTGCAGTGTATATCAGCCAGGATTCCCCTACTCCACTCCCGCCTTGACGGAATTATGACCTTGAATTTATTTTTAAAGTCTGAACGGGGTATCATATAGTCCGTTAGTCGTTTCAGAGATGTGGATTGGTTCTGTTAGATCCCTGCAGGACCGTATGTCCTCGCCTTCCAACATCCCGATGCAGAGAGCCTGAGATTTCTTTCATCGTTTTTTTTAATATATTTTGTTCTTTACTCACATTTTCTTTCATTTATGGTCCCACGCGTAGGCACGGAAGGGGATGGACCATCTATGCAGGGACAGCGTACATGGACTAGACTACATCTTACAACCGGCCCATGTTGTAGCACTGAAGGGGAGCTGTAAGCGACTAGTCTTCTTTAACCACTAACTAGTCATTCAGGTTCTCTGTACTACTACCAACCACCTTAACTTTACAAGTTGTGGAAAAGGGATGGGGAGTAGAGGGATTTGAAGGGAAAAGGATAAAAGAGACGATAGGATAACCATTAGTTGCGAAGGCAACTAGACCCCATAATAAGGTCTTAGATGTATATGAAAAAAATTTCATAAGGAATGCCAAACTGAGTAGACCCTCTTTACAACTAGTTGTGGCGGGTATAACAAAAGTAGTGGGTACCGAATTTGCTGTTAACAGAACGAAATTTATTTTTATGAAAAAGTTAAGTTAGCTAAATAAAATGTTGCAGCTAAATAAAAATTTTAAATGCTAAATTTAGACGCAAAAATGCCAAAATGGTCACACTGTTTGAAAGTACAAGACTCTTCGTTTGTGGGCTGAGAAAAAAATTTAAAGAAGCTCATTCCTGCTTATTACTTTCAAGAAATTGCTTGTTCTTCACGACAAATACCTTGCCCGTAACTGGTTTGAATACAAAATATGAAAATATTTTTCAGGCTTCAAGTTATTGAATTGAACGACTGTAAATTAATGTAACCACGAAGCAATTTGTTTAGCTATCGGAGTAAAAATATAATTTTCCAAACTAAAAAGAATACCAATATTGGCAAGAGCTGTAGCAAAAGTTAATTAAAAATTCTTAACACATACATGCATAGTAATATTTGTACAACTTCTGACAACGTGAAATATCTTTCTCAAAATAACAAGAAAATTGTTGACATCATCTCAATGAAATATTATAAAATCAATCAATGTGTTGCCAAATAAATTAGAAGGACTATTTGTAGGAAGCATACATTTAGGAAGACGTTGTTGGATTGTGTAAAATATGCGAAAAAAAAAAGCAACGAAATGAACCGGAAATAAAGAATTTTGCAACGTCAAATGAAAACAAATAACAGAAAAGTGAGAACTGAGAATTGGAAGTCATGTAAATAAAGTAATAAATTGAGTAAATAACAACAAGTGGTTTGATATTTTTTTTTACTTATGTCCTTAATTTTCTGTTTGCTTGCAAAATTAGAGAGTGAAAAATGGATGGTAAGAGTAATGGAAAATACGCGAATAGAGTTCCACTAAATATTTAAAGATGTGAGAAAGGATAGCAAAAAATGCGTCTAATAAGCAAGAAACTAGAGAAATAGTAACCTTAACATTTTCCGCCAATAAGTTTTGTGCGAATTATCTTATAGACAGGGTGGCGTCCCAATTGTACTACAATAAGAAATTCAAAAAAACAATTTTTTAATCAAGTTATTTCATTTACTTTTTTATTGTATAGAAAATTCCATTTATTTCTATTAGAGATGAGCGATATTTCTGTACCTGTGATTTAATCACTGTTACTGAAAAATCACGAATCACAGTTGTGACCAAATTTGTCAAGTAACAGGTACTTTCAAAGTCGTTCTTTTTTTATTTTGTTACATATGTATACAAATTTATGATATTTCACTGTTTGTGTGGGTAATAGCTTTTTTTGAATGAAATGTCGAATGATATTTCTGCTCCTTTCATTCTCTCTTCTATCTTATTAGAATTTTTTTATGCCAAAATTTATTTGTTCAAGTATGTATGTATATGAAAGTAAACAGATTTAAAAGCTCTTACAATTTGTTATTGTTTCTTTGTAAAGTGCTTACAAAAGCTCTTGCGAAAGCTTGCACATTGTATATATAGCTTGGCCGCAATTGCTTTAAAAGAACAGAAAACTGATAAACCGTGATCACAATCACAGTTTAAAGGAGCAGTGATTTTTAAATCACATTCACTAATCACGATGATCTTTAAAAATCACGGGATCGCTCATCTTTAATTTCTATATATCGCACTTGTTCTCTAAAGAGAGTCAACTAGAAATTTTTAAATTTTCACTTTATGCAAGAAATCGAAATCAACTGGTCATATCTACCCACTGTAAAAATCATACATCATTTTGTCAAAAAAAATAAAAATATAATAATATAATAATGCAACTGTATCCCCCTTTGTGGTATAAGAGTTCACATATAAAAAGAAAACAGTTTTTTGTCTCTGCTGAAAATTTATAAATTTTGAGTTAACCCTTTTTAAAAGGAACCAGTGCGATATGTAACTAATTGTTTTTGAAGATTATAGACCGTAAATATAGAAGTACATACCACGCGCTAGTGCATAAATGCGGTGTAGACTTTGTAACGAAGATTTACATTCGCTTAAATCCCCGCAACATAAATTTTACATTATTTTATTTTACTTTATATTTAAGTTCTATACAATACCACATACAATAATTAGTTTCAGTTAAAGTACATATGAAACCCCCTAATGTTACTTAGGTACACATGAAACCCCCTTACATTATTTAGTTAATACCAGTTCGCTTAATAATTCTCATGTAGTTCATTTATAATATTACATTAATACTTTAGGTTTGGTTACAATCGGGGCGATTTCATTGCACCAACGATCTTGCCAACTTTTTTAAAAGTCGACCTGGTTCCCGCCTTCTGCACGACGGTCGCCGACACCTGCACTTGTTGGGTGATTGTTTTTTGTACTGCGGCTTCGGCTGACAGTTTTGGTACTGTGACTTCGGTCAACAGACCTCCCCTAGTTAAGTCGGTTTAGTACATAAGGTTGAACTTTAGTATTTAGATACCTAGTCATAAGAAAGAATTGTAGTATTGTAACAACTGCTGAGAACGAGACATTTCATCACCGCCGAGCACTCAAGGAACCCGATTCCGACCCGAATACACCGGCCGAGGAGAATACGCCGATTCCTGCCTGTTTGCTGTGCTGCTGGTAATTTTAAATGAAGTTAACAAAGTATTGTAATTAAATTGCGAATTAATCAATAAAGTTAAGAAACTATTGGTAACCCCGAAAGGGAAAATCACCCGTGTTTTCACTTAAGGTTCGTGGATTCCGTAAGTCGACCCTGGACATCACTGGACTACCCCAGCCTACGACAAAACCACGTTACAACTTCTGTCAAAAAAGATTAAACTGGCTAGCCTGGAACTAAAGTGGTATACGTTACAAAATAAAAATTTTGAGATAACAAGTCTAAGGCCACTTTAAAAGTTTAAAAAGTGAAAAAGCAATAAAAATAGGTCTTATTACGTCACCAAAATATTATTATCGTTAAACAACCACTAGTATTGTGGTTATTTTATTGAAGTGTTTTAATGGTTTTTAATCCATTACAGCCATTGACAACGGATGACGTCAATAGTCAAACATCAATCTTTAAACCAAATGGTATTTCACCTTGGTAGATCGAAATTTGCTTTTGAATGAATGATTATCTATTTTAATTGATTTACTTGTTCTTCCTAACTTGTGTTTTTTCGTAATTATTGTCAAGAATTCTTCTTAAAATCCAAAGTATATTTTTGTTTTTCATGTTTGTGTCTTTCTTTTTTCTTGTTGACCTTTTTCAGCACAACTTGAAGGACAAATGTAAACATAACTCGTGCCTCAAATCTCAGCGCAGTCAAGAATGAAAAATTATCAATAAAAAATTGTAATTAATTTTATGTTGTAAAATTCCTGTCTTCATAAAAAAAAATGAAATGAAAATTAAATTCAATGAACATAAGCCATATTAAAAATATCTAAATATCGATTAAAAGCCATAAACAGTTCAATAAAATAACCACAATACCATTGTTTAAAAATTCAAAAATTACTATTATTTTCGGTCCCTGGTGGTCACATATTTTTTAGTTTTTCGTCAAATATTTGTGAAATGTGAACATGTCTTAAGAAAATAAAAACTTTTAACGACATGCTCTATCAGCACTTTGAGTTGCGAGTTTCAAATGACAATAATGTCAACAGCAATAACAACAACAATCGAATCATGCGATTTGAATTATTTTTAAAACAAACTTCAACCTCAAATGAATGTGTTAAAGGAGACTGAGCGCACTTTAAAAGTAATTTTTTAAACGGAATTTAAAGGAAAAAAAATTACAATTTAATCTTAAAAAATTTTTGCCTATGAACTTTTTAATTCTTCAACCTGATTGTTAATATCAGTTTTTATCAACACTACAAAATGTGAATAACATCTACATAAATTAAGGGAGAAAAAGAAATCCATGCAAAAGTAAACAATAAAAGTCAGTGTAACTGGGGATGCCAATCTGGACTGGTTTTGGCAAACCCAGGGATGCGGGACTTAAACAAATCAAGTCCGGGGAAAAATCAAGTTTGGGATATCGGGATTCGGGGTTTTTAAAAGTCAAAAGATAAATGCTTTTTATAGATATTTATTAGAAAAACGTCTTTAAAAGAGGTTTACAAACAAAAGTTTTATACTAAAACGATGGCGATATCGATTTCGCAATTGGGGTGATAGACGAGTTTTTGTCGAGAAAACTCTACTAAAAAAACCTTAAAAATAAAAGTTGAGCAAAAGTCAAAAAATTTAATATGGGCGCCTAAAAATATTTATTTTTTTTTTTTTTTTTTTTTTTTTTTTTGATAAGTCCAAGTGGAACTTTATTTTCCTCATGCCAAAATCTATCGAAAATCGATGGCATAATATCAACAAATGTTTGGTCTTTACAATCGGCCCAACCCACTGCACAGTGTAAGATATGTATAATCTAGCTGTACAAAGTAACTTTTTGGCCTTAAATGTTTTTAAACTCATTGCAAATATAATGAAAAACATCATACCGAATGAGAAAATGTATAAAGGTACCAAGATTTGTCAACATTGCAAAATCACCAATGCTTTGAACATTAATGTCTTTTAACATTTTACTAGTATGGGCCAGCAGTCGACACAATCGACTGCAATCTAGAAATAACTTATTTGTACCGTTATTTCTAATATTTATTTAATCTTAAGCTTTATTAAATATGTATGTACATTAGTGTGTCCCAAAAAAAAATATTATTTTATGCCCCACCTTTTTTTGAAAGCTTATAGTGTGGAGTATTTTTGTTATTTTTTTTTTAGATTTTTCGGAAGAGGTTTAGAGGTCGCTAAAATCGAATTTAACCCAAAAATCGGGTTTTCTCGACTTTTTTGAATTTTGCTGATTACTCGGCCCATTAGCACGATTTTCTTTGTTACTAAGTCAACTTCTCAAACTTTACTTCTCTGTGCAGATATTAAAAGTTTCGGTTATTTTTTTGCTCATTTGGGTCCCCTTAATCACATTTTTTTGGAAAATTTACCATAAACTTGCAAAATAATGCTCTGTAACTTTTAAAATTTATATTGAAGTTAAAAAACCAATGATTCAGTTTAAAAGGTGGATAAATTTTGAGTCATTGCAAAAAAAAAATAATTGAATTTGCTCTTACTGTTCCAAAGTTGTACCCTTTTTGAGTTTTGTACCCATTTCGACTGCTATATCGTCAGATATATTAAGGGTAAATACATTTTTCAGATGATTAACAAACAGATTTCCTTTTTCAATATCATTTCTTGCCCAACTTCCATTCAAGTTTCTTAATGGTGACTTAGATATAACAGGTCTATTGAGACTTCTAGCTGCACGCCATAATGAGTAAAGGCCTCGTTGCTCTTACGTAAACGTATACGTTGCTGATCAGCTGTTCCGTTTTCCTTACCAAGTCTATGTATAAATAGGTACTCTTACCGCTCTTAAGAATTTTATTTTTGTTTTCAAGCAGTGTTGTCAACAAAACGTATTAGCAGGCGTTTTACTTTTAGATTTTTATTATAAGATTCTCTTTTTAAAACATAAATTAAAGAATATAAACATTACATACATACATACATTTATAAATAAATATAAATATATGTATATTAGTTTGTTTGTTGCACAATGTCGCCCAAACCCCGTTTTTTCACTAAGCTTGGTAAAAAGATAGAATGTTAAAGCGAAATTACTATAGGCTATATTTTTCCGGAATTTTGGAGCAGGGAGGAATAAAATGGTTAAAAATTACCAAAAACCGATTTTTGGAAATAACACTACAATCATAAATCCAAATTTTTTTCGTACGAATTTCTAATCGGAAACCCGGCATTAAAAAGGCAAATTTCAGGTCAATTTTGATCAATTTAGACTGCAAAATTTAAAAAGTTAACAATAATTAGTATTGTGGTTATTTTATTGAACTGTTAATGGTTTTTAATCCAAATTTAGATATTTTTTTTAATTAGGCTTAAGTTCATTGAATTTAATTTTCATTAAATTATTTTTATGAAGACAGGAATTTTACAACATGAAATTAATTAAAATTTTTTATTGATAATTTTTCAACAGAAGTTAGGAAGAACATGTAAATCAATTAAAATAGATAATCATTCATTCATGAAAAATTATCAATAAAAAATTTTAATTAATTTCATGTTGTAAAATTCCTGTCTTCATAAAAATAATTTAATGAAAATTAAATTCAATGAACTTAAGCCTAATTAAAAAAAATATCTAAATTTGGTTTAAAAAGTTAATTTATTTGTTTGGCTTAAGCTACCATTAGGGATATAGAATTAAAAAATTTTAACTTTAAGGGACAAAATGGGGTAAAACTTTGTTTTAAATATTTTGGCGACGTTTGAATGAATTTTATCGCATAAAAGTTCATTTTGCAAGTCGTCGCCTTTAAGGTTTACCCCCTTAAAGTGGGTAAAGTAAGGAATATTTAGGATATTTTAATTTAGCTCATTTACAATGCAAAATTTGAAAAGTTTGCGGCCTATTTCCGATGTGCGAAAGACTTCTTTCGTTCGTAAAACTACATTCGTTCAAATTCTAAAAAGTTTTTTTTTGTTTTAAATGTAGTTGTTCGAAAAAAAAAATTCTTTCGAACATCGGAAATAGGCTATTAATTATTTCATGATTAAACTATCACTAGGGATATACATATACATATAACAAAAACTAAATTATATAGACACAAAATGGTAAAAATTCGTACCTTCTGTAAACACGTTTTCTTTTTTTTTTAAATAATTTTGCGCAAACTTGAAACCTATTTTCTTTCACATAAAGGTAGCAAACAAATAAAGTACATTTAAGGGCAAATAGGGTAAAAATTCGTACTATTGGTACTATTTTGTGAACACGTTTTTTGCAGTAATTTTGATGGTTTGTCCCCGGGAATCTCCGGAAATTAACACCGTGTATACACATATGTATATAGGATATAGGAGGGAGGATTTAGTAACACTTTTTATTGATACTCATATACGTGAGATCAAATTTGTACTTAAAGAGATATTAATAAAGTCTTAAAAATTTTTTAAGGTCCATTACTTCTTAACTAGGTGCTTAGGTGCAAGAAACTATATCAAAAGTTTTTATGTTATGGCATTTTGCAGTGCTGTACATACAAACATATCTGTAAATATACATATGCACATATATTCTTCTCTTCTACTTCTTTTTTAAAAAAGCGTCGATTTCATTATGTATTGGCGATTTCAAACAAGAACATTTACAACATGCTTAAAAGCAACACTGAGTGCAAAATCAAAACAAATCATAATTTTTTATATCATTTTCTTTTTTTTTTAACACACTTTTAGAACATATGATACGTTTACGTATTTTAAGTAACTACCAACCTTTGAAGTCGACCGCAACGTTTACGTATCCGCAACATTTACGTAAAGAGTAATGAGGCTTTAAGTCTTAAGTTGGGGGATCTGTGCAATTGCCACTCTCTTTGAACTCTCCTTTTTCAGTCAAGAGACGCTCGACATCTGTAGAATATATGTTATTGCTTTTAGGATTTTTGACGGTTATGCTGGAATGTTGAACAGCTAGTTTAAGATAACTGTGAAAATTACTAAGCGGAATTGAATCAATTATTTTTTAGTTGAAAGAAAATTAAAAATTTAATTTTGATTTAATAAACATTTTAGTTGTTTTGAAATAAATTTTCAATTAAAATTTGAATTAAGTAACAAAAAATCTAAATTGACATGTAGAATTGTTGTTGGGAATTGTCAAAATTTATATAAATAAATTCACATATTTTTTGAAATGGCAAAGTTTTTCGATCATTTTTTAAATAAAAATTAAAAATATCATTTATTGGAAAAAAAATATTCACAATTTTACAATTTTTAGTAATCAATATAATCATTTTGGTAATAGGTTCAAGATCAACAAATTGTTTGCTTGATATTAAAACTTTGGTATAAATTTGATGGTTGGAGAATTTTTTCAGTGCGTGACAAAAAGTGTACTTTTCTTTGAAAGTGTCCACATTGAGCTTTAAGAAGAAAATGCAACAAATAAACAATAAAAAACTTTATCAATTTCGTTACTTTTTTTAAAACTCCTTAAATCAAATAAATCAGACTTAATAAATACTTATTACTCAAAATTACAATATGAAAATTTTATTTTAAGATGATTTTTTGAAGGTTGCAAAACAAAAAAAAAATCATATCTAAAAAAAGAAAAAAAAACTCCTTAAAAGTTTCAGGATTTTTAAAGAACAGTTTGAGGTATTATACAAAAAAAAATCAGCAAAATAAAAGGTTAGGTTTTTGACTTAGTCCATTTTTATTTCAATTCGATTCATTTATTTGTCAAATATTATTACCATTATTTCTTATATATTATATATATACAAAGAGTTAAATATTGCTTCTTTTTCTTCTTAATAATTAAACTTAATTTATTTAATTAAATGATATACATATATACAAAGTTTGGAGGGAAAAATTTACAAAAACCTATTTAAAACATTTTTAAATGATTTTAGTAGTCCATTTTTAAAATTTAATATTTTGCAGATATTATATTTTTCAGAAAAAAAATAATTTTTTTAATATATTGTTTGTAGCCTCAAGTATTTTCTTTAAAATTACAAACAAATCATAGTTTTTGAGATATTGAAAATATACACTCATCAGATTCGGCTAATTCGGCGCAATTATGAAATTTTGAATATGCCATAACTCTTGCAAAAAAAATTTTAAAATTTTTTTCGTTGATATATGTTCCTTAGAGGATAAAAGGAACCTTCTCACCAAATTTTATTCAAATCGAAAGGGGTCGGGTCCCACTCTTGATCGATTTGACATGGAATTACCCTTATAACAAATAAGTTCCTGTTATAAATGAGAAACTATACTGGCTCGGCAGGCCCCTTTTTTACTAAAACTCTAACTAAATCATGTTTTTCAATAAACTGTTGTCAATGGTTGTTTCAATGGGTATTTCAACTGATATCGGATTATTAGGGCCGTAGAGTCAGAGATGTAGAGTCGGAGGCAGTGTTGCCAAAACTTTGTGACGAAAAATTGCGAAATTTACGGAAAACAATGGCTAAAAATAGCTAAAATTTTTTTTTTTAAATAAAAACACATTAACATTCAATAACAAATCAAAAATAATTCATTAAAATTTTTACAATAAAATTGTAAATTGAGATAAATTTTTAATTTAAAAAAAAAACGAAAATTAAATATTTCTTATCGTTTAAAAAATTAAATTGCCGATAAATTCGATGCGTTATTGTTCATCTCATAGGAATAACTTGTACCAATTAGTTGTAAATATTTTGAAGGTAAATCATAATCATGACAACATTTACCCAACCTTTTGAGTCCAAATCTCCAACAAAAAAATAAGGGGAGATAAAAAATATTTTATTGTTATGGTAAAAATATTTATCTAATTGATAAAATCGAATTAGCAGTTGCTAAATTTAACTAATATCTCAAATTACTTTTAACGATGTTTAATTGGCAAAATACTCTACTTCAGCATTAGACCCATAGCTCCCAGAATTGACGATTTATCGTCATTTTGACGATTTTTGGGTACCAAAATGGTATATTGACGATTCGACGATTTATACCCTAAATATGACGATTTTTCAAATGACAAATTTTGGTCAAATTAACAAATCTTTTTAATACAATTTCACATTTTATTTCAGCCTCTTAGATAATTTGATTTATTTGATTGGCAGTAATTTTAATGCCTTAGCTATTCATCATACAAAATACGATTTTTTTTAACACGGTGTATATTTTTAAGAGTTCTATTTGATCAGTATGTACTGTTATTACAGCCATTTTACAACCACTCTCTTTAGTCTGTATTCACACTATGTAACCTTTCTTTCAGGAAGTCTGAGTTCATTGGTGTTTAC
Source organism: Pollenia amentaria (assembly GCA_943735925.1). Classification (NCBI taxonomy): domain Eukaryota; kingdom Metazoa; phylum Arthropoda; class Insecta; order Diptera; family Polleniidae; genus Pollenia; species Pollenia amentaria. The sequence continues at coordinate 128,119,376 of OX031007.1, read as the reverse complement.
CAGACTTCAGTTCTTAAGCAGGATTTTCGACGTGTAAAATATGTGTTTTCTTATGAATACCAATACTTTGGAAACATTTTTGGTTGTGCTACTTAAATAATAAGTTTGAACGGATACTAAAAATAACAACTAATTTTCAAAACTTACTAAAATTTAGTGGTTTTTTATAATGACGATTTTTGTGAAAATTTGGTTTAGTCAATTTGACGATCTTAGGCTAATTTTATCTGGTAGTTATGATTAGACCCTGGAAGTGAAAGCAACTTTAAAGTAAATTCCGAAATTCCTAAAAATTTCTTGTTGTCACCTCTGCAACAGCGTTTTTAACGCTAAGAGATGTAGCTTTGTTGCTTTTTTTTTGGAGAAAACTGATCGCTTGTATCGATTTTCAACATTTGTAAAAGTTGTGATTTAAATTAAATGCGTTTTAATTGTTAAAATTGTTTATTTTACTTTTAGCAATTTTATAAATTTTTATAAGAAAACAAAAATTATTATTTTTAAAGAAAAAAGGAAAAAAAATTTATGGCTAACAAAGTTTTAAAATGGCTAAAAAATGGCCACTTAATGGCTAAATTGTCAACACTGATCGGAGGTGAGGTTATTGTACCAAAGTCAGAGTCGACACTGCATTAAAAAAAAGAGTTTAAAGTCAACTAAGGGCCAGTCTCATATACATTTTGCATCAAAGCTAGAGTAGAAGACGGAGTTGGAGTCGAAGTCGGAGAACGTTTTGATTTTTTTTAAAAAGTAAAAAAATCAAAATTTTGAGTTAATACCCTCTTGTTGATTAAGTGCAATATGTATATTTATATAAATATGTGTATTTTAGTTTTAAATTTATTCTAAAACTTTTTCTTATGATTCCAGTTTTTCTATTAAAGAAGATATAGTCCCTTGAATTTTTCAATTTTTTTAGAACTCATAATAAATCCAACTACTTTTCTAATATGCAAGCATCGTGTATTCTTAGTTTTTGCTTTACTGTGCGGTGTTTTAAAAATGCTGATTAAAGTGCCTTAAGTTATGCTTTGTTGTACCACTCAAATCCACTACGCCACGCTCTACTTGGAAGTAGAGTTTGTTTGTTTGTTTACTTTTGATAGTCAAGTGTGGTTATGTTGCTAGTGATTCAATTAATAAGGACACTTGAGTTTAGTTGTCGTTGTTTATTTATTTTTATTGTAATAAAAAACAAAAAACAAAAATATTTAATAGGAAATATTTATAAGGTTTCAATATTGAATAGTTGTCTTCAAATTAATGATTTTGTAATTTTTTTCCTTATCCTTTTTATTGTTTCTTAAATTATGCCGAAAAATAGGCAACATGTAATTTTTTTTTGTATAATTTTTTGCGCTTGCGGCATACTTAAGGGAAACAAAAAAAAACTTTTGGCAAATTTTCAAATAAATTACTGAAATTAATCAATAATTTTCAGCAATTATTAATGTTTTGTTTTGTGGTTATTTTAGTCAGCAATTGTAGACTAGAAAAGTATAAAAAGATTATTTTTTAATTTCTCTTCTTTCTTTTAGTGTACAATAAAATTAAATAAGATTAAGTGGCTTAAAAAATACAATAGAAAAAAAAAATTGGCATCTGCTGTTGTTTTATCAGGGCTCTGTAATTTGAAAAACAACAACCAATTGAAAACTTATTTAATTTTCCACTTATTGTCATGCAATAATTCATTTGAAACTCATTTATCTTGTAAAATATGTAAAAAATAAAGTGTTGTCTTAATTTAGGCGTAATATTTAAAGTATACCTTAAGGTATAATTTATAAATATTAAATAATATTAGACTTATTATGGCTTATTATGGTATAAACAAATTTAAATATGTCACACATTTAAGCAAAATGTTTATGTACTATTTTATATTCGATTCATTATAACAGATCAATATTACAAAATGTAGGCCTACAACTCTCCTACACATAAAAAATAAAGTTATTAATTACATTTATTTGAAAAAAAAACAAAGAATTTGTACTAAACTGTTTTTCGGGAGTAGGGTTTATATGGGGCCTAGTGAAAATTATGGACCGATTTTCAAAAAATTTTACAGTGTGATTTCTGGTCCCATAAAACTGTGACGTACCAAAATTTAGAATGATAGAGTTATTGATTACGGTTTTAGGCGTACTAAGCTGTTTTCCGGGAGTATGGTTAATATGGGGTCTAGGGTATATTATGGACCGATATTCAAGAAACTTAATAGTGTGGTGTTTAGTCCTACAAAACTGTACCGTACCGAATTTTATTATTATAGCATTATTTTTTAAGGTTTTAGACGTACTAAGCTGTTTTCCGGGAGTAGTATTTATATGGGTCCTGTGGTCAATTATGGACCGATCTTCACGATCTTTAACAGTATGATTGCAGTTATATAAAGCGAATTCATGCATTTTTTCATTCAGTGCATTATTCCCCCATTTATGTTAGTTTTTGTATCAAAATTATCAATATTTTTATGGTGGTAATTCCACATTTTGATTCATAGTTCCAAGATGCTTAGGATAACTACAAGCAATTTGAGACACGTTCGTTCTTTTCTTTTGCGTTTTTCGAAAGTGAACGTGTTTTCAACAGACGGACAGACAGACGGACATTGCTAGATCGACTTAGAATTACTCAAGGAGCCAGAATATATATACTTTATGGGATCTTAGATGTATAATAAAAAAGTTTCACACGGAATGACAAACTTAGTATACCCTCATTTACCACTAGTGGTGGTGGAGGGTATAAAGAGTAGGGTAAAAATGACTGCATATGGTTAATATTGAAAACCGAAAAACTGTAACAGGTGCAGTAATACGAAGCTGAACCATTAGGCAAAGCGAAATTAAAGGCAAAACGAAAGGCAGACAAAAAAGGACGGCCTGATTTCCCTTCAAAACAAAATGAAAATAAGCCGCGAGCTTCTTTCCCACTTAGATCAGTTTTTCGAATGACCGATGCTTTAAAGTAAAGTGTTGTTGTTATTGTAGCAGCAAGTCCTAAAGAACTGGTGTTGCAGAGTTGACAATCCTTGGTCGGTGTTTGTTGAACTCTGAGTCGTTCCATAAAGAGTTTTTAAGTAAGTCATTTAGTGACTGAAATATTGCTGCCACTGGAGCTGCCATTGCGAAAAATGTGAGTGCATTAGGAAAAAATCGTGGGTGTATAGAGTTTTTCGAACTGGCAGTGACATGTGTAATTGCTAAGTATGCATCCGCCACATGTAGAATCGTCGCCGGATCATTGACGAATAAATGAAAGAGCTTAAGAATGTATGTGAAGAATGTATGTGAATTAAGCTGGAGGTCCACACAATGAGTAGATGCGAACATGGTGGAATAAGTAGGTGGCAGCGCTACGGCAACAAATACAACATTACAACAAAAATGAAAAATAAGTCTCCGTATACGTCAAAAATTATATTAAGCTAAAATCAAATTTTGCCGCCGAACGCAATGAAATAAATTAATTTTTAGCCAATTTTTATTTCACTATGGTTACTATCTTATTTAATGTTAATTTAAATAATCAAAAACTTTAATACAATACAATAATCACAGCACAAAACGTGGACTTTTTGTAAACATAAACAAAACTTTGACATAAGACTAGACAAACAATACAAGAGCAAAAAATCGTCATCTGGCTTAGTAATGCCACCTGTTTATTTCATCATGGATGCGAATGATACTTTTTGTGCATTTTATACGTATCTAAATTCAACTTATGTACTCGTACATGCAATGCGTTTTATGCGGCAAATTTTATTTTTTATCAGCAGCTGTGTTAGTATTTTTTTTTTTTTTTGGCAATTTGGCAAAAATGGAAGGTCTAATTGATATTTAATAGAATTTGTTTAAAAGAATTCATAGAGGACTAAGCCCTTATTATAAAAAAATTCGGGATTTTTCACAATATCGATAAAGCTTCGTACAGACGGTAGTCAGATCTTCCAATATTGCAAGCAGGCGTTGCCAATAGAAATATTTTTCTGGCAATGGTGCCATTGTCAGTGCCACACATGCGACGCATACAAAAGTAGAGAGTAAACCTACTTTCAGGCATTTATGCGTATATATATATATGCATTCTATGCGTTTTGCTGTGAACCTTCATTCAACTTTTTGACAGATGCATAAAAACGAACAACGCATAGAATGCATGATATGGACCTACAGCTTAAATTCAAGCAATTGTTGCCAGGGCTGCGCACCACTACACTAAAGTCTTAGGGAGTACATACCTCCTGCTGTTACAGTCACGGGGAAAATAAGTATAGCCTTAAGATTGGCTGGGGATCAATATGTGCAGACCTTCCAAGGTTGCAGGTAATTAGTGCCTTTTTTGATACCATGGAAACCAGTAGCCATCAGAAAGTAATATAGTTGTGAAGACTCTTAAAACAGTGGAGTGGAGCTCCCTAAAATGCCGCAAAGAATAGATTTCTGTCCGCAGCCAAGGTTGGAGTTTGGCCAGCTGGTGAATGTTTCTCTGTGCTATTGCGGCTTTGTGTTGGAGATTTACTATTGTCTTTAAGTAGATGTTAGAGGCCAGTCAGTAATGCTAGATATAAAAATTACGTCATCCCAAAAACAAAATTGAAGGCTGCTGTGCATGTCGTACACATTACCTTAAGCGAACTACATTCCTACACTTGCCTCGGACAAACTACGTCATATAACGGAAAATCATGTACATGGCGCAATTTTATCATTCTTTTTTTTCTTATGATAATCTCGCAAAGCTCTTCGCTTATCTACAGGAGCCCAGAGTCTCTGACAGGAATCTAACCAGCAACCCCAGCGCTGATAGACTAGCTCACTACCAACTAGCATACCGGGGAACTAGTATTAAAATTGTTAGTGTTACGCTAGGGTAAGGACAAAAGAATGTTACCTTAGTTAATATAGAACATATCAGTCTCTTTGGTGATTTTATGTTCTATTGATAATAGAATCTTAGTGTCCAAACAGAATTGAGTCTTCAACTTCAGGCAAAAAGCCCATAATAAAAACATCGTCAGTAACTTCAAATTTTCTCTAATTTTATTGTTTTAGTTTTTTATTATCTTTTGTTTTTCATTTTCTGTTTACAAAATCTATGAAATTAAAAAAAGTACGGTAGAATTGTTGGGATAATAGCCCTACGGGAAAGGGAACTAACACTAAACTTGTCACGTGACAAGTCACTTTAACATGGCGATTTCCTACGAGGGGGTTAATTGGCACCATTTTGACACTTTGTAACAGGTCACTGAAATAATCTTCCCATTTCAGTTAAAATAATGCATTGTCGCAAATGAGCCATGTCAATATAAAGTAATAGAACTAGAGAGAATCAGACTACCCGCACAAACTCCAGTCACATGAATAGTTTTGTACCAATTACCTTTCCTCTGGACTAACTACACTCTAAGCACATTATCACCAGTTAAGAGATATGTCTTGTTTTCATCTATTACAATTCGTTCCATTTAATGATAAAATTTTGTTCACTTATCACGAGATAAGTGCTTTAAGAGCAATTGACACAAATTTCCTGCAGGGAAGTGACTATACGTGAGAGCATTAGAATGAACGTTCTCAAAATGAATGATGAATCATAATTGAGTCTTCAACTTCAGGCAAAAATCTTTAAGCCCATAATTAAAACGTCGACAATAACTTCAAATTCACTCTCATTTCTTTCTTTTTCTGTTGCTCTTATTTTTCTTTGTTTACAAAAAGAATGAAATTAAATTAAATAATGGTAGCATTGGTAAGATAATAAGTATATATATGTATGTGTGAGCATTAGAAAAAACGTTCTCAAAATAATAATAATTTTATGTCACGACCGCATTCTCTGGAAAAATTTTACGTCAGACTGTATCGAAAACATTGTTCAGCTCCAGTTCTGTTTCATCATTAAAATAGATTTTATTTTACGACGGCTTTCTACGACGAATTTGTATGTCAAATTGTATGAAAATTGTGGTCTCGACGCAGTTCTGTTTGAACACTTAGGATTGAATAGAGATGTAAGGAACTTATGACCCCCTCTCTGTTCTAATTATTTCCGATTCAATTACCTATATTTCTTTACATTATTCACTCGCCCTATGATACAGTTTTAATATTTAAATTGCAATTTAATAAAATAAAGCATTCATTTAACTTTTACCTACCGCTTACAAAAGTTTACGTGTGCCGAGTCCTTTGAAGTAGGGATTTATGAAACAAAATACAATAGACTAATTGAGTTAATTAACATGTTGACATTAAATGAGTAATTTACTAATTTTACACAGACTTCTAAAGAAAAAAGAAAAGTAAAAATACTACGAAACTCATAAACATAAAAGTGAATAAGGTCACCTAAATTAAATTTTATGTTTCAGTTTTATTCTGTTTTATGTCGTATGTCAAGCAGAAATAAACTGTTGCAAAAGAACCAGAAAAGACAAAATAAAAAATAAACTAAAAGCTTTGCAACAGGCGCCTTTTGGTCTACAACAGTCCCTAAGGTAGAATCCAAATTTAATTTATAAAACAACAGAAAACTTCACTAAGTACGCGAATAAAAACATTAAGTCTAAAATAAAAGCAGTCAAGGTAATAAACAATCAACAGACCGTTAAGACAGCCTTGTCTCTTTACACTGGTAAATAATAATACCCTACATTTCTAAATGGGGTGTGTGTAGTTTTGTGCGTGTCTGATGATGATTTTAACGATGTTCAAAAATATTATCAAAAAAAAAAAATCTGATAGATCCTCATTTTCTTGATCGTTCATCAGTTTATAATTTACCGATAGGTATTATCCCAGCAAAAACTAGGGAATGACTTGAAATTACTGAACAACTTACTTTTCAATGACTACTTCATACCATCTGCATTACATAGAAGTAGCTAAGTAATGGTTGTCATATAATCTGATACATAAGCACTGATACGAAATTTATAATTAATTCATAATAAAATGCATTTGAAGTTTTATTTATTCAAATCTAATACAAATTGATTTTAAATACAAATTTGTTCTTACAATTTGTTTTTTTTTATTTGTTATAAATGCATAAGAATTTGAATATGAAAAATTTAAATACTTAATTGATTTTGGTATGTTTTTTAAAATTAAAATTTTGAATAAAACTATACTAATCAATCAACCAAACGATATTATAACGATATCGTCTAGGTGATATAAATTATAATATATGATATCGATCTTGTATCATAAACGATGGTATTTAAATTGTACCTTTCCTTAAAATATCGTTTTTCATTGAAAATATCATATCGTTCTCTAGTTTATTGGGTATAAAAATGTCCTTGATGCAGGGTTGTAAAATTTTGCATTAGAAAGCAAATTAAATTAAATACACAATTTGTTTGACAAATTCAGTTTTGTTGATAACAATGTGAAGTGTCTATTTGTAAGCGAATGTGGTAATGACTTATTTAACACTCTACTTGTAAGCGAATGTGGTAATGAGATTATTTAACTTCCTATTTGTAAGCGAGGTTGGTAAGTACATGCCTCCAATGATATCACCTTGTTAAAATAATGAGTTAAGATGCCAATGTATAAGTAGTGAAGAGTAGTTATATATGCTTTTTAACTCATTACTTTGCAATGTAAGTTTTTGCTGGGATGATATATGATGGGCTAAAATGACAAGGGGTTCAAGTGTCTTATGTTGATTAATGGGAAAAAGAGCTTAAAGTTAAATTACAATAAAATATGAAAGATGCTACCTGGAATATTACTTTTTAATTAATAGAGATCCAAAGATATATTTTAATATTTCAGGAAATAAAAATACCGTCTTTTACATGTACAAATACCTAAAAATTACCCTTGAAATATTTTTTAAAATTTCTAAATAATTGAACTATTTCTTCCAAAGAATGTTAGTAATATCTAATAAGAAAACCACATAGACTATGTTTTTTAAATAACATTTTATTAAGAAACGGTTTTATGGTTCTTTGTTACATTTTTAAGTCGTCATAAACAGGTTCCATGACATCATCAGGCTCACCTTGAACCTCACGTTTGCTTTCGTTTATTTCTGGAATTTCTTCCATTACATCGTGAGGAAGTGGTCTGAACCTTTTATGATATATTGGTTATATATATATATATTAAATAAGATACATGAGGTTCTTAAGTTTCTCGAACTTTATTGGCTTGCCGCTAATCTATGGAGGAAGTTGTAGGAGTAATAGCATGGCTCGGCCAATATTTCGACATTTCAGGTTTACTTTGGTCAAGTTTTCTTCCTCACTCAAAATATCATCTTTGTATGAGAGGTTCCAAGGGTCATCCTTTTCAAAGTGTAACTATTGCATTTTAAGGATGCCCGAAAATAAAATAACACAAATACTACGTGCAATAAGACGAAGTAAATGTTTTGACAACAAGTCATCAAATTTTAGCTCAGAACTTCTCTGAATTCACGCATTTAGTCCATGTGAAAAATTAGTTTTAATATTTGCTTAGAGTACAAGGGGTTTAAGTGCCTTGAGCTCCAAGCGAAACAAGTATTTTAATGACAAGTGCTTAAATTGGTCCCCATATCTCGCTACCTAATGAGAATCCTACATTTACTTATTGTGCTCTGTACTTCTCTGAACTTCATCACTAATCCATGTGTAAGCTCAATTTTAGAAACATAAAGGCACTTAGGCCCCCTGTGCCTAAAACCCCTCATATAGTATATGGGCTTCGGAGTACACTCGAGGGAGCAAAAGCTCAATTTTTCACGAATACTTGCGGATTATTGTAGCCTTTTCCAGGAAGAGATACTTTCGATCAAGGATGCCGGGGACTGACTTAGATTATCTGCTGGGTCAATAACTACTGTGGATATTTAAACTAATAGCTGTGTCGCCGTTATAGCCTTGGATTCCCCCTCCCTGAGAATAAGAATAGCCCTTGACAGCCGCTTATCTCTAAACGAGATGGCTAAGCAGTTTGACATTAGGATCATATGGCTGGCAGGGCGGATGAGAATGCTAGGCTTGGCACTACTCTAGGGGTTCCACTGGATTTGGAAGACGTTTAAGTACTTCTGCCCTCCTACAAGCTCGAACCTCAGGGATTCACTACCGACTTACGATAGACAGGCCACGAACTCTGATTGTAGGATTGTCATGCAAGAGTGGCCCGTCTGGATGAAGGCTGTTCACCCTCTACCATTGATGACTAAAAGCGACGTATAACTTTTGGTATTTGTTATCACGGTACATTGTCTTTTAGGTAGGCATGCTCAGCGACTGAGAGCCTGACTTTTTGATTTATTTAAGAAGAATTACGTGAAACATCTACTTTCTCATTTTCCTGCACTGTCGAGAAGTCTACTGCCCGAAATGGGATCCACCACTTTCGACATATTGAACGATATCTCTGACGTTGAACTGGATTTCATTTTCAACTACGTTAGAAGTTCGGGTTGGTCCTTCGGTGGGAGTTCCGTTTAGCGGTTCTTAATGGATTATTGGGTCTAAATGTGTTAATCGAGTACTGACTGATATTTCTACCTAACCTAACCATGATGATATATGTATATATAAGTGTAGCTTCCATTACTTAAAATTGCTTTAAACCACATAAAACTATTAAACCTGTTAGTATGGGGATAAAATATGTTGGTTATTCAACTTGTAATATAAAAAAAGACCCATCATAGATCGTTTAAATTGGTGTTAAATTGAGCATAGTTTCCATAAAAGGGAAATTCCCTAAAAAGTCTTTTGAAAATTTTAAACAGTTCGAAATTTCATTATAATACCTCCCCAAATGACCATATCTTGCAGTCAGTGCAAAAATATTAGATTGAACCCAGCTTCTGTAAATTAGTTATAATAAAATATGCCAGCCGAGATAACATTCTAGCTCTTAAATAATTATAAAATCGTATAGAATAAAACTTAAGGCAAATAACTCTTAATACTACTACAAGTCATATTTATGCTTTCAAGTGCTGTAGGATATCATAAAGCTCGGCTTTGCCGACTACACTTGTTTACTTGTTAAATGTATGAGCGTGTTGAAATAGTAAAATCATATATAAAAAGAAGAGTCAAGAGAAGGAGGGAAAAACAGTATAAATTTTAAAATAAACAAAGATAATGGAAATTATAACTAATCATGACATTACCACCGCCATCATCAGTATTAACACCACCATCAGGGTCAGGTAAGACCACATCCTTAATTCAACCTTCTCTTCCTGTCTCTCTCTCTTAGCAGCGCACACACATACACAACCAGATTCAAGGAACATGAGTCCTTCTTAAAAAAGTCGTTTCATTGTATTTATTTTATGTTCTTTTCTTGTTTTCCTCGCTTTTCCACGTATACGTATGTTGAAATCTCAGGAATGAGCTTCAGTTTTTATAGATGCTTCAATTACTCGGAGTTATTTGATCATTTGCGTTTATTTTAGTTGTAATTAGAAAAAAACCAACTACATCTCGTTATTATTATTTTTCTTTTCTTGTGCATTAGTATTTATGGCTGGTATATATTTTGTTTTCTGGCTGGCCATATTTTCTTTAACCATGTTAAAATTTTGGCATGCAATAAGAGAGAGTTAACAAGAGTTTAGTTGACACAAGTATATATATATATATATATACACTTGTACAATGGATAGTGCTTTATTGTAGTGAAATTAAAGGTCAGAGCATTAAACGTATGTAAACTACTACCAAATTCCAACTGTCGAAAATTACTTGGCTTGTGTTTAATGTTAATCAACAACAAGTAAGATAGTATGAGTAGGCCAAGCCACCCTATACCTCAGCATTAATAGACAAATTTATTGGCAAAACAAGTTTTTGTATGAGGTTAAGTCTGAATTTACATGTTTCAACTTATGATTCTCAACTTTTTTTCAATTCCCTTTTGAAGATGCCAATATGATCACATGCAGCAATCGGCTTAAATTTGTTTTGCTTCAAAACAACAACAATTTTATTCAAAGCGAGCCAAAGAAAAAAAAGAATAGAAAAAAATTGTACATGTGCATATACTCACGAATGAAAACACAAAGCGTCTTGGACATAGTAACGGATACCCTTTCGAGTTCGGGCGGAGATTGATTGATTTCCGGCAAGTATGCATTCTTTGCAAAGATGTCAGCAAAAAGGTTGGCTTTATCATTCGGGTCTGTGATGTTTGGTCATTCATTATAAGGATTGGAATGGATGAACTAGTACTATTCTTTACTCTTATAACAAATGACCCGAAGGTGTTGCTTCCACGCGGAGCAGAAAGGACCTTAGCACTCAGACGATGTTCGTAAAGGAGCTTTTCACGTCTGAGTACTCTGGTACCTTCGTTTACCGCCTGTTTACGTAACACGTTAGTAACTGGGTTTTTGTCATTATGCCAATAACTGAACTTATTCTCTCTGGATCTGACTGCATTCCTGCACGTCTGATTAAACACCACTTAATCGGCCTTCCGAAAAGCACTTTAAAATATATAAAGTGCTAATAAACTATTGTATTGATATCACGGTGTTAGTTGAAAAAACTGACAAGCGGAGCAGCCGACTGGTAAACCTAATTTTAGTACGCTGAATCCAGCGGTTGGTTACTGTCTTTTAAATTTAGCTTTTGTTTTTGATATACGCCGTAATTTCGAAAATGAAGGAAGTCCCACATTATATATTCGCGTAACTAAAAACGGTTTAGGTTATTGAATAAACTAAGAAAAACTGAAATTCCGCAATAAACTTACCTTTAAATAGGGCTAAACTTTTTATTTTTATTCAGACCAAAAGTTAATGCCTTTTTTGAGCTTAAGGTAGATATTAAAAAAAGACCAAAAAAAATATTTTTAAATTAAGATTAAAAACGATAAAAAAATGTATAGCCTTTTAAGGAGTTGTAAGAACAAATTAAATCTTTTAGACCGCTGTATATTTGTAAGTGAATATTTATATTACGTGTTTGTGTAGGAGTGTATGTATTAGATGCGTAATTTAATGTCCGCAATTGTAGTTTAATGAGATTTTTTTTTGCTCCTCCTTGAACAAATTAATTGGGCTAAAATTAAAAAGTATGAAACCCTACACTAATATTATCTAAATTATGTAGAGACAAAATAATAAATGACTGTATTAAAGTTCTTCTCGGTCTTTCTTTATATTATATCTTAGATGTAAAGGAATATAAATGGGAAAATTTGAATAAAAATATATTTATGTAGAAAAATTTGTATGTAATGAAAGAATAAATCATCATTAAAATGCATTACTTTAATGTAAAGTAACGTAACGTAATGTAATGAGTAGAGAATACAATTTTACGCATTTGCAGACATGCGCATAAAATGTATTTATAAAATATATTTTAAAGATTAATGAAATATGCATTTATTCCTACAAAAAATAAAAAAAAAAACAAAATAAAAAAACACATGTTAAAGGTCTAAAGTTACGACATCTCCGCTGAAGAGATGTATATGCCTAATAGTGATGATTTACCCGCTGTATGGCATTTTACGGCGTCTTGTTGGAACCATTTCTCCTCAAATTAATTGCAATTACATAAGGAATAAAAAAAAATCAGGAATCATTTGCTGTAGCGTTCGCCAATCACGGTAATGTTGGCGCCGGCTTTTAGGGAATGAAATGGGGTCCCTTGAGAATTGTGCTCTCTCCAGAAATGACAATTCTGCTTGTTTATATACCCGTTAAGCCAGAAATTGGTCTCATCGCTGAAGGCGATTTGACGATAGAAATCTGGCTTAACTTCCAGTTGCTCATACACCCAATTTATTGTTTAATTATTGCACCAGTTTTATGTAGGCCACGATTTTTCCTTAAAGTTTTTCAAGTAGTGCATGGGCAGAGACCGGGTTGCTGAGAATAAATTTGAGTCCTCTGTCATACTTACTTCTACGGCGGCAAAACGCACGTTACGGGCTCGATTTGGACGAATATTATCCAAAAGGGTAAATGTGGTCATTAATCGATCCATCTTATTTCGTATTAACTGATCAGATGGGCGATTTGGCGAGCAGAATTTTGCAAATAAATTTTTACGATTTATTAACACTGTTCTAGTGTCAGTCTTTGTATGCACAGAAAAAAATAAGAATCAATTCACTTGATTAATAGCTTAATTCACATGATTAAATTTTTAATTAAAACTGATTGTATTTTTGATTTTTGCTTTAATTGGTGACAAATTTTGGAGAATTGTTTCTGTGTGGTGATTTGCCAAAGTATACTGAAAATAAAATTCAAATACACTTCATTAGCTGGTTTTACAGTTACACCTATCGGAAATTCTATACGTCTAAAAAATGCCATTTACATTAAATTTTGAAAGTTCTTGCAGAAAAACACTGTAAATTTGCAGTATCCAAACTTCTGGCTGCACCTCTTCATGTCAAGCAACTGTTTTGTGTACAAAAGAAGAAAATGTTGGCAAAATACTTTTTGTAAGACATCGTTATGCGAAGAAATGTTCGAACAGCGCTGTTTGAAAAATAACAAAACATCAACAATAGCAGAGCCAGATTTATGGGTGCCCGCAAAATCGTTTGTTGTTCGAACATAGCAATGGCTTGTAAAGATGGACCAGGCCCTTCTTAATTGTATCCATTTCAAAACATAACTTAAGTGCATTCTATTTTTATTAAATCCATATCATAATTTGTTAACCCTTTTCTCTTTGTTAAATAAATTTCCTAGCCCAGCATTTAATCTGTACATGAAATTCCACTTTCCGCAATATGCACAGAAAAAAATCTCGCCAATTTTTTTTTCAATTAAACCATTAATAAAAAATTTAATCAGTTTTAATTCAAAATTAATTTAAGTTTAATAAACGTTTACTTATATCAAAAACATTGCTGCAGAAAGTGTTGTTAATATTAACAAAATATTTAATTTTAATTGTAATAAATTTTTGTTGTCTTCTCTGTAAAAAATGTGTCTATCAAATTTTTAACTGCTACATTTTGTTTTGTAGGTCTATCCTGCTTCCAAAATATGACCAATTATTTCAGACTACAAAATAAAGACAAATAAAATTTAAGACTATTTAAAAAAAGAGTAGTTAAATTTATGAAAAAGGTTAAAAAATGCTGAAAAGAAAATATGTATTTTCTAATTAAAGTAAATAAAGATTTAGTAATAACAACATAAAAACCCTGTAAATTAATTAACTAGTAGAAGGTGTAAGACCCACATTTTATTTACTGCACTGAATATTGTATTATACTCGTATTTAAAAGAAAATTCCTTTTAATATTTAAATTATATTTTCTTTTCTTCATATAAAATTTTTCCCATTTTCTTTTCTCACTATTTTTACAGCCTCTCATTCAAACAAATAACAATAATAGTCTTATAAAAAAAAAATGCAATACGAAAAAATGCCGCTTTGGTTTTCTTTGTACATCTCCGTCATTTGGCTTTACCCAAGTTCAGCACTCCGTACGATGTCAGGTGGTGGTAATGCATTAAAGGATGGCACAGACATTTATTCGCTAGCAGGTGCACAGCTTATGATGGATCAGGTGCCCAGTGGTAAAGTCTCATTTAAGCCGCATGATTTAGAGGATGTAAATGTTAGACCTGTTTATGATCCAGGTGATGGTGAGTTCGAAACAAAATTTTATTTTATGTTTAATTTCAAATTTATTGCAATGTGTATACAAATACAAATCTTAAGAGCGTTGCTTCTTAAGAAAAAACACGCAAAAAAAAGTTTGTTCACGTTACTCTTTTTATGAAATCTCATTTTTTAATACATACCGTCATAAACCTTGTAATATCGTAAACTGAAATGCAAAATGTTCCAACAAAAGTATATTTATACAAAATACATGCAAGCAGTGATGCCAACTTTTTTAAAGCAAAAATCATTTTAAAATTTAAAAAAGCAATGAAAAGCACTATTTCAAGCAAAAAAAAAAGCTTAAAAAGCACTAAGCAATTTTTTCAATTTAATTGATAATCTATATATATAAAAATGAAATATGTTTGTCTGTTTGTTGGCTTATAGACTCCTAAACGACTGAACCGATTTTCCTGAAATTTTTACAGTAACATCACATGAGCCCCGAAAATAAAACAGGCTACTTACCTTTCGATAGGCACAGGGGAAGTAAATATACCACTTATTTTGACGATAGGGGTAGAGGAGCAGTATCCCCATAGGACGCAAATATTGAATCAAATTTATAATTAAGGCAAGTGGCTGATTCACAATTGCGCAGCCCAAACGGCTAACGACTGTACGCAAAAAATAATAGGTGTCTATTTTTGACTTTTTTGAAAGTAAAATCGCTTAAAACCTGTATATTAGGGCCATAACCAAATTTTTGGCATAGTACCACGGAGTGGCCAAGAATGTTTTAGTAATGAAAACACCTCTCTCCCGTCGTTTTGCGAAAAACCCTCACGCAGGGAAGCAAATTTCTAAAACTTTCCAAGTAATTTTTTTTAGAAAATTTTTTAATTATTTTTTTTTTTTTGTATTTATACAATATTCATGTATTAATTTATTCTATGTTTACATAGTAGTTTTAAATGTAAATACTCTTGGATGAAATAAACTTTAAGATTAATGTTCGCGATGATTTACACAGTGGATAAATTTCTTGTACAACTTGTATTGCTCTCTCTGCACATATACGAGTATTACTCCTTTGTTGTATAGGTACAACTTATGAAATTCGGATCATTGCCTATATTTTTATATCGCTTTAAGCATAAGATATTTTACTCAGGTTTTTACATATAACGAATTTTGAACCACGATGAATTGCAAACCGTTTATCGAAATGTGAGAAAAAAAGTGTGTCTGTAACTCACGTTGAAAACGTTCAAAAAAGATTACGTCGTTACGTTATAAATTTCATTATATTCCACTCGAAGCCGATATGAAATTGCAGATATTGGGAACGCCAGTCAAACGTACTTTGACGGCGACCAAATTTGACTAAAATTTAAAAATTTTCAACGACGGCGGCGTAAATATAACCGTCGGCTATACCAAAAAATGTAAAGTGCGACTTTAATGTTTGTTGATTACAAAATTGCTTTGAAAACATTCGAATATTTTTCAAAAATGTTAAAAAAAATATAATTAAACAATGAAAAAAATCTGCCAAGAACAAAATACGTATCTCTTCCGTGTTAATATTCATTTAATATGCATTTTGCATTTTTAATTTATTTTTTAGTGTTAAAATTTTTTCTCAAGCCGATTTTATGCGTGTTTTTTTTTTTTTTTTTTTTTTTGACAGTTCAAAGCGGGAACTTTCTCACTAAAATTTTACAGACACACTTTTTCAGCATATTGGCGAGAAATTTCCTTACGTGACAGTTATTACTCGGCAAAAATTTTACAGACGCAGCTGTTTGTTTCAATTTATGGCATTTTTGTTTCTTGCCCCGGGAGTTACAGAACATGGGCACAGGTGTATATTTTTTAAAATTTCCGTGAGATAAAAATGGATGTTTCAAACTTCAACCCGATCCCTGCATGAACTTTTTTAGCGGTCGGAAAAAATTATCATATTTTTTATTAATAACTTTTAATGTTCTACAGGACTATGCCCCTACTGTATATTGGTAGGTACATATTGTTCCACCACATAACGTTTACAGTTATTTAAATAGAATTCAAATTTAAACGGATTTGTTCTTATTACAAAAAAAAAAATAAGCTCTCCTTTTCGTAGTTAACCAAAAGATATACAATTCGGAAGTACGTCATAAAATCAAACATTGGAAGATCGGTTTTAATCGGTAATCATACAGCAATTAAAGTAATAGAGATGATATTAAATTTTAAATGCATCTTTATGTTTGGAAAAAAAGACGGAACACCAAAAAATATAATTGTATTTTTGAACACAATACAAGTTACCAACTATTTAAAAAAAAATGGCGAGGACGTTATTGGAGAACCATTTGCGTACATAACTTTAATTAACACAATTTATAAGGTTTTTAAAACTTTATAAGATTTTTAAAAGTGTTTATAAGAACATGTTATATATGTAATTGAAAAGTAAATAATAAATATATTTAGATTTGTATATACAAATTTTCAAATGTGTCATTAAAAATTATTGTTATCATCTTTAATAAATATAATATCTTCCAAATCATTTGGATCATCATAAGTCGAGTTTGTCTTCGGCCATAAAACAGTTTTTAAGTTATATTTTGATTTTTTGTATGTTTCATTGGAAAATATATCACTGCACTAGATGGTAGAGTGTAATCATTGCACCATGAATTCAATGTAAGTATTATAAGGAGAAGTTCAATGGTAATATTATAAGGAGAATCAAGGATAACAATATTTTAAAACTGTATGAGGAAAAAGTACCTTTGAAAACAAAAACTATTAAGCCAAAAAACAACCCGTGGTTCAATTGTACTATTCGACATGCAATTAAACGTAGGGATTTAGTGTACTCACGGTGGAAACGTTTTAAGACAGAAGGTCTTAAGTCTTTCTGCGAGGAAGGAAGTCAATTGTCAAATAAGAATCGCAAAGTCTGAGTATTATTCTAACAGATTTGGTTCTGCTCTTGAATCGAAACGGACTTGGAAAACTATTAAGAATATTGGAATTAATGATCCTGTTAAAAATATAAGCTCCTCTATTGACGCTGATGAACTCAACAATATTTTGGCTAATAGTCCAATGGTAACACCAAACAATACAGCACTCGACAACAATACATTTAACACCAGCAACAACAATATCTGCCCGTTCGCCGATATCGAACGTTATAGTTCGCATTGAAAATAACATTTAAAAATAACATTTGTTTTAAATGTTATTTACTATGCGAACGTTAACGTTCGATATCGGCGAACGGGCAGTATGTCTGAACAAAATATGTTTGAGTTCTCATGCCTTGGCCAGCTTGATAATTTCACTAGTTGCATTCAAATAAAATCTAGTGCTGTAGGATATGATAATCTTCATCCCAAGTTTATTAAAGCCATATTAGCAGTTCTCCTGCCTTATATTACCTATATATTTAACACCATCATCACTACAAGTAATTTTCCTGTAAAGTGGAAACATGCAAAAATAATTCCAATTCCAACATCGAACACCGAATATCGACCAATTGCTATTCTTAGCTTTCTATCAAAAGTAATGGAAAAGGTCTTGCACCGTCAAACAAGTTCTTACGTTTATGTTAATCATTTACTTTCCGATAAACAGTCAGGTTCGTCCTAAACACAGCTGCGTAACTGCTCTAGTTGATGTCTCGGAGAATATACGGATAGAACTTGATAATGGAAAGATTAATTTTTTAGTTCTAATGGATCACTCTAAAGGCCGTGTCAGATACAACTTTGTCGCTTTGCGTGACTTTTCTACCTTTGGCAGAAAATTGCAAAGCAAAAGGTGTATGACACAATGAAAATTTTGACAACACTCACGCATTGTTTGTTTACTTATAAAAGCGGTTGGTAATTTGTACATTTAATTATTTGTTATAAAAATAAAAGTTAAAAATTTAATTGGACGGTTTTTTGGAATTGAATTTGACAACAAAAATTTAGAAAAAAAAGAAAATTATACTAGCCAATTGTCAAAGCGCGCAAAAAGATGAGAGTTGGCTAACTTTTTGCTTCACTCCGCTTTGAAAGTACTTTATGTGACATGTTTCGTATAAGTATGTATATTTTATCTTAGATGTCAAAGCAAATCGGTAACGCAACGCGAAGCAAAAGTTTAACTGACATGGCCTTAAAGCTTTTGATACCACCAAATTTTATGTACAACGCCATGCAATCTGTTTAACTTTTCGTCGTCATCAACAAAACCTATTTCATCGTACCTCACAAATCGTATTCAATCGGTATCTATAAACAACAAAGCGTCTAATCCCTTATTACTGGCTCAAGGATCAATTTTAGGACCAATATTATTTCCAATTTACGCTAAAGGCCATGTCAGATAAAACTTTTGCTTCGCGTTGCGTTACCGATTCGCTTTGACATCTAAGATAAAATATACGTACTTATACCAAACATGTCACATAAAGTACTTTCAAAGCGGAGCGAAGCAAAAAGTTAGCCAACTCTCATCTTTTTGCGCGCTTTGACAATTGGCTAGTATAATTTTCTTTTTTTTTTTAATTTTTTTTTGCCAAATTCAATTCCAAAAAACCGTCCAATTAAATTTTTAACTTTTATTTTTGTAACAAATAATTAAATGTACAAATTACCAACCGCTTTTATAAGTAAACAAACAATGCGTGAGTGTTGTCAAAGTTTTCATTGTGGCATACACCTTTTGCTTTGCGTTTTTCTGCCGAAGGTAGAAACGTCACGCAAAGCGACAAAGTTTTATCTGACACGGCCTTAACGATCTGCCGCAGCAATTAACTCACTGCAGTGTCCACATGTATGCAGATGATGCACAATTATACCTTAGTAGTCCAGTAGCATCAATTAAGAAAAATATTGACAAACTCAATTACGACCTAAACAACATTAATCGTGGGGCATCTCAAAATGGTATGTGCTTAAATCCACGTAAAACAAAATGTCTGGTTATTCACAAAAAACGATCACCTTTAATCGAAAAGGATATCCTAATAACAATAAGAAAATTGACATCGTAAAAACGACAAAAAATCTGGACTAGTGTTCAACAGCAACTAACTGGCCAAGCCATATAAATACACTGGTGGAAAATATTTATGTTAAACTAAGAGCCCTGTGTTCCGTACAATACTCTACACCGCTGAATGTCAGAATGCTACACTCACAATATTCTGTACGTAAAATTAACTGAAATTGTAATATAAAATAAATGAATACCCAGTTAAAAACCGGTCTACTTATTTTTCATTTATTTTTAAAGAAAAGTTTATTTAATTTTTACTGTCAAAAATTCAACTGCGAATTCCGTAAAAACAAATGAATTTTCAATTATTTTATATAAATGTAACAGGAAGATACAAGATAATAGTCAGGTAGTGTATAAAGTCATTCCTAGAAATTTAAAGGAATAGAGCTATTACAAAAAAAAGCTTTATAAAATACATAACTGAAATTTAGCTCATAGAATAATTTCGAAAAAAAATTTATATATATTTTTTATTATAAAATGTTTATAAACATATCGCTCATTTCGTGCAAGACCGTCACAACTCAAAATTTGAAACTTTACAGGAGAGCCTTTTTAAGATTCCAACCTATTATTTTTTACATTCTCTTTTACTAAAATACAGTTATAAAATCAAATGTTTCTTTTTTGCTTCAAAGAAAACCACATGTACAAGAGGAATGCCAAACACAAACTGAAATGTGACATTGTTGATGCCAATTGCTCAAGTTTGTTACGAGAGGTCATAGCGTCACAAGCATCTGTATTACCGTTATTTTTTCGATAATTCTCTCCGTTCTTAGATCAATTTGTAGAGATTTAAGAGAAGAACATTTCTGCATTACTAACTCGAAAATGCCAAATTTTGAGTTGTGACGGTCTTGCACGAAATGAGCGATATATATATTTTTTTTAATAATTTAATTTCATTTAAGTTAAGTTTAACTTTATTAAATTTGGAAACTAATTTGTACACATACAAAATCCTGCGCTGTAATTAAAAGACTTAGTTCTGTTGTGCAGGAAATCAGAATCAATAAATAAACAATCCGTTTCTTATTTCTTAAACTTAAAATTCCTAATACAAAATTGAGTTAATCTAAAAATAGATTTTGTCCTATTCAATCTTTAAAATCGCTAAATTCTATACAAAAAGATCTGTTTGTTGTTTATTTTCCCATTCACAATTATTAATATTTTCCAAGCAATTTTCTTTAAAAAATGTGTAACGAAAACAATTACATCGTTTTTGTTGCGACTAACAGCCGGTGTGAGATTAACAAAACAAAGCAGGATTGCAGAGTACATGAAACTGAGTACCCCTCCCCCATCTTCTCACCTTTCTCACCAATAAACTCAAGAATTGCTGCAACAAAAATTGCAAGTCTGGGCGATGCCTTTGTAGTGTGCTTACTTAATAAACAGTTGCCATACTAAAATAGTGTTTTTACACTTAACAAAACTGTTACTGAATAATTAACTTAAAAAAATTGTAAAAGCACTAAAGGCCCTACAGGCATTTTGCTTGTGTTAAAACTCGTATCATTCTTGTATTCATACAAAACGCCTACACATTAAAGATATTTAATTTTCGAATTGCCTCATTTGCTTCTATTCCGTCGCAAAGCTAACCGGCACTTATATGCAAATAATTTATTTGCCGTACAGATAAATTTAAGCAGCTGACTTGCAACTTTTACATGTATTTTTGAGTTGCTGCCAGCCGAAAACAATCAGTATATTGAGAAAACCAAAATCGTTAACCGACTTAGGGCCATTATTACAACTTGCCGATAGTTAAAAGTAGGATTTTGTCTGCTCGATAAATAGCTTTGCATTATAAAACCATCATTTATTATTATTTCATTAATTAAATATTATTATTACTAATAATAATAACAATAAAAAATGGAAGTTGTAATAATGCAAAGCTACTTATCGAGCACACAAAATCCTACTTTTAACTATCGGCAAGTTGTAATAATGGCCCTTAAAGTAACAGGCAGTTTGTTGATATATTAAGAAAAAAAATAGATATTTAGTCAATTCACAAGGTATCCTAACATGTCATATTGTCAAAATGTCCTAATATTTCACAATGGTTTAAAAATATTGTTGTTGGTTTGTTAACAAAAAGTGTCTTAAATAAATAGAACGTTGCTTGCTGTGTTTATTGTGCTGTCGTAATTAATCAGAAAAGTCCAGCGCTGAGCGGCTGAGCCGTACAACAATATTTTTAAACCACTGTGAAATATTAGGACATTTTGACAATATGACATGTTAGGATACCTTGTGAATTGACTAATTAAAATTTTTATAAAATGCTATTTCGATTATAAAAAGTATCATGTAGAGCCCACTCCTGTCGATGGAGGGTATCAAAGATTCGGCACAGCCGAATATACAACTCTAACTTGTTTTGTTTACTCGTGTTAGTTCAAGAATTGTTATGTTTGTTATGTTATTGCTTTTTTTAAATAAACTGCAAATAATAAATAATTTATGCATTTTTATTAATGAAATTACTTAATTTATAAAAAAAATTATTAATCGGTTAACCGATCAATTAAAAATTTAACCGATTATTAACCGATTAAGCCAAAACCTCGGTTAATTAATCGAGCGATTAACCGATTAAAGCAAAAGACCGATTAAATGAATACCCTTACCATAACAAATAGTGCTATTATAGTCAAATTTGATTTGATATATTTTCATATGACTCCAAATACATTTTTAGAATTTGGTTTTGTGACATTTCATTAAGATTAAGGGCAAAAATCTTTTCCGTTTATTTTACCGATTTTTCAAACTTATCAAAATAACTCGCTCCAAATTATTCGCTTTAAAGCATCGTAGCGCTTTAATCGATTTTTTTTTTTTTTTCAAAAAATTAAAATAAACTAAGAATCGAGTTGATGTAAACTCAACTAGAGTTTACACCAACCTTAAATGTTACCTTATATGTTCTTTAATTTATTTGTTAATTTTCTATTTCGAAAAGGATCCATATTAATTTGAATACGACCCTAAAATTTGTTAAAAATAGTATCACATAAGAAATTCTTTCTAAATACTTTTTTGAAAATTAACCAAATAAAAGTGTCAAACATTCTTGAAATAAACAAAACACCAGGCATGGACAATTCTATACTATTGTAGTTCTTTTAATTATTTTTTAAGATTAAAAATAGCATAGGAACTTCACCATGTAAAAAGTAGCTTTTTGTAACTACGCACTTTCTTCACATGTTGCCTAATGTAATGGATGTTAAGCCTGGAAAGTTACTCTTAATTTAAGTACATTAGGGTAACTCTTCGTCGAATCGGCGAACTAGCGGAACGATTTTTAAAGTAAAAAATCAACAGAAATTTTGTATGTTAAGCATTTTATTAAAATATAAAACAAGATAAAGCATAAAAAATAAAACTAGCGGAACGATTTTTAAAGTCAAAAATCAACAGAAATTTTGTATGTTAAGCATTTTATTAAAATATAAAACAAGATAAAGCATAAAAAATAAAACTAGCGGAACGATTTTTAAAGTAAAAAATCAACAGAAATTTTGTATGTTAAGCACTTTATTAAAATATAAAACAAGATAAAGCATAAAAAATAAAACTTATCTTATTTGTGTTTTCAAGTTGAAAAAAGAGCGTAATTTGAATACGCATAAAAAGTTATATTATAAAGAGTAAATAAACTTCGTAGATTTGACTAAAAGTAACCATCCAGGGCTTATAAAATATTTGGAACTAATTTAAGGCTTTCATATTTCTGTAGGTGGGAGGTTAACTACTCAAAGTCACAGTTTTAAAGTTTCACAGGAGACCGCAAAACATGTTGAATATTAAAAATTTGCTTTAACCCAATTTTCGTATGTAACTCTTATAAAGGGCCGATGATGAATGTGAGCCACACCTAAACGTCAAGTTTTTTTCTGCACTTTATTTGACATTTCTCGATTTCAGACTAACTCAATTTAAACCATGGATAGATACACAATCGAGCAACGCGTTAAAGTTACTCAGTCTTATTATGAAAATGGGCAGTCAAATCAAAATGCATATCGTGAAAATCATCTTCAGTGATGAGGCACATTTTCACCTCAGTGGATTCGTCAATAAGCAGAATTGCCGCATTTGAGCGAATGATAATCCAAGAGTGACTGTCGAAAAGCCAATGCACCCACAAAGAGTGACTGTTTGGTGCGGTTCATGGGCTGGCGGCATCATCAAGCCGCATTTTTTTTTTAAATGAGGGCGGTTAGGCAGTTACTGTGAATGGTCTTCGCTATCGTGAGATTATAACGAACTATTTTTGGCCCGAATTGGAAGATATGGATGTGGACGATATGTGGTTGCCACTTGCCACACAGCTGACGAAACAATGTCTCTTTTGTGCGAAAAATTCAATGGCCATGTTGTCTCACGTCGTGGCGATGTGATTTGACACCGTTGGACTTCTTTCTTTGGGGTTATTTGAAAGAAAAGGTGTACGTCGATAAGCCAGCAGCAATTCAAGAGCTAAAGGATGAGATAATTCGGCACATTTACGGCATAGAACCTCAATTATACCTCAGCGTCATCGAAAATTTGGACCATCGGATGGAGGTGTGCTGCCAAAGTCGCGGCGGCCATTTGGCCGATATTGTGTTCCATACATAATTGGACCATACCAATATTATCATAATAAAAAGAAATGACAATAACTTCCTAAATAATTTGTGTTTTATTCCAAATCAATATCGGACTTTAAAATTTGTCGCCATTAGTGCGGCAAAGTGTTGGCAACCCTAAAAAAAATTTGGCAGCTGACTGTTTACGGTTAGTGAAAATGGAGCATTACACGAAAGGACATCGTGTCTTCATTATTGAACCATATTACAAAAAAAATGAAATATTGGCAGCTGCAGTTTGGAAATTAAAAAATATGGTCGGAATAGTGTTTTAAGTTCGTCAACTGTGAAGTGATTAATTGAAAATTCAGGGAGACCAAAAATAAGCCGTTCAAATGTCAAAATCGAAGCAGATCCAGACTCCTCGAAGTTGTCAATTAATCTTTTTACAGTTGAATAAGTTAATTTCTGAAATTATTTTTTGCAGTCATTGGGGTTAATCAAATTATATTCTAATTCCTTTATTAAAGTCCTGCCAATGCCGGCCATTCCTATTCACAAATGTGTCTGCTGATTGGATAAATGCTGCAGTGTCTCATCTCTTTAAACGAGTTTGGCATCCATCATTTAAAATATTTTGAGTTAGTGGATTTAAGTGCAATTCAAGCCTTTTTAATAATTTAATTCAACACCTTATGATAAAAGTATTTACAATGTTGCAACAATATTGAGAAGGACGGAAGGTATAAGCACGTAAGCCATTCGTTACTGTCCAATCGGATGGTTGTATTTGCCACCCAGCACACTTAAATACCCCATTAGAACGCTATTAAGCAGAGTTCAAAAATAAACATTTTTACCGTACCTTAGTGTTCTGTACGGTGGATATATGTAGAAAACACAAACGCTTATAGTGTTTGTGTGGTAAATACCTTTAGAAAATAATATATGTACTTCTCTGTTCGGCATCTTTGTACACACTAAGAATACTGTACTATAGTAATTAAACATAAAGATGAGAACATATCATTGCGTTCTGTTTTTTTTTTTTTTTTTTTTTTTGTATAAAACCACAAACTTTATTTTGTTTGCTTCAGCATATTAATGTTCAATTGTTTCAGTTGTGCTCACCGTTCTTTTTTAAAGAAACAAAATACATATCGAACTAGATCATTAAGAGGGTATTAACTCAATTTTTTTATTTTTTTTCTCTTTTTGGGAAAAAATCGACACGTGATATTTATGCCTAAACGCTGTAAAAATATCGAGGTATTTTGTCTACGGTTGATTTAAAATTCGTTTTCATATGCCTTAAATGTAAAATTAAAAATTGTTTTTCTCCTTCTGAAAATTTCGAGATTTTAAGTTATTACCCCCTTGTTGATTAAGTGCGATATGTGTTTTTAACGAAAAAAAAAAATATTAAATAAAAAGCCAACTAAAATTTTTTACAAAAACAAAACCTGAACACAATACACACACAGGCTATTTGTGCTGTCGTCGTATACATTGCCAAAATTTTTCTAGTACTTCATTTATTTGAAAAGAAGCCACCACAGAACATTAAAACATAAATGTGAATGCCTCGAGGCACTGTTCACAAAAGTTGTACTGACGTCCAATATATAATTTATTTATATTAAGTTGTATTTTCTACAGTTGCTAAAAGATGTAGCACAATATTTGTGGAAGCTTCGAAAGCTGGTAAAAGCTCTTAAGGCATTGTAAACCATCTCGAACACAATGCTTCTGTTCCATATGGAATCTATTCTATTTTGCTCACATAATAAAAATTATTTCTTTAATTATTATAAACAGAAAAAAATATTTTTGATTTTTTTCGTTAGTTTTTATTTTCAGTACAAACTTATGAACTGAGTTCCCCAAAAAATTATTGTGTTTTTATTACTAAATGCCCCGGGGTGCATCAAGGCACTCCTTGATGTTTTCTCACCTGGAAGGTAAACGACTCATTGTATGGGCTTACAAATACTTTTTTCGAACTCAGAAGCCCAAAAAAATAAATTATTCGTATAATATTTTCCCGTCTTTCTTAAGTTTGGCATTAGAGGGTTAAGGCTTATGTACTAATATGTGTACGTTAAGCTAAACACTGCCATTAAGGGTTTCAGAACTAGAACAAATGCATTTTCCAAAAACAGACTTGATAAGTGTTATTAGAATTTGAAAACAAAAATGTTAAAAGCTAACACTTAAATACAGTGCAATCACTCTCTCTTAAGAGAAACCTCCGTTAAGCTGACATGAAATTTGGACCATTTAAAAATCTAAATTTTCCATCACTGACTAACATATTTACAAAAAATGCTTTCAACAAATATAATACATGAGTAAACTCTATAACTATACATATTACAAAACATTTACCAAAAAAACCACTTAATTACAATACAGATAAAAAAACTAGATTACAAGTATGTGTCATGGATAATAGCAATGTCCTGCCAAAATGAATCGTATACAATAAATTTATTATTTTTTACTCGTACATAAATAGATGTGTAAGCCATTAAAAGAAGATACTAATCTCTTTGCATGTGCCTCTAAATCAGTGAAATTAAAGTAAAATAGTTCACCCTCTCCGTTTCTCTCACTCCTTCTCTTAAACAAGGATCCTTTGAAAGACAAGAATCCTTGTAATACAAGTTAATCAAACCAAAAGTCAAAAGATTGTGTTGAGGAGGAAATACCAGACAAAACCCAGTAAGAGTGTCAAGACCGACTGCATGATGACCTACAACACTTTTTAGTGTATATAGAATCTATATGTTTTTATTTAAAAAATTTATATTTAAGAACTTAAATTTAGCTCACAACATCCAGGGTTTGAAAACACATCCTTTGCTTATCACCAGGTTATTATAATTGAAAAATCAAACAATTTGATACCCATATTGCCTATATATGAAAAATATAAAATAGATCAAAAATATGCGATTTTCGCGTTTTATGTGAATAATTACAAAAAAAAAGTAAATTAACATTATTGGGAAACCTCATTAAACATATCAACCTTAATTTTCAGAGGGGTAACAAAAATCACTTTTTTTTTGAGTCGCTCTAATATAATAAATTAATTACGCTAATTTTTTCTATATTTATGCTTTTGTTCTTTTTTATGTTATTTTAATGTTAAATTAATTTATTATTTCATTTTTATTGTTAATTTTCTTTTATAAATAACATTTAAATTCCCATACTGTAATTATAAGATATCAATCTAGTTGTATGGGATATTCAAATAAATAAATAAACAAAAAAAAATAAATAAATAACATTAAAGGTCATTTTTAGGTTAGGTTAAAAGATTATATAAGAGCTATTTGCAATGACGAACCGGTTAAAAAAATTGTGGTATTTTACGATTACGTACACTAATAGAAAAGGCGTCATAACGCCGGTGTATTTTGACAACAGTACTATAACAAGTGTCTTCGTTTTTGACCCCATGACACTTTTTCATCATTGTGATGCCTGCCTTAACATCACTTGGCCAAATTGTCCACAGGTGAAATATTGACGAATTGGAGTCAGTTAAATAAAACATTTCATCAGTGCGATGACTCTGTAACATCGTAGAAAAAAAAATAAGACTCAATTTAATAACAGTTTGTCATCGGGATTGACTTAAGTCAAAGTGAGAAAATATTTTTATTTACTTAACCGTTATTCATGTTTGTTTCACTTTTGTGGTATTCCGCCGTTTGTTAGAAGAACTCTCAATTATAAAACACCAGCAGCATACCCGATATGATTTTCTCAATTATTCTACTTTGAAAATTTAATGTATTTATTTATTTATTTATTTAATATTATAGGTCTATGGATAAATCCTTACAGGCTAATACAATTAATTATTTAACTTAAGTATAATATTACGTTTAACAATGTTCACATCTAGAGAAAAATCCGCAAATTCAAACATTTCATTAAAGCAACAACACAGTTTTCTAAATGGCTCTGCCATAGCGTAGTCAGTTCGGAAAGTTTTTAACACAGAAAATATTAAAAATTTTCTCTAATCACCAAATTTATACCAAATTCATAATATCAAGCAAATAAGGTGTTGATTTTGCACCTATAACCAAAATGATTATATTGATTACTAAAAATTGTAAAATTGTGAATATTTTTTCAATAAATGATATTTTTAGTTTAAATTAAAAAAATGATCAAAAAACTTTGCCATTACAAACAATGTGTTGATTTATTTAATTAAATATTGACAATTCCCAACAAAAATTCTACAAGTTGAAATTATTTTATTTTAAACGAAAAAAAATCAATTAATATTTTCTGATATTAATTAATATTTTAATTACAAATTTATTTCAAAACAACTAAAATGTTTATTTAATCAAAATTATATTTCTAATTTTCTTTCAGCAAAAAAAAAATAATTGATTCAATTATCACATTAATTATATATTTAAATACTTTTTAAACCTTTTTTTTTATTGATAAAAAACTTTTTTCTGTGTACGCTTATATTTTTTACAAAAAGCATAAATATGGCGAAAAGCAAAAAACAAAAAAAAAAAGGATGTCAAACATAAAAGTCAATTTATGTTATAAAAGAACTTTCAAAAGAAATGTTTAAACAATCAAGTTAAAACTTTAACATGAGCAGTCTCCACTTAACTCGAAGTTAATATTAAAGATAGTAATTTTAAGTTAGGCGGAGACCGCAGATAACATTCTGATTTTCCTAATTTTGAAGATATATGGACCAATCATTAGTCCACCAGCCCATAAACAACACCAACACTGTTGTTTTTAATGGATGTATCAATGGTAGCTCTTGGTACTCTTCGCTTTGCTCATCAGCACAAATACGGCAAGTTTGTTTATTAACGTATCCATTAAGTCAGAAATGTGCTTCATCAGTAAGCAAAATTTGACGATAAAACACTAGATTTTAAATTTGGAAACGCTTTGAACAATTTGAAGACGCTGTTGTGAGCCTTTCCATGATGACTTGCCAAATGATACTGAACAAAAATGACAAAGCAGTTTGATATGAATCACCGTGATATGTAAAAAAGCATATAGAAAATCAAACCTGACGATGAATCGCCCTTTACAATAGTATCAAACGTAACGGATTTAGAAGCAATTGCGTAAACAATTAAGCATTTTGATACATACAGTTTATTTAACATATGTTTTTACCTTCTCCTGTAAAGTTACAGTTATGTGAGTTAGGGCCTTTCTACCTGATACCATCGATATATTTCAGAGATTTTGTTAAATCCTTCCGTATATAAAAAATTTACTCGTGCCAAATTTAGTCACGATTCGAACACTTTAAAGCTGCGATCGGCAAAATCAGGGCGCTGCGTTTTCTCTTTTCTCTTTTATTCTCTTTTGTTACGTACGTGTGCACACACATTGCAGAGAATTAAAAAACATTAACAACAACATATGTAAAATGTATACAACGCATACAATCGCAAAATGTTATAGTATAGGTTGCCGATCGCAGCTTTAAAGCGATTTGTTTCAGACAGACCTTATTCCGCGAGAAAATTCGTATAGGTGCTAGATAAAATCATCAACAATTTAAGTAAGCACTGCCCTTGAACCAAAAGAAACATATGCACAAAGCTGAGGAGTCTACGACTTTAATTTTTTTTTACGTTATAAACACCATCACAAATGCATAATACCCTTCCCACCTATTGTACTTATCACCCATCCACATGTCAGGATATTTAAAAAAACACAACACATGCTTAGCATTTGATAGGCAGGCATGCCTACATACAAACAAATTCACTCATACATACTTTAATCGAGACAACAACTTTAAACGTAAATGTTACACACTTTTAGACGAACCCATACACAAGTGCCCATGTGCAAGTAAAACGCAAAGGAATTTGTTGTTTATTTTTGTGTATATTTTTTCGGTTATTTGTTTTGCTTTCTCATGTTTACAAAGTCAAATAATGACATGCGATTCATGCGAGGAGGAGTATATTTTTCAATACATACTTATTTACAGGAAAAAGTTCTAATAACAAAATCAAATCAAAATATCACAATAAACAGTGGAGAGGAAATAAAACAAGTTTTTTTTAAGAAATGAGATAATCCGCCTGGTAACGTTTGGCGTATTCGAGTAGTAAATGAATATGCAGATGTTTAAATGTTGTCCCCATCGCCGAAAAGTCGAATTTGCCTGTCAAATAGCCCTTTGAAAAATAAAAGAAATAGTTCAAGGCGAATTCATTTTTCAGGTGGCGTTGAAAGCACAGCTGTGCTACTTTTTTTTCTTACTTAGAGAGAGAGAAATGTCAAAAGTTGCTTCTGTTTTTGACATATCGATCAAATAAGGCAACAAAAAAATACATTGGTGTGTTTTTGGTGTCGTTACTTGTTGTAGTATCGACACTACCGTATACATGAATTCGCCTTGAATTAGTTGAATACTTTCGTAAAACTGCTCTGGTCGGAGAACAAGCTCGCGCTCGTTGTCAATTTATTTTAAGGATAAAAGGGTCGTTCTTCGTTGTCCGTATTCCGTGAATTTTGCGTTTCACCGCATTGGTTAATGTGTGACTTCGCATAACTGTAATGTGTTACGGTATCGTTGGTATTTTTCAAAAATCTACTCGCAACACGGGTCCGTACTAGAATATCACTTCTACTGCTAATAATGTGCTATTATGAATGTTGGTATTGACTAGGGATCGTTTTCATCGGACTCTTTTTACTTCCGGGAAAGCGGAACAAAATTTTGAAATATTCGCTGTTCCGGGAATTCCCGCTTTAACTCGTTCGCTATATTGTATCCATATGGATACACTCAACTTTGGAGGCATCTGACAATCTCCTAGTCAAGGAATTGATTTAGATATCGACTTATTATTGTGTTTTAAGGTCTTATGAATCATTTTCAATAAAAAAACTTTTGTATTTTTACCAAACTGAGAAAAATATAGCATTTAAAAAAAACGGTTTTTAATATTTTTTTTGTTTTGAAAGCATATCCAACATAAAGAAAAGTGTTTTTTTTTTAACTTTTTGCATCTATAGTTTTTTTGTTTTAAATAAAAAGAAAGCTATGCAGATTTTTAAAACATTGTATGTATCCATATGGATACAAACGCAGGTTATGGTTTTTAATGATATGCACACAATACAAATAAAATCATCTTACGTTTGATGCAGCTATGATACAGACGTTCTTTTTTTTACCTCTGATACCATTTAAATTTAATTTAAAAAATTATAAGAAAAATAAAGAAGTCTGAAATTGAAAAAGTTTTAACCAATTTTGTCGATTCCGATGTTTGTGACTTGGAAGAATCTAAAGTTTTAAAAAAGTTATTTGATGCTTTCGATAACAATAACAGCTTTTTATTTGGAGAATTTTGTAAAGAAGATCCGTATGAAATCAACATACAAAATATTGATGTTGATAATAATGTTGAAGGTGATAGGGATATTGATATAGTAGAGAGTAACACAGTTGATGAAACAGTTCAAAAAGTCCAACAATTTTTCAAACTGCAGAGGTTTCATTAAAAAGGGTTAAACAATTTCGTTCGAAATAAGCTTCCTGGGCAATTCCAGAGTCTTCTTTGCTGAAGCATACCCAAGGAGAAATACAAAACTTCCTGTAGATAATTTTTTCCTCCAAAGCAGAACGGGTTCTGAGGGAACCGGATTACAGCAACCAGCTCCAGAACCGGTTCTATGAAACCGGTGATAGTACAACCGGTTCCAGAAAAGGTTTCATTAGAACTGATTTTGAAAAATTTTCCTTTGGTATATGTTATTATTTGTCTTTGTTTATTGTAATTATATGAATTTTAGGTTTATAATTTTAGTTGTTTTATGTAAATATTTGTAGAGTTTCCTTTTATTGTAAAAAAAACTGAATTTTATGTGTTGGAACTGCTGAATTTAATATAAATAATCCATAATATATAAACATTTTTCTTTACCATAACCGAAATATGTATCCATATGGATACAATCCAAAAAACACATTTAGGGTAATTTTTTTTAAATCGAGTATTGATTGTTATTGTTAGGGCCAATTATAGAAATAATCCAAAATAATTGGATTTTTTTAGCTACCCAATAACAACTTGTAGCGAAAGGGTTAAAGAAAACGTCTGTCCGTCTGTTAAAAACACGTTCACTTTCGAAAAACGCAAAAGAAAAGAACGAACGTGTCTCAAATTGCTTGTAGTTATCCTAAGCAGCTTGGAACTATGAATCAAAATGTGGAATTACCACCATAAAAGTATTGATAATTTTGATACAAAAACTAACATAAATGGTGGAATAATGCACGCAATGATATAACATTTTGCACGAATTCGCAAATCGTGAAGATCGGTCCATAATTAACCATATGCCCCATACAAACCCTACTCGCGGAAAAAAGTTTACTACGCCTTAAACCGTAACACATAACGCTATCACACTAAAATTTGCCACGTCATAATTAAATGCGGTACGCCACAATTTTATAGGACCAGAAATCACACTGTAAAATTTTTTGAAGATCGGTCCATAATTTAAAATAGGCCCCATATAACCGCAACTCCCAGAAAACAGTTTAGTATGCCTAAAACCAAATAAAGCCCACCTTGGAAAAATAATTTTATTCGCCTAAAACCGTAAATTTCTGTAGAAAGCAACAACAAAATTACAAAATATTTATAACATTGTTTGTGCTTTCAATTTTATTCTTTGGAATTGCGTTAGTTCTGTGGCGTTGCGCTTCGTTGTACATGATTAGGGCCTTAGTTAATAATATATATGTATTTATCATATAGAGCCCACTCCTGTCGGTGAAGGGTATCAAAGATTCGGCACAGCCGAATATAGCACCCTTGTTTTTGAGTCAAATTGGTTTAAAGCAGGGACCGAAAATAACAGTTATTTTGAAATTTTAAAACATAAAAATCATATAAAAGTAAATACTGGCAAACTGATTCAAGTATACCATATTGATCCTTATGAACTTTTCCATTATAAAATATTATGATTTTTTAAGTTTTGATTTATATTTTTTTGGTCAAAAATTAGTTATTTTTTTATTATTATTTTTTTGAACAAAAATAACAATTAATTTTTTATTTTTATTTTTTTCGAGCAAAAATTAAAGTTATTCTTTACAGAAATGTACGTGTTATAATTATTGAGTTATCTTTAAATATTTATTTAAATGTGTGATTATCATTGGGATTTCTTATGCGCATTAAAATAAATATTTAAAGTCAACCAAATAATTATAACACGTACATTTCCTTAAACAATAACTTTTATTTTTGCTCGATAAAATAAAAATCATAAAATAACTGTTATTTTTGATCGAAAAAATTAAAATCAAAAAATAACTATTATTATTGTTCCAAAAAATAAAAATCATAAAATAACTGTTATTTTTGATCGAAAAAATAAAAATCAAAAAATAACTGGTATTTTTGTTCAAAAAAATAAGAATCAAAAAATAACTGTTATTTTTTTTTTTTTTTCAAAAATATCAAAAATGATCTATTCGTAATGTCTTTTAATAGTAATGCAAAAGTAGTGCATTAATTGGCCTACACTTTAGTGTAGGTGAAAAGAATAGTACTTTAAAGAGATAAAGGTAGTGGTAATGATATAAACTTGCATTTCCATTGATTTGGTTTAATGTGAAAAATTTGTCAATGCCTTAACTAATTTAATGCATTTGTCCCAGGTCTACAATTAAAACGTATGTATGTACCAAATGTCATTCAAATATCTCCGAAATGGTGACCTGTACTTTGCACAAAGGGGGTACACGGGCAGACAACCAGATAGCCAGCCATCTTCCAACTGTTCTATTCAAGTCTACAGCTAAGTGAAAATATAATATTGACAATAGTGTTGCCAATTCGTCACGATTTATATTCATGAATATCTGTAGCTTGCCAACAACATACTGAACAAGTTAACGGAAATATTGGGTATAAGGGTGGGTCTGGTTAATTATATAGCTATATTATATATAAATGAGTGTGTGTATGTTAATTTGTTATTTTGCTATTTGTTTGTTTGAGCCTAAAAGCCGCCTAAATAATATATATAATTAATTTATTGGTATTATCAAAACGAGATCAAAATAGTATACTTAATTATTTGTTGTTTTCGATACAAACTGCCACGATTATTAGCCCAGGAATCCCTTCAGGCATCTCTTCAATTCCAAAGGTATAGATTTAGCTTCAAATGAGATTACTTTTCATAATATTTAAAAGATTTTTCTACCACATTTTTCCTCTAATGTAAATATTTAAAAACATAAAACCACAATTTAGTTTCGACTTTATCTCCCATCTCAAACGTAACACACATTCTATGTGTGATTCATTTTATAGGAGCATATTTTTATTGGAACATTTTATTAATTTAACCTTAAAAATTCTACAATTTTTGCAATTCAGTTGACAATTTTCTCGGTCACTTAACACGAGCAACACCAATACACTCAAATGGAGACTTGTAAATAAAAATAAAAATTTTAAAATACATGTTAGTCATACATTCAGTGTTGCCAGTCTAGCCGTTTAGTGGCAAAAGGTTTATCAGACATATGTAAAAAGTATGAAGCATATTTATGTGAATATTTATATATTTTTAATATTTTCAAAAATATTTTTTTAGTTAAATATTAACAATTGTTGTTATAAATTTTTATATTAATTCGAATGTGTATTCTAAGTCAAATTACAATTTAAAAAGCTTTTATACTTTAATAGTCTTATTCCTTCAATATTATAATATGAAAATTTATTAATTCCCAGATTCTATTTATTAACAATTTTTACTATGCAAAATTTCTTTTAAGTTTTTACAAGTTATTACCAAAAAAAAATTCATTCAATGTTGGTATGATTGAAATATGACGAAGAATATTTTTATCATATAAAAAAACACATTTTTTCAAAACTTTTAAAATGACTAGCACTTTTCCGTCGAAATGGAAACGAAAATAGTGACAATAGCGAACTATGAATTAGTGTTCAGGCCAATTGCATACATAAACTAGATTAAGCTTCTATCAATAAAAAAACGCCCCGCATCTTAAAGATATTTCACCTTTTGGTATCACATCCTCCTGAGCAAATCAGAGCTAAGTTATTCCTGGGATCCAAAAGATGAAAAATTTGACTATAAATTACTAATCTGGCAACAGTTTGCGTGTCATAAAGAAGTAGTCAAGAGATGTCGGAAGATTTATCTTTTCCGTTTAATATTCGTACTTCCATGGATTTCTTTAAAAAAAAGAAGGTAGCGGGCTAGAGGTGCATGGCAGTTTTTTGTTGTTTCAATATTCTTTCCTTGAACATTGAAAGGGATACTTTCGGGGAGAATGTAGTAGCTGTGGTTTAAACCCAAGATCGCGGGTAGCAACCTTTTCATTTCCATTTGGAGGGCTGATTTTTTACCCTTGAGTAAATGTGAAACCGTAGAAAATCCCTAGGTGCTGTTGCTATTCGACAGAAACTGCTTGGATTAATGAATGGCAGTGGATCTTAAAAAGCTCCGGCCCCTAAACAAGGGGTCGGTGTATACATTTTGTCGGATTATATACTCTAATTGCTACCTGTGTATGCAACTGATCCGCAACTCACATAGGAGCATTTGGCCAGAGCTTAACATTAACACACCATGTGGTTAAGGCTAAGGATTTAACGATTACTTCAGATTTTCTGATATATCGGTATCGGCGATATTTTACTGATACGACGATACTTTTTAAATTTTTTTAAAGAGTTTTTTTGATCAAACAATTTAATTTTCTATGCCTATCCTTTGCATAGCGACTAAGTGAAATAACGCATTTAAATGCAGTGCAGAATACAAAAAGAATAATGAAATTCTTTTATTTTAGTTCTTAGCGGTTTAGCTTCGCACCGGGGTATATTTCAGACAAAACTTAAATTATTTTTTTAAAAAAATTGATGCAATATTGAACTAACATTTCCAATTTCGATTACAACCCAGGAAAAACTTTTTGAATTTTGGTAATAAGTAGTAGTTATTTCATACGTTACCTGGTAAGTACTTGTCATTACAATTGTCATTGTTCTGAAAACCTCAATAAGTACTTACTAGTAATGACATCAGTAAATACTTTTTACTTCTATTATTTTCACTACTATCGCATCGCTCATTTAAAATTTATCGCAAATAAATTTTGTTTAATATAACAATAAAAAGTACAAAGTTTGGCAAGCTGCCGATTTTCTTTTGAAGTTTTTAGATGTTGATGGGCTTTAACACAGAGTAGTATAAAGGCTTACAAGTAAGTACTATGAGTTTTACAAAAAGTTAGACTATATTTCTAATTTATCACCTTTTCAGTGATCCATATTATTAAAAATTTAAAACTTTGCAATGTGTGGAAAGCACATAAAAAAAAATTTTTTGAAATAGTATTGAAAAGATCAAGCGAATCTCAAAAAAAAAAAAAATACACAACGTTAATACAGCAGATTTTTGAGATCTCAGTTAAACTAGGCTTAGTTAATCTGAAGACAGTTTTGTGCCGCCATTACAAAGTCTGTTTACAAAATGTTGACGGAACAGCTTAGTTTTGCTTAAAATATTGGTCCTTAATTAAAAAATAAAAAAACATCACATTTCACCGGAAAAATCCGAGTTTCAGACTACGTTAAACTAAGTTTAAACTTAATCCACTTCACAAAAACCCGGCCAGATATTTCATATATTTAAAGAACACTAAGTATTACAAATCGGAATATTATTTCACCTGGTCACACTAGTATGAGACTCCCGTATATAAGATTTGGGACTTTTAATACTTTGGTGAAGGGTAATTAAGATTCAGCACAGCCGAATATAGCACGTTTACTTTTTTCAAATATTATTAATATTTATTTCAAATATACTAAGGCGTAATTTTGAATTGTAAAAAAATTACTCTACTTGAGTCTTGTAAATTTTAACTTGAAATCAAATTCAATATTTGTATCGGTATCAATATCGGTATCGCCAATATTTGCTTTGAACATCGGAATCGGTATCGTATCGGCAAAAATGCGTTTCGTTACATCCCTACTTAAGACCCTCCGTGATGTTAAGTCCCAAGATAGGTATTTACGTAAATCGAAATCACAACTGTCAAAAAATAATCAAAAAACTCTATGACGTGCTAAATTCCCAATTTTTATTTTTGAGAAATACAATGAAATTTATTGTTGTGGGGAAGCTAATATCTATGCGCATTTCACTGGTTGCTAAGGCCAGATCGTTACCTTTTTCCAAAGACTTTAGAAAAGATAAAAATATTATACAAATCAAACTGTTAATCAAATAAGAATTATAAACACTCAAGTTTTACTTGGAACACTATCAAAGCTTAAGCAAAACAACAACAATAAACAGTGAGTTTATGTCTTCTTACATTCCCCTACAATTGGCTGGTTTTTTCCGACTCGAATTGAAGTTGTAAGTGGGTAAAAAAAAAAACAAAATTAAAAAGCCAATTCCTTCATTTAATTGTTTTCGTAAGAAATCCAAAATTTATCATCAAACGTTATTTTTGGGAATATAGAATTTGTTATCAATAAGATTTCTCTATGACGTGCTAAGATCCCAGTTTTTATTTTTGTTAAATACAGTAGGTGAAGTTTTGAGGTCAATTGTACTGTTTTATGCACAAAACAGTATGCAAATGTACTGTTTTTTACACTTCGTACTGTTTTTTTTTTTTGTGGTTCAGCCTACAAAAAACAAAGACCGCTGTTAAAGTAATACATATTTTGGTGTTTCAAATGGTATACTATCAAGTCATATTGTCATAATATCCTAATATTTTACAATGTTAACTGGCAGTTATAGTAATGTATAGTTAATTATAGCTGAACTTGGTGAAATTGGCCTCAATCATTTTCTCAATATGTGTTAATAAAATCCTACTAACACAATCAATGCATCAATTTTTTAAGCAAAGTTATGTTTTTCTCTCTTTGTCTCTTTTGATGTTAGGCATTCTTATATGGCTAACAGCATTATTTAGTCAATTCACAAGGTATCCTAACATGTCATATTGTCAAAATGTCCTAATATTTCACAATGGTTTAAAAATATTGTTGTTGGTTTGTTAACAAAAAGTGTCTTAAATAAATAGAACGTTGCTTGCTGTGTTTATTGTGCTGTCGTAATTAATCAGAAAAGTCCAGCGCTGAGCGGCTGAGCCGTACAACAATATTTTTAAACCATTGTGAAATATTAGGACATTTTGACAATATGACATGTTAGGATACCTTGTGAATTGACTAATTATTGTTTTCCTGTCTTTATATTTAAAAGGAAAAACGTTTATTTTTGCAATTGCATATTGAATCAAAAGTTTAAAATATTTAATTATTTGAATAAATAGTTACATATGTAATTTTTGTATTTTATATAATATGTACTGTTTTTTTTTGATTGTACTGTTTTTTTGTATTCATTGTTCTGTTTTTCCGAATTTTAAATCTGGCTACCTTACGTAAATATTTCTCTAACTTTCTTTATTTAAAATCTTTGTGTTTTACTGTATAAATAAAACGAAATTTGTGATGCAATCACTACATTTTTTGAAAAAGATTTTTTTTCCTCTCCTCCATACAAAAATCCCCAGTTTGTGGCTTTACATCGTATGTTCTTGCGACTTGCGACCAAATTGTGTTTCCAGCATAAATTGTAGGAATTTGTTTAGAAAAAACTTTTTTTATGCGTATAGGGAACAAGTCAATTAGTTTGATAACCGGATAGATATTTTTAAAAAAGTTTTCTGGCAACACCTGTATTTTAAAGAATAGATAAAAAAAGGGTTGTTGGCAACTTCAGCTAAATGTGTCGAAATACTTTAATTTGCATGTTTTACCACAAAATACCCACACTTTTCACCCTCTTGTTGGAAAAGACATATGGAAATGTTTTCCTAATAGAGGATTTTTGGTAGTTTTTGTTACTGTTCACATGACTAAGATGCTCAAAACTATTAAATTGTATACCATTTTAGACGGTGATTGCAAAAGTTTAATTAAAAGTGGGCATAAAAAAATGTCAATGTAACCCATTAAAATCAAATAAACAAATAATTAAGTTCAGCCGGGTAAGCCCGCTTATATCATACACCACTAAAATGCGATATATCCATTAAAAATTAATTAATTCATTAATTGAAGATTTCATTTCATTTACACTAGCACTTTAAATGGGCGGAAAAACTTATGTACCGAGAATGTTAAATGATTGGCAACCGATACCGCTTAAAACCCGTT
The DNA here is from genome assembly GCA_943735925.1 of Pollenia amentaria. Taxonomy (NCBI): domain Eukaryota; kingdom Metazoa; phylum Arthropoda; class Insecta; order Diptera; family Polleniidae; genus Pollenia; species Pollenia amentaria. The sequence goes on along the minus strand of OX031007.1, from coordinate 128,079,825 downwards.
TAAAATGGAATACTGGCATTTATACCGATACACTATAGGTCAAATAACTACTTTTTCGGTGCAAAATTAATAACAGCAAAAAATGTAAACAAAAAGGAAAGGGACACAAAAGTAATAAAAATAAAGTGAATTACATGCGTCACCTATGGGACCATATTTTTTGTTTTTGTTAATTTGTATTAATTTTCAAACTTTGATATTTTAAGCAATTCGAAGGGTACTCTTGTTGTTATGTCGCTTGCTCTTTTACCATTAGGACGGCAAATTTATTTTGTAGCAACAACTTTGTTGTAATGGCGAAACATGTCGCAGTTTCTAAATTTGCTTTCTCGACGTATAGTATTGTATTCTTCTTTGGTAAAATGATTTTCGAGCAAAAAATTTAATGCTTCCCCCGCCGATAATAGAACATGGTTTTGATAGAATTCACTGAACATTTTTATTTTACTTTTGAAGTCCTTGTAGGGTTTGCTAAAGATCCTTTAAGACGAGCCGCTTAGTCTGAGTTTCCTTGTTTTTCAGCTGACGTTCCTGCCACACGAACCCATAAGTCAGTTTAATTAATTGTTACGCTTAAGAGATCTGCTGCTCTTTCTGTACTCAAACTTTTCGTAAAATAGAATTTGAGGACGTCCAAGAGCGGAAATATCACTCTTCCAATTTTTTTTTTTTTGCAGCTTACTTCAGCTTCGAGCCAAGAAACTTTTCAGCCTTTTTGTCCTTTCAAGTACTTTTACCATATTTCGCGCACATTTCTGATACGTTTTTACAGAAAATGCGAATTTTTTCCGTAATGCATTTGGTGCAGTCATCGGAAATTTCATCCTTACCAATTTTGTTCACAAAACAAAATGTTAAAAAGGTGGTCATTTACTTAAAAAAGCGCTTAACTAGCACTTTTAAAGCAGTGCAGGCTTTGCAACAAAATTTATAAAGAAGTTGCAATGTAATGACTTTGAATGCGTGTTGTCTAGCGACATTTAATATTTAACAACAGTTTTTTGGAAATTTGCCCTACGAAATGGCATTAAAAAAGGGAAATATTTGCATTTCAGAAATTTTTTTTTTTTATAATACATTTTTATTTACAATCTATCCATTTAAGGATAATAAGCAAATTGGATACAATAAAGAATTTCATTAGTTGTTAGACTCCAGTGAGAACAACAACTCATAAAGAACATAATTTAATGTTTTTATACTAATATTTACAAATGGATTAGCAATGAGTATTTAAAAAGAAGGAAATAAAAATAGAAATATATATGTATTTGCAGTGTTAGCGATATGAGTATTTGAAGTATTAAAGAAACAAAAATAATAAATAATTAAGATACATTTTGAATGCATTTAATTTATTAACGAAATGGTAAGTCGAGGAGGATGTGATGCCGTTTAAGTCTTTTAACTTCTTTAGTATCATCGAGCAGAGAGATGGACGGCGGGTAAATTTCAGAAATTGGACTTTAGCACAGATTTGCTAGTCGTTTAACCCAATGTGCGATACCGAAATAACCAAAGTTTTAATACCGGTATTGATAACGATACAAAAATTCATAACGGTGGTCCACAAAAATATTATCCATAAAAATTAAATATGTTTCTACTCTGCAAAATAAATATTTTTTAAAATCAATAATAATTTTTTTATTGAACTGTTGGTTTGGAAGAAACATGTAAATAAACTGAAAAATGATAATCAATTAAAGCAAATTTCGACCCACCAATACCATTGGTTAACGATTGATGTTTGACTGAAGACTGGCAGCCGCCGCAGTACAGTGCTCTGTCCCATAGGCAAAACTAAAGATTAATAAAGTGCTTAGAATATTTATGTCATATATATTTTTGTAATGCTACCAAATACCTAAAATATATTTGTAAGTAAAAGACGTTATTTTCACTTTTTAATAACATTTGTTGGCACCAAAGTCAAACAAATTTTTGAGCTAAATTGTTAACTAAAAAAAAAGACTTTTACCTGTTTTACTAAAAAAATTGCCAAAACTTCATTTCTTAATATTTTCTTTTCACACTTTGTAGTTTTGTTTACGACTAAACGCACAAAGTGGGGAAATTATTGTTGGTAAACAATATTACTGGAAACAATTTTTGTACTGTCATAAACTATGAAATTTTTTATTGGAACTCTCTGAAATTGCTCAAGTTTGGTAATTAACTATTTTTTCAGAGTACCTAAATTTTTATTTAAGATTTTAGAACCTTTTGGAGAATTTTAACAGAATCTGCAAAGAAGTCCTAGAATTTTCTGCCGGAAATATAAAAATGGCGTTCATTTCTTGAGTCATATTTTCTAAGTTACCAAAAAAATTACAAAGACGTTAGATTATGGAACAATAAAAATGGGAAAATATTAAGTTAGAAAACCCTCCTTTTTTTTCTTAACTATAAAAAATTAAATCAATTTTTATGTAATAAGTTTTTTTTTGAACAAGGAAAAATATGAAAAAAATTTAAAGTAATCAATATTTTTTTTTTTGGACCACCAAAAGTTTGACGGTACTAAAAATATATATCAATTAGTCAATTCACAAGGTATCCTAACATGTCATATTGTCAAAATGTCCTAATATTTCACAATGGTTTAAAAATATTGTTGTTGGTTTGTTAACAAAAAGTGTCTTAAATAAATAGAACGTTGCTTGCTGTGTTTATTGTGCTGTCGTAATTAATCAGAAAAGTCCAGCGCTGAGCGGCTGAGCCGTACAACAATATTTTTAAACCATTGTGAAATATTAGGACATTTTGACAATATGACATGTTAGGATACCTTGTGAATTGACTAAATGTTTAAATACAATTTGAGATTTTCTGCCGGAAAATGGAAATTTTGTATTTTTACACTCTCAGAAAACATAATAGTTACACAGGACTGCGATGAAGAAGTTTGTTATATAATTTCTTATAAAACATGTAGATGTTGGTCTATATGTTGCAAAAAAAAAATTCGTTTAAATATACCACGTCACATATATCGTATAACGGTACATTTGTGTTTTTCAATTTATACTTCTCTCTCAGCTTCCATCCTGAGTCAAATGCTGGTTCAATTAAAATAAATTATATTATGTTTTAAAGGATGCTAAATTTCGCGTCGAATAGTGGCTAACTGGATATAAAATACCTGAGTTATTGTGAACCAAGCATACCCTTGCTGCTATTTTTTTTATATATTTTTATAATGCTAACAAAATACCTAAAATATATACATATGTAAGTAAAATTTGATATTTTTACTTTTTAAAAACATTCGAGGGCACCAAAGTCAATAAATTTTTGAGCTAAATTATTAAATAAAAAAACAACTTTTACCTGTTTTACTAAAAAAAATTGCCAAAAATTCATTTCTTATTATATTCTTTTCACACTTTGTAGTTTTGTTTACCACCAGATCAAATTTTTTAATTCACGATGTATGGGAGGTAGGCATATCTTTGCAGCGATTTTTCTCAAACTTCAAATTTTTCTTAGCTAAGACATTAAGTATCAGTATACTTAATTTGGTCGTTCTGTAATAAGAACTCTAGTTTTGTCGATTCACTATATGTGGACAGAGCACTGGGTGACGGTACCAATTTTTTTTTATTTTCTGATATGTTTTTAAAAAAAAGAATTTATTAATTACAATAATTTTTTAAGAAAAGCCACCAATGTATCAAAAAAAAATAAGTACAACTGCACCATAATTACCATCCCTGATATGTATGAGTGAAAACAAAATAACAAAAAAGATTAATTTTGCAAAATTAAAATTAATTTTAATAAACATTAATAAGACTTATTTAAGCCAACATAAAAAGTTAAAATTATTGCAATTTCATTTTCTCTTCAATAACAATATTTGCACTTTTCCAATTTAAAAAATACAAGCAATTTTAATTTTCATGCAATATCTAAAAACAGATCTGGAAATTCTTGCCATGCAATTATCTGACAACCGTGTAAACTAACAATTTTTGTTGGCAGATTAATTTATTGTCAGACCGTTGTCTGCCAATGAAATTGTGTGTTTTTCTTACAATCGCCTGAACTGACCATCCACTTTTGGTGGCAATTTATCTTTGGCAGTAAATTGTCACCACATTGCCATATCTTACATTTTTGTAAGCTCTGAGCACCGTCTGTACGAAGCTTACACCGTTTGCACCAGACACTGATCTCCGCAATTATTTTATCCAAAAATTGATGAATTGAAATTATTACGTTTTGTTATAGAACTACTCAATTTGTTTATATCTACAATTTAATCAATATTATAAACAGGAAATTAAAAATAAGTAATAAATTTTTATGTGCCATTTAAATTTATTTAGCAGCAATAGTTAAGAGAAAGTTTTTCTAAATTTAATAATATTTGAAGGAAAATCTAGTATTAAAATTACATCAAAAATTTGACTGATTATCTCCCAGTTACAAACTACTCCGGCCGTTGCTATTAATGCTACTTCCAATAACTGTAAACCATAAAAATACTCGTATGTGCCAGAATTGTCCAGTTTGCCCACTCAGCGAAAAAAAAGCAAAGAAACAACTAAAAAATTTATAAAACTTTAACGAATTTAATTTTTACAAAAACAAAAATTTATTTCATTAAATTGCTGTTTTTACAACACAAGTGATTGAACGTGTAGTTTAATTTACATGCAAAACACTAAGAAAACTGAGTGATTTTCATAAAAATTTTTTAATACACGTTCAAACACTTGTGTTGTGAAAACAGCACATAAGTTTTAGAATAGCTGCGAAGTGTAACTGAGTTTTAAGCAGTCATAAGTGGTACGTCACAAGCATGACGTCACCCTTAAAATAGATAGTGAATGTTTGTAAGTGTATATTGCATTACGACCATATATACACACACATATACAAAATATCTTTAATTTCCTTTTCATTCATCGACGTTGAATGACATCCCTCAAATGTGTAAGTGAAATTATAAATAAAACGTTTTTACATACATTTGCATTCTGTTTGTATTTATAGGTTTCCCCGTTTATCTGTCTGTCTGTCTGTCTGTCTATGGGTTTGTTATCCTTTTTTTCGTACATTTAACAACAATTGACCACAAGATTGAGTATTGTCTAATTTTAGAATAACTAACTGGTATGTATATTCAAATGAATCGGGATATTGTTAGACAGCGAACTAATTTATTTTCTAACTTACAAATTCCGCTTTAGTTTACAAAGTTAGAAGGTATTGTTGATCAGGACAGAGCATGTGATATAAAACACCGGTTTAAAGAGGGCTGCGGGAGGACTCATAGGACTCATCAAGTGGCTCAAAAAAAGCTTTGTATAAAATATATTGTATTAAACTGTCTTTAATTTTGCGACCTTAATCTTGAACAGAAGCTTTACAATAAACCACAATGGGACTGGTAAATACACATCGATAGATCATCAGAGATTGTTGTTTTTAAATTATGAACTTTAAAATTCACTCGGTCATCGTCGACACAGAGACGTATTCATTCGGTTAACCGATTAACTACTGCCCGATTAACTAATCGGTTAATTTCAAATTGCCTATTTTCGATTAACCATTACACCGATTAATTTCAGTCGATTAAGCAAAGTAATGAAACTTTTAATTTTTTGGAAAGAGTATTGTAACATATTTTAATGTGTTTTAAATGATATGTTTCGTTACATATACGAAAGGTAAGCGTTTAAAAAATATTTTTTCATACAAACAAAGAAGGTGTTCAGTAATCTATATTTTAAGTACGTGTTTGCTGTCAACAGCTTTTTATTTCACGTACTTTTTATGCGTTAAGTTATTTGTTTCTTCTCATATCAATCAGAATTAACAGAATTAACTGAAACAATTAAAAGTGATAAAAATTAAAAAAAATTAAAAATAAAACAGGACTCTAATGACATAATGGAAGATTTTATATGCTTAGAAAACTCCAGGAAGAGGACTGAGAAGTTAGATATTCTGTATTATGAGCTGCTTTTGATTTCTTCAATTTCTACGATAAATGAAAGAATTTTTTCAAAGTCAAGTTTTATCAAAACTAAAGAAAATAAACGCTTAAATCTTAAGCATTTAAGCCAAATTATTGGTATAATAGATTATTTTATAAGATTCTCTTAAACTATTGTAATAACTGATAAAATGATCTTAGAGTTTATTGCTTAATTATTACATAATATATATTAATTAAAAAATATGTATTACATATTTATTAATTAAATTGTTATGTTTGTTATGTTTTTGTTTTTTTTACTTATGAACTCCAAATAACAAATAATTTATGCATTTTTATATATTAAAATTACTTAATTTATAAAAAAAAAACTTTATTAATCGGTTAACCGATCAATGACAAAATTAACCGATTAAACCAAAGCCTCGGTTAGTTAATCGAGCGATTAACCGAGCAAAACAAAAGCCCGATTAAATGAATACCCTAGTGCATACAGAGAATTAAAGAAGGCTATTGCTGAAAATATTTAAAATATGGACAAGAATTAACTGGAATCGTTTCTTTAATTCATGCAACTATTATTTAAGGGCATTTCTCTCTGGCTTGCCAACAACAATAATAGGGTCCGACGAAATTCGTCATACGTGTCGTCTTTGCAATAGATGTATTTCTATTTCATACGCCGGCGAACGACGAACAAATCAGTACCAGGTGACCATGTTTGGTTTTAGTTTAGACGTATTTTAGTAAATAAAGTTACTTTTTAATTTAATAATTTTTTTTTTTTTTTATTGTATAACATTTAAAATAAATGCACAAAGTACTTTGCTATAAAAATAGTTTTTAGTTGTGTTTCTGATTATATTTTAATTTTTAAGCATTATATTTTTTAATATGGCCACACTTTTCTCTCTCTTTGCACAAACAGCAAATAACTTTCTTAATTATAAAAGCTGCTTGTTATTCGTCGTTATTGTGCTTCATACGACGAATTTACTCAGCGAATTTTTACTGAAAAATTCGTCGTGTTGGGCGAAATTCGTCGTTCGTCCCAGTTGTGTTCCTAGCATTAATTGTATTTAAGTTAATTAAACATTTTTTTTAAAGAATATGTGTAAATAACAAAAATTTCTCTCACTAATAGACAAAAATGTACAGAAGTACGGGAACAATAAAAACAAAATTCCTATACCGCAAAAGAATTCGTTAGTACCCATATATGAAATATGTTCAAATTAATATATAAATGGCACTTTAGCATGTATGAAAGTAAAATTCAGTCATGTTTTTACATTTTTCAACATTTTCTATTGTTTATTTTATTAATATTTTTTATTTTAATTCTGTTGGTATTAATTATTTGTAGTTTTTTATTGTTTATTTTTTGACATAACTGAATGTTTAATAATATTCCCAATCAACCCAAAGACAAATTACGGGCTACTTCATGCAAGAAGAAGAAGAAGATTTTTCTCTTCTAAACGCTCTCACTTTACCAAACTTTGAGTACGGGAACAGTTTACGGTAAGATTGGGATCACGTGGGCTCCCAACATTGAGTACGGGATCACACCTAATGTATGTATATATGCCGCCACAAACAAATGACATGCAAAACAGCTGAAATCAGATGGGCTGTTAGTTCAAAATAGAACACGCTCTATTTGAAAAATTTTCCCTGCATCTTTGAGCTGAAATTTAAGCAAGCCAAATTTTTTATTTTTTTTTTGCTTTTACACGACACGTATGCATTTAGCTGTCAGAAATTTGATTGCTAAATACATATCGTGTAAACGTATCTTTAGTTGCAGGGTAAAAAGTAGACGAAATGTTAAACCACAACCAGTTAAAATATTGGTTAAGGAGATGTTCAATCTCTTCTTAACAAAGGGTCTCCATCTAAGATAATATATACGATTTTTATAGTAGCAAACGTCAAATTCAATCGCAGAGAGTATTATCTTACGTGTGGACTCTCAAATAGTGTTAGTATTAATATTATAATAAATGTTATGAGACAGTTGTTATGAGTTTGGCAAGTTATCATGAATCCTTTAACGCTAGAACAACGCTTCCAACTTGTGGAAATTTACTGTAAAAAAAAATAAATCTGTTCGCGAAGTTCATAAAGCACTTCTTGTTTAGAAATGAAGCTCATTTCTGGTTAAATGGCTACGTCAATAATTAAAAATCCGTATTTGAAGTGAAAACATGAATTGCAATGGGCTGTTTGGTGTGGTTTACATGGTGGTGACATCATCAGTCCTTATTTCTTTCGAAATGAACAAGGAGCTGCCGTTACGGTAAATGGCGAGTGCTATCAAGCCATCTGATTTTTTTCAAAATTTAATCAGCTAAACATTAACGACATTTTGTTCCAACAAGACGGCGCACTGTGGCTGAAATTTGAATTTCATCGGCCGAAAGTCCAATTTTTTGTCATCGCCGATTTCGTTATGCCATTCGATGGCAAACAGATTAGATCTAAGGCATCCAAAAAACTGAATTAAAATATATGTAATTTTGGGTGTGGAATGCTGCTGAAAACAAATATTATCTGTTGTTTTAGAAAAAAATTAATTTATGTAAATTTTATCAGAACTGAATTATGATTTCTCGCAAACTGTTATCAATAATGGGTTGGTTTTTTTCTGTCTGGTGGCAAATTTATATTTTTAAATACGATTATTTCAAAAAGTAATAAACGTCGCAGTGGTCGAGTGAGCATAGCGCGTTCAATTTTTAAGAGTAATGATTCTTACGTAATTGCTCTTCTACAATTTTGTTAAAAGTTCGGTATTCGGCGAATACGTGATGGACCGAGTGAGTGGACGTTCGTGGGGCACAGATTCCGCGCAACTGCTTCGGCTATGAATGTCCCACGGCCGGGCCCAGTCGATCTTCAGGGACTCCAGAAAACATTGAACTGGTTAAAAGCAGTTTACGTAAAAATCCGCGACTTTCAGTACGGAAAATAGCAGCCTCACTGGCACTTCCAAGAGCGATTATTCATGAAATTATAAAAATGGATCTTAAGTTCCATCCTTTTAAAATTCAAATCATTCAAAAACTGAAAGAAAGTGACTTTGATTTACGCAAAAATTTTGACGGCCACGTCAGCAAGCAAAACTGTCGTAACTGGTCTCCAAGAACCCGCAACCCACGATTGAAACATCAAGAACCATTGCATTGACCCAGGGTAACTGTTTGGTGTGCCATATCCACGCATGAGATAATTGGACCATTTTTTTTTCGGATATTCTCGAGGCCAGTAGCCCGTTTCTGTATTTTTCGCATCGTAAAATTTCCCGCATGAAACAAGTGAATTATGACAAAAACAGTGCAATATGAAACAAAAAATGGTTTTTCTCACATATGTAAGTGTTTCTGTACTTTTACTTTGCGAGAATTATCTGTCATTTAAATAATTTTCCAGCAATTATTGGAAGGATGTGAGAAAAAGTGTTTCTGTATCAATATTTTGCAAAAAGTTTCTCACAAGAACTGTCAAAATAAGTCATATTTGAAATTGATGCGAGAAAACAAAATTTAAAAAAATGGAGCCCAAATTATGTATGTATGTAAACAAGAATGTGTATTATTTTATTTTATTTTAAAAGAAAGAATTTAAATGATGAAAATAAGTATATAAAACACAATTGTTATATTTTGTTATTTAAATTTTTTTGGCCTTTCATTGTGTTTGTTTTATGCAGGGCTGCCAGATAAATTTGTGAAAAAAGCGTCAATATCCTAAGAAAAAATAAAAAAATCGTCTATTTTTTCGGACAATTTAAAATTAATTTTGACGAATTTTGTTAGATTTTTATCATATAATCACAAATTTTTATCATATAAACATATAATCAAAAAAAAAAAAAAAAAAAAACATTAAGTTCATGGGTAAAATACATATTTTATACATACATAAGCTTGAGGTCTATTTTAATAAAATTATTTATTTTATTTTCCTTAATCCGATAAGAGTTTAAAATTTCAGATTGTTATTTTTCCCTGCAGAAATCACACAAAGGAGTGACAAAATATCATTTTGAAATAAAATAAACACAAAAATTTCCTAAAGTGCATTGACTGAAAAATGGGGTAATAGTTTAATCTTTTGATCACACAAACAAATGTATTAAATAATCCAAGCAAATAAAAATTAATTAATTCCGTTGGAAATTTTGCTTTTGCCGATACATTTTTTAATCTGCCTTGTTTTTAAAGATATCGGTTTTCTGTGGTGCCTAATACACAAACATATAAAACTATATAAAATTGTTTTATTTCAAAGACTGAATCGTCACTAGAAAAAAATCAGCAAATTGTCACTTTGCCAATTTTGGAACAAAAAAAATCGTCAAAATGTCGTTAAATCTTTAAATCTGGCAGCCTTATTTTTATTATATATATTTCTTTCGTTGACGTTTCGCTTGCATTTGACACTTAATTACTGGAAGTATTCCAGTTAAAACAGAATCTGTGTTGTCTGTTCTCGCATTTAAATACAGAAACACTTAATATGAGAAAATTTGCGATGCGAGAAATCAGGGCTGTGGAGTCGGAGTCGGAGTTGAAGAGTCGGAGTTGAGGTTTTTGTACCGGAGTCGGAGTCGGAGTCGCAGTACCCAAAAAAACGCGCGACTCCGACTCCAAAATTTTTCAGCATAAAAAATTTCAAAAAATTTCTAATATTTTCCAATATAAAAATTCTTCGGAATTGGCGATGCAATATTTTGCAGATCAATATGAATAAGTAGATTTTAATTTATTTTTTGAGAAAAAGTTGATTCAAGTACTTTACTATTTAAGTATATTTTTTAAACGTGCGGGAAAAAGTCTAAATTACATTAGCAAAACTTATACTCAGTTATTGATCTAGTTGAAAAAGATGTGTGATTTTTTAAATAATTTACTCATGCTAAAAAATGTTAATGACAGGAATTGCCAATAATTTTAATATCAGAATTTTTTAACCATCAACGCTGAAATATTTTCAACATTGTACAGAATAAGTGTTGCTATAGCGCATAAATACAAGTATGTATTAGAAAATTTGTGACGTAAAATTATTTCTCTTTTGTGTAGAAACATCTTTATCGGCCTGCCTTTAATTCCTACCATAACACTCATGTTTTTCTTATGCACATTACGCGAAGATTCCCATAATTCGTTTAATAAAGATGTTTCTACACAAAAGAGAAATAATTTTACGTCTCATTCATTTCGCATCACGGTTAGAGTAGGAGTCGGAGTCGTGAGTCGGAGTCGCACTTAAAAAATTTCAGCGTTTGGAGTCGGAGTCGGAGTTAGTACTTTTTTTGGGACGACTCCACAGCCCTGCGAGAAATACAGAAACGAGCTACAGGCGACGAATGTCAACGGTGAAAATTATCGACGCATGATTACGGAATTTTTTTTGCCAAACCTGCGAGCTCATCCATCGCACTCTTCACACTAGTGATGGGCATATTGAAAAAATATATCGATATATATCGTATCGATATTGTGTAAGAGTATCGATATTTATAAATTAAAAATATCGATATGGCGATGTATCGAACGTATTAAGGTGAAATTATTACCAAATTTAAAAACTTAATATACCTATGTCAATACATATTTACATATGTACAAACATATAACATGTAATTCCATTCTTACTTTTTATTGTTTATTTTAATTTCAAATTTACTGCGTATTTCTCGATTTCGAACGAAACTTTCATTCTCTTAACTTTTATTTAAAACAAAAACCAATTTTAATATTTAGTTTTTAAGGAAAGTTATGCGAAGTTTTCGTTTGAAATCGAGGGACCGGCTGTTAATTCTACAATAAAAAAAAAGTAAAGAAAACAAAAAAAATTTTATTTATTCGCCATATGAAATCTAAAAAAAATAATTAATTGGAATTACATAATGCCGGATTATATAGATACTGCCGGTAAACGAAACTTGTGCACATACTATACAAGTAAACTGTGCAATATTTTATTATTCATATATAAATAACAACATGCTCCAATAAAAAAAAAATAAATATTTTTTTTTATTATTAATCACATCAACTTTCATGAGTCTATTGCTGCTAATACGCCATAATTAAGGCGATTCTTTGCATAATTCTAGGAACCCTTTCCAGAATATTTTTTCCGCGCTTATTTTTTTGTTGTCATCTCTTATAAACTCGAAACAAAACTGAACTCAGTAGTCTATGAAAATGTACAATACAAAAATGCCGTTATTTTCTTAATATTAGTTAAAACAAACAGTTGAGCAACGGTTAAAATGTTGAATTTTATTGTAAAGAGATCTTAAAAACATCGAATTCGATAGTCGTAGATAGATATCGATGTATCGATATATGGGTATTTTAAATATCGGCGATATATATCGATTATAGTTTTTTTAAATATCGATATTTTTATATATCGATATTTATTGCCCATCCCTACTTCACACACGTGGTTTCAACAGGATGGGGCGACTGCACACACACCCAGAGCTTCGATGAATTTGCTTCGGGAAAAGATAGGGTTTATAATGACAATCCCCGATCTCTCTTGGCTTTAAAGGCAAATATTCGTTGAGAAATCAGCTCAATTGAACCAAGTTTACTGCAGCGTGTGGCGGAGAACACAAGGCTCCGTTTTGAGCCGTGTATTAAACTCGACGGAAGACATCTGGATGACATACTCCTAAAAAAAGAAAATCCGCATTTCCATTCAATCGTTCAATACTCTTAATAAAACTTCACAGAAAAAAGTGTTTTATCAATTAAAAAAATGGTTAATTAATGTGATAATTGAATCAACTATTTTTTTAGTTGAAAGAAAATTAAAAATATAATTTTGATTTAATTAACATTTTAGTTGTTTTGAAATAAATTTTCAATTAAAATTTTAATTAAATAACAAAAAATCTTAATTGACTTGTTTCGTTTAAAATAAAATAATTTAAACATGTAGAATTGTTGTTGGGAATTGTCAATATTTATTTAAATAAATTAACACATTGTTTAAAATGGCAAAGTTTTTTGATCAGTTTTTTAATTAAAATTAAAAATATCATTTATTGAAAATATTTTTTCAAAATTTTTAGTAATCAATTTTGGTAATAGGTGCAAAATCCACAATTTGTTTGCTTGATATTATGAATTTGGAATAAATTTGGTGATTGGAGAAATTTAATAATTTTTTCTGTGTTTGTGTCAATTATTACGTTTTTTTATTTAAGTTTGAAAATACCCAGGAAAAACTTTTTGAATTTTGGTAATAGGTCGTAGTTATTTCATACGTTACCTGGTAGGTAGTTGTCATTACAATTGTCATTATTTTGAAAACCTCAATAAGTACTTGCTAGTAATGACCTTAGTAAGTACTCCTTAGTAAGTACTTTTCACTACTATTATTTTCAGTTATGAATATTTGCTTACTAATAATCAGCTTAATAACTACTTATTAGTTGTCATGTTTTCAATACTGAATATCTACTTACTGGTAACTAGCTCCATAGCTACTTATAAGGTCTGTTAACTAGCACCAATTAAATAAAAACTAGTTATTTTTTGGCTTCTAGTCAGTATATTGTAAGTACTTACAATTCAACTTACTGGTAGTTAAATAATATCTAGATATTTTGTGACTTCTAGTAAGTGTATTGTAACTACTGAATTCTGTGGACAACTCGAACAAAAATAAGTAGTTATTCTGCCGAAAAATAAGTAGTGTTCATATGTCTCCAATGTTACTTGCTAACTTACCAGGTAAGTAAAGTTTTTGCTGGGTATAAATCTGCCACCCAGTATTATTAGGATAGTAGTCTTTAAGAAATGGTTCATTACATCATTTAATCATTTTTACCTAATGTGTTATTAAATGTTTCCCGAGGTTCTATTTTTTAGTTAAATCCGAATTTCAGAGGGGCAGAAGAGAGTTAAAGAGATTTTAGTACCATCAGAAAGCTGAAAGTGTCCTCTTTTACCCCATATGTACCAATGCAACTGTTTGGAACTGTCTGTTCAACACTTTTTTCATTTTAATGAAATTACTCGCAACATTTCTGTTGCTCTTTTTATTTATGCTGCTCATACGACTGAAATATAACACAATTGTTAACGACCGTTTTGTTTTGAAAAATAATTTTTCTACTTATGCACGGCTAAATATATTTGAATTAAATTTTAAACTGTCATAGCCGGGAAGATTTTGAGCTGAATCCAAAGAACACGGGTCCATGGAGGGTCGAAAGAGTGACTTGCGGACCTCTTAAATTGGTAACCTCGAATATTCAAACTTGTATATATTCGTCAAAAATATATGTATTTATGGATTGCAAAAAAAATTTGACTTAAGCTGACCTACAAAAAATATGTTTAAGTGTTTAAGTTATCTCCTTTGCCTTTCGAGATATTCGGATAAACCGGATTTTTTGGCTTAATTTTTTAACGATGTTTCCATTTTTTTTAATCGGAGGGATTATGTTTTGTGTCAAACTGTTATCAATAATGGGTGCAACATTTTTTATATTAGTACCGTTTATACCTGTTGTGTTACTAAAAATGTTTTTAGGTTTTATATTTTAGTCAAAAAAGACATTCAGAAGAATAGAATTTATGAGGGTCAGAAGGGTTGAGATAGATTTTACTAGCTGTAGGAATGTGAAAGTATCCACTTTAAGCCCATATTCACTTTTGTACCTGTTTGACCAGACTATAGAACACTTTTTTTATATGAGTAAAATTTAATTAAATAATAAATGCCATGAAATTATCTACCAGGTTATAACAAACAAAAAAACATTCGAACAATATTTCTGCATTGTATTATAATTTAATGTTCTCATTAGGGTAGCCAGATTTAAAATTCGGAAAAACAGTACAATGAATGCAAAAAAAACAGTACAGCCAAGAAAAAACCCGTAAACTTTTTTCTTTGAAGAAAACGTGTGTAATTATTTATTTAAATTATTAAATACTAGTTGTTGATTCCCGGCGCTGCTCGTTGTCAAACCATTATGGACTTTTAATTTTCTAACTTTTAAAAATATTTTACCAATTATTTATTGTTGTGTATAGTTGACCTGTTGTTTATGTTGTTTTATTATTTTGGCTTGAGGTCCTATATAAATAATAAATAAAATTCAAAAAACTTTTTATTTTATTTTTATTTATTTTTATATTTTTCCAATATTTCGGTCAAAATCTCTGACCATCATCAGGGGAATATTTTAAATAAATAAACAATAAAAGTTTAAAAAACTCGGACAAATTTATCGAGAAGAGTTAAATTTGTCCGAGTTTTTTAAACTTTTATTGTTTATTTATTTATGATGGTCAGAGATTTTACCGATATATTGGAAAAATATAAAAATAAATAAAAATAAAATAAGAAGTTTTTTGAATTTTATTTATTATTTATATAGGACCTCAAGCCAAAATAATAAAACAACATTTACCAATTATTTGAACAATTTCACACTATATTTTATTCCACGCCTACTTATGTTATTTCGCCCACTTTTTTTGACAGTTGTTGCGTATTGATAGCCGAGCTATTTGTACCAAATTTTCTGTTCTCCAGATATAAAGAAATATATTTTGTGCTACGCCTACTTCCCCAATCCCGCCCGGTTTTGTCAAATGCTGTGTATTAATAACCAAGATATTCTAATTTAATTTAGAAACTTTAGCTTTTGCCGCCCCCAGATATACAGAAATATATATTGTCTTTGTATGGGAGGTGCACCGCCCACTTAAAATTTCAAAAAAAAAAATATAAAGCCTATAGCACCTTCCAGACCATCAGTAATAAACTGTAAAAGTTTCAAAAAGATCGGTTTAACGGTTACGGAGATTACCGCCTACAAACAAACAAAATTGACCTCTTTATAATCAGCCATGCCACAGAGTACAATTCCGTTCGGCACCGAAAAAAACATAGTTGTTTATTGAAAGAAAGTATATTTTGATACACTCAAAAGAAAAATCAATCCATCCGTACTCAACTCAATCCAAAGCGGTATGAATAGTACGATGAGTACGGTTTTAATGAATCAAGTACAGAAAGATTGATTCAAGTACGGATTATCCATTCACGAAATACTCAACTTATCCACATTCAATCCCGAATTCGTACTTGAAATAATCCGAAAATGAGATTGATTTAAGTAAAACTGAGATTGAATCAATCTGAAAATGTGCTTGATTCAAGTGTTATAAAATTGATTTAATCCCGAAGTCGTCCTTGAAATAAACCAAAAGTGAAACTAGAAGAAGAATATTATTATGATTGATTTACTTATTCGTTTCACACCATACAAAGTTCCAATTATAAAACACCAGCATCAAGCCCGATATGATTTTTAATTTAAAAACTTAATGTACATTTTTAACTAAAAATATAAATTAAAAAAGAACTCTTGCTTTAAATTTTACTTTTTAAAGTTTAAAAAAATAAATTTATTAAGATTTAAACATGAAAATAATGTGTTTTCTTCTTGTTCTGTTCTTTTTGTTGTTTCTACACACAACAAGCAAATCGATTTTTAGCTGCTTGTGTGGTGTTGTTGTAGTGCCTACAACAAATTGTATTAAGTTGTATGCAGGCCTGCCATATTTGCCGATTTGTCGGCATTTTGCCGATAAATCCCTAGTCGGACGGAACAGGTACAATTATAAAAATAAAAGATATCTGAAGTTCTGTGACATCTTCAAACTTTTGATAACAATTAATATTTTTAAAATGTCAGGAAAATATGTCAATGTCTTACCTATTTTATAAGGCCAAGTTGATTCGACACCCTTAAAAGGCTGACAAGGTACAATTGTACCTTCATACATATATCTTATATGAAAATAAGCAAAGAAAACGAATTAAAATTAATTGTATTATATTAAGTTATTTTATAAATACGCTTCAACAAACATGAATTTACATGAAAAATTAAAAATATTTTTATTGAATTTGTGTGCATGATATGCATGTGTATTTTGAATTGAGTGTTCATGACAAACAGGTTACTCGCAGATCACACATGACTTTCTTGTCTTACGTTGTTTACGTTTCTTACATTGGCAAACATAACAACTGCCAACGACTGGAGTGGCGCCACGTCTACCATAAGGTACTTTGGAATCAGCTTTCAGATTTAGCGTTGCCGCAATTGGCTGTCCCAGTACCATTTCTCGTACAAAATGTTTACATACAATTAATTTGTTTCATACATATGTAGCTGCTTAGAAAGATCTTTCAAAAACTTTCTACGCTTATCTTTTGTCTTGTACCTTGGATGGAATGTTTTTTTTTTTTTGGGAACTGTTTCAGAAGAATAAGGAAACTTTTGTGCTGTCTTATTGTTAAAAGCTTCGCAGACTTTTTTTGCTTTTCGATTTGTTTCTCTCAATATAATGTCACATATTTATGGAGTAATAATTGGCTTGAAAATTTAATTTTCTGAAAAAGAAATGCTTTTTGCTGAAGGTTCACCTTTTTGGCGTAAAATGTTACGAGATTTCGTTTGTGAACTTGGTAAAGGTTCACTGCACCATTGAGTTCCATCTTTTCCAGTCAAAATACTGCCTTCACTTTGCTCATCTTCAGTATCATCTGAATCGTATTCTTTTTCGCACTCTATGGCAATTTCGTTTTCAATGTCTGAATCTTCATCAAATGTATCACCAATTTGTGGCAAATAGTTTTCATCATCAGACGCAGCAAATATTTCTTCATCCTCTGAACATTCAATCTTTTGCCTTATTTCATCGGAAGTTAATCTAGTTACAAAATTATTTACATTACGTAATACCTTAGTAAATTTTTAATGAAATGGTACTTACCTACAAGCACGATGACGACTGTGTACTAGCTCCAGTTTCGATAACACTCATAATAAATTAGTGAATTTATTAAAATTTTATATAATGGCTTAGCGTACGTAAAACAATATACTGCACAAGTTCACATACATATATATGTTTGTTTGTGTGTGTGTGTGTTTTTTTTTTACAACGACTGACATTTTTTTGGGTATCCCCCTTTTTAGAAAGTGAGTTGTAGAAACAAAACACAACTTCTTTGTGTCAAAGGCTTATTGTAGTTATTCCCCGTTTTAATATTATTAGAAGTTGACGTTACTAAATTCAAATCTAAAAGTTTTTCTATAATGTGTGCTTAAAAAATTCGATTATTAAAGTAAATTATAACTTTATTTTAGACATTTGTCTGTATTTTCAGTAATTACTAATTTTTGTGTACAATGACTAAACTTATTAACCGTGAAAAGTCTAATCTATAGTGAAAATTCTATGTAGGTACAATTGTACCTGTACAGCCTTTAAACGTTGTAAAATTCTTCAGTCCGACTAGGGTTAAACCCCAGTAACTTTGCCTGTTTACGTGTAATTTATTAACTTTGGACCACTTGTCATAACCTATACAACCAAATGGAAAGTGTTTTTAAAACTGTATTAACTTTTTTTATACAAAACAAAAAATTTAATTTTATTTATCAACACAAAGAATTTTTTGAACTTTGATGAGGAGCATTTGAGCTTATTCGCTAATGAGTTACTTTCAAAATCAAAACACAACAAGAGTGAAATTAACAAAATTGTTCATAACTGTATTTATTTGTATATACAATTTTCAAAAAAAAAAAAAAAACGTTTGGACTTTGAACAAAAATCTTATAAATCTTTAAATATGATTTACCGTAACAAAATTATGAAAAAGGAAAATATTTCTTTTATGGAAATTCTGAAAGAGTTACCCAGCTTTATTTCTGAAAAAGAAAAATAAATTTTAGACCCTAAATTTAGAGAGTTTAAATGTTTAAACTTTTAAGAAGATTTAGAAGGAATTGAAGTAAATTTGCAAACCTTTTGGCAAAAAATTTCAGAATTAAAGCGTGGGGATTCCACGGATGCATTTTCAGTGCTGTCAAAGTTGGTACAACAAATAAAAGTTCTTCCACATTCATCCGCAAATGTGGAAAGAACTTTTAGACAAGTCGACCTTAATAAAACCAAATTTCGATGTTTCCTGGAAAATTAAACTTTTCAAGGAAATTTTTTTAAAGACTACTTAAAATTTAATAATGCAAACTGTTTTGATGTTGGATTTAGTTAAACTATTAAAATCATATTGTCGCTGTTTTTACTAACTGACCTAACTGAATTTTTTTTTTGAAAATTGAGTTAATTACAAAAACTAAAAATATTTGTCTTTTTCTTTATTTAACACATAACAAAAGGTGCTATACTACATAACAAATAATGCATAAACCCAATTTCATTCCTATTTTGGCTAGGAAATGATTACATTTAAGACAAAGAACATTAAAAATGCAATTCTGTAAAATTTGTTAAATGTTAGTTAGGTAAAATATTATTAGGTAAAATATATAAAATATTTGTTAAAATAAAATGTTTAAAAAATGTTTCAACTATAAAAACAATTTTAACCTAATGTACACAATTTTTTTAAATTAACTACAATTGAATTATAAAAATATTCTTTTTCATTATTTTTTATGTTTTTGTATGGTTTATATGTAAGTTAATACTGAATTATTCTGTTTTGTTATTTTTTGTGTTAAAAAATATGTTTTATTGTTCTTAAGAGGGATATTTTTAATTTGCCGATTTTATTTAATCGAAGTGCCGATAGTGCCGATTTTTTTTTTTTTTTTGAAAATATGCCGATTTTTTATCAAAATTTTCTGGCACCCCTGGTTGCATGAGATTGAAACGCTCATTTTGAAATTTTACTCTCAGAGTGACACTACCAACGAAAAATTCAATCTTTTTTTTTTACTTGGTTTGAGAATTCTATGCACATTTTAAAAAAATTCCGGAATTGATTTTCGAAAGTTACCATTTCGGATTGTTTTGAGTACGTTTTAGTGTTATTTGATAGAATTTGAGAAAATGATTGCTTTCTAAATGAATTTTCTATTTTCAAAAAATTTTCATTTATTATGGTCAATTTCACCAAGTTTAGCTATAAATAATTGCCATCTGAAAAAGGCTCTTCTTAATAGTTTTTGTATTGCATTTTAAAATATTAGGATATTATGACAATATGACTTAATAGCATACCATTTGAAACACCCAAATATGTATTACTTAAATAGGGGTTTTTGTAATATCTTGGTTTTTTGTTAACTGAACCAAAAAAACAGTACAGAAACCAGAACAAAGTGTAATAGACAGTACATTTGCGTACTGTTTTGAGTGTTGTGCATAAAAAAGTAAAATTGGAAGAAATCAGTTCATATGTATACTGCTAAAAGCAGAAAAGCCTATAGTACACGGCATGTAAAAAGACACATGCGCATGTGGTTCTGACGTAATTTTGACGTCAATGCAAAGCCACAATAAACATTGCGTGTTGTGTGATGACGTCAAAATTACGTCAGAACCACATGCGCATGTGTCTTTTTACATGCCGTGTACTATAGGCTTAAGTCTGGCACCTCTAGTTCTCATGCAGCTAAAAAAAACACCCTACACTTAGCATACAACTGAACGTTGTACCGCCCGTAAACTTGGAGAGCTTTTCCTGCTAAACTGACTTTTTCGACTTAGCATGTTTTGGAATTGAGCTATCAATATGTACATGCAAATATGCTTCTAACATTTTCCCGCAAAATTCTCCAAATATTCCATAAATTTAATTTGCATATTTTTTTCAGAACTTCTGCGCGCTTTAAATGCAGACATTGCTGCCAGTGGTCAAGAGTTAGGCACTCTGCCCATGGAACCCGATTATGCCGATACTGTTTACAATGAATTAGAATTGGCCAGTAAATATGACATGCTACGTAAGTTGCAACGTGACTTACAGGAGGAACAAGATATTGTCAGTAAATCAGCGGTTCTAATGAAAATGATTGAGGTAAGTAATTGGAAGTTATTTGTAAAAAAAAAAAAAAATATATATAAAATAACTTTGGATCGATCTGAAATGATTGTTGAAAATTGAATTTTTTTCTACTTATATTGACCTTATGCGACAAAATATTTGTTTAAAGCTACACAGGTAGACATTAAGGCCCTAATCATGTAAAACACAACGGATCGCCAAAGAATTACATTGAAAGCAAAAACAAAGTCATAAATATTTTGTGATGTTGTTGTTGTTTTCTACAGAAATTCACATTGCGTTTTACAATTTCAAACGCTGCATAGCTTGTGGCGTTGAACATTTTAAACTTTCAGTAGAAAGCAACAACAAAATCACAAAATATTTATGACACTGTTTAAAGGGCCTAAATCATTTTTCCAATTTTCAAAACCCAAAAATCTTAAAAGCTAAAAAATATTTCGTGTGGACTCTGTAATGCTAACAGTTCTTATTACATTTAGACATTGGAGTTGGATATGTTTAAATAGACCGACCTGATATTTTAAAAATATAACCGTAAAAAAATAAAAAGGAATACAGTGGTATCTTGGTTTAACGCACGATATAAGATATTAAGAAATACGTCTTCTGTTACAAAATAACTAAAAATTTAAATACTTTGGTTTTCGCTAGGGTACGCATGTTTCCATGAACATAGTTATTCTAAGGCCCGTTTTCACGACTTACCGATAGCTAAAGGTAGGATTTTACCGGCCGTATAACAAGTGTTCCATTATTCCAACTTTACTTTAACCTAAAGTGAGCGATTAGTTAAAGGAAAGTTCATACTACCTGATAGGCTAAAGTTAAGTTTTAATAAGAGAACACTTTTTATACCGCCGATAAAATCGTACCTTTAGCTATCGGTAAGTCGTGAAAACGGGGGTAAATGTCTAAACTCATTACAAATAAAATTGACAGCCATCATTATTGTGTCTGATGCGGCACTCTAATGCAATATGACCCCATTTTTTTAATGAAAAATTACCCAAAAAAAAAAAAAAATGAAAATAGCCCTAAAAAGAAAATAAAATATGATCCAAAAGTTGGAGTCATTCTTTATTATGAAAAATCTCCGCAAAATTTTCAATGAATTTTAACCCCAAAAAAAGTTAACTAAAAAAAAAACACAAAGAAAGTTATAACAAAAATTTGGGTTGGGTTCATATGCAAGAAACTTAAAATCAGAATTTCAAAATCCTTAGTTTAAATATCCAGAATTTCAAAATCCTGACTTTAAATAACCTGAATAATTATACAGTTTTGGTTTTAAAAATCGCACGATAGATAGCATGGTTGGGGCCTTCGTCCGGGCGCAAGTATTTTCTACCCTATGGTATAATAAACACCGGATTCGCTTACTAATGCATATCTGCATAGCCGGAATAAATTGTCTCCACTTTGGTATAAGAAATCGGGATTTTGATACTATTCCTACGATTTGATATAAAATTTTAAAAATTTTATATTAAATTGTTTGGGTTGTTTTTCATTTCTTTAAAATTACAATTTATATTAGTAAATGAAAAATAGCCCCAAAGCAAAAATGTGGATTTTATTTGGGGTCATTCCGTGATATTGAGGTAATATTTTATTTCACTTTAAATGCAAAAATATCCCAAAAAAAATGTAAAAGGACAAATTCCCCCAAAATTGCGTGTTGTTGTGTCTGATGTACAATTTTTGGGCCATTCTTCTTGTTATATTTTGGGCCATATTTCCTGGGATCCTTTTGTATATGTGCCACTTCGTTTATGTATCGTCGGCTTAATATGCAAACCTGTTAACTCCCTTTCAGCACATTTTACAGCAGAGACAAAACACTTCTTATATTTCATATTTGCAGCTTGAGATAGTAATAAACACTGAACTAATAATGTACTGGATTTAGCAGTTTTTCTTACAAACATTTTTCTATGGGTTTTTCTTATCAAATCTTTTTACACACTTCAAGACTCTAATTGATGAAAAATTACATGCTGGTCGACGAGGCGCATTTTTACCTACCACACGGCACGAAAATCTCAATTTACTTAAAAAGTGGATTTAACAGGTTTGCATATTAAGCCGACGATACATAAATATAAATATATATTTAAAAATAAAATGTCTCTTATTGTTTTTGGTGCATAAAAGGTACTCCAAGGTATATTTAATGGACCTTGAGGTACTCTTGTTCTCTTCATCGACGTTTATAGTTATACGTTTGTCGTTCCGTTTGTAATTTATGCAATATTGATCTTAGACCCTATAAAGTATATGTATATATTTTGGGTTCTTATGGGAACAGAGGTTCATTTATTGTTGAAATTGGTTTTTCGAAGTCCCCAGATACGATGCGGAGTAGGTTGTTCTACATTTACATTAAATATGATCCGTTAAAATTTGTTATTAAACTTCAGCCAGATCGGTGAATAAATGACTGAGATATGAGAAAAATACCACGGCTGCTTCTTATTTTGTATCCATAAATTCCAAATTTGTACCAATAAACGTTAACTTTTCAAAGTCCTCTTCTAATTTATGAACGTAATTTTTGCATTTTCATTTTAAGCAAACTAAGTAGAATACTGGCCGTATAAATTAACAAAATCGGTACATAAATTCATTTGTAAATAGCTACATTTTCCCCCGAAACAGTGGGCTTAGCACAGATACGACCATTGATTAACGTAAGTTTCTGTCTTGCGACCTCCCCCACGGTGGCTCTTAACCACTTAGTGAGCTAATATAATGCACTTACCAAATACCCCTGTGTGAGTATGATCATTTGCGCAGACAGGTAGCAATTTGAGTGAGTAGTTCGGACTTATCTACCGCCCCTTGTTTAGGAGCTGGAGCATATTACCGCCGCGGCATTTGAATAGTCTACAGAATCTGTTGATTCGGCAATAGCACCTAAAGCTCCATTTACAGCCCGAACTTTCCCAAGGGAAAAATCAGCCTTCTATATGAGCGTCACTCTGCCTGCGAATTTAGATGTAAGCCATAGCCCCTACGTAATGCCAAAGTACCTCATCGAAAGAAAGTACACCCTTACACGAGCACATAATCCTGATAAAAGCAACAGCATCAAAGAATAGTTTAAATCATATCGCACCATAATTTACACATTATTTACACACGACTAGTTCTGCTTTGGGAAGGAGTTCATACAACATCTATTAGCTCATCATTTAATACCTTTTTTTATTATTCCTACGCTAAGCCCGCGAAGCTCCTCGCTTGTCTGCAGGAGACCAGAGTCTCTGGCGGGAATCGAACCCGCAACCCCAGTACTGATAAACAAGCTCACTACTAGCTAGCCTACCGGGGCACCTTGCTTATCATACGTCCAGTTCTCCTCATACTACATTTAATTGTCCAATCATTTTACTCCTTAATATCTGGTCATACATACGTCTAGTTCTGGTTTCAGGTGGGTCTTCATACAACATTCATAATCTTATCATCCGCTTTTCTTTTATCACACATTCAATTTGCTGTTGGTGTCGCATCACAAATCATTCATACCCGTTATCTCCAACTTTAACTTCATTTTCCAGCATTTCCAACAACTTCACTTCATCTTCTTCTTATCACCTTCATCCAATCCTTCAACTCTTCTCTTCAAAACACAACTCCCGCAAAAACCTTCCTCCTGATAAATTCTCATGAAATCCACAACCAATAGTCAGCCCGATACCAAAGTATCAGCAGGCCGGGCCATTGATTCTGGCCGTGGTATCAGAAAACAAAGTACCATGGTATCACTTCGAGTTCATTACAATCATAGATCCCAATGAACACTATCATTTGGATGTAAGCCAAATCCCAGGTTAAATATACCCGTTTTCCCCAGGATGTAACACCAAGAGGTATGTTATCCTCAAGAGGCGTTAATAACGCCAACTTAGGCTGGATTTTGAGATCTCAGTTAAACTAGGTTTAGTTAATCTTAAAGCAGATTTGTGCCGCCATTACCAAGTTTGTTAACTAAATTTGACGGAACAGCTTAGTTTTGCATATAATATAAAATAATAAATAATAAAAAAAAATCACATTTCGCCGGAAAAATCCGAGTTTCAGAGTACGTTAAACTAAGTTTAAACTTAATCCACATCTCAAACACCCAGCGTAAGAGGCGCAGCACATTCCCCGGGGGGAGTGGTTTTAGCACAGCAGCGCAGATATCATCTGAAGCAGGTGGCCTCAAATCGGTCCATTTTTTCACCTGCACGCCATACAAGTGTCCTGCTGAGTTAAGGGCTTTAGTGCGATAATGGACAAAACAAGCAACTTGATAAAATTCAGCTCAAATATTCTAAGTGTATGAAATTTGTTTGGTTTTCAAAAGCAGCGAAATCGACATAATATTTTACCTAGCGCCGATACAAATATCATCTTGTAATAAGGATTTTACCACAATAGCGCCCATACCGTATTAGCTCAATGGACCAAATTTGATTTACATATTTCATAAATATAGGGAAAATTTGATATTCAAAATCAGCCAAATGGGAATATTACTTCACCTGGCTCGTATACACCCTTCCGAATTTAGGGTTTTAGTACGATAGAGTCCATACAAAAAAAATTTAGCTCATATATAACTTTCTGCTCTTTTCAAGCCATGGTGAAGGGTAAATAAAATTTTGTATAGCCGAATATTTGTTTTTGTTTATATATTTATTTATTAATTCTTCATATATTAAATATGGCGCTCTTTCTTGTTTAGGTAAGCGTTCGTTAAACCGGGATACCACTGTATTTACCTCAACACAATATATCCCTGTCCTTTTTGGCTTAAACGAAGGCTACAAATCTTTAATGGATATAAAAAAAGTGAGCTTAAGAAAAGAGTTGTCATTCGAGTGACCTGATTGTTATGATCAAAATTCTAATGAAAACAACAACCACTATCGAATTACTTCTGATATAGATCAAATTTTTCCATATAGCTCTATGATCGTTATCAAACTACCACCGATATGTATTTATCGAAGTTTTTATGGGATTTTTAATCCAATTTCGGTCTATATTTAGTCATATTGTGAGACCCCAGACCTCGAAGAGACTTCGAACTGGGGAATATTTTATTTTAATCTTCAGACATTTTTTTTTTTTTTTTATTAAAAAAAATTTTTCTTCTTTTTTAGGACCCTACAATTGACCAACTACCCATAGTTTATGTTGAAGAGGATTTACCAATTGAAGAATCGAATAACAACAACAATAATCTTGATTTTGCCGACAATTCGATTGGCATGGCAAAAAGATCCCGTTACTATAGGCGTTATCCCTGGAAGCGTCATAACAGGAACCGAAGGTAGAGAAAACGAATATAAATGAAGAAATGTTTGTATATTTACTGGATTTTTAATCCAAATTTTTATTTTTTTTTCAGACTTCAGACTTAAGTTCATTAAATTTAACTTTCATTAAATTATTCTTATGATGAAAGGAATGTGACAATATCATTTGGTTTAAAGATTGATGTTTGACTATTGACTGCCAACCATCGTCAAGAGCGTTGAGTATTAAACGGTGAAGATTTCTAACGAGATAGTGTGGTTTCTATTGAAACATATAAAATCGACCTGACTGTGAACGAAAGTTCGATCCCCCGGTCAGTCAAGAATAAAAAATTATCAACCAATTTTAGTTCATTTCATGTTGTAAAATTCCTTTCTTCATAAAAATAATTTAATGAAAATTAAATTTAATGATCTTAAGCCTGATTAAAAAATACAAATTTGGATTAAAACCCATTAACAGTACCCATGTTCTGTAACTTTGGTGAGAAATTCTCGCATCGAAAACATGTGAAACAAAATATTCCATCGTTTCTCGAAAAGTGAGAAAAAGTGTGTCTGTAACTCATGTCGAAAACTAACAAAAGATACTACGTCGTTACGTTATTAATGTCATAATATTCCACTCGAAGCCGATATGAAATTGTATATGTTGAGAACGCCAGTCAAACATATCGTTGACGGCGACCAAAATTTACGAAAATTGAAAAAATGTCTACGACGGCGGCGAAAATACAACCGTCGGCTATAGCAAATAATGTAAAGGGTGACTTTAAGGTTTGTTGTTTAAAAAAATCTTTGGAAACATTCGTATATTTTTCAAAAAATTTAAAAACAAAATAATTAAACAATGAAAAAATCTGACAAGAATAAAATACTTATCTTCCGTGTTATTATTCATTGCATTTCTTATATATTTTTAAGCGTTAACATTAATTCTCAACCCGTTGTTATGCGTGAGTTTATTTGACAGTTCAATGCGGGAACTTTCTCACAACAATTTTACAGACACACATTTTCTGTAAATTTGCGAATAATTTCCTTACGTGGCAGAAATTACTCGCCAAAAATGTTACAGACGCAGTTAAGTGAGAAAAACAGTTGTTTGTTTCAATTTATGGCATTTTTTGTTTCATTTCACACATTTCAACCGAAAAGTTTCTCGACGCGGGAGTAACAAAACATGGGTACAGTTTAATAAAATAACCACGTTTCCAATTATAAGTTAATTTTGTTATTTTATTTTAAGCACATACGATCCAGAACTACGTTACGCTTGCACTCCCACCAAAGAAGACGTCTTTAAATTATTGGTCAATTTACATGAAAATCGAAACGGTAAAAATGGCAAAACTGTTAGTTTTTGTAATCGCAAGCGTCCCGCTAAAGCCATTTTCACGAACATACGTTTTTTGGGTTAAAAGGGCTAAGAACCCTTAACTAATTACGCCAAAGAGTGGCAATTTAAAAATGTATACGCAAAATTTTAAATTTTAAATAAATCTTAATAGCTGAAACAAAAAAACTTAAAATAATTATTTTAAATTCTGTATATTTCATGGAAACCAACAATAAAGAGTAAAAATGGAGAAATCATAGCACTATTTAAACGTAAACTATAAAATGCCCTTAGAGCAGCTTCAATTAGAATTAATTCCAATAATTTAATAAAACAACTAAATTACAAAAAATATATCTATAAAAAAAATAAACACACATTTGTATTATTAACAATTCAAAAACAAAAAAAAACGCACTTTTTATTAAACAAATAAAAACATTTTATTTCAAAAAAATAACAACTTAACTTAAACTAATTAAAAATTTTACATGTAAATAATACTTTAATAAAAATATGTATAACAAATCATGAAACTGCAATTAAAATTAAAACTGATGGAAACTTAGCGGCCGCTTCATTGATTTCGAACGAAAACTTCGTTCGTTAACTTATATTTACACCAAAAAAAAAAAATATTAACATTTCGTTTAAAATTTCCTCTTGAAATCGACGAACAGGCAGTAACGCTGCCTTTACACATGAAAGTCATATCATGAAAGTTGCATATACGTATTATCACCACAAATTTCATAAAAAATAATAGAATTTCATGAAAATTTACATGAAAATAAAATTTCATTTTTAAGATGTCGTCAAAGGGCAAACTTCTAGCAAAAATTTATCTTCTTCTTCTTTTAGTATTTTATTTATTTCAAGTTTCAGAATTGCCTAGACAATTACTTACGCCGAACTTCAGGCATTCGTTCAAATTAATATTTCTTTTTATAAATTTTCATAATATTTCTACATTTTAACTAGAATTATTGTATTCTTAATATTTAGTAGAAAAAATATATTAAAATTCTTTATATATACGCATAAAATTTCAATTGGCAACACTGCTTAGTTATTGTCATTTTCTTTCATGAACACAGAAAAAATAATTAAATTTCTCCAATCACCAAATTCATTCCAAATTCATAATATCAAGCAAACAAGTTGTTGATTTTGCACCTATTACCAAAATGATTATATTGATTACTATAAATTTTGAAAAAATATTTTCAATAAATGATATTTTTAATTTTAATTAAAAAAGTGATCAAAAAACTTGGCCATTTCAAACAATGTGTTAATTTATTTAAATAAATACTGACAATTCCCAACAACAATTCTACATTTGAAATTATTTTATTTTAAACGAAAAAAGTCAATTACGATTTTTTGTTTTTTAATAAAAATTTTAATTGAAAATTTATTTCAAAACAACTAAAATGTTAATTAAATCAAAATTAAATTTTTAATTTTCTTTCAACTAAAAAAATAATTGATTCAGTTATCACATTAATTAAATTTAAAAACTTTTTAAACCATTTTTTTAATTGATAAAACACTTTTTTCTGTGAAATCGCTTTCTTGAAATTTTCACTGAAAGTTGGACTGAAAGTAAAAAAATGTAAATGCGTTAGTGAAGAAGTATGAGTGTATTGCGACTTTCAAGAAATTACTTTCATGTGTAAATGCTATGTAAATTAAACTTTTAACAAGCAAAAATTATTATTTAAAAAAACAGCAAAAGTAAGAAATTTAAAAATACAAATCATATCAATTAGTTTTTAAATGTTTGTAAAATTGTTTAAATTATAAAGAAAATATACATAAATATACAAGTAATAAATAAAATATAAATATTTAATTTAAATAAAACATAAAGTGATGATGGCTTCATTTCCTCGTAACCAACGAACCTCTTCCTACTTATTTAAAATGTAATCAAGCCTCCCGTACCCGACATGTTTTTTACATCTGACTTGTCAAATTTCACATATGGGCATTTCCTTTGAATGGTCAACAAGTAGCTCATTTCTGTATTTCTCGCATCGCAAAATTTCTCACATGAAGTGTGAAACAAAAAATTCCATCGTGTCTCGATTTGTGAGAAAAGAGTGTTTCTGTATTTGAATGCGAGAACAGTCAACATAGATTCTGTTTTAACTGGAATACTTCCAGTAATTAAGTGTCAAATGCAAGCGAAAAGTCAACGAAAGAAATAGATTTAATAAAAATAGGGCTGGCAGATTTGATGATTTTTTGTTCCGAAATTGGCAAAGTGCCGATTTGCTGATTTTTTCCAGTAACGATATTATTCAGTTTTCCAAATAAAAAAATTTTGAATATTTTTATATATTTGTGTATTAGGCACCACAGAAAAAAGATATCATTAGGAACAAGAAAGCTTAAATTTTTACATTTATCCCTATTGTGAAAATTGTCCTCGAAATTGTTTGTCTGTTCCCTAAAAAATGTATCGGAAAAAGCAAAATGTCGAGGGAAAAATGCTTAATTTTTATTTCTTTAAATTATTTGTTTTTGTGATCATAACATTAAACTATTACCCCATTGTTCAGTCAGTGCACTAAGGAAATTTTTGTCTCTTTTTTTGTCACGCCTTGTGTGACTTCTTCAGGGAAAAAACAACCTAAAATTTTAAATTGTTATCGGATTAAAGAAAAAATAAAATAATTAATTTTATAAAAATAGACCTCAAGCTTAAGTATGTGTGTATAAAACACCCATGAACTTTAACTATGTTTTATTTTGCCATATTTTAATTTAAATCGAACTAAATTTGTCAAAATTAATTTTAAATTGCCCGAATTTTTAAAACAAAAAAGACGATTTTTTTTTTATTTTTTCTGAGGACATTAACGATTTTTTCACAAATTTATCTGGCAGACCTGCAATTAAAATAACAAAATATAACCATTGTGTTTTATATATTTTCATCATTTAAATTCATTATTTTCAAATTAAAAAAAAAAGTACACATGTTCATAATTATTTTTTCGGATAATTTGGGCTCCATTTTTTAAAATTTTATTTTTCTCGCATCAATTTCAAATGTGATTTATTTTGATAGTTTTTTAGAGAAACTTTTCGTAAAATATTGTTACAGAAACACTTCTTCTCACATCCTTCCAATAATTGCTGGAAAATTATTGAAATGACAGTTAATTCTCGCAAAGTAAAGATACAGAAACACTTATGTGAGAAAAACCATTTTTTGTTTCATATTACACTGTTTCATAATTCACTTGTTTCATGCGGGAAATTTTACGATGCGAGAAATACAGAAACGGGCTACAGGATGGAAAAACAATGTTGATAACGCTGAATCCAGTGGTGCCCGCGGTTTTTTAAGATTGGCTCTGGTTTTCGAGATATACCGTTATTTCGAAAATGGAGGAGGTTGCACAACATATGTTCGCGTAACTCAAAAACCCTTTAGCTAATTGAAAAAAACTTAAAAAAAAAATCCGCAATAAAATTTCCTTTAAGAAGAGTAAAACTTCTTTCAAATATCCGCAGTCGTTTTAGAAACATATTTTTTTTTTCTTTTTTTGGAAAAAAAAATATTTTTTTAACAAAATTTCGAAATTTTTGTTTTTTAAAAATTCATTAAAAATTTTTGCAGACATATAAAAACGAAATTCCAAACAAAACAAGCCATAAATGATTAAAATCTGTTTGCAACTTTTGATTTTATTCACAAAAGTCGACAAATTTTAATTAATTTAAGGATGTCATACAACGCAATATTTGTATGGGAGCCCCCCTAAGGGATGGTGATAAAGGGAAGTATAATTTGAGAAAATGTTAAGAACAAAAAACTAATGGAGGTCAGTCATACATTTTATCCCCCAAGGGGCGACTCCTGGGCATTAATGGGACTTTTTCTTCAATATATTTCTAGTCAGCATTGAACATTTTGTTTGGAAGCCCCCTTAAGGAATGGAGATAGCGGGTAGGTATGTTAGAAATAAATGATTGAGATGAAAAATAAAGTGGGGTTGGTCATACATTTGACCCATCTAGGGGCATCCTAGGCGCTGCAGGGGCCAAATTTAAGAATTTCATTAAACGGCCATATTTATATGGGAGCCCCCCTAAGGGGTGGAGATATATGGCAACTATGTTTTAAGAAAATGTTAAGAACAAAAAACATTGGAGGTCTGTCATACATTTTATCCCCCTAGGAGTGAATCCTATGTAGGCCTTAGAAACAAATGATGGGAATGAAAAATAAAGTTGCGCTGGTCATACATTTGGCCCGTCTAGGGGTATCTCAGGCGCTTCAGGTGCAAAATTTAAGGCTAGGGTTCTACGCGTATAAAAACAAAGTTCCAAACAAAATAAGCTATAAGTGATTGAAGTCTGTCTACAATTTTTGATTTTTTCAGAAAAAATGAAATTTTTTTATTTTTTATAATAACCAAACTTAAAAATTTCAAAACATTTATTGTTGTTGTTAATTAGTTAAAGTTAAAGTTTTTATTTAGAACTTTTTCCTTCTTCCTCCCGCAGATTCCAACAAATATCCCCTAATAGCGAATCAAGTTGTTTGCCGCTATACCAGTGTTCGAGCCTGGCTGTTACTTAGTGAAATCTCTCGCCGTGTTCATCAGATTCGGCTGGTGATTGTTCATTAAATTTTTCGGCCTGGTAATGCAAAAAATGTATTTTCAATGACATTCTAACGTTTAAGTTTCTAAATGCGGTTTGCATATTTTTGATTAAAATTC
The DNA here is from genome assembly GCA_943735925.1 of Pollenia amentaria. Classification (NCBI taxonomy): domain Eukaryota; kingdom Metazoa; phylum Arthropoda; class Insecta; order Diptera; family Polleniidae; genus Pollenia; species Pollenia amentaria. The sequence continues at coordinate 128,047,584 of OX031007.1, read as the reverse complement.
GCCAGTTTTCAGGCCGATGATTTCCTAATACATTTTCTATTACTGATTTCACACAATTTCAGGCCAATATCTCGATATCATTCAATGCAACCTCAAATTGATGGTCCTTCATAAGACGACGAATGTTCGGTCCATTAAGAGTTTCTGTAAAATAAAAACATTATGATATGAAATATAAATCTAATTTAATAAAGTAGTTAGAGTTCATACCTTCTTTTACTTTCATGCCGCTTAATCGTGGAAAAATTCGGCGCAATTCGATAAAAGCAACACCATCTGGGCTCAATGCTTTTATAAAATTTTTTACAATACCTAGTTTGATGTGGAGCATTTATGACTTTATTTCTTAATTCTAAGAATTTTTTAATCGGTAACTGTGGATTTTCCAAAATTCCTACCGCAAAGTGAAAGTGTGGTAATAATGCATGCATATTTCTTTGGAATAGCATAAATTTGAATATTTGTTCTTTTGTTTTGTATTGTAAATGGCACAAAAACCGCATTTAAAAAATTTTACGTCAAAATGTCAATGAAAATAAATTTTCTGCATTGGCACATTCTCCATATCGGCCCTTTGCTGCAATAGAGTCATAACTCAAATTTGAATTTCTAGCATCTAAAAATTTAATTTTTCTCTCTAGAGTTGAATATAGAAGATATTTGTATGAAATTTTTACACAATATGAAGAAGCAATATTGTGATTAACTCCACATTATTAGCTAGTAGGCGGCCCTATGTTCCACTGTGAGCTAAATCATTAAATACATTAACTCAAAAATCAGCGTTTTTGAGTTATGACTCTATTGCAGCAAAGGCTCGATATATACATTATGTTGAATAAAGAATTTAGTAATTAAAAAAAATCCTATGAAATGCTCCATATAAATTATATTCTTCATATATACTGAAGAAAAAGTCCCACAAATTCCCAGAAGTCGCCCTACGTGAGCCATTGTGTTTCAGTAAAATAAAAAGAGAAAAAAAGAATGTTGCGAGTAATATCATTAAAATGAAAAAAGTGTTCAACATACAGTTTCAAACAGTCGCAGAAGTGTATATGGGGTTAAAGATGACACTTTAAGCTTTCTAATGGTGATAAAATCTCTTTGACCCTTTTTGACCCTAACAAGTCCTATTTCACTGAAATTCGGATTTAACTAAAATATAGAGCCTGGAAAAACATTTAATAACACATCAGGTATAAATGGTATGAGTGATTCCATGTCAAATCGACCAAGAGTAGGACCCGACCCCTTTAGATTTGAATGAAATTTTGTGAGAAGGTTCCTTTCATCGTCTAAGGAACATATATCAACGAAAGACAATTTTAAAATTTTTTTTTGCAAAAGTTATGGCATATTCAGAATGTCATAATTTCGCCTAATTAGCCGAATGTGTTGATTTTATTTTTTCAATATCTCAAAAACTACTGCACATACGAAAAAGATTTGTATGTCATTTTAAAGAGAATACTTGAGGCTACAAATAATATATTAAAAAAAAATTTTTTTTTTTTTTTTTCAAAATATTAAATTTTAAAAATGGATTAAGTCAAAACCCTAATTTTTTATTTGGCTGATTTTTTTATATACTACCTCAAACTGTTCTTTAAAAATCCTAAAACTTTGAAGGAGGTGTTTCTTTTTCTTTTTTAAGATATGATTTTTTTTTTCTTTCGCAACCTGTAAAAAAATCATCTTAAAATAAAATTTTCATAATGTAATTTTTAGTAATAAGTATTTATTAAATCTGATTTGTTTGATTTAAGGTGTTTTAAAAAAAGTTAAGAAATTGATAAAGTTTCTTTTATTTATTTGTTGCATTTTTTTCCTGGAGCTCAATATAGGCACTTTAAAAGAGAAGTACACTTTTTGTCACTCACGTCTCCAAGAAATAAAATGAGTTTTATACATTATTTTAGCGAAGTCTTTCATTGCCTCTTTTCCTAACGTTCCTGTCATGGCGGTATTCCTGTATATTAAAATAAAAACTTTTTCTTCATCTAGCGAAGGAGAGGATGTTAAATTGAAGAAATACTCATAGCGACAAGTTTATAAACGAACCAGGCTTTAAAAAAGGTAAAAAGTACCGTTTTAATTATAAATATTGGACTAATATTGAATTATGCTTCAACATTCATATCATTTTAATTTCTTTTAGGTTAAGAAAAAGCAGCCAGGTATCAACGGTAGGAAAAGAGACAAAAAGAAAAACGACTAAAAACTACATATGTATATTTATGTGTGCAAATTAAATGGTTCATGTATGTAATCGAATCACGTGAGAACGGCTGATGCGATTTGCATAATTTGAAGAAAAAAATTTAAGTTTTTACTGTACTATTCACTTACCATTTTTTCTAAGCATACGCTAATTTAAGAGGAAACGTTAAATATTTACGGCCTATGGTATAAAAATTAAAACAGGTTAATAAAGGCTTTATGGATCGGGTTTTCATACAAAATCCGTTTCATAAGCCCTTTATTAACCTGTTTTATTTTTTATAACTTAGGCCGTTATTATTTTCCCAACTAAACACACTGTCTCCTTTTCATGTCTAAATAGTAAATTTCTTCCGACCGAAGCCGGGGCGGTCAGCTAGTAATGTACAAAACTCATTTAACCCTAGATAGATAAGGTACGTCTGCGAGACGTACGGTTTTTCAATTTTGTGCTCCTACTCTTACATTTGTTAACATACAACTTTCTCGCGCTCAATTATCTCAGTCGTTAGCATCAGCTTGTAGGTGGTGGCTTTTTTTGTGCGTTAAGTTATGTTTTCCTTGAGAAATAAGCACAAATAAACACAACATACGTCTGAGAGACGTATCGTTATCTTTAGTGTAACTTTTGTAGCAAAAATAACTTTTTGTTTTGGTTGAATTGTAAGGTATTTGTTATTGGAATTAGCTATAAAAATGTCTTGCAAGCGCGGCTTGGACGACGCAGAAGTTGCTATTGAAAAGCGTTTTGGACGACTCAGATTCACTGGAAAATGTGATAAAATCGGAAGCTTATTAAAAGGAGGATAATGTTCAAAGTGATGGTTAAGACAAGCTTGTTGACATCCTTGATGCTGATGAGAATATACCACCGACTAAGGAAAATCCTCAAGAACCTGATAATTTTACTACTTCTGCCGATAGCCAATTTTTATGTTATATTATCCCACTATAAGACGTAAAAGTAAGCACTGCTGAACTAAATCAAAGGGTCATAGCGCTGGCCGAATTTATTCAATGAATATAGTTCGAATGGCAAGAGGACTAATTTGGGAATGTAAATAACTGTACGACCCTATCTCATGCCTCGGCTTTTTGTTACTACCGTAATAATTTCAGAAATTGTTCAATGCACCAAACAAAAGGCTAAAAATTCCTACTTTATCGAAAACTTTGCACGGTAAAATTAAACAAGATTTACCAAATGAAGTAAGCAATAATTGCAGTAGCAGTGGAGAACAGCCTGAATAACAAAAAGAGAAAATACTGTGGTTTGTGTCCATCATAAATTCGACGTACGTCCAAAACGGTATGTTTAAAATGCAATGCACCTATATGAGGCGACCACAAATATTTAGTTTATAAGTCTTGCATATAATGCTATTTGAATTTATTATTTTTTTGGTACAGATATTATTATCTTAGCAAAGTACAACAAAAGGATATATTTTAGTTTTAGAGCCGAACTGAAGTCCTTTATAAATAATTCTTTAAGTTGTGATATTTTTTTAAGACTTTTTGCATTTTATTTTATTTCATTTTCATTATTGTTTTCTGTTAAAAAATTACTTTATTTAAAACAAAATTTAATAAATAAAGGATTTTAACAAAAAAATTTATCAATATAAACTAGCACACGTCTTTCAGGCGTAACGTTATCTTTTCAGTACAAAAAATAACGTTATCTTTCTAGGGTTAATTTCTTAGAGACGCAACGTGACAAAAAGTGTTCTTTTCTTTGAAAGTGCCTACATTGAGCTCCAACAAAAAAATGCAACAAATAAACATAAGAATCTTGACCAATGTTTTTACTTTTTTTAAATCACCTCAAATCAAACAAATCAGCCTTAATACATACTTATTACTCAAAATTACAATATGAAAATTTTATTTTAAGATGATTTTTTACAGGTTGCGAAAGAAAAAAAAATCATATCTTAAAAAAAAACACCTCCTTCAAAGTTTTATGATTTTTACAGAACAGTTTGAGGTAGTATATAAAAAAAATCAGCCAAATAAAAAAATTTGGTTTTTGTATTTGTCCATTTGTAAAATTTAATAATTTGCAGATATTACATTTTTCGAAATAATATATTGCTTGTAGCCCCAAGTATTCTCTTTAAAATGACATACAAATCATCTTCGTATCTGCAGTAGTTTTTGAGATATTGAAAAAATAAAATCAACACATTCGGCTAATTCGGCGAAATTATGACATTCTCTTGCAAAAAAAAATTAAAATTTTGGAATTTAAATTTTTTGTTTCGTTGATATATGTTCCTTAGAGGACGAAAGGAACTTTCTCACCAAATTTCATTCAAATCGAAAGGGGTCGGGTCCCACTCTTGGTCGATTTGACATAGAATTACCCGTATAGTAATACAGCGAACCATTTCTTAAAGACTGTTTCCCATTAATATAACAAAAGAGTTTCGATCCATTATTGATAATAATTTTCGAGAAATTTATTAAATTTACAAAAATTTAAATTTTTCTAAAACAACATAAAATATTTGTTTCCAACAGCATGCCACACAGTTTTTTGGATACCTTAGTTCTAATATGTTTGCTATCGAATGGCATTAACATTTTTGAAATCGGCGATGAAAAAAAACTGGACTTTCGGCCGATGAAATTCAATTTTCAGACACAGTGCGGCGCACACTGGTTCATATTTTGAGTAGGCGGCCAAAACTATTTTTTTTATGTTCTCCGATTTTGAATTTTTTTTATTCATGTGAAAGTAAATACTAGTGAACCTCGGGAGCCAAAAAATTTCAACCCTATTTCAACTATTTCATTGAGAACAGGGTGGTCCCAAATGGACTTTCTCAGTATTTGGTTATAGATTTGAATTTCTGAGTAAACTTTTGAAGTTTAAATGCTCATAACTTTTTTGTTTTTCAAGATTTTTTGACAGAATAAGTTTTGTATTAGTATAGTTTATAAGTATATAAGTATTAAGTGTATAAGTATTAGTTTATCTTATTAGCTATACGTGGTTTAAAGCATTAAACTCTGCGACATGTAGAATTATTTGATTTTCTCAAAAAATAAGTCCTGCAAGGAAACATTACTGAAATTAAAGAAGGTGAATCTTAAGGAATTTTCGACAAATAAAGCAGTTCAGGCCACATAAATTATCTAGCACGTCAGGTTATCAATTAATTTTGAGAAGGTAAAGGTATTGCCATTGTTATAAACTTATTGTGGGTGAACGGATGCTGCAAAACGAATAGGCGACATAAATAGACTAACTCGTTAGATTTCTGAGTAAGTTAAAAGGTTAAACATTAGTAAATAGCCGCAACATAAACTACATAGTTTTATTACCTGAAAATTGCAACTTAATTTAAAAAAATGGAAGAGCAGTTATATTTTACGTGAAAATTACCTACATGTTACCTGTTAATTTATTGCCGGTATGTTATCCTTTTAAAAAGTGTGAAAACATGGGTTTTTTTATGTTTCAAAGAAATGGTAATAAAAGATTAAATTTGTATTTAAAAAAGGGTTTTTATGTTTCCAAGAAGTGTTACCAAAAGATCATTTAAAAAAACTTCTATCAAGAGTATAAAAATGCATGCATTCATAATTTTACCTTCATTATTGTTGAAACAATGGCTAAGTTCAGTTATAAAGTTCTCGCAGATATATATTTTCAACAGAAAGATGAAAAAGATTTTGTGTTACACATAATTAATAACCCATTCTTTAAATTTTGCAACGAACAAGAAATCAAAATTCATAAGATAAAAATTTTTCATTTACATTAAGAAAACGGTACCTTAAATGTTCTAGAAACAAGAAAACGTTTTACTTACGCAACGAAAAATGGCTAACAAATGATCTGATTTTTAAGAAGCTGTCAATAACCGCTAAGGAAACTGGTAAAGTGGGTCAGCCCGCAAAACAAATTGACAATTGCAGTGAAAGATCACGAAGACGCAAGCTTGCAAATATCAATGAAGAAATTTCTCATAGTATGATAAAGGATTCATTTCTGCATCAAATTCAACCAACGCAAAATAAGAAAACAAAAATTGCAATAATTGAAAAAATAGTGGAAGCGAGCCCTAAACGCACAAAGAGGATTTTAAAAAGTATGCCTACACCAACTGAAGAAATTAAATTTACACCAGAAGAAGCATTTGCACTATTTTTGGATTTAAAACTGACAAAAAATCAGTATACAGAACTGCGAAAGCGAACCAATGAAAAAAATTGTGCAATCTTTCCAGCATATCGAGATTTAGTTTCTGTCAAAAAAGAGTGCTTACCTTCACAAACGGCTATTAGTGTAACTTCAAGTTCAGCAGAAGTAAAATTGCAGGCTCTTCTCGAACAAACTGCAGAACGATTATTAAATAAACTTGATGCTGACTGTTTAAAAAAACTTAAAAATTGCAGCATCACTTTATTTTCTAAATGGGGATGTGATGGAAGCTCTGGTCAGAAATAATACAAGCAATGTAATTCAGAAAACTCATCTGATGCTAACTTATTCATGGTATCTTTCGTTCCATTACGTTTAAGAAAAACTCATATTGGCTTAGAGCCGTCAACCAGTAGAGTTAAAGAAATGGATGTATGGAAAAATGAAATTCCCTCTTCAACAACATATTGCAGACCAATAAAGTTTGTTTACAAAAAGGAAACTAAAGATGTCATAACTGAAGAAGTTCGAAAAATAATAGATCAAATTAAAGAACTTTAACTGGCATTATTTAAATTTGATGACCAATGCATTGAAATTAATTTTCAAATGTTCCTTACAATGATCGATGGAAAAGTTGCACAAGCATTAACCGAAACAAAGTCTTCGTCAAGCTGTACCATATGTCAAAAGACATCAAGTCAATTAAGCCAACCCCCATCACAACACAATAGTTTCAATGAAGCATACGAATTTGGAATGTCCCCTCTTCATACCAGAATTCGTTTCATGGAGCATATTCTTAAATTGGGTTATGATTTGGAATTTGGCCCGCTAGGCGAAACAGTGAGAAAAAACAAAGAAAATGTGGAAAAAAGGAAGCAAAGAAAAAAAACAAATTCAAGAAAAATACCTTCACCTAGGCCTTATAATTGATCAGCCAAAACAAGGAGAAGGAAATTCAAATGATGGAAACACTGCAAGGAGATTCTTTTCCGATCCAGAAACTGCAGCATCTATCACAGGAGTACATTTTGAATTAATAAAACGATTCCAGATCATTTTACAAGTTATATCATGTAGCAGAAAGATAAATGCAAAAAAATTTGGCCAGTATGCAAATGAAACAGCAATTCTTTATAACAAAAAATACTCTTGGAAACATATGCCAACCATAGTTCATAAAATTTTATACCATGGGGAACAAATAGTTCAACACAATATCCTACCAATTGGAGATCTATCTGAAGAAGCGCAAGAAAAAAGGAACAAAGACTACAGATTCTTCCGCGAGCATAACACAAGAAAAATGTCCAGATGTTGTACTAATGAAGATCTTATTACTATTTTGTTGTGCACATCAGATCCATATATGTCCAGTATTCGACAAAAATGGAAATCAACCTCAATCGAATTAGAGGAAGAAGCTAAACAACTTCTGGAAAATGAAACCCAAAGCTATTTAGAAGAAATTTTTACTAATATTGTTTAATTTAAAAGTGTTTATAGATTATAATTTGTTTTTGATTTAAGTATATATTTGTATTAATATATAAAAATAAAATACACATACATCTCAAACCAAAAATAAAAGCTGAATTACCTAAAATGTTATCGATAGCCAAGAATGCTATTTGGGCATTTTTCAAAATATTCCTTTTCAGTTTTATCCTTATAACAACTCGTCTCGTCCCAAAAAAGCCAAACTTTGGCCAGTTGTAAAATACAAGAGAAATAATGATAAATTATAAAAAAATTCATATTTGAAATATTCAACTTTTACACCGAAACTCAACAAAAAAATGAAAATGCATTTTGAAGTCCCCATAACTTTTGCTCCTATCAGTCGAATAATAGCGCACGTTTTATAGCGCAAATTAAAGCCTAATATCGCACCTATCGAGCAAAAAAAATCGCATCAAAAAATACCGATCCAGTCAAAAGTTATGGAATTTTGACCGCCTTCTCGTAAAATTTCCCACTGTGCGGCGGTCCATTAATAACGGAATCATTAGCTGGCTGAAGTTTATATTTTACAATACCGATATATGTTTGTATTTATGTATGTTCTTTTAACCATTTAATAGCCATTATGAACATTGAGGGCAATGCCTTTTTATATTGCTATACAATTATATTATAAAAAGAATACATAATTGTATATTAAGAAACGCCATCTTACTTTTTCGCCGATGTAGAAAAGTTCCCGCACCAAACCAGTTGAAATTTGGTCTATATTAAAAAAAAAATTATAATTTAATTTACCTTCTTCGCAATTTTAAACGGCTAAAGTATATCGTTGCTTTTTTAAAAATCCAACGGAAACTCTGTGTATTTTCTTGTTAGATTTAACAAAAGAGCTACGTATTTTTGTATTTGCTCTTTTTACGCGCCGCTAATGTAATAAAACAATAAGTAAGAGTTATATTCGGTATAAATAATATACATTTTGTATGGGAGCTTCCTTTAGGAATAGAGATATCAGGTAGGTATGTTAGAAACAAATGTTTAGGATCAGAAATAAAGTGGGGTCAGTCATACATTTCACCCGCCCAAGGGCATCCTAAGAGCTGTGGTGGCAAATTTTTTAAAATTCCATAACAATTGAATTGTTGTATGGTTGCCCCCATAAGGAATGAAGGTGGGTAGAAGATATGTTCGAGGAAAATGTCGGTAAGGCAAAACTAAAGGGGGATGGGCCTATATTGTACACCTCTAATGGCTAATAAATCAGTGAGTGTTTAAACGCTGATTTAGTTGAACTAAACTTAAATTTAAATGTAGTTTAAACTCAACAGTTGTAAATCAGTGTCCGATGTATTATATGTAATTTAAAAGGAACATGTGGCAGCACTACGAAAAATTTTGTCAAATTCATATGGTCTGCATTGGTAGTTTTAACGCCCAGTTGTAAGCGTTAAAGATGGTTTATATGTTAACTGATTGACAGATTAGTTGGCTTAAACACATTTTAAATCAAAAAGAGAGTTTAACTTGCTCTGATTTATTAGCCCTAAGAGTGACTATGTGGCAGTAATGGTTTTTTTTTTTAATTTTTTCTATCAAAAATTTAATTTAAATTTAGCGACGATAACTTTAATAATAGCTTCTATGATAAGGTAAAATTGTGTACTAGTAGGTCTAGATAATGTGGTGTAGGCTACCAAACGGTCGAGCTTGACCGGCTATACTTTCTTACTTGTTTTTTATTGGTTCTCTTAAAATTAGTGGTGTTGTTATACTGTAGTCGTTTGCTCTAATCATTTCTTTTAAATATTTTCTTGTGAATTACGATTTTATAGCGAATAAAAAAAAAACGAATAAAAGAAAATATGAAAAGGCTTTGGTTATTTTTCTTAAATTTTAGTAGCCAAAATTTGAACAAAGAATCGTATAAGCATACGCACATACAGTTGGGCATCGATTATCCGTAATTCAATTAACCGGGAATATTAATCATCGGAGATCCATAACACTGTGCTACTTGAAGAAAACAAACAAGCCGGGGACCTGGCGTTTTAACATAATTCGGGCACGCTGAATCCAGTGGTGCTTACAGTTTTTTAAGTTAGCTCTTGTTTTCGAGATAAACCGTTGTTTCGAAAATGGAGGTGGTTGCACAACATATCTTCGCGTAACTCAAAAACGCTTTAGTTTATTGAACAAACTCAAAAAACTCGAAATTCCGCAATAAAATTCTAAGAAAGCTTAAATTTTTTTCTCATATGCGCAAATTATTTTTTAGCAGCATTTTGAAATTTTTTGTTTTTTAAAAATTCATCAAAAATGGATAAGTGCAGCTATGCCTCTAACTTTTTTCAGACATATAAAAAACGAAGATAGAAACAGAAATAATTAAAATCCGTTAACAAGTTTTGATGTTATTCACAAAAGCCGAAAAGTTTTAATTAATTTAAGCATTTTATAAAACGCTATAATTTATGTTTGCCCCATCTAAGAAGTGGATATAAAGGGCAAGTATGTATCGAGAAAATGTTAAAGACCAAAAGCTAATTGACGTCGCACTCCTGGGCATTTATGTCACTTTTTTTTCAATATATTTCTAGTCTGTGTTGAACATTATGTATGGGAGCCTCCTTAAGGAATGGAGATTGCTGGTAGGTATGTTAGAAATAAATGATGGCGATGAAAAGTTAAGTGGGGTTGGCCATACATCTGACCCATTTATGGGGCATCCTTGGCCCTGCAGTTGTTGAAAGAAAAATTAACCGACTTTTATTCTTAATAATATCTTTAACAAAAACGTAATTTTTGGTTTTAGTTTGAAATGATCTTTATTCAATGTAATCAAAAAAGATATATGTTTTCTAACAAATATTAATACAATAAATTTTTTTTAACTTGTCAAAACATTTCAAGTTACTTTAATTAGTCTATGTTCTCACCATGAAAGTTTTCGTTCAGAAAGTCTGAGTTCATTGATGAGAGGGGCAAGAGTTATTGTATGTTCTCTCCCCCCTTTCACCAATAAACTCACACTTTCTGAAAGAAAACTTTTCATAGTGTAAACCCAGACTTAAACATCACTTGAGCAAAAAAAATATAAAAAACAAAAGCTCGTAGTATTTTTATTTTAGGAATAATTTTTGATAGTATCAAGAAAACAACTGATAAAAAAATTGTTTTTTCATGTTTTTGACGTTTGCATTATTTTTAAACAATAATTTTGAATGCACAAAAACTTGGGGATTTGAAAACACCAATTATGAATTATGAGGATTCAAAAAATTTGGCGTTTTCAATACGAGTCGAAATCTAGAACACACCTTAACTGTTAACCCATTTTCGGCCACTGTTCGTACTTGCGAACAGTAAATTTACTGAATTTGATTGCCAAGTTACAAAGTTTTGTACATTTATTTGTTACAATTTAATGTTTCCATTATTTAATATATGTTTGCCTGCAGGGGTATTTTTGGGGACGCTTTTTATGAAACTTTTTATATAACTGCAAAAAAACATAAATTGTTTAAAAATGCACAAACTAAATAAAGAGAATTTGTCTAAATAATTTAAATGACCAAACATAAATAAAAAACCTTAATAAAAAATAATATTTCTACTTAATTATAGCTGTTTGTTTCACTGTTCGCAAGCGCGAACATTGGCTGCTATTTGGAGAATACGCTTCTTTGATACAATGTTGTTTTAAAGCTGTGCTGATCATAAACAAAAACAGAATCCCCTGTCACGCAACTAACAACAATTGTATATCCGGAAAATACCAATTCGTTTTGGGTACAAGATTTGGTGTTGGTGTTCGAGTGGGGGTTATTTGTTAAGTTGTATACCATATTCTGGTTCGAGTGACAACTACGATCGTCAAATAGGCTTGGGTGCAGAGGTGGTTATAAGACTATTGGGATGTGTACAAGAAGATGTGCCTTTTAAGTGAAAAAAGGGTTTGCGCCGTTCGCATAGGATAGCAGCTGAAGCGGGGAGAAAGTGACTATCAATATGATAGAACAAGTTCTATATTGGTTTATCGTTGGGCAGATAACAAAGAGGTTACGGTTCTCACCAACTTCGAACAAATTGAACCGATGCGCAGCGTAAAGCGATGGAAAAAGGATGTAAAAAATACGAGAATGTACCACCACCATTGCTTCTCAACTCCTACAATAATGGGATCGTGGGCATAGACCTTCACGACAATGTCGTCTCGAATTACAGAATAAATATAGGTTAGGTTAGGTTCCATGGGCAGCCATCGAGAGACAGCTCACTTGGGTCCACCAGCATCATCGCATTGAGTAGGTGGCCCTGGATTCTCCTTGAAGATCGTCCAGAACACTCCCATTAATTTTTGTTTCACCTCGTCCCACTTGGTACGAGAGATGGCACCATTATCAACACCTCTGTCGATGATAGCCCGCACAAGGTGACCTTTGGCCACCTCGCTGAAGGACTTATTAATCGATTTCGATGCAATTTTGGGACGTTTCGTCCCTGGTTGCTGTTTCAAGGCTGCAGCTTCCTCCTCCGAACGTTGCCGTTTAGACATTGTCACCTTCGCAGGGACTGAAAGAGTAGCACTTGCCAAAGAAATGGTATTGGGATTTATTTATTTCTGTTCTAAGCTCCTCACTCACTAATGCTTGGAAACTGCACTGCTTCTCGAAACAAGAAGACAAGAAAAATATGCTATCTCAAAAACAATTCAGAGTAAACGTAAGCAAAGCTTGGCTACTTAGTTCGTAAACAGATGCTGAATCCACTCAGGAATGATCCGACAAAAGCGTTGATTATCAATTGCCAAATATTGTAGGAGAGCATATTTCAATTGTTCAGCCACAAGGGAAACTTCGCAGGTACCAACTTAAAGGATGAGGCAAACCAATCAAATGGATGTTCCATAAATGCAACGTGCACTTGCATCCAAAATGCTTTGAAAAACTTCATATAAAATAAGTCTATTATTTTATTACCCTAATAAATATATTTTAAAACATTGTTCATTTGTTATAATCTTACTTTTAACATTTTTATAAATAAACAAAAATTTTTTGATATTGCAAATTCATGTCAAATAGCAGCCAGTGTTCGCACTTTTCCATTTCCGGGACTCATGGGCAAGGCAGCGTTAAACCGACAACGGATTTGGATTCAGAAGACCCAAATTACTATAAAAAGAGTATACATTTTTAAAAATACCACGTTTGAATTTTCTTGGCCGAATATGGGTTAATGTCAAGTGCTCGAAGCTCAAACACCGGGCGAACCTAGTTAATGCAATATTTGTTTTATTTTTTTAATATGTACATTCATATCGCACACAATCTTAAACAGTCACAATTCAAAATTTATCAAAATTGTTTATTTTTTCATAAACCAGTTCACAAATCAAATCTATAACGTTTACGAAAATTTCGTTTGTGTTACTGTCTTCTTTAGCTTTTCTTCCTTAACATTTACGCACATTTTGAACATTTTTGAATTTTGAGTTGTGACTGTTAAGGATTTAGTGCAGGGATGTTAAAGTTGGTACAATTGTACTTTTTTTTTTGTACATTTTGACCTTCTAAAGTACCGTGGTACTACCGTGACTCATTTGGTATAATTTAAAAATTTGTCATACACAGAAAAAAGTGTTTTATCAATTAAAAAAATGGTTTAAAAAGTATTTTAATTTAATTAATGTGATAATTGAATCAATAATTTTTTTAGCTAAAAAAATTTAAAAATTTAATTTTGATTTAATTAACATTTTAGTTGTTTTGAAATAAATTTTCAGTTAAAATTTTAATTAAATAACAAAAAATCTTAATTAACTTTTTTCGTTTAAAATAAAATAATTTAAACATGTAGAATTGTTGTTGGGAATTGCCAATATTTATTTAAATAAATTAACACATTGTTTAAAATTTCAAAGTTTCTGATCACTTTTTTAATAAAGGGCTCTGGAGACTTTCAAATAAACCCGTCAATCAGTGCATATGTGTTAGTGTCGTTTATTTGAGGCTTTTTCGGAGACGTACAAATAAACACGGCAATCAACAATTTTATTTTGTAAAAACCAAAATATTTATATTTTTCATGACAACAAACACAAAGAAAATAATTTTTTTTTGTCAGTCACAACAGGAGACTATCAAATAATCAGCCATCAAATAAAAAAATCAAAACTTTTTGATTTTCATCAAGCATTGCCGACAACGCGTATGTGTACCCGAAAAAGAACGACTGCACGCACACAACTATGTGATTGATGTATTTATTTGATAGTCTCCCGGGCGTTTTAAAATTAAAAATATCATTTATTGAAAATATTTTTTTTAAATTTTAAAATTTTTAGTAATCAATATAATCATTTTGGTAATAGGTGCAAAATCAACAAAATGTTTGCTTGATATTATGAATTTAGAACAAATTTGGTGATAGGAGAAATTTAATAATTTTTACTGTGTAGTTTCCCATTTTTGAATTTTTTGTATAGCAAACAAATTATTGAGTCCTTTTCATTGCATTTAGGTTGTACAACAAATTGTTAATGTAATGGGCTCTTAAATATGCTACTAGTATTTTGGTGTATACAGCGCTTAGTCCCCTTTTGCAATGTGGCAAGTGAAAGGCAGACAGACGAAGTTTGTTGGTAAGGGAGCAAACTTTACTTTTTTCCTCTCTCGGCTACAAACTTCGTCTGTCTGCATTTCACTTGCCACATTGTAAAAGGAAACTTATGGTACCCACAGGCGAGGCAACATTTGTAAAACCTGTGTTACTACTTTTGTTTCCTTTTTACCACAGACGATGACACTAAACGCAAAACATCAGCTTTGTTTTTTTTTAATATAGAAGTAATATTTAACTTAACAAATACAAATACATATTTGCGAAAGAAGTTTTTCTTATCCTGGTTTTTTTGTTTTATTTTTATAACTTTCACATTTAACGTCCCATAATTCTGTAAAATTTTTAAATCTATTTATTTTAATTTATTTATTTTTAATTTTTTTTTTTTTTTTTTTTTGTACAATTGAATTTTTATGTACTATTTTTTTTTTTTTGTTTTAATAAATTAAAAAAAAAAAACAAAACATGGTACCGTGAAGGTCCAAAAATTACATTTTGTTTTGGAAGTTGATACAAAATCTAAAACCCCATTTAACATCCCTGATTTAGTGTGTGGAAATGTAGTTTTTTTTTTTTTTTTTTTTTTTTTTTGTTTATCTTTGAACACAAAATTTAGAAATTTGAAGTTTTTATTTTATTCTTTTTCTATTCTCTGCGACCTTCATTTGTCTAGCCAATCCAATTGGTAAACCAATTTCTTTGTGGAGCATAACAGATGGGCTTAGTAATCCAAAGAATATCGACGGATAAACGCAATATATCCCCCATATCAAAGGAACATTTTCTTGTTTCTCTGGCAACATTACCAGTTAAATCATTTTTTTCTTTGACATTAGTATCCTTACGAGCCCAATTGGATGATGTTTCCGATAAGCTTGACCTTGACATTGCGGGTGAACCATCATTGAAGTTAAGGGAATCATTTTCCGCATAGTAGAACTCCTTGCGTGTTGAATTTGTTTCGACTACACTAACAGGTTGCTGATCGCCATAAGAGCGGGCATATCTTATTTGAGGCAAGCCAAAAGGATTTGATGCCAGGCCTTGTTGGGGGAGACCAGAGAAGTAATTTGAGCCAAATTGGGAAGAATATGACGGCTGGTAGAATTTATTATTTTGGAAAGATTGCAGCTGTTGTTGTCGGGCTAAAAAGGGATTCTGTTGCGGCAAATTGCTGGAGAATCCTGCGGCCTTATTAAATAATTGTTGCTGTTGTTCTAAGTAATTAGTTTGTTGTATAGGGTTTTGAGGGAAGGGTCCTTGATAACTGCCCGTGTAAGAACCTCCGTATAGGTTTTGTTGCTGCTGTTGTTCTTGTGTGGGATATATTCCGCTGTATAGATTCTGCTGTTGCTGCCCAATCAATGTCTGTTGAACTTGCTGGGGATCAATCAATTGATTATTTATAAGATTTGGATTTATCGTGGTGAAAGAAGAAATCGCCGGTCTTTTGGTCGTCATGAGAGCCAGCTGTGTTTCTGAACATTCTTCCTGCACCATTTCCAATAGAAAACCTCCCGAGGGTACTCCTGAATACCCCATACGCATTCTTAACTTTATATCTGCAGCAGTTGTCCAAAAGGATGTGAACATATTACCCGATCGACAACCACAAAAACGTTGATTGTCTATTTCTATAAAGTCCTCCTGACAAACATTTTGGGTATTTTGTATGACAGACGTGCCGATGTTGCCCACATAGGAACCAGTGCCCTGATAGCTTTGACCAAAATCAAAGAATTTGAAATCCAAACGCAAGCGACACACACTAGAGGCAGACTTTTGTAAACGGAAAACACAGTCACGTTTTTGGAGATTCGGTAAAATGTTGCTGAAAATGGTGCGAGGAAATCCAGGACTGGAAAGGTAAAAACGTTTTTGCTGGAACGCTGATACACAACATGCTTCCAATGAATCAATTGTATTATCATATGCCCTAAGCAGACTGGGCATAGCAGACCAGGAACCTATATATTGATCTCTTGGATGGCTTAAGAATCCATTGTTGGCTGCATCTACCAGGACAGCTTGCTGGGGTTGCAGCTGATTATTTGTATTTGTACCGATGTAAGAAGGCAAATAGTTTGGTTGAATATTTCCACCTAAAGTATTGGGATAAGAAGCCAATTGATTTCCATTAAGAGCTCCATAATAACTGGGAACATTAGGAAATTGTCTTTGCTGCCCATTATCGTTACTGCAAGGCTGTTGTACATTACTTCCTGGATAGTTGGGTAAGGGAACTCGGGATTCACTGGATGGTACATAAAGAGTACCAGTTGATGGATAAGGAGGTGAAGGCAATTGTGTTGGATAGTTCAAACCAATTAATGGGGGAACAGGTACAATTTGATATTGTTCTTGTCCTGTTAAATTACGAAATATTTGCATTAGTTCCGATGCAGGTGGTTGGAAATAACCCGAAGGAGCTGATACCGCTACAGTATCATCATCGTCTATATCATCGTCTTCATTATTTTGATTCTTTAACTTTCTTGAAAGTTCTTCATTTTCACAGGCCAAACGTGTTATCAGCAATTTAAATCCTTTTCCCGTAGTCCAGGGTGAATCATCCGCAAAGAATCTAAGACGCAATATCCCATCCGGGGTATGATATTTTTTAATGCCCACCACTTGACCACACAAAACGTCCATATCATCATCTACATTTTCCAAACCAATAGCCAAATAATCGTTGCTGCAATCCTTTGAAGATTCCAGATAGAAATCCAAAAATTGTATATGGAATGTGGTGGGACACTTGTAGGGTGAACGTATAACATAATCCCAACATGTATCGGGCTTATAATTATTCGGATAATTAGGTGACTCGAGTACCGTTTGACGAGCTTTATGCACACCCGTTAGAGTACATTTGGGTATTTCATCGTGTGTATGCGATTGTATTAAGGATATCGCAGAAATTAAGAGGTACATTTTTAAATATAAATTCATTTCGATTTTTATTTTTTTTTTTATAAGTTTACAATTCGACTAATTTTTCCGCCTTAACGTTGCGTCTCGTTAAGATTTTCAATATTGACTGTTTAAAAATTTCTTAACAATTTCAGGTCATTTAGTTGGCATATCATTGTCCACTAAGGTGTGAAATTGTTACAATGTTTATTTAACTTTTAATGTGAAGAATACTTTAGTTAACTTTTTGTCTTTCTCTGTATTTACATTTTAAACAATTTAATGTTTTGTTTTGCCTAAAAACGGCGAGATAAGCGAGAAGCAGAAATATTTAAAAAATGTTAGCACAGTGGGTTGGAAATAATGGTGTTGTTAATCAATGGCTGATATGTGACAAACAATAACTGTTATTGTTTATAAACTTTGTTCTATTGTTATATAAAATATTGAGCTTCTCTGTTTATCTTTTAAGTCTTGTCATGTGTATAATTCATTATGCAGAAACCATAGATGGGAGTTCTGCACTTATTTTGCAGTTTCAACGCACAGTTAGTGAAGAACAAAAAAGTGGCAATAAACTGATGATTGATAGTGCAATATTATTGCAACTTTTTTGTTCTTCACTCATTTGCATGCAACTCAAAATTTTGCACTAAATTTACAAACCAAAAACTTGTGTTTTCATGCTTAAAGCCAGTCGTTATATCGTTATTGACAAAATTTCCTGTTTATTAATTTCCTTTGCTTATGCATACAAAATAAAATTTTTTTTAAATTTTAGTGAGAGTCTGTTTATATGCAACTTCTTTGATTGCAAGTTCAAATCTTGCACTATTTGAATTGAGTGCATATTTTAAGCATTTAAGCTAAATTATTATTACTAAATTATTTTGTGCTAGTGAAAAAAACATTAATCATCACTAAAGCTGGTAAAAAAATAGTGATAATGCAATGCTGATTTAAATCAATATTTAGTGCACTACCCCCAACTATGACAGAAACTTAAATGAAACTTCATATTGTACCTGTAAAACACATTTTTGAAAAGTTTAAATTATATTTCTATGCTCGATTAGTAAAATCTTGTTAAAAATTTTTAAGAAATTGAAATATTTCCGACTTATGGTATAAACACAACTGGGGCGAACGACGAAATTCGCATAGCACGATGAATTCGTCGGCAAGAATTTGATGCGTTATCCCGTCATATGAGACACAATAATAGTCTATTTCCGATGTGCGGAAGAATTCTTTCTTTCGTATAACTACATTGAAAACAAAAAGAAATTTTTAGACTTTGTTTTTGTTTTGAATGTAGTTATGCAAACGAAAGAATTCTTTCGCACATTGGAAATAGGCTATAAATGTGCAAAGGACATTTTAAATAGTTACCTTGGATGCCAGATTATATAAGAATTCGTTCTTAACTTCATCTTTAATTATTTCACTGCTATGTATTTATTTTCTTCTTTTTTAAATATGTAGCACCAAATTTTATTAAAAGTTTTTTGTAAATTAATTTTTATTATGTTTTTGTTTACACTAGTATGGGCCAGCAGTCGACACAATCGACTGCAATCTAGAAATAACTTATTTGTACCGTTATTTCTAATATTTATTTAATCTAAAACTTTATTAAATATGTATATACATTAGTTTGTCCCAAAAAAAAATATTATTTTATGCCCCACCTTTTTTTTAAAGCTTATAGTGTGAAGTATTTTTGTGCTTTTTTTCAGATTTTTCGGAAGAGGTTTAGAGGTCGCTAAAATCGAATTTAACCCAAAAATCGGGTTTTCTCGACTTTTTTGAATTTTGCTGATTACTCGGCCCATTAGCACGATTTTCTTTGTTACTAAGTCAATTTTTTTAAAGAAAACTTCTCAAACTTTACTTCTCTGTGCAGATATTAAAAGTTTCGGTTATTTTTTTGCTCATTTGGGTCCCCTTAATCACATTTTTTTGGAAAATTTACCATAAATTTGAAAACTAATGCTCTGTAACTTTTAAAATTAATATTGAAGTTAAAAAAACCAATGATTCAGTTTAAAAGGTGGATAAATTCTGAGTCATTGCAAAAAAAAATAATTTTTTAATATTTGTACCCATTTTGTGAAATTAAAAATATTGTAATATGTTTGCCAGTTATGCATCGGATTTGTTTTAATGTTAGATATTTAGGTATAAGGTATTCTTTTAAAATAATAAATATGGGTGGTTTTTTGTTTTGTTGCACAGACTTCAGCAATGCGAGTCCAAAAAATTCTAGGCAGCTTACTTCTCATACCCAAAAAAAAAAAAATTAAAAAAATATTTTTTTAAGCTTTCAGTTATTTATTAGAGCTTTTACGATGAAGCTCTATGCCCTGCAATAAATTCTGAAAGTCTGTTGCAGAGGTTGTTAGATTAATGTAAGTATATTAGCTAAGGCCACGCCGCGTTCTGTGACCTCATTTACCAAGTGCAAGTGGGTTAAATTCGATTTTAGCGACCTCTAAACCTCTTCCGAAAAATCTGAAAAAAATCACAAAAACACTTTACCCTATAAGTTCTCAAAAAAAAAAAATTTTTTTGGGACACACTAATATACATATGTAGAAATATATTTATTTAATGTTAAAAAACATATCGCACTTGATTATAAACAGAGAAGTAACTCAAAATGTAATAATTCTCAGTAGAGCAGAACAATTTTTTAATTTTATGAGGCATATTTCTTTTAGGCATATGAAATTTAGTGACAATTTTTCTAAAAATGTATATATAACATAAGTTCCCTAATCTCAATGTTTATAACAAAGCCTTTTATATATTTTCCATTTATATTTATTTCGTTGATGAATTATGTTCTTATAACCTCTCTATATAGGTATATATGTTTTGTAAATACATGATTATCATATAACAAATGACAATGATCGGTAGTGTCTGTTATATAAAATCGCAGTCCATCAAAACATCGCACTTTATTTTAAAAAAATGCAATAAACACATTCTTTACAATATTAATAATGTAACAATAACATGAAAATTATTCATAAGCGCAAAAATTTAAGAAATCAACGGTAACATTTAAAACAAAAACTCTCCCAAAAAGAAAACAAAATATTTAAAATTGTCTTTCTCTTTTTTATTTCTTAATCTCTACTGTTCTCCAATTTAATGCATAGCAGAAAACTCTGTTGTTGTTCTTTTTACTATGTAAACACAAAAACAAAGCATACTGCTTCTGTTATATGTTTACATTGTTTTTGCTCACACGTATGTGAATTGTTTCAATGTATTAGTACCACTTTCTAACGCATATAACTCGTAAAATACTGAACCGATTTTAACAAAATTTACATTAACAGAATCTCTTTCGAATGATATATCATTTGTTAAAATACAATATACAGTTAAGGCGTAAAAGGGATCCTTAGAAAACCACTTGCCTATTAATATATAAGATGATGATGATTTATCAAATTACACTGTGACCATATTTCAACAAAAAAAAAAAAAATTACTAATAAAAACAGTACGATTGCTATCATCTTTGATAACCTCCACCGACAGTTAGAATAGTTCAAGCGCGGGCCTTATGTGGGATATATAAATTATTAGTTAATCTTTATAAAAACGGACGTCAGTATTAAAATTTGTTGCGGCTTAGATCTATCCCAATAAAAAATTTCTTATTTTGCCAAGCACTAATGGTACATTTTAAAAATTAAGCACACATTTATTCGCTACGCAATAAGGCATATAGAGATGCATAAAGGTAAGTGAACGAATTATTAATAAACTTAAAAAATATACATATATAAAAAATTTTAAGAGCCACGACTTTCCCTTACCGGTAACAGGAAGCAAGTTTGTAAGGGAGCATATTAAAGAATAACGGTAACAAAACATTCAGTGTGTAAAGCTGATCGTTACATTCACCAATTTTTATATACGCTGAATAAAGCGCTTTCTGTGTCAAAAATGTATTGCTTCAAAGTGGGAACTCTCCATATAAAATTATTTTACTACTTTTACATTTCTCAATTAAAAAACCTGCTTCGTTTCAATTTTTTATTGGGATGTAACATAATTTACCGGCCGTCATAACAGGTTATTCATCATGAGGTTTTATTTTCAATATGCTTTTTTACAGGTTACGCGTGTCTCATATTAAACTGCTTTGTCATTTTTGTGCAGTATCGTTTGGCAAGTCATCGTTGAAAGATCACACCAGACCAGCGTCTCTAAATTGTTCAGCTGTGTTACGAAAATCAGCGTTCTGTGAGAAATGTTTTTCGTGCGATTCGAGGAACTTACGGAGCGCATAATCGACCTACTGAAACCACTATTGCCAACACTGTTAGCAAATATGATTTCCGGATTACATTAGTGGATGATACTCGAATATAGCAGCTGTAACTAAGAGTTTACACGAAGGCAGTGACGAATCGATTTATCGTCGTCCTCAGCAGCTTGGCGTTAATATTAACTGTTATCGCACCATGTTAATGGACTATGTGCTTCCTGAAATTGAAGCGCATGATCTCGGTGAGCTCTCATTTCAACAAAAACAGCACTACGAGCCATACAGAGCGTGAAACAATGACCTTGTTGATAAATAATTTTGGTGAGCACATAATTTCACCTTTTGCTTCTGTAAATTGGCCACCTAGATCGTACGATATCACAACTTTGGACAATTTTCTCTGGGGATATGCAAAGTCGAGGTCTTCAGGAAAAAGCCAGCTACGATTGACGATTTGAAAGCCAACGCGAGATATTATGCTCGAACGAATCGCAAACAATTGGGCCACCTTAGACGCTGTCATGGCCAACATTTACATGATATCATTTTCAAACAGTAAATACGATAAATTGCTTTTAAGTTCACTTTCCAAGTTATGTGTTTTATTTTACATTATAAATCAAAACTTACGATGAATTTCCGAATACACAGAAAAAATTATTAAATATCTCCAATCACCAAATTTATACCAAATTCATAGTATCAAGCAAACAATTTGTTGATTTTGCACCTATTACCAAAATGATTATATTGATTACTAAAAATTGTGAAAAATTTTTTTCAATAAATTATATTTTTAAATTTAATTAAAAAAATGATCAAAAAACTTTCCCATTTCAAACAATATGTTAATTTATTTAAATTAATATTGACAATTCCCAACAATAATTCTACATGTTTAAATTATTTTATTTTTAACGTAAAAAGTCAATTAAGATTTTTTGTTATTTAATTAAAATTTTAATTGAAAATTTATTTTAAAACAACTAAAATGTTAATTAAATCAAAATTAAATTTTTAATTTTCTTTCAACTAAAAAATAAAACTTCATTTGAACAAATTTGAGTAAAATATTACGGTATGTTATGGACCAAACATAACAAAACTATATACAATGATTTCTGGTATATAAAACATAAATTAGAGCAAATTTCGATATGGTAGTGAAATTTGTTAAGGCGTTTTATAGTTTTAAAGTGGTTTTCGGAAGGCTGGTTGATATGGGACCTAAGGTAAACTATGGACCGATTATCTCAAAATTGTATGGTATTAATTCTGACCATATGAAGCTAAATTGGACTAAATTTTACCACAATATCTATATCTGCTAAGGTTGAAGGGGTATTCAAATAATTTCCCATAGTAGAAATTATATGGGGAATATGGTAAATTATTTGTATGGGACATATGGTAAATTATGGACCGATCTTCACGAAATTTAGCAATAAAATTTCTAGTCATACAGAACGAATTTGTGCAAAATCTTATATCAATCCGCCATCCTTTTTTTTAGTTCTTGTAACAAAATTATCAATTTTTTAGGGTGGTGGTTCAACATTTGGATACATAACTCTGAGCCCAAGCTGCTTAGGATAACTAGAAGCATTTTGACACCAACATTGTTCTTTTCTCTAAATCTTTTCGAAAGTGAGACAGCTAAATCGAATTAGAATTGTTCAAGGGGTCAGAATATAAATATTAAATGGGGTCTGAGATGTATAATAAAAAAGTTGTGTACGGAATGACAGGCTTAGTATACCCTCATTCACCACCAGTGTGTACATGTGTGTTTAAATACATGTATTTACATAAATAAATAATTTCTATAAAAAAGTTATTTTCTAATTTTTAATGTTCACACTAACGATGTCGCATGTGACCAAATTTATATAAGTTCCAAGATCACAAATTTTCTTATGATTCAGTAAGATTTTTTTTATTTTAATAAAAATCAATAAAAAATTTCTGTTTGCTCTCGATGTTTGATGAACTTTCTGTATTTACTTTCGACGTACTGATAGCAAATATGAGATAGTACAAAGAAAAAAGTTACAGTTATTTGCAATCGCATCTTCTACTTTCACACGTTTCATCTTTTGATACTCAACATCTTTTCAATTCCCTTTTGAAGATGCCAATATGTTCACACGTAGCAATCGGTTTAAACTTTTTTTTGCTTCAAAGCAACAACAATGTACATACACAGAAAGAAAAACACTCGGTATAAATTAAGCTTTTTATAATTACTTTAAGTACGAGTCGTCCTCAAAAATGTAAACAAGAATAACACTAAAACGTACTCAAAACAATCGTAAATGGGTTAACATTCGAAATCAATCCCGAAATTTCTTAAAATAAGTAGAAAATTCTTAAATCGAGTACAAGAAATATTGAACTTTTCGTTGGTAGTGCCACTCTGAGAGTAGTATTACAAATTGAGCGTTTTAATCTCATATAATTTATAAAAATTTGTTGTAGACACCAGTGATGCATTTTAAGTTTTTTTGTTTTGGGCCAAATTTACGATTTAAAAGGGCCAAAATATCTTTGATAGAGCCAAACTATTTTTGTAATATTTTAAAAGTAATACGTAGTGTTTTATTTTATTAAGAACATAATCAAAAATTCACAATGACTTAAACTATTCTTGTCCATTTTTGTTTCATTTTAATATCACTTTCTTTATGTTTCATGCTCAAAAGCAACATGAAAATGTATGAAAAAATACAAAATTGAACTTATGTATGAAGCACTTTAACAGTCTACTTTTTATTTTTTATTTATTTAATTTTCCAGTCTATAGATTAAAAATCCTTACAGACATAAGTGCTTAAATTATAGTACATATAATAAATATAGAATAATGATATTAACTAATTTGAATTTAAATAAACAATAATTTTTCTTTTTAAGGCATCATTACTATCAGAAAAGTCAATTAGATTATATAGATTATTAAATTTCAAGCTGTGTACGCTAACAACGAAAGGAGTCGTTGTTAGCGTACACAGAACGGTAATACGTTAAATTTAACGGCTGAAAATTTCGTGTAGGTCTCACTGGAACATTAAAGTTAATTTTGCTTAACAAGTAACCGGAATCGACATCACCGCGTATTAGACCCATTAAAAACGAAATACTAAGCATTGTTCTTCGGCTTTTTAACGTCGGTAACTTAATAAGACCAAGTCTGCTTTCATATGAAGGTAGTGCAAGCGAATTCCATCCAAGACCTCTTAAACAAAATAAAAGGAACTGTTTCTGTACAGATTCAATGCTGTTGATATATATATTAAAGTATGGATCCCACACAATTCATCCATATTCCAGAATAGGGCGAACCAGAGACGTATATAAGTGTTTAGTGACATATGGATCAGAAAATTCTTTTGGCCAACGTTTCAAAAAACCAAGAACTCCATTAGCTTTATTGACCATTAATGAAATGTGATCACAGTATTTTAGTTTGTGATCCAATAAAATACCGAGATCACCAATAGTGTGAACTTTATCCAGTAATGTTCCACTTAGAAAATAGCTAGTGTCATTGTTTACATTTTTTTATATTTAAATCCAATAAGTTGTAATTACACCATTGAGAGAAAAGTTCAATGTCAGACCGCAAAATGGATTGATCAATAATATCGTTAAAAGAATTAAAAATTTTGACATCATCAGCATACATGAGTATGTTAGAGTGCTGAACAACCGATGGCAGATCGTTAATAAATAATGTAAATAAAACAGGACCAAGATGACTTCCTTGAGGCACACCAGAGAGAACATCGATGAGTTTTGATGTAGCATTCTTAAATTTTACTTGTTGGGTTCTATCTAAAAGATATGATTTAAGCCATTGTATTGCGTTGTTGCTAAGTCCCATACGTGATAACTTGTAAAGTAAAATATCGTGGTTAACTTTATCAAATGCTTTGCTAAAATCCGTGTAAATAACGTCTGTTTGTTTATTATTAACAAAACCTTCATTTACAATAGTTGTTAATTGTAAAATGTTAGTAGCAGTGGAACGTGATTTCCTGAAACCATATTGACAAGGTGATAAAAGGGAAGAGATTTGATGATATAAACTATCAGTTAATATTTTTTCTAAAAGTTTGGGAATCGCATTCAGCTTTGCAATTCCTCTTTAATTCGATATTTCCAGTTTACTTCCACTTTTAAACAACGGAGTAATATAAGATTTTTTCCATTCAGGTGGTAAGTAACCAAGTTCAATAGATTTATTGAAGATAATTGTAAGAGGATTATATAAGGATTCTGCAAAATTTTTTAAAATACAATTAGGTATACACCATCCGGGCCAGGATTAAGAGAGCACCGCATATGTTTTTTTTTCATCATGTCATAGATCGAACCGCTTGTGCCGCTTATTTAGTCCTGTAGCCCGTTTCTGTATTTCTCGCATCGTAAAATTTCCCGCATGAAACAAGTGAATTATGACAAAAACAGTGCAATATGAAACAAAAAATAATTTTTCTCACATAAGTATTTCTGTACTTTTACTTTGCGAGAATTATCTGTCATTTAAATAATTTTCCAGCAATTATTGGAAGGATGTGAGAACAAGTGTTTCTGTAACAATATTTTGCAAAAAGTTTCTCACAAGAACTGTCAAAATAAGTCATATGTATTTGAAATTGATGCGAGAAAAAAAATTTAAAAAAATGGAGCCCAAATTATGTATGTATGTAAACAAGAATGTGTATTATTTTATTTTATTTTAAAAGAAAGAATTTAAATGATGAAAATAAGTATATAAAACACAATTGTTATATTTTGTTATTAAAATTTTTTTAGCCTTTCATTGTTTGTTTTATGCAGGGCTGCCAGATAAATTTGTGAAAAAAACGTCAATATCCTAAGAAAAAATAAAAAAATCGTCTATTTTTTTCGGAAAATTTAAAATTAATTTTGACGAATTTTGTTCGATTTTTATCATATAATCACAAATTTTTATCATATAAACACATAATCAAAAAAAAAAAAAAAAAAAAAACAAACAAAAATGGGTAAAATACATATTTTATACATACATAAGCTTGAGGTCTATTTAAATAAAATTATTTATTTTATTTTCCTTTATCCGATAAGAGTTTAAAATTTCAGATTGTTATTTTTCCCTGCAGAAATCACACAAAGAAGTGACAAAATATCATATTGAAATAAAATAAACCCTTTTGGACAAAGTAAAAGGCAAAAATTTCTTAAAGTGCATTGACTGAAAAATGGGGTAATAGTTTTATCTTTTGATCACACAAACAAATATATTAAATAATCCAAGCAAATAAAAATTAAACAGTTTCCGTTCGAAATTTTGCTTTTGCCGATACATTTTTTAATCTGCCTTGTTTTTAAAGATATCAGTTTTCTGTGGTGCCTAATACACAAACATATAAAACTATTTAAAATTGTTTTATTTCAAAGACTGTATCGTCACTAGAAAAAAATTAGCAAATTTTCACTTTGCCAATTTTGGAACAAAAAAAATCGTCAAAATGTCGATAAATCTTTAAATCTGGCAGCCTTATTTTTATTACAGTAGAATCGCGAAAAAGTTAACTCGCATAAAAGTTAATCTCGCGGTTAAGTTAATTAAATTTTAGCGCCCATGTGGCGCTCTAAAAAGTTAACTTTTCTAAGGGCCATTATTACAACCTAATGATAAAGTTGCTGATAGTTAACGTGAACAATAGCTATCTTGAACGATAAAGTGACCAATAAGTTTTTTCCATTATTACAACTGTCCGATAAAATAAAAAATGTAATTTATATACTGTGGCAACAATGCAGTATATACCGACTACTTTTGGTTGTTTAAAATACGTCGTGGCAACGACTTAGTTTTGTTTAATTTTTTAATTGAAAACAAAAGTTTATATCTTGTGCTTTATTTCGGTTTTTATTTAAAATTATTTTGTTTTTTGTGTTTTATTGTGTTTTATATTTAATTTTAAAAGTTTAAATAATTTAATATGACATAAAACTGTCATTGAAGTTACCATATCTTCAGCAGAAAATATGGCATCTTCAAGTTCTTAAAGTTCACTTGTAAAGTTACCATGAGGACAAACCTGATGTTAGCTTATCAGTCACTTTTTAGGTTAATGTTAACTTGTAATAACCAAAAACTATTTATCTGTCAGATAGCATCCTAAAAATAACTATTTGTAAGTTGTAATAATGGCCCTAAGTGTACTAATAAAAAATGTAAACAAATAAGTACAGAACATCACAAATCAGATTAAATTTTATGCTGAAAGGGTAGAATTTCAGTAAAATTTAATAAGATATTCAAGAAAAACTATTGGCTTTTTGTTATGGTGCATCTGGAGTCACGAAATTCTCGAGGCTGTGGAGAACATACATATATTAAAAAGCACATGGGTAAACATTTCGTAGACCGAAATATGCTGATCTTAAAGCAAGTTTGTATAAATGTTTTTCTTGTAGCAACAAAAACGTAATTGCGCAATGACTGATCCAATTTCAATATCAAGAGTTAAGCACTCACTATTTCGCGTTACTGCAACCTGAAAAAGCAAGAATGTCAGTAATAGATGGCTGGTAAATACTTAGAAAACACACAGAATTCGCTATCTTAAAGAACTCCTTTTAAGACATACATCAGTCGAATGAGGCACCTTTAATTTATAATGCGTCAGTGATCTTACATATATACATCATTATTAATTATAAAATGTTATTCAAGAGGAATTGCGAACTTAAACCAGCCGGTACAAATTTAGTCTAAGTTTATTTTGAATGATGAAAACTAAGTCATTGAAATAACTTAAGAGTGTAATTTCTTTGATGGTTTATGATTGCATATTTTTCACAATTTAAGACCGCTTAGAAAAGGTAATAATTCGAAAAAGTTAACAACCCTTGGGACATTTTGGTTAACTTTTTCGCGATTCTACTGTATATATATTTCTTTCGTTGACGTTTCGCTTGCATTTGACACTTAATTACTGGAAGTATTCCAGTTAAAACAGAATCTGTGTTGTCTGTTCTCGCATTTAAATACAGAAACACTTTTTTCTCACAAATCGAGAAACGATGAAATTTTTTGTTTCACACTTAATATGAGAAAATTTGCGATGCGAGAAATACAGAAACGAGCTACTGAACAAACAAAACTAATTGGACCTAAAAGGGCCAAAATAGATTTCCACAGGGCCATCAAACACTCAAATGTGCCAAAAATGGTACAATTGTGCCACGTTGTGCATCTCTGGTAGACACTACAACAACACCACACATGTTGTTAAAAAACGATTTGCTTGTTATGTGCAGCGTTACCGTTATGCGACTAAAGTCGTTTTTTGCGCCTTTTTTACTACCTTCCCACTTTCTTAACCCCTTTGTTTCAAATCCCCTTTAGTATCATTTTATATTTTTTTGTATGCCTTTTGTCCCTTTTTGAACAAGTTTTTTTATATTGGCAGTCAATAAACGCAGATGTACCTGCCAGCTTTTATATCTTCGTATGTTTTTACTTTACCTCATAGTAGTGTATCCGCTGAGCGAATTTTTTCTAAATACCTTATAATAAAAATTATAATATATTTCCATACTGTGAAGTTTCTTTAGAATGATCCAATTTTCCAAATACTCTACTTTCATAAATTTTTGTCGCAATATAATAAATTATTTCAAAAAATTTTCTATTGGGCGATACCCAAGGATGGAAATAGGAATAAAAGAAAAAGGTTCTGTGATAAAATTTTGACAGCAGTCGATCGTGTTCATTTAAGAAAATTTTATCTGTTAAAGTTGAAGCAGTAACACATAAAATTTTATAGCTCAGCAATGTTATTTTAACATCTTTCATTAAATTTAATATAAAACAGTGAAAATTTTAAATAAAGACCATGCTTTTGTAGAAATTTGCTATGATTTTCAAATAACATTGCGCCATGTTAATTTAACATTGATATTTTTTTCTGTGTGTAAGAATTTTATTTTTTTTTTAATGTATATGTTTTCAGTGAATATAACTTAATACATATGTTTGATTTTTGAAAATGTTCTTGTTTTTCAAGTTGCCCCTTTTTTCTCGGAATTCCTCTTTTTGTGCCACTTATTTTTTGAAAATCCCCTTTTTGTGACCCTTTTGGAAAATTTTGAACGGTAACGCTAGTTGTGTGTAGAAACAAAAACAACAGAAAAAGAGAAAAACATATTATTTTCGTGCTTAAAAAGTAAAATTGAAAGCAAGAGTTCTCATTTAGTTTATATTTTTAGTTAAATATGAACATTAAGGCCCTAATCATGTACAACGCAGCGCAACGCCACAGAACTAACGCAACGCCAAAGAATAACATTGAAAGCACAAACAATGTCATAAATATTTTTTAATTTTGTTGTTGCTTTCTACAGAAATTCACATTGCGTCTTAAAATTTCAAACGCTCCATTGCTTGTGTCGTTGAAAATTTTAAAACGGTACATGAATTTCTGTTGAAAGCAACAACAAAATTACAAAATATTTATGACATTGTTTGTGCTTTCAATGTTATTGTTTGGCGTTGCGCTGCGTTGTACATGATTAGGGCCTAAGTTTTTAAAGTAAAAATCATATCAGACATGATGCTGGTGTTTTATATTTGGAACCCTCTAAGGTGTGAAACGGGTAAGTAAGTCAATCATAATAATATTCTCCTTCTAATTTCACTTTTGGCTTATTTCAAGTACGCGTTCGGGATTAAATCCACTTTATAATACTTGAATCAAGCGCATTTTAAGATAGAGTTCAATCTGAGTTTTACTAAATCAACCTCATTTTCGGATTATTTCAAGTACGAATTCGGGATTGAATGTGGATAAGTTGAGTATTTCGTGATTGAATAATCCGTACTTGAATCAATCTTTCTGTACTTGATTCAAGAAAATCCGTACTCACCGTACTATTGATACCGCTTCGGATTGATTTGAGTACGGATGGATTGATTTTTCTTTTGAGTGTACCTACGAATGAAAACACAAAGCGTGCTGACCGAGTACAGGCATATCCGTACCAATCCTTTCTTCTTTATTCTCTCTCCTAAAAACACAATAGTTGAGCATCAAAAGTTTAAACGTGTGAAAGTAGACAAAGTTTCTTATCAGGGATGGCATTGAGAATTTTAAAATGGAATCCAATGATATCACCTTGTTAAAATAATGAGTTAAAATAACAATGTACAAGTAGTGAAGAGTAGTTATATTAGCTCTTTAACTCATTACTTTGCAATGTAAGTTTTTGCTGGGAATATATCAATGTCAGCTAGATCTCTAAATTGCAAATTGATGTTATCAAAATGTTGGTATCTTTTGGAAACATTTTAACTAATAGTGGTACTATACTATTAGTTTTTTCATTGATTACATTTTCTGGACAAAATTTACTAAACCGTTTTAAAGATTAATTTTCAAAGTGGGATTTTGTTCTTAAAAAAAAGAACAATTTTACCATCCCTGTTTCTTGTGCATTCTTTTTTAACTCTTTGTAACCGTCGAAAGATTTTATTGAGAAAAAGTCAACTCACAATGGCTCTCTTTAAGAAGTTTATCAAAACAAAACGTGCAATAGAAATATCTAAATGAGATAAGTTGGACTTGTTCGACTTTGCTTTCATAAATCTCGGAATGGGTTATAAATCAATATAAAATTTTTATACATTAATTAACTTTGATTATTTCCCTGTGGAAATATGATAAAACAAAATCTTTTTAAAAACTTATAATTTCTTTGTTTCGGTGGACCTTTCGGTGGAAATGTCCATATAACGACAGCTCAATTCCAAGACATGCTAAAAAAAAAGTAAGTTTTGCAGGAGAAGCTCTTGAAGATTACAAGCGATACAATTTTCAGTTGTATGCTAAGTACTGCTTTGTACATAACTTTGGATTTGAGTAGCCGATCAGCACCAACATTTCACAGAATTAAAGTTGAACAATATTTAACTCAAAAACGTTAAAAAAAATTAAAAACATGGTAAGTCGACTTAGCATCGATATGAACTTAGAAAAATGGCAATTTTTTGGTTCAAAGTTTCTAAAAAATTTGAGATGATTTTGCTAAATAAAAATAGTGTTAATCTTTTTTCATGGCTTCACAAGATGAACAAAGGTTAAATTTATCCAAGAAATAGATTAATTGGCAACATTGCATATTAAAAAATCAGCCATGTTCTGCAAACCGAATTCGAGTGAAATTGAAATTAAACAATTTTTCAAAACAATCCTGTTTTAAAGGTTCATATAAATATTCCGTTTTTTATACGTTATACATTAAGTACCACTTTTATTTATTAGAATTAGTCTAAAAATCATGAAAAAGTACGATCATTTTAAAAAAAATTTAACTAAAAATTTCTTTCGATTTCAATTTTACTCGATTTCGATTTCCACAACATGGCCGGATTTTTTATTTGCCAAAAAAAAACAGGACCCACTGTGTTCAACTGAAATTTTAACTTGAATATTTTTAAAACTTACCGAAAAATATATTTAATTTTTTTTTGCAACGAACTTTCGGAAATTTATGAAAAAAATACTTAAATAAACTCTTTTTAAGTCATTTAAAACATTCTTAAAAATACAATATTTTTAAATAGTATTTTTTTGTTCACATGTCTTGTTGAGTTGATATTGACTCTATTAAGCCACAATAAAGGCAAATTAGCTTTTATTTATTTTATTTTTTGTTGAAATAACAAAATTGTGTTTATTTTGTGGGATGCACTTGCACGATTTGTCACTGTTTGTTAAATAAACATTATATAAT
The DNA here is from genome assembly GCA_943735925.1 of Pollenia amentaria. NCBI lineage: Eukaryota > Metazoa > Arthropoda > Insecta > Diptera > Polleniidae > Pollenia > Pollenia amentaria. The sequence goes on along the minus strand of OX031007.1, from coordinate 128,015,110 downwards.
TTTAAAAATACAAAAAGAATGAATGAAAATATTTACATTTCGTATTTCTTTTTTATGACTTAATCAGATCTAACTTTCGTTTCTTTCTTTACATGTGTACATATTCATACTTTAAATACAGCGTTAAGTTAACAATGATGATGAACCGTAAAAAAACAGCACCAGCAGCAAACGGCCTGAGCAACAAGTTGTATTTTTATGGCACACAAGTTGTTAAATAACTGACTTGCATATTTACTTGCACAAATAAAACAAGTAAGAGGGTAAAGTCTGCAAAGTCCGACCGACCATTTGATACCCAACATCACAGCTAAAGTTTTTACAGACAAATTTTTAAAATTATAATCTATTTGGTAGCCATGGGCAGAAATGGACTCATCAGAACAAAGTTATGTTTTTCGGTTAATATTCATATAAAAGTTATTTGTACCGAATGCTAACTCGATAATAACGTCTACATGAGACTTTTTTGACTTAAAGTGTTTTAGGAAAAAGGCTTATGTGGGATCTATGGTCAATTCTGGAGCTATCAGCACAAAATGTTTATATGGCAGTACCTTTTATAAACTGCAAGTAAATATCTCTTTCCGTCTTCCGGATGAGGCAAGTGTATTTTAGGCTGAAATACTGGCGATAAGAGAGGCATCTGAAACACTGCATAGCATGAACAGCAGCGATAAAATTGGCATTTTCGTCGATAGCCAGGCGGCTCTGATGTCACTAAAGTCGCGTAAAGCAACGTCCATTCTCGATAGCCTGTGTAAGGAAGAACTATCCAGATAGGGCAGCCCATCTGACATTGCCTTAGTTTGGATCCCTGCTCATAAGGATCATTATGGTAATGAACAGGCAGACGGGCTGGCCAATACTAGAGCTTCTTTTGAAATTTCGCAGGGTGTGCCAGTCGCAACACCCCTGGGAAGTATCAGAAGCGAAATCTTTAGATACCATCTGGATATGGCTAATGATAGATAGAAAAACTGGATTGCTGCAGAGCTACCAAGGTAACGTGGCCCAAATCCGACTTAGGTCGCTCTGAGCGACTTATCAACTTCAGCCGCAGGATCATTTCGAGGCTGGTATACGTACTCACTGGTCACCGGACGATCGGTAAGCACGCTATGAGGTATACGGTCTCCTTTTTAATGAATGCTGCCGCAGCTGCATAGAACCTGGAACTGAGGAGGCAGTATTTCATCTCCTATGTGATTGTCCAGCGTTTAATTTAACACGACATAGATTATTTGGGAAATACCTTCTAATACAAGGACTCTCGGAGATATCTTGGGCAATTTGGTAAAATATCACAATGCGACGGGCTAGCTCTAGCCACCTCATTATTGCTTTGTGCCACGCTTGATTCGGGGTTCCTACTCTTGATGAGTTGTGTGGTGTCAAAACCGAGTCAGTGTCGACTATACTTGCAGCACGCCTAGTTCTAGGCTTGTTACCACGATAACCAACCAACATATCAACCTTTTATAAAAATTAATTGTCGGACCTATCAATACATACTAACATTGATAAAGAAGTCATGACAGCAAACTTTATTTGCAAGAGTAGAATTTGTATCGGAGCTATTGTCGAATAAGGACAGATTCCATTAAAATTAAGTAAAATGATTTAAGTCTTAATAAAACATGTTTGGGCCAAATTTATTCTAAATACACATATAATTAGATGGTTTCTGGGCATAAAGACTCTATTCCGGAAAGTAAATTGTATGGGGGCAATGCGAAATTATTCACCAATTTATCTCTAAAATTGTGACCTTTACTTTGGGTTAACATGGACAGCCGGCCGGGCGGACGGACATCGTTAGATCGTTTCAGAAAATGATTCTGAGTCGATTGGTATTCTTAAAGTTGGCGTTAGGACCAATACAATTATTTGTATTAGTATAAACGCATAACATTCCTCCACATATGGTGGTGTTTAGGTAGATCGATTATTCGACTTTTTCAAAAACCGGTTTTCGAATATTTCAAATAGTTGCAATTTTTAAAAATCGGTTTTCAGTTAAGCATTTCAAAATTAACCGGCTCTATTCGAATTAATAAAAACACAAAAATCTTTTTGAAATAAAAAGTTAATTTGAATAAAGAAAAAACAATTCAACTCAGGTAAGGAACCAACAAAATACACAGTTATGACTTAAGGTCAAAATAAACCATAAAAATGACTTGGCAAACATTTTTTTTGATTTGTGTTCGCCAATACACAACTTAAGCATATTTCGTGCAAACTTTAATTTTTCATTATTGTTTTGCTTTCAATGAATGCAGACGACGATAGTGCGGCGTTAATTTATTTGCTATTTGTTTAAAGCGGATGAGAAATATCATATTCAGTAATAGAATTTGGGGTAAAGAATGGTTTAAAATACGATCTGTTTTGTGACAAATAATGACACGAAACAACTGAAAATTATTTTAATGCTTCTTCTTTATAAATATCCAACATGCCTGCCAAATATTAAAAATTTTTAAAATGTCTGCTTCAAATATTTGTCCAAACAGCAAATGCCCCATTTAACAACACAAAATATTTGTACAAACGTAAAATTTTGACATGTTTGCCAAGATATTTGTGTGGTTTAATTTGCCATTTAGGATTTTTTAAGAACTGTGGTTTTAAAAAATTTATAGGAATTTAATAAATTAATAATTTAAGATATTCTCCCCATTTTTTTTTTTAAGTTTTAATTATGTGGTGGTTAAGCATGTCTACATGCATCAGTAGACTTCAACTATATTTTTGAAAAGTTACAAAAAAAAACCTCTTAGTCAAGGTTATTTATTTCGAATGATTTTGTATCAGCATTATTGAAACGAATAGTAATATGAACATATTTTTTGTATGAAATATCTGTCAATTAGTCGACCATAGTTTAAAACTTTCCATGGCATTTTGTTTGATTTCTTCATTATAAAACTGATGAATTTTTTTCATTTCGTTGATTTCGCCGGAATGTTGTAGTTTAAAGCATGAAGATATGCTAGAACTACTTAAGAGCTTTTAGTCCCTAACCGGCCATTCCGTCCTCGGCAACACAACGGGATAATATTTCAAATAATGAATAATTTTTGGCAGTGTATTTTAGTAAAGTATTATTTGTCGTCGCTGTAGAACTACTTCGAACTGATTCAAGTTTTATGTGGAGCACATTATTTTCAAGCATGTGGATTAACTAAATATAATAAATAAGTCGTGATGTCGAAGAACGTTTGCAACTTATCATTGTAGGGCACTTCAAGCACGTAACTTTGAATTCTTAATCCCGTTCGAAATATCTCCAATGATGACATATGTATGCACAGGGTGTTTTTATAGAGGCTTAAAACTTTATGTTGGCAACATTTTTTTAACTGACGGCCATTTTCTCATCTGTGAAGTGATTTATGTTTAGTTTGGTTTGGTATTTCACCATGAATAGTGTAGTAATCTGTGATGAATAGACTGGCGCCTGGAAAACGCTTCCAAATTGTGAAAATTTATTTTGAAAAATCATGGTTCTGTTCGAAATACGAATTTTGCAAATTTTGTTTAGCGATGAAGGTCACCTTTGTTCGAGTGGATACGTCAATAAATAAAACTGCCGTATTTTGAGTGATGATTATCCTCAAGTGTATGTTGAGACCAGTGGTGCCAACTTAGTGCTTTGGTACTATTTATGTTGCTTTTTAATGCCTCGAAACGCCAAAATGTTATCCTTAGTGCCAAACTAAGAAAAAGCAGTAACTTAGTGCTTTTTCAATTTTTCGTTAGTGCCTTTAGTGCTTTTAAGAATTTTTATTTTGTCTACCATTTTTTTAATTAATTATGCAGTAACAATTATTTAAGTGTAAAAACATTCTTTTAGTATTGCAACTATTTTTTAAGTGAGCTCACTAAAAAGTCATCGCCCAGACTTGCAATTTTTGTTGCAGAAATACTTGAGTTTATTAGTGAGAACCATATAATTTGATAATCTGGACACTAGTGAAATTTCAAAGCAAAATTTAATAAATTGCAGCAACAAGTCTGGTCGATGACAAAATTATATTTTTATACACATTGTTTTTTATTGTGATACAACATTCAACGGTTGGTAATCGTAAAAAAACGATGTGATTTTTTTAGTTAAACATTTTATTAAAGATGTAGACACTGTTTCAAAAATAGAAAATTGCTTGCAAAATATTAAGAATTGTTAATGGAAAAATAAACAACGAACAGACCTTTTTTGGATGGAAGTCAACGATTGAAAAGATTCAATACTGAAGCGGAAGTTGAAAGAACATTTTGTTCGATGAAATAAAGGAAATCCAAAATCAGAAATATTGGATGTAATTTGTTCTTTGTTCAATAATCGACTAAATTGAAAAAAATGACTTAGTGCTTTTACGCTTTTTTTTGCTAGATATAGAGTTTCTTAGTGCTTTTTTTAATTCTAAACTGCTTTTTGCTTTTAAAAGTTGGCATGACTGTTTTGTGAACTTTATGGGCTGGCGAAATCTTTGGTCCGTACTTTTTTAAAAACGATGCTGATCAGAACGTTACAGTCAATGGTGACCGCTATAGAGCCATGATTACTGACTTTTTCGTTCATAAATTGAACAACCATCATGTACAGGACCTGTGATTTCAACAAGACGGCGGCGCAACATGTCAAACAGCCCGTGCCACAATTAATTTATTGAAGGACACGTTCGGTAACCGCATATTTTCACGTTTTGGGCCTGTGAAATGGCCTTCAAGATCGTGCGATTTAATGCCGCCACACTATTTTCTGTGGGGATATGTGAAGTCACTAAATTACGCCCAAAAGCCCGAAACGATTGACCACTTGGAGCTCAAAATTCGCCGCTTCAGATAAGACTACGGCTGAGCCAGCCATGGCGGTCATATGCCAGAAGTCAAATTTAAATTATAGTGCCAGAACATTATCTTTGAAATAAAGAAACTTTTAAGTCAATTTAAAAAATTCATCTTTATTTTATTTTATTTAAAAGTTGTCATACCTCTATGAAAAACACTCTTTTTAATAACACTCTAGGAGTGAGACTATTTAATCTTCTGTACGTTCGTATTGTTGAAAGACATATTGTTGAAAGGCATTATTTCGTTTAAACCTTAAAAATAATTTTCAATGCACTTTTTTCACGTTGACACCCAGCGAACAAAACATAACAAAAAACTTATGCAGCACTCTCAATGTTTGTTTTTTATGTGTTTTTGCTTTATAAAATAAAACGAAACCGTAAAACTATTTTTTTATATTCTGTTGTAATCGCACGTCTAAATATTTTAAAAAAAGTGGCCTTTACGATTTTACAATAATCTACATCAATTAAAGCAATTTAGTTTATAATTAAAATAGCAATAATGCATTAAAGGCCGATCATTAATTATAGTTCACAGAAAAAAATAAATATTTATTTCAATTAAAAAATTTGTGATATTAATTAGAAAATTAATTAAATTTGCACCAGTAAAAAAATTACTAGTAACAATTAAACTTGATTAAACGTTTAATTCACTTGAATAACTTTTTAATTAAAACATATTTTATTTTTTATTAATGCATTAATTGGAGAAACATTTTGGTGAATTTTTTCTGTGTGCTGGTGTAACTCTAAATTAATTCTTTCTTGTGTGCGGTAACTTAGTCAGAGCATACACGCTTTATGCTAGGAACACAACGAAACGACGAATTTCGCTCAACACGACGAATTTTTCAGTAAAAATTCGCTGAGTAAATTCGTCGTATGAAACACAATAACGACGAATAACAAGCAGCTTTTATAATTGAGAAAGTTGATTGCTGTTTGTGCAAAGAGAGAGAAATAGTGTGACCATATTAAAAAAATATAATGCTTTAAATTAAAACATAATCAAAAACACAACTTGAAACTACTTTTATAGCAAAGTACTTTGTATATTTATTTAAAAAAAAACAATTATTAAAGTAAAAAGTAACTTTCTTTACTAAAATACTTCTAAACTAAAACCAAACATGGTCACCTGGTACTGATTTGTTCGTCGTTCGCCGGCGTATGAAATATAAATAAATCTATTGCAAAGACGCCGCGTATGACGAACTTCGCCGGACGATATTATTGTGTGTATTTTCATATACCAATATGTTCTATTTTTGGCGACAAATATTCGCGGTCAAAAATTCGTCGTTCGTCCCAGTTGTGTTCCTAGCATTAACTTTTGCTGCTCAATTTCTTTCCAATTCCCTTACAAAAGTTGCCAATATAAGCACACGCAGCAATTTGCTTCTTTAAACGTATGAAATTGGGCGTTTAAACTACCAATACAGACCATATGAATTTGACAACATTTATCGTAGTGCTGACACATGTTATTTTTTAAAGTTCATATAATACATGGGACACTGATTTACAGATAACTGATATGATTACTGATAACTCGATTCATTGCCTGAAGATTTATACAGGTAGTCATTTTCAGAAATTTAACTCACAAGAATCTTAACATTTTGTTCGGCTAATTATCCGATTGTGCAATTAATATTTACCGACTTAGAATTACGCACTGAGCAGTTTTTAGAAAACTTGACAAAATATTTGGATATGAACAGGTACTTGTATACAGGGTGGCGCATAAGTAACGTTATGATTTATTTAACGAATAACTTCTTTCTTTCTGATTTTCTTGAACGTTAGCATTTTTAATAATACAATTTAGATTATACATAGTTTGGAAATATTTTCATATTTTCTTTGGAAGATAATCACTTGTATTCATAAATATTTAATAAATACCGCAGAATACCTTTCAAATGGATGGTGGCCATCGTTTGCTTCGACCTGTTGTGGTCTTTCCAGAGCATTTCACATAATTTTTTTTAGAATTTCAGGTCGCAGCGCCCTCACATGTTCTCCTTAAGCTTTTGGATGGATTTCGCATACACCTTACCCTTTAGGTAACCTTACCCTTTTAGTTACCACAAAGAAAGAAACCGAGTGCCGTTAATTCGGGCGAACACGTTGGCCAGTTAAAATCAGAAAAACGCGATATTATGCGATCGCGAAAAAGAGAGTAGGAAAGCAATAGTTGGACGAGCTGTGTGAGCTGTGGCTCCTTATTGTTAGAACCACAATTATAGATTGGTGTCTACCTCGATGGCTCCCTTCCCGGTATTAAATAACATTCACATTAACAAGTTGTTCGTCTTTTCCGAATCTAAGTGGGTGCATTTGATGTTCAATAATTATTTTTGCATTTTCGGTGTTCCTATTCTGCAATTCGTTTTATGCACGTGATCATTGAGATAAAAATTGCACTCATTGCTTATTATTCGATATGATCTTTATGTCTGAATTATAGAATGCTGACTTTCAAAAAAAATTTAAGGTGGTGCAATTTTGTTCTGTGCTGAGTCTTTCCATCATAAATTTCCCATGTTTTTCAATGTCAATTCTTAAAAACAAAAAATGTATTTACGTTTTAAATCATAAAGTAACACCCATACATTTTTTTAAAATGGCAACAAGTGTGACACTTCTTGCGTATGTTTATTTAAAAAAAAAATTAAATTAAAATTAAATCTTATCTTGTTTCTTTTTAGTTTCTGCTAAATTAAACTAAACTGTTAAGGTAAACATTTTTGGTGTCCATTAAAACAAACAAAATTTTGTAGATAAGGCCAAAAATAGTTTAAAAATGTTATTCAAAAATTACCTAACAAACAAACAAAATGTCTTTAACATTTTGGTAAGACTATTTTTTTTTTTTTTATTTCAATTAAAATTTTATATATTAAGCATATTTTTCAAAAATAAATTTCATTTTCCGTAAGATATAAATAATCTAGTGCGTAAAGCCTAGTACTCTGTTCAACATTTCACGTGAAATGCTGTCAAAACCCATATGAAAAAAACTTGTGCGGAATTTCTATGAAAAAAGGTTGATAGAGTTGTACTCTGTTTAATTTGCGAAAAAGTTGCGAAATGTTTCTAGCAATATTTTTTTTACAACTGCGAAATAATATAAGCTGCACTTATTTCACGTGGAATTTTAAGCAAATGAAAAAGTTTAAACTTAATATTAAAATGAGAACTGCAAAACATAAATAACACAACCGGTAACAGGTTTTCATCAATTTTTAATTTTATTTTCACTTAATTTTTTATTTAAAAAATACTTTTTAGTAAAATACATGTGGGTTTTGTTTACATATGCAAAACAATGTCGCATACTTTGAAAGATTAAAAACGTCAAATTGTGCAAACTCTCGAGATAGGTAACATTGATACATGTCAAATTTTTCGCATGAAATAATAGATGTTGCTGAACATTTTTCACAAATTGGAACAGAGTACTAGGCTTAAGATATAAATATCTGAGAGAACGTCGGCAGAATGAGAGAATACATTTCTTTATGTTAATCTTAATATCAAACAAGGGGAACACGTATCTTATTGCATTTTTTGTGAATATATTCCAATTTACATATACCTAAAATATTAATTAAATGGGTATAATTTGTTTCTCTTGTTTGTAAGTTGTATTTTAAAATTATAATTGTTATTATTACTGTTTCAAAATTGTTCTATTTGAAATATTTTGTGAATCATTGTTTTATATTATGAAGAATTTAAACAAATTCGTGTTTCAGAACGTAAATTCAATGGGGTAAATGTATATGACTGACAGTCAAAGGTTGTTTTGTTATAAATAAAAAATATTGACAAATTATTATCTAAATAACATTAAATAAATATACATATCGATAGGTTATAATAAGTAAAATTGTAAATTTCTTAAATTCACGCCATTTTCTTACAGTAAATTTTTTAAGTTCTTAAATTATAAATTATATATCAATTTATTTTGAAAAATCATAAAAATGCCTATGTGCATTTCAATATATTAATTTGTACTATTGGAAATAACGAAACTTTAGAACATTTTACTTATATTTAAGTTTTTAGAAACACTTAAACTACTTTTGAGTACTTTTTTTCAGGAATGTTCTGAAATCGATTTAACGTGATAGTATGCACTTTCTACTCTAAGTACCACTTTCTTTCACTACTCTACAAATCAGGAAAAACTACGCGCATTTAAAAAATTAATTGAAAATCTCCATCAATAAAACTTCATTTGATTTCAATTTCAGAACATGGCAGTTTTTAATGTTAAAATCACTTTTGGCAATTTTTTTCCTAACAAAAATCCTTACAAATATCTGTTAGCTGTTTTGAAAGGGATTTTTTGTTTTCGATAAAGTATAAAAAAAATTCCGTTCATTTGAATCAAATAACGAGAAAATCGTAGTGCACATTGTTTGAATTCGTTTATAATTTCCTTCGAATTGACCCCCCATGTAAATAAAAATGTTCAAATTTTTAAAAAACGTAAACTGAAAGTGTATCAAGAAAAACATATTCAAACGTATTTATATTTTTTAGAAAAAAGTAACCAAAATGAAAAAAATATTCACATCTCCACATTGAGAAAAAAAATAACCAATTTTGGTTTGAAATAACCAAAAACGGCAGCGTTGACTGAGAGTGTTCTTCAGAACGATTCAACTATTTCGGAAAATTTGCGCGGAAAAACAAAGCTACCATATCGTTTATAGATGTTAACAATTATACAAACTGGCAGCATAACTAGCAAACTACTTATATTGAAATGTTTTCTAAAAGTGTTTTGAGAAAATGGACGAAAAAAGGAAAGTGATTTTATTATTTTAAATTATATTTATTTTTTTATTTAATTATTCAGCACTATATGATGTGGCAGCTCAATACAACTTTTATGTACAAATAGAAAAAAATTGCAACGCAGTTCATTTTGTTCTGAACAAGAATTAAAATTAATCGATTAATTTTTCAATTAGAGCCAATAAACATAGAAATAAAAACTGTTTTACATTCGTAACTTATTCAAAAAATACAAATTTGTTTCTTTTTCGAAATTCAAACATTTAAGGGGTGAAAATTGTACCTATTTTTTGGTACTTTCTTAACAAAACATTTATCTCCATACTTTGCAATATACGTTCTCAATTATGGGCTTTCACTACAATAATGATTTATTTTATATTTTTTAATGGGGAGAAAAAATATAAAAAATGGTGAAATGCGGGAAATTAAATGTCTTTGTTTTACTTTTTCGTTCAGATATTAGAAACATAAAATTATAGGTGCAGGGTCCTGAGTATTTTGGTATTTTTTTTTAAACTTAGAAACATAAACTTTGGCATTTAAATATGACCACGAAAGAAAGGTTACGAGGTAGCGGGTTAAATTATTGTTAATTATAAAATAATTTTAGATATTCTCATTATCTACTTTATGGCCGTTTTATTTGGTCCAAAAGCGTTTCTTTGGTATTGGTTTCATAATAAACAAGACGGTCATAAAGTAAGCAATGAGAATATCTCAAGCTATTTTACAATTAATAAGAATCTTTAATTTTGTATATAATTTAATTTGCAAACAAATTTTTTAACTAATGGGGTATTATACTGCAATAGTGTTAAGTATCGGATATCTAGGTAACCATTATACTCACAGTAATAATAACAACACCTGATCAGTTAAAAGCAAAACAAAATACATAAGGGATTTTTTAACAAGTTCGTTATCTTATTTAGCATTAAAAATATCGAAATATCTGTCCTAAGTTAAACAAAAGTATGATTTCTTATCGCATAAATATTTTTAATAATTTTTAAAATTAACATTAGCTTATAAATTTTGCAAAATTTCCTTATTTAAAACTGCTTTTGGAAAAGTTTGTTTTGTAAACAAAAACATGAAACAGCTGTTTTAAAAATTCTTGCAAGTAAAAATTTTACCATTAAAAATTTGCAAGAATTTTTTTGTCTCTCAATTTTTTTCTCTCTTTTAACGCTCTCAACTTGCAAATTTGTTGGGTTAATTAACACTTTCCAGTAACAATTGTTACAAATTCGTAACAATTTTTAGTAAATGAACACAGCTGTTGTTTTATTATTATTTATATTTTCTTTTTAAGCCACGCCACTAATAAAATTTTTATTGTTTTATAAAATACTAAAATAAGTAATTTTTTATTAATACAGATCTCGTGCATTATTTAAGAAGCTATTTATTCCAAGTTTGAATACTATTACTGTTACCATTCACCAATTAAAGAAAAATACGAGTATATCGAGGGTTATAATTCAAATAGTGCTATCAGACCCGGTAAGCTAGCTGGTAGCGAGCTAGTCTATTAGTACCGGGGTTGCGGGTTCGATTCCCGCCAGAGACTCTGGTCTCCTGCAGACAAGCGAAAAGCTTCGCGGGATTTAGTGTAGGAATAATAAAAAAAAAAAAAAAAAAATTTTTTAAAAAAAAAATAAAAAATAAAAATAAAAATACTATTTTACAGGAGAGCGAAAAAACTCTAAGAGTATTAACTAAACTTTGTTTTACAATGTTATTCAAAATAAACGTCTTAATCATACATATATAAATTTTTTTTTTAATTTCAGATATTCTCGCTTATATGTCTTATAGCACTATTTACAAATTAAAATTTTATCGATTTGAACATTGAAATAAGCAGATAGCACTATTTAAACAAAAATAAAATGAGCTGCAATGAATACTATTTGAGACTTTAATTTAAGTAACACGAACTTTTATTAAAGTAATTATTTTTTTTTAACAAAACAATATTTAATGGAAAAATTAAAATATTAAGAAACGCGTAATCGTATTAATATAACTCAAAATTATGTTTATTAATTTACCTATATTCGAAAGCAATAAAAAAGTAGTTTTTATTCCCATGTTTAAAATGATCATAATAAGAATGATATTCTTGTGGAATTACAGGCTTCAATGCTTGTTAGTGCTTCCATTGCTAAGTTGAATAGGACGTGAGCCAGATTGTAAGGGATTCGCTTCTATATGTTTTAATTGTAGTCGGAAGGTTATTATATTTGTCCTCAAATCTAACTTTATACATAATGTCACCACTTGTTAGATATATGAGAGATTTTATTTGTGATACGGTGGGATCACTTTTTTATTGACCAGGTCTAATGGATGTGAAACGAATAAGTTTTTTGTTGGTATAGTCTTTAAAGAAATCATAATTGAGATATAGACTATCAAATAGCATTTTAACAATTTTATTATCAATTTTGATTTTCTTTCTGACATCTTTTATTATTTTTACATAATCCTTGCTCAAATAAATTGTCTAATTTTTTCGCTTTATCTCTATCTTTGAGTGTCCCACTTCTCTTAGTACTTCTGCTCAATTTTCTTATTATTTTCTATAGAAAAAACGGAGAGTGCATTCGATAAATAGTGGTTACGATTTTGATAGACACAACCATCGGAATATATTATAATTGGTAACGTATCTGACAAACAACGGATCTTTAAATAATGTATAATACATGAAATAAACCTCGATGCGGACAGATTCCCATTACTTTAATTCCACCAGTAATTTGAACATTGATGGGTTGCGAGGTTATAAATTGTAAAGCTGTGTACTTGAAGGCGGTGTTTATAGTAAAGAGCTGATGCGTTTATATCGGGACATAGTTTTACTGCTTGTGCAATCCATGGTAAGCACATGACATAAATAAATATAAATAAATATATAAATAAAAATTTATACTATTGACAAAAACTCATCCAGAAATTTTTTGTAGTTTTTTTTGGAAAATGTCTTCAACGAATTTTAAAATAATATTAGTTTTTGATATGAAGACACAATTCCCAACCTTTTGATGTATAATATGTCTACTTTGTATTAAAAATTTTTATCATTTTATTATATACAGTAATATATTTTTTGTAGATACAGTACTTTTCGCTTATAGTCACGTCCCTTAGTTGCACGCAATGTTGTGACTATATCGCTAATGTGATTATAAGCCTAATTTTTTTATATGCCACAAAACTCCATTAAATATTTTCTGATTGAAATAACAAAACGTCAAAAAGTTAAATATTAAATAGTATAATAAAAATTATTCATAAAAAATAGCAAAGTTTGTAATTAAAAAAAATCTGTTATTTTAGTTTGGCTTAATTTCAACGAATTTTTTAGAGCCTTTTCTTCTATTTTGTCAAACAAAAAATTGCACTTCAGTTGATTTTCCATACAATACATTCTCAAAACATCTGCGAAGTTTAAAATATCGCGTGTTGTGGGTGGATCTTTTTCAACAATAAACAGTTCGTCTTCATTTTCACAATCATCATCATCTTGTGTACAGTCTTCTTCGTAAACCGCCTGTAAAATGTCTTCATTGCTCAAATTTCCAAAACAAACAAGATCATCATCGCAATGCAAATATTCACATGGATAAGAAACAACTTCGGCAATAAAATCTTCGTCGTCATCATTTTCATTGAGATTAGTATTGGTATGGAAAAATTTAAAAATAAATGGAAACTTTTAACTCATATACTATGTATGTACGTACTTTTTTGAAACAGTTTGCAATTGTCTCAGGTTTCACCAACCACCATGCCCGTTTTACAAAATTTAATGCATCCAATATTGTAACCGATTTCAGATAATCTGGCACAGTCTTTCCCTTTTCCATAGCGCATAATTGCTTTTTTACTATAATCTGCCGATATGGATATTTAAAGGCATGTATAATGCCCTGGTCTAACGGCTGTTTTAGTGCAGTGGTATTTGGTGGTAAAAAGTTGACTTCTATATTTGACAGTGATGTGGTTACATTGTGACAAGAGGCGTTATCATAAGTAAAATTATTTTTTTGTTCTCCTTAACCATTTCATTGTCTATCGTAGAAAGTATTTGATTCCATATTAAACTCGTCATCCAGCTGTTTTTATTGGAAAAATATTCGACTGGTATGTTTTTGTTTTCAAAACATCTCGGCTTTTATGGTTTCCCAATACAAAACACTCTTTTATATGAACCAGTTGAATTAGATATTAATAAGAGTGTAAGTCGAGATTTTTGAGTTTTATAACTCTTGGCTTGATCTCCTTTAATAAAATAAGTTGTAGCACTTTCTTACCAAAAAAAAAAAAAAAACGTGTGTGTTAGATAGCACGATACAATATTTATAAAAAAAACCTTTTGAGAAAAAAAAATTTTTTTTTTAATTTAAATGACAGATGCCCCTTCAGTCAGTGAGTTCGTTTCTATAAAGAACACATTTTCGAAAAATTGTAGATAGCACTATTTGAATAATAATTCTCGATATACGGTTTTGGTATTAAAGTTGTCCCGCCTATGTCTACAATAAGGCCCACTTTTTTTTTTTTTTTTTTTTTTTGGGACCAGCACTCAGGGGATGACCCCTACTAATGCAATGCATTGTGTTGGAACTAGGAAAATAGGTTATGGGAAGGAGGAAAGAGGAAAGAGGGAGTAGTGTTTGTGAACATTCGACTTGACCTTTTTCATGTTGTAAGTGAGAGGGAAGACTTCCGCAGGAAGGTTATTCCACATACGAACAGTCCTGCCAAAAAACGAATTTTCCCTGTAATGCGTTGTACGATTCACCGGCCAATCGACCACAAAAGGATGTGCTCTTGAGGAAAAACGTGTATTACGAACAAAGCTATGGGTTTCGGGAACCAAATCCCTAATTTCATCAGAACACATCCCGTTGTAGTAACGATAAAATAGGCAAGTACAACCCACATTGCGACGGTGCTCAAGGGAGTCAATAGAATTGGATACCCTACTGTCGCCAATGAGAACCTTCGCCCTCTCCTGCACGCGGTCGAGAAGCTCCAAAATAGACTTTGAAGCACCGGCCCACACATGAGAGTTGTATTCCATTCGCGGTCGGATATAGGTGGTATAAATAGTAAGGAGATCAGATGGAGTGAAGTATATCTTACACCGTTTCAAAAAACCGAGGCACTTGAATGCTTCTTTCGACACCTTGAATATATGTTCTGTCCATCGAACATCATATTGTGTCCTCATGCCCAGAACATTAAGAGATTCTGTTTCCTCAATATTTATACCACCCATACATACAGATGAGGCACCTTGATCCGTCGCGCGTTTATGCGTTAGTACGCAACATTGGGTCTTTCGGGCATTAAATTCGACCCTATTCGCACGACCCCATTCCGAGATTATGTCTATGTCACGGCCAAGCGTATCATTCATGTTCTGTCTCATAGCACAAACATCGGACACGCCTGGTCTGTAACCAAATGAATACGATTGGCAAACGTTGCTGTCATCTGCTAAAGAATAGATAGGGTTGGAAGTTTGACATAAGAGGTCATTTAGAAAAATAAGAAATAGAGTAGGAGAAAGAACGGAGCCTTGCGGTACCCCTGAATGAATCTTGAACTCGTTTGATGAAACCCCATCTATAACAACCCGTATAGTGCGATCTCTAAGAAAGCTCGATATGAATCGAGAGAAATTATCACCGACACCAAATGCAACAAGTTTAGACAAGAGTGCACCATGCCAGACTCTGTCAAACGCCTTGGAAATATCTAAAGCAATTACCTTACTTTCGCCAATATGGTGAATGGAACGACACCATTTTTCTGATAACAGGGCCAGTAGGTCTCCAGTAGAACGAAGCTATTTGCGTCAAATTTGTATATTGCCGATCTCTACATATACAGAATTCTAGTTTTCGCCACGCCCACTTCTCCGATCCCGAAACATTTTACACTTACCGTTCTTCAGAGACACGGAATTCAATTTTCTGCCACGCCCACTTTTTTTTAATGATTTTGCGCATAGATTAACAAGCTATTTGTAGCAAACTTGAAAATTTTAGCTGTTACCATTCTGAGCCCACTATTGGCATTGTACCCATCTATTCTCCAAATATTTTTATGAATATCAAAATTGTCATGCAAAATTTGATAGCTCTTGTCCAGATATACGAATTTTAGTATTTAATTCATATGGGAGGTACCACGTTATCTATTGCCAAATTTTGTAGACTGCTGCTTAATACAGGAGGTGACACGCCCACAATTAGTGATCCGCCCATTTTTGTCTTAAATATTCATATTAATAATTAAGTTACTCGTACATAATTTGGTGGCTCTAGTTGATATACCGTTCTACAGCTGCACCGACAAATATTTTTAATCGATTTCATTGGTACACTAAAAAGGGTATAACTATTAGTATCTACCCACACCACTCGTTCCCACGATAATTGGTTCTACGCACCGGAACGACTCGGAGTTCAAAGAACACCGACCAAGGAATGTCAACTCAGCAGTACCAGTTCTTCAGGTCTGGCTGCTACAACAACAACAACACACACCACTTATCGTTTTGAAGGGTGCTAAGTACACAGAAAAAAGTTTTTAAAAAAAAAAGTTTAAAAAAATGGAAAGTTGTCAAGGTTTCAGCAGCTGAAGGATCCTCAAGAACGGCGATCGTTGTCCTGAATCAGGACTCCTTGAAGCCACTGAGGGAGAAACAGGGCAAGATTTACTACGGTTTTAGTACCATCTTGCTCCGTGTCTACCGAGGTGATGACAAGGGCGATCCCGCTCCGAAGGTTGTGGAGCCTACGCAGCCTGCGGACTGCACGAATGACGCTTCCGTTCATTCATGTGACAATGAAGACACCCCGTCCGTCTCTGACATGCTGGGTGACCTCTTTGAACGCATGGGTGAATTGGCTGATGAGGACGCCCTCCTGGAATCAGATCAGGAGGACGCCAATGTCACGGTCGTTAATACTGGACATGGTGAAGGTGACACAGATAAACCTTCACCACTCTAAGGCAGCATCCGCTGCACTGCTCCTCCGGGTGGTAGAGAGAGAGGAGGAGCTAATAATGATCCAAGAGCCATGGATCCACAAGGATCGGGTTTGCGGATTAAACCTCAAGGGCTATAAGCTCCTATATGCCAAAGCAACAGGTAAAATTAGATCTTGTATTTTGGCTAAAAACACGCTGGATATCTTCATTCTTTCTGATTTCAGTGATGGAGACACAACTTCAGCGGCCCTAGAGATGGGCGACATATCGACCTGGATCGTATCGGGCTATATGGCGCACGACCAGGACAATGAGCCACCTAATAGGCTTGTTCGTGGCTTAGTAGCCAAAGCCGGCTCCATGGGTACCCCGGTGGTTATCTGTGCTGACGCTAATGCGCACCACATCACGTGGGGCAGCTCCAACACCAACACTAGAGGTGAGTCGCTATTTTCTTTTATCTGTAGCAGTAATCTAGAAATAGCAAACATAGGCGCGGAACCCACGTTCATTGTAGCTAATAGGCAGGAGGTTCTTGATGTGACATTGGTCAGCTCGGAACACTCCGACTTGATAAGTAACTGGGCGGTCTCAGATGACTGTTCTTTTTCGGACCACAGGTATGTTGAGTTTCAATTGGGTCCACCCCCCTTGGGGGTGTGTACTTTTGTGAATAGGAGGAGAACGAGGTGGGACTATCAGGCTAGTCTACTCGCTGATTCTCTGGGCTCAGTCCCTGTCATTAGTGGCGTTACGGAGACTGAAATGGCAGTGGAATTCCTATCGGGGGCACTGCGACAGGCAACGGCACTGGCCTGTAGGCCAGTGGTTAGGAAGAAGGGGGGCAAGCCACCATGGTGGAGCCCTGAGATTGCACAGTCTCGCAGAGACTGTCGTAGGTTATTCAATATGGCTAAACGTCTGGGAAACTGGGCGGATTATAAGTCGGCATTGAATAGGTTCAAGAATTTGGTTAGATCGGCGAAACGGAATGCCTGGAGGAACTTCTGCAGTGGCGTGGAAGGATCCTCTGAGACAAACCGGTTGCGCAAAATAATGGCTTCTTGCCCGGCTGTCCCTAGCTACATTCAGAAAGCTGATGGTAGCTGGACTACGAATAGTCAGGAGACGCTGGAGGTGTTAATTGACACGCACTTTCCTGGCAATTCCCTTCCAACACCACGGAAGATCAACTGCTTATCAGAGCCTGGACCAGTGTCCATTTCTCTGGGCTATGATAGGCTCAATTGGGCGATAAGGAGCTTCGACTCCTTTAAGGCTCCTGGTCCGGACGGTATTATTCCGGCCGACCTTCAAAAGAACGCGGGGCTTCTGATTCCTTGGCTGTCCGCTATCTATACGGAATGTATTAGATTCTCGTACGTTCCCATCCGATGGACTAGATGTAGGGTTGTTTTCATTCCAAAGGGGGGTAAAACATCCCACACCGGACCTAAGGACTACAGGCCAATCAGCCTGTCGTCATTTCTTCTCAAGACCCTGGAAAGGGTCATTGATATTCATCTGAGGATGTCTATTCCTAGACATTTGCTCTCTTCATCGCAGCATGCCTACACCAAGGGCAAGTCTGTGGAGACGGCGCTCCACTCACTGGTCGGCTACATTGAGAAATCCCTTGAATTTCGGGAATACTCACTTGTGGCCTTTCTGGACATTGAGGGAGCTTTCAATAATGTCAAACCCAACTCCATCTTGGAGTCGATGAGAGAGGTTGGGGTTGACGATGCAATTTGTGGATTTATTGGTAATCTACTCGATAATAGGATCATTGAATCCACGATGGGTGCTACCGATGTTTGCAGATTTGTGCACAGGGGCACCCCGCAAGGTGGGGTTCTGTCCCCTCTACTGTGGAACCTGACGGTGAACACTTTGCTGTGCCGGTTCGACAGATTGGGGATAAGAACCGTCGCGTATGCGGATGACGTGGCGGTGGCGGTCGCGGGTAAACACCTGGACACACTGTCCCATTGTATGGAATCTGCATTGCGGATTCTAAGCTCTTGGAGCATTTCCTGTGGACTTGGTGTCAATCCACGGAAAACTGAGTTGGTACTCTTTACCAGGAAGTACAAGGTTGGCAACTTTAGGCTTCCTAGGCTGAACGGCACGGAGCTGAAGCTCTCGAACAGTGCCAAATATTTGGGCGTAATTCTCGATAGCAAACTATCATGGGAACTCAACGTTCAGACGAGGGTTGATAGGGCTATGGTGGCCTTATACACCTGCAAGAGATCCTTGGGCAGGAGCTGGGGCCTGGGCCCCAAGGGTGTCGAATGGATCTTTGAAGCGGTGGTAAAACCGATTCTCTTCTATGGGGTCATAGTGTGGTGGCCTGCCATGGAAAGGGGACGGTACTGCAGGATGCTTGGGAAAGTATATAGGTTGGCTGCGCTGATGATCACGGGATCACTCCGCTCGACACCGACAAAGGCACTGTTTACTATGTTAGACTGGTTGCCGATTGATATCATGGCCGAACAAAAGGCCTTGACTTCCGCTATGAGACTGGGGGCGGTGGGCCTATGGTCTTCGCGGAACTATGGTCATGCCAGGGTCACGCTTCGCGCGTCTCAGGACCTGGCGGGGCTGGACTATTGCACTCCGGAACCCTTTTTCGGTGCTTTGTTCGCGGTTCATCATGGCAACTATGATGAGCTGCTCGATAACACGCGATCTTTGGAGCCGACCCTGCGGGTCTACACCGATGGTTCCAGGATGGGCGACAGAGTGGGTGGAGGTTTCTTCATCGAGGAATTGGACATCAGGGTCTCTTTTAGGCTGCCAGATGGCAGCAGTGTGCTGCAGGCGGAAATTTCTGCCATAAGGCGGGCGGCAAACTGGCTGAGGTACTATCGTATATCGAGGGATATATGTATATTTACGGACAGCAAGGCTGCCATTGCAGCTCTGGCTGGTGTCTTTACGACATCTATGTTAACAGTGGAATGCCGGATGTCTCTAAATGAGATCGCGAAACATTCCAGTGTAACGCTGGCATGGGTACCAGGACACAGTGGGCTCCTGGGCAACCATACTGCGGACAGTCTAGCCAAACAAGGCTGTCTCTTGGACGACATGTTCGTCGACGGCCTGATTGGCACTTCAATGGCCCGCTGCAGGACTCTCATCAGACGGGAATCGTACAGAAGGGCTCAGGAGAGATGGCAGGGCGAGCATACCTGTTTGATGGCCAGGACTCTATGGCCTGGCTATGACGCGGCGAGAACGCGCGTACTACTCGGTCTCGGCAGGGATCGGATAAGGACAGTGATGTCGGTCATCACGGGTCACTGGGCGATAGGGACTCATGCTAGGAGGATGGGTCTTGCGTACAATGACTACTGCAGGAGTTGTCATGATGTGGAGGAGGAGGAGACGGTGTTTCACTTCCTCTGCCAATGCCCCGGACTGGCGGGCGCTAGGTTGAGGCATTTTGGGAGACCGGAATTGCCATGTCTGGACGATTTGTCCAATGCGGGACTGAAATCGATCTACCTGTTCTGCAGGGAATCGGGGTGGTTCGAGACTGCGGTGACCTCTGGGGAATAGTCTGGTGGATACTGGCTGACCCTTGTCACTGGCTGGGGGTATCACAAAGGGACCACTATAAGGACCCAAGTGAGTCGTCTTCGTGACGGCTACCCATTTAACCTAACCTAACCTAACCTACCCACACCACTCGTTCCCACGATAATTGGTTCTACGCACCGGAACGACTCGGAGTTCAAAGAACACCGACCAAGGAATGTCAACTCAGCAGTACCAGTTCTTCAGGTCTGGCTGCTACAACAACAACAACACACACCACTTATCGTTTTGAAGGGTGCTAAGTACACAGAAAAAAGTATTTAAAAAAAAAAGTTTAAAAAAATGATTAAAAAAATATTTAAATTTAATTAATGTGATAGTTTAATCAATTATTTTTTTAGTTGAAAGAAAATATCAAAAAATTTTAATTGACTTTTTGGTTTAAAATAAAATAATTTAAACTTGTTGTTGGGAATTGTCAATATTTAGTTAAATAAATTAACACATTGTTTGATATGGCAAAGTTTTTTGATAATTTTTTTAAATAAAATTAAAAAACAATTTTTAGTAATCAATATAATCATTTTTGCAATAGGTGCAATATCAACAACGTTTTTGCTCGCTATTATGAATTTGGTATAAATTTGGTGATTAGAGACAATTTTTAATTTTTTCTGTGTATCTATAGAAAAAGTCCAAGCGTATGATTGCATTACATGTATACTAGGCATATAACTTTTTACAATTTTTGCAAATAGGATAAATGTCCGATGTGCGAAAGAATTCTTTCTTTCGTATAACTACATTGAAAACAAAAACTAATTTTTAGACTTTGTTTTTGTTTTCAATGTAGTTATGCGAATGAAAGAATTCGTTCGCACATTGGAAATAGGCTATTATTCGCCATATGAAATGTAAAAAAAAAAATTAATAAGGATTATAACGCCAGATTATATATTGCCGAAACTTGTGACACATACTATTCAAGAAAACTGTGCAATATTTTATTTTTAATATATAAGAACATGCCTAAATAAAAAAAAAACAAAATATTTTTTTTTATTATTAACATTCCAACTTTCATGAGCCTTTTTCTGCTAATACGCTATAATTAAGGCGATTCTTTGCATAATTCTAGGAACCATTTCCAGGATAGTTTTTACCGCGCACCGGAAAAGTACCGTTTTTTTTTTCTTAATATAAGTTAAAAAACATATGATGCAATTCTTAAAAAACAATAGTATTGTAAGAAGTTGAGCAACGGTTAAAATGTTGAATTTTATTATAAACAGATCTTAAAAATATCGGATTCGATAGTCGTAGATAAATATCGATGTATCGATATATGGGTATTTTTAATATCGGCCAAATATATCGATTATAATTTTTTTAAATATCGATATTTTGATATATCGATATTTATTGCCCATCCCTATGTCATGGCTCTTCAAATGTTATACCATACCATACTGCATCTCTATATGTCTTACAGCCATACCTAAACAAGAGCGGAACGCGTTTTCTAGCTGTCAAAAATCCTCATGCCCATACAATTTGTATGTAGCATACCGAAACAACACGACGACAACGCAACGGTAGCGCTTTGCAATTGGAAAATCCGATTATGACAGCGCGTTAAAATAAACAGGGCTGCTATATTTATTGTTTTGACAACCCTGTTTTTATTGCTTGATAATAAATAATGGCAAATTAGCTATTTTTAGGTCAAACTAGCGGTTTTAATTCAATTTCTTATGTCTTTTATGAGGGTTTTAGTCGGCACGAAAGTTAACACTACTGTTTATGGCACAACGCTGACGCTCTTATTTAGACCCCTTTCAGACAAGCAAAGTTTACTTTGCAAAGTCTTGAGTTTATAGAAGAGAAGGGAAAAGAGAGTAGCGGGGGAGTACATACTTTGCTGTACTCACAAATTCGTTTTGTTTTCGTTCGTAGATTATACCTGAAGTTGGCTGCAACTTTATATTTATAAACAGCGTTACCAGAATCTTTGGAATGAAAATTGTCATATGGCGAAAGAAATCATATTTTGAAGAGGAAAATTTAAAATTTTTTTTTCATAATTTAATTTAATTTGATATCAAATGACAGTATTTCCTAAACGTGATAAACTTTTTGGAAATAAATGACTGAAGTTATATATATATATATATATTTTGAGTATACAACTGGACTTAAATTTGTTCCACATTTTCTTTTTTAATGTCCTTTTAAAAATGTTGGCCATGAACAGGTTAATTTAATAGTAGCTAAATTTATAAATAAAACGTATTTTCTGCACAAATGTATGCCTTTTGTGGTCACAAAATGGGGTCTTAATGATGTCTAAATGAATGATATAAAAAAGTTATATCGTGGAGTAAAGTCAACACCTTTCTAACGACGTATAGAAAATGAAAATCGGACAAAAAATGGTTAATTTATTAAAATTTTCATAAAAATCAAATTGGAAAGCATCAAAAACCTGTCATAAAGATCTCGCTTTCTAGAGTCTGTGGTTAGATTTTAAAAGGTATTAATGCAGAATCAAGTAATTCTTATATATATATTATATTTGGTCATTCATTGGACAAAAAAATTTACCGAATTTTTTACTCATGAAAAATACCATTTATGGACCCTTTTCTACGTGGTTTAGCTCACGTGAGATAATCGCTAGAGCTAAAATATTTTGGGAATCTTCATAACACATGCCAGCTAGCATTTTTAATCGCCTAGGAGTCTACTGGGCATCTCATGAAGAGTATTTTTGATCGTCGACGAGCTCATTTTTTAATTGTAGACGATTCCCGGGGAGGGAAAAACTGTTACATCATTGGTATGAGAGATTCTTCCATAACACAGCAAAATATGCTTCTATTAATCATAAAGGGAATCGTTTATGATGTATGTAGAGATTATCTAACGAGTGTTTCAAAAAGCATGCCAAGAGTCGTATGAGACTCATGAAGGGACTACTTTACAGCTCGTGAAATGCCCAGCCGTATAGCTGAGCTAACTTAATAAAGAAATCAAGCTTTTTTTTCATGTCAAAACTTCTAATTTTCATACAATGTATATCAAACAAACCTTAAGGTCGCGAAATCAGCTCCTATAAAACTGTGACGTACCAAATTTAAGTATGATAGCGTTATTTATTGCGGTTTTAGGCGTACTAAACTATTTTTCGGGAATAGGGTTTATATAGGGCCTAGTGTAAATTATAGACCGATTTTCAAAAACTTTTACAGTGTGATTTCTGGTCCTATAAAACTGTGACGTACCAAATTTTAGTATGATAGCGTTATTTATTGCGATTTTAGGCGTACTAAACTGTTTTTCTGGAATAGGGTTTATATAGGGCCTAGTGTAAATTATGGACCGATCTTCAAAAAATTTTACAGTGTTATTTCTGGTCCTATAAAACTGTGACGTACCAAATTTTAGTATGATAGCGTTATTTATTACGGTTTTAAGCGTTCTAAACTGTTTTCCGGGAGTAGGGTTTATATGGGACCTAGTGTAAATTATGGACCGATCTTCAAAAAATTTTGCAGTGTGATTTCTGGTTCTATAAAACTGTGACGTATGCTAGCGTTTTTTATTTGCGGTTTTAGGCGTACTAAACTGTTTTCCGCGAGATGGGTTTATATGGGGCCTATGGTAAATTATGGACCGATCATCACGAAATTTACCAGTATGATTTGCAGTCGTACAAACCAAATTCGAGAAATGTTATGTCATTCCGTGCATTATTAAACCATTTATGTTAGTTTTTGTATCAATATTATCAATTTTTTTAGGGTGGTGGTTCCACATTTTGATTCATAGTTCTGATCCAACTGAACCGATGTTGCTGGATTTCAATCCCAAACTGCTTAGGATAACTACAAGCAATTTGAGACCAAGTTTGTTCTTTTCTTTTGCGTTTTTCGAAAGTGAGAGTGTTTTCAACAGACGGACAGACAGACGGACATGGAAATCGACTTAGAATTGCTCAAGGAGCCAGAATATATATACTTTATGGGGTCTTAGATGTATAATAAAAAAGTTTCACATGGAATGACAAACTTAGTATACCCTCATTCACCACAATGGTGGCGGAGGGTATAAAAAGATAGGGTGATTGATTATTGAATATTTTTCAGAAACCTGTTTTTGAATATTTCGACTATATAAATCGGCAAAGGCAAAACAGTTAAGAGCACTTTCCTCCTTTGTTTGCCAACCGAACATCAATGTGGAGAAAACAGTATCAGAGAGGGCAAATGAAATTTCTTTCTTTTACTTTTGTGGTAATGTTTGAATTTTCTATAATATTAAACTAAGAAACATAATATTATAGGTGCAGGATTCTAAGAAAATGAGAACCTTTAAGATGAAAATGATGGTACTTTTTGTTCTTCATCTGGTACTTTTTGAATTGTTGTTAATATTAAACCTATAGAGATATATTTAAGCATTCATGGCGACCAAGGAAGATCGGCCTAGGCTGATCGGAAGTGGTAAGGCAGCTCGACCAGAAGGCGGCTGCTCTAAAAACTGCGGTGGGGTGCCTCTGTGCTTCAATCCAAGCACCTCCAAAGCCGCTTCTGCCCTTTCCGTCTCTGGAACGGATAAAACCCCTGCTTCGGGTGCTGCTAAGTTGGGAATGACAAAGTCGCCCAAAATTGCAGCTTCCCATGTGCCCATTGTGCAAGGAGGGATGGCGATGATAACATCCAATCCCAAGATTGCACCTCCCCACGCCAAATTCGGCGACCGTAAAAAGTCCCCAAGGCACAAAAACCCTACAAAGAGGGCATCAAACACAAGGCGTTTCATTGAGCTTCTAGGCTCCAAAAAAGCTGAAGAGCTTTCCAGTGAACAAACAGCTTCACTGGCATGGGCAAGAGCCTACATAGCTGGGTTGCCAAGTGCTACTCCTTCAGTCCCTGCGAAGGTGACAATGCCTAAACGGCAACGTTCGGAGGAGGAAGCTGCAGCCGCGAAACAGCAACCAGGGACGAAACGTCCCAAGATTGCGCCGAAATCGATAAATAAGTCTTTCAGCGAGGTGGCCAAAGGTCACCTTGTACGGGCTGTTATCGATAGAGGTGTGGATAATGGTGCCATCTCCCATACCAGGTGGGACCTGGTTAAGCAAAAATTAATGGGGGTGTTCTGGACGATCCTTAGGGAGAATCCAGGGCCACCTCCTCAATGCGATGATGCTGGCTGGTTCCAGGGTCACGTGAAGTTGATGGCTTGTGCAGATGAGCGCTCAGCGCTGCTTCTGAAGCGGGCCATCCAAATGCTAGGAGAGGTCTGGGAAGGTGCTAGGCTCGATGTGGTATTGGTTGATGAGATACCACGGAGACCTAGATCGACTGTCATCATCCCTGCCGAACCATCGGAACCTGAGGAGATCTTGAAGATCATTCAGTGCTGCAACCCTCAACTTCCCACGCAGGATTGGAAAGTTGTAAAGGTTTCGGCTGCTGAAGGGTCCTCGAGGACGGCGATTGTGGTGTTAAACCAGCAATCCTTGGAACCACTGAGGGAGAGACAGGGTAAGATCTACTATGGTTTTAGTACGATCTTGCTCCGTGTCTACCGAAGTGATAACAAGGGCAATCCGGCTCCTTCGGTTAGCGAGGCCAAGCAGCCTGAAGAGGGCTTGTCTGGTGACGATGCCGTAAGTTCAGGTGACAAAGAGGACACCCAGTCTATCTCCGGATTGGTGTCTGTCTTTGGGCACCTGGGTGATATGGTTGATGAGGACGTACTTCTGGAATCAGACTAGGAGGACGTCAACATCACAGTGGTCGCCAATATGGATAATGGTGAAGGTCCTGCAGATCAACCTCCACCACTCTAAAGCAGCATCTGCTGCATTGCTCCTCCGTGTGGGAGAAAAAGGGGAGGAACTCGTGATGGTCCAAGAACCCTGGATTCATAAGGATCGGGCTTGCGGACTCAATCTCAAAGGCTATAAGCTTCTGTTTGCGAAAGGTACAGGTAACATAAGATCTTGTGTCTTAGCTAAAAATTCGTTGAATATCTTCATTCTCTCTGATTACAGTGATGAAGACACCACAACAGTTGCTCTCGAGACACAGGATGGTATAATCTGGATGGTCTCGGGATATATGGCGCATGATCACGGACAGGACCCACCCAATCGGCTCATCCGTGATGCAGTAACGAAGGCAGCAGGCACTGGAACGCCTATTATAATCTGTGCCGATGCTAATGCGCACCACACTATATGGGGTAGCACGAACACGAATATTAGAGGTGAGTCACTATTTTCCTTTATTATTAATTATAATTTAGGAATAGTAAATAGGGGCCGTGACCCAACGTTTGTTGTAGCAAATAGGTGTGAAGTTCTTGATGTCACGCTGGTTAGCATTGACCACATTGACATGATCGAAAATTGGATGGTTTCTAATGATTGTTCACTTTCTGATCATAGATATGTGGAATTTAGTCTGGTACTTAGATCTGTAGGATCGAGTGTTATGTTGAATAGGAAACGAACGAATTGGGGGATTCATTCATCCTCTCTGGTTCGGTCTCTATCTGATCCTCCCCGGGTTGATGATATAGGGGGGATCGATGCGGCAGTGGGTCTGCTTACAGACTCACTGCAGTTAGCGACTTCCTTGGCGTGCAAGCCAAGGATGCATAGGGGCAGGGAGCGTCCACCGTGGTGGGATCCTGATATTGCGCAGGCAAGAAGAGACTGTCGTAGGTTGTTCAATATGGCTAAGCGCCATGGTAATTGGGCGGAGTACAAGTCTTCACTGAATAGATTCAGGAACTTGGTTAGATCGGCGAAAAGGAGTGCTTGGAGGAACTTCTGCAGCGGCGTGGAAGGATCCTCTGAGACAAACCGTTTACGTAAGATAATGGCCTCGAGCCCTGTTGTCCCGACCTATATCCGTAAATCGGACGGTTGCTGGACTACTACTAGTCAGGAAACACTCGAGGTGTTAATTGACACTCACTTTCCTGGAAACTCCCAAGGGAGCTTGCGGGATCAGGTTTGTGAGTCGATGCCCGGTCCTCTGTCCGTCCCAATGGACTACGACAGGATTAAATGGGCTGTCGACAGCTTTGACCCGTACAAATCTCCGGGTATGGATGGTATGATTCCGGCGGACCTGCAGAAGAATTCGACTGTGATAATACCCTGGCTGATGGCTATATACAGGGGATGCGTTAGATTTTCGTATGTATGTACCTGTGAGCTGGACCTTGTGTAGAGTTGTCTTCATCCCCAAGGGAGGGAAGACTTCTCACACTGAGGCGAAGGATTACAGACCGATTAGTCTTGCATCCTTTCTTCTTAAGACTCTTGAAAGAGTTATCGACATTCACTTAAGGATGACCATCCCAAAGTGTTTACTCTCGACCTCTCAGCATGCCTACACAAAGGGTAGGTCTGTTGAGACGGCTCTTCACTCACTAGTTGGAACTATTGAGAGATCACTCGAATTCAAGGAGTGTGCTCTGGTGGCCTTTCTCGACATTGAAGGGGCCTTTAATAAAGTCAACCCGGATTCTATCGTTGCATCCATGAGGAGTCTGGGGGTTGATGACGGTATATGTAGATTTGTGGATAATCTACTCAGGAACAGGGTCATCTGTTCCACGATAGGTGAAACCAGCGTTCAGAGGCTGGTAAACAGGGGTACTCCCCAAGGAGGAGTACTATCCCCACTATTGTGGAACCTGACTATGAATACCATGTTAACGAAAATGGACGACATGAGGTTTAAAACTGTGGCGTACGCTGACGATGTTGCAGTGGCCATTACGGGGAAGCATTTGAATATAATGTCTCAGTGTATGGAGGCTGCACTAAAGGTACTTAGCACCTGGAGCGTATCATGCGGCCTGGGTGTTAATCCGTCTAAAACGGAACTGGTACTCTTCACGAGGAAGTATAGGACTGAGGCCATGAGACTTCCGAGGCTAAATGGGACTAAACTTAAGGTCTCTTATAGCGCCAAGTATCTTGGCGTAATCTTGGACAGTAAGCTGTCATGGGGGCTGAACATCCGGACGAGGATGGAAAAGGCAAATGTTGCTATTTATGCGTGCAGTGGTGCAATCGGCAAGAACTGGGGCATGGGCCTGAGATGTGTCAATTGGATCTTTGAAGCTGTAGTAAAGCCGACTCTGTATTACGGTGTTATCGTATGGTGGACTGCGCTGGACAAGGGCAGGTACCGTACGATGCTTGAGAAGGTTCATAGACTGGCCGCATTGATGATCACAGGATCAATGCGCTCCACTCCCACCAGGGCGCTGTTTACAATGCTAAACTGGCTGCCGGTGGACATCATGGCCAGACAGATGGCTCTTTGTTCGGCGATTCGGTTGAACGCGGCACACGGCTGGTCGAGCCGGGACTATGGACACTCCAGCATAATGGGATACTCGATTGTCCCTGAGGGAGTGGACTACTGCACCCCGGAGCCTTTCTTTAGTGCGAGGTATGCGACACATATAGCGCACGAAAGTGCTCCGTCGGTAATGAGCACCTTCCATGGACCAAGCCTGGGGGTTTACACTGATGGTTCAAGAAAGGGGGAAAGAGTTGGCGGAGGTTTCTACATAGAGGAACTGGGCGTAAAAGTCTCCTTTCGCCTGCCGGATGGATGTAGTGTCCTGCAGGCGGAAATCTCGGCTATAAAGCGGGCAGCCAACTGGCTAAAGTATTATCGCGTATCGGGAGATATACGTATATTTACTGATAGCAAGGCTGCCATTGCCTCTCTTGCGGGTGTCTATACGACATCTAGGTTAACTGTGGAATGCCGGATGTCTTTGAATGAGATTGCTGAACATTCAGAGTTAACGCTTATATGGATACCAGGGCACTCAAACTGCCCGGGAAACCAGATAGCAGATGAGCTGGCCAAGGAAGGTGGTCGTATGGATGAAGCATTCATTGATCAATTCTTAGGCCTTCCAATGGCTCACTGTAAGTCACTCATTCTGCGCGAGAATTATAGAATTGCGCAAGAGGGATGGACCCGTGAGTCCACCTGCTCCATATCCAGGGCCCTTTGGCCTGGATATGATGAACGGAGAACCAAATCTCTACTTGGGTTCAATAGGAACCAAATCAGGACCGTGGTGTCGGTCATAACTGGACACTGGCCTGTTGGGACTCATGCTAGAAGAATGGGTCTGGTATTCAATGACTACTATAGAAGTTGTCATGATGAGGAGGAAGAGGAAACTGTGCTTCACTTTCTCTGTCAATGCCCTGGGCTACGGGGCATCAGGGGAAAATACCTGGGAGAACCGGTGTTTTCCTGTTTGGAGGATCTATCAGAAATAGAACTAAAATTGCTTCTTCTCTTCATTAGGAAGACGAATTGGCTCAACACTGCAGTGACGCCATCTGAGTAACTGCTCTCTGGGATGGGCATTGACGCTGGGTATCACAAAGGGACCGCTATGGGACCCAAGTGAGCTGTCTCTTGATGGCTGCCCATGGAACCTAACCTAACCTATGGTCCTGTTTGAAAAGGAATATGTAAGGGAAGCATTTTGGTACTTTTTCTTTCTACATCTGGTACTTTATTCAATTTTCGCCAATATTAGAAATATAAACATAAAATTAAACATGCAATGTCCTGAGTGGATGAGTATCTATAAGAGGAGACTTTTTGAAACTTTTTTGTTTCTCAATTGGTACTTTCTGATATTTTTTATGTTGAACTAGCAAAATTAAATTTAACATGACTGATGACGCACGTGGAAGCTAACATATGGACTGGAGATTGTTCCCTCGCCAAATTGATCCGCTAAGACGGAAAAAAATGCTCGAAACATGTGAATTCATATACACATGTACTAGGGCTTACAATCGGGAAATCCCGGCATTTTCGGGATCACGATTTTTTTTATATTTTTTATTATTTACATATTTTTCAATAATTTGTATACATATTTTTTTGCCTGCGTATTTAAATTTTAACTGCCGTATTCATAAAAAACTAAATTGGATATGAAATCTATTTTAAGGAAAATTTGTATGGAAATTTAGTTTAAAAATACATTTGAAATGTATTTTATATTTTATGAATACGGCAGTAAATATTTACAAGCAATTTTATTAACGAGTGTTGAGTACGAAAGATGTTTTGGATGCTTAAATATTCTTAATAAACTACTTTAACTTAGTATTGTAAACGCCTTTTAAAAGTTTGAAATACATAATTTAAAATTTTTCAAAAGTATTTTAAAAATTTTCCAATGTATTTTAAAATCATGCATATGTATTTTAAAATTATCCAAATGTATTTTAAAATTTGCGCAATTGAATTTTAAAATTTTCCAATTTTTTTTTTTTTTTGTTGAAATTGTCCAATTGTATTTTTAAAATACATTTGGACAATTTTAAATACTATTGAAAAATTTTGAACTACATTTGTAACACTTTGAAACACTTTTATATAATTTTGAACTACATATGGACAATTTAAACTACATATGGAAAATTTTAAATATTCTATGGACAATTTTAAAATATGTACATAAAGAAAATATATTATATTTGGACGATTTCAAAATACAATTAGAAAACTTAAAACTATATTTGGACAATTTTTAAATTTATTTGGAAAATTTGAAAATGCATTTGAAAATTTTAAAGTACAATTGGAAATGGTGTAATTTTTTATATCAATAATCAAATATGGATAAAAATAAGATTTTTATGTTTTTTGTTACGTTTTTTAATACTTCATCTTTATGAATTGTGGTCAATTAATAATTTAAGAGTTTTATTATGTATATATTTTTTTTTTCTTTTAATATAAAAAGTTCATGAAATATGTATTTTTACTGGAAAATTAAGTTGTTTTTCAAACAGTTTAAAAAGTTTTATATATTGAGTATAAATAAAAAAAATCACTAAAAATCCCGTGAATCCCGGGATTCAAAATAACCCAAAAATTCCGAGATACCGAAAACGGGATCCCGAAATATTTTCTTCAATCCCAGTTCCCGGAATTTATGTTTTCTTAATTTTTACATAAAAATTTATGGTACACTTGTATAAGTAAAAGCACTTCGAAAACATGCTTGAAATGGGTCCTCAGTGCAATCATCAGATTGATAAGATGGACTGTAACTACTTGTTGGAAGTCTTGCAATCCGCATCTTTCATTCCGCGGTGAGAACTAATGATTAAGTTTCAACTTGCGACATGGCCTTTGCGTAGCAGCGAAAAATCGTCTAAAGTGACCTAAGACAAAAATCTATTTTCTTATAGCAACAAAAATTTTAAATTTCTTCAAAATTAAATTGTATTGTATATATAATTGATTGCCAAGCTTTACAATAGCAAAACCGTTAATTTGCTAAACCTGAAATACAGAAATTAAATAACAAATTCTTCTTCCACTTCTCCTAAGCATTTTGGGATTGAAATCCAGCACAATCGGTTCCGTAGGCAAAATAGTTCCCAAATCAAAAATTAAACAAATCCCATCTTTTGGGCAATATTTCATAATGAAATAACTCCCAAAGAAATTAAAAAAAAAATTTTGGGGTCATATACCCCAAACATAAAATCCCCAATTTTGAATAAAATTTTAAAAACCAGAATCGCTAACTAAAGTTTCTCTGCAAAGCAGGCCTTCGGCTTTCCAATAAGGACTTGAAAACTTTTTTTTTTAAATAAAACGCAAGCCATTTGAGATATTTGAAAAACTTTATGATCGACTTTAAATACAATCAAAACATTTATGAACGAAATTCGGCTTCGTTCATATGGCCACGGTTGGCACGTCGGCAGCGGTCGATTCGTTGGACCCAATTTTCGATGACTCGGTCGCACAGTTCGGCCGTATCGTGCGCTATTTCGCGTTCAATGTTGGCTCTGAATTCTTCCAACGTCGTCGGCTTGTTGGCAAAAACCAATGATTTGACGTAGCCCCAAAGAAAAACGTCTAGAGGCGTTAAGTGGCACGAACGAGGGGGCCAATTGACTGGTCCATTTCTTGAGATAACACGCTCACCAAACTTACTTTTCAATAAATCGATTGTAACATTTGCTGTGTAGCTTGCGGCACCGTCCTGTTGAAACTACATGTCGTCCAAGTCCATGTTTTCCAATTCGTAATCGGTAAACATGGCGCGATAACGATCGCCATTCACAGTAGCGTGACGAGCGTTATTGTCGACGAAAAAATATGGCCCAATGACGCCGCCGGCATGCAAACCGAACCAAACAGTTATTTTTTGTGAATGAAGTGGTGATTCATGAAGCATATGTGGATTTTCACCAAACGCATATTTTGCTTATTGACGAACCCATTGAGCCAAAAATGAGCTTCTTCACTGAAGATGATTTTGCGATGAAATTCATCATCTTAAAGCATCTTCTCCAAAGCCCAATCGGAGCACGTACGTCGCGTCAAATGGTCCATCGGCTTCAATTCCTGAGTCAGATTGATCTTGTATGGGAGTAAACCAATATCTTAACGCAAAATTCGCCAAAAAAAAAAAGTGTTCTTGGCGATGCCCAGTTCCTGAGAACGCCGCGGAATCGACTGATTTGGATCGTTTGCTATGGACGCCGGAACGGCAGCGATATTTTCGTCACTTTGACCAACCCATTGTCTCAGTGGCACGGCAGCATCACACAATTAATATGTAGACTCACATTTATGCACTTAACTTGTTATTGCTTGTCTACTAGGGCGAAAATTAGTACCGAAAATTGGAGTTAACGCTCTTAAAGTTGCGGTCACCGACTCCGAATTTCGGTAGTACATTTTTATAATTGCCATACGCTGTTCGTTCGTGTACGTTACCATGATGAAAATGTTAAGTTTACAGAAAAAAAGGAAAGTAACAGTTAGATGATCAGTGAAATAGTGCGTTCACAAATTTGTTGTCAAGTACCTCTTGGGAAACCCATACTATAGAGGCGAAAATTCTTGGGCCCGGCCGTAGGCCTGTTATGCAGAGAAGTTAGCGATTCTTGATTTTAAAATTTGGGATTTTCGAATTCGAGTTTTTATAATTTTTAAATTTGACCCCAACCCAAATAAGTATGAATGTACCATCTTTTTTACAAACAAATCTCATAAAGATGAATTTATGTGTCTAAAAAATATACGGCACAAAGAACTTTTACATGAATCTTAAGCTCATACCATAATTTTGTTATGGCAGGTCCACGATTTCCCGTGGGCTTATATAA
The DNA here is from genome assembly GCA_943735925.1 of Pollenia amentaria. Classification (NCBI taxonomy): domain Eukaryota; kingdom Metazoa; phylum Arthropoda; class Insecta; order Diptera; family Polleniidae; genus Pollenia; species Pollenia amentaria. Next base: position 127,981,627 of record OX031007.1, on the reverse strand, counting down.
GCACACTTTCGAAACATTTTTTAAATACTGTGGTGTAGTGTATCATATGATCAGGGTTAACGACTAATCATTCTTATTTATTTGTATACCCTTTACCGAAGGTAAAAAGGTATTTATATTAAAAAAAACAAAAAGTTTTTATAAAAGGATCTTATGTGATTAATGTGCTGTTTACACAACACATGTGATTGAACGTGTAGTAAAATTTATATGAAAAACACTCATACAACTGAGTGCTTTTCATATAAATTTTACTACACGTTCAATCACTTGTGTTGTGAAAACAGCACATAAGATTAAATTTTTTTAGATTATTTATCTTTTTGTTTTTATTATTATTATTTTATATTTATTAAATTAATATTACAAATAAATAAAAAAATTTAATTTGTCATCATCTCTATAGAAAAAAGTGATTTTATTCCTGGGGTTAACATATTGTGGGTATTACAGTATCAAGGGTATGAAATGCTAGTTAGTACCGTCGGAAAGGTTAATTTGTCTAGTCTCTCACCATAAGTTTTATTTTTAAGATTTTAGAAACACTTACACACAAATAGGAAAAAATTAAAAATAGTGCATATGCTAAAAATTGAAAAATCCTCGTCTTGACTTAGAAATTATTTTTTTTTATACATAACCCACTCGCGGCCCAACAAGAGACCAGAACTACCTTAAAGGAAAAGACCTTAGCTTTCTTTTGAGCAAAAAAAAAATAAATAAATACCCGCTTAAAAAAAAATAAAAAAAAAACGTTTTAAAATAAAAAAAAACAAAAAATGTTTTTTTCGAAAAATTGAAGAAATAGCTATCTAATTTGTTTGGGACAAATTTTGCTAGCACTAATAAATAATAAGTTACATGGATAAGAAAGAACACCCGTTTGGCCAAAATGTCAAATTTTGACCCCCTCTACCTCAGAAACTTTTTGACAGATCTTGAAAATTTGTGTCTACTCTGCTATCCAATAGGACTTACCTTGGTGCAAATTTCATCGAAATCGGAAGACATCGATTTCAAAAGTTGGGTTACTTGACATGGAATCCCCCATATACATAGAACTTTGTCATAATGTTTGTACTTTTTACAATATTGATCTTAGACCCTATAAAGTATATATATTCTGGCTCTTTATGAGAAGGGAAGTTCAAGTCCGGCTGTCCGTCCGTCTTTTGAAATTAGTTTTCCGAAGACCCCAGATATGATGGGGACTTGGTTGGTATATATTTATGTCAGAAATACTCATTATAATTTTGCTATTGAAATTCAAATTCAGCCAGATCAGTACATAAATGGCTGAGACATCAGCAAAAAAACCACGAATACCTCTAATTTTTCACAAAAATCCCATGTTGTTATTGTTGTTTTTATATTTTTTTATATATATTATCTGGAGAACGGCAATAGCCAGGGCTATGTTTTCAATACGCCAACTCTCAAAAAAAATGGTGGCTGGGGCACTTCTTATACAAAGTCATTATACATTTCTGTGTATCTTGAGAACATTAGGTACAAACATTTCGGTTATCAATACACAGCATCCCACAAAATATGGGCGGGATTGGAAAAGAGGGTGTGCTACCTTCCGTACAAAGACATTATTGAAAATACTCGAAAAATGGTCAAGAAAAGATAAAAATGTTTCATTTTAGGGCTCAAGTATGACCTATGGACACGTTTTATATATCAAGATATCTTTTTTTTAGCAGGATTTAGATCTTTCCGAGTCCAAATTTTATAACCTAGGTAAATGATAAATTTCTTCCTAAGGACGTCGGTATATAAATCTGTCAAATCGGTTGAAAAATGGCCGAGTTAAGACCAAAGAACTGAAATCCCAAAATTTACTCTTTTTAAAATAATTAAGTTGTATTTCTTCTTATTGAAATGACCATCTCCACAAAAAGTTCATTCAACTAAATAAATGCATAAAAAAAAGTGTTAATTGCCTTTAAATAAATACGGAAAAAGTAAATAAAAAACGCGTAAATTAACAAAACTTTTATTTGACCTTTTACTAAGATATTTATCTTAAATGTGCTTGTTTATTTTAGAACTAAATGGAATTTGTAGAAAATACAAAAAATTAAGAAGAAAAACAAATTCATTGTTCTTTACAAATGGCTGGTTAAATCTTTGCGTGCCAATTGAGCATAAATAGTGCCATGTGGTTTATCGATCGGTATAAAGACTTCATTATTCTCACCAGGCACAACACCTTGGAAAGGTTTGGTATCAAAGTTGAAATAATGTTTATTGGGCATAATCATCGAAATCACTGAAACTTCGGGCAAAGCATCAAGTACATCTTTTTCGGTCAAATACAGTGTATGTTGGACAGAGGGCGAAGATGTGCCAAGATTTGGATCTCCAGCGAATTTCTTTATGATAATATTTTTAATAGTATTCCAGTCTTCGCAGAATTTTACATTGTTAGTGTAAGAATATTCCCACGAACAATCAACAACGGTACTAAAGATACGCTCGTGTTGATCGGGCAATGAACGGAATTCGTCATTAACAAAGTTAACGAAAGATGACTGAGTAGTTTTCAAAACACGCAAACCCCTAATGCCACTAATAACGGTTTGTTTGGGTTCTGTAAAGAAAAGGAAAAAATTTATAATTAATTTCATATTTTGCTTATATTCACAATTTTACTTACCGGTTCTTTTTACTATCACATCACAATAGCGCACCTCGGTGGGTGTAAAGATGAAGGCGTGGTTGTGCCTTTGCCTATTGTTGAAAGTTGAGAAGTTGCTGCATGCATCTCCACAGGCTCCACTTGAATTGCCAATTTCATCTTGACAAATTCTTTGCCAAGGATATTCCTCAACATGAATATGGGCCTCTTCTACATGCGCATATTTGTTAAGGAAATGAGAGGCCAATAGGAGACCAAACTTTTCAGGGTTTTCAATGCCGAACTTCTTGGCCAACAGATAGACGGTGTTCTTTTGCGAATCAGTAGCAACAATATCGGAATTATCACCTTTAAGAAGATTTATAAGTTATTTTAAAGCGGTAGATAGTTTGCCAAATATTCTATAACAACAGCAATTAAAATATAAACAAAAAGGGTGCTAGAGAACTTGTATGTATCGAACCCTTTTTGCGATTATATCGTAAGCGAAATTATTAAAACTATCGTAAACGACAGAAACTATGATCAATTGAATCTCAGCATGGCCTTGAAAACTATCGAATGCCTCATTTTAATTTTAAAAATAAAAAAATGCACAACATGAAACGAAATAAAGCGCTGCACTTCTTAAAAAGAAACAAAATAAAAATATTCTCCTGTGAAATTTGCCTCTTGTCGCTTACGATAGAATCGAAAATATGTTCGTACCAGTGTTGCCAATGAAGAATTCGAAAATAACTCATGACTGTGTCCCAAATTACACATTTTAAGCAAAATTACATATACAAGACGAAATTTTTTTTTTTTTTTTTTACAAAATTCGGCCTGTATCACATTTTTGTTAATCCTTGTTTGCAACTAACAAAAACCAATTTCGATCTATCAATTTGGTTTAAAGATTTATGTTTGGCTATTGACTGGCAGCTGTCTTCGATGGTGGTGAGTGTTAAGATGGCAAACCCCTTTGAGAAGATTGTGTCTACCTGTCCGTGAAAACCTGGTTTCAATTCCCAGCTCAGACAAGAATGAAATATTATCAAAAATTTTAATTCATTTTATCTTGTAAAAATTCCTTTCCTGATAAAAATAATTTAATGAAATTTAAATTTAAAGAAATTTAGCCTGAATAAAATATTACAAATTTGGTGTAAATTGTTTTATTTAATGGAAAAAAATTTATTGACTCTCCTGGTATCGTGTATTGCCCTCTCGATAGTTTTAAATTAAATTGCATAAATATTTCTGAGGTAATAAGGAAAAAGTGATTTAGTCTATTTTTTCGTTTTTATTTCAATTCTAATAAAATCATCACTTCTGTTCGGTTTTAGCTTGTTTTAAGTTTTTGTTCTGAATACTCCAAGCGTCACGGATTAGAAGTCGACTTAGGCTTTTATTTTAAATGTTATGCCACATTGAAAAATATAAGCAAAAAGTAATTTTGCTATAACTTCCTAAAAATCGTACAAAATAATTGAAACTTTGTCCATCGATACTTTAAAACATGGAGATTACAAGGGTGGCATAAAATCAAATTTTGCCACAGATTTTGACACTTTATTTAAAGCAATAGGTGTGTTCATTAACTTTACTAGCAGAAACGTGCAAAGAGAGAGTAAACTTAGAACTTACAAAATTTTGAACGCATCACCAGCAAAATTTACCAAGTTATATTGACAATATTCAGCTGGAAGATACGAGATTATTTCTTAATAAAACATTTGTTTTAAGCTATTTGCGCAAGAATATTGTTCCTAAATTTTAGAATAATAATATTATTTTTTTATTGAAAAGCTTTTAATTGAAAAATTATGAAAATAATTTTTGTTTTGTTAACAAAAATGTGAGGCAGTCGGTTGAATAATTCTTGCTTTACTATAAGAAATGTTCAAAAAATTTTTTGTCTATCAAATTTTTATGCTCTTTTTTCACTCTCTCGTTGCAAGTTTTTCGAGTACGTAAACACTTACCAGTAACAATTATTGAAAATAAGCAATAATTTTCTGTAAATGAACCAACCTATTATTGCTTTGAAAACTTTTCGAAAAGAAAAACTGTCAGAAAATTAATGAATAATTAGAACAGAAAGTAAAATTACACACAGATTACACATGGGCAACACACGTAAGTTGAAATAACACATAATATGTGTAGTAACACAAGGACTGGCAACACTGGTTCGTACATATATTAAGCTCTATTTGCGATAATATCGTAAGCGACAAAAAGCAAATTTCACAGGAGAAGGGTTTATATTATTTTTTTTCTCAAGCAGTGCAATACCTAATTTGGATTTAGATGGGCCTTTTATCCTTAACAGCACAAATTCAAAGTCTAGGAGTTTGTTCTTATACTTTTGACCTATTTGCAAGAAAAAACCAAAATTTCGATAAATTGTCGATATATTCGCGCATATGGCTCGATATGTCAATTCGCAATAGTTGGAGTACTATACACAGAATAAATTTTCCCCAATTTTTTTTTCGATTAAATCATCAATCAATAATAAAATCAGGGGCCAAATAACGGCAGTCGATATCGATCGAAATTCTTATTTTAATTGTATTGTAATTTCGATCAATATCGAGTAAAAAAAATGTTGCTAGAAACATTTCGCAACTTTTTCACAAATTAAACAGAGTACAACTCTATCAACATTTTTTCATAGAAATTCCGCATAAGTTTTTTTCATATGAGTTTTGACAGCATTTCACGTGAAATGTTGAACAGAGTACTAGGCTTTAGGTTAGGTTAGATCAAAAGGAGGACGAAGCATCAAGATGCAACTTCACATCTGTAGCGATATAAACCTAGGCCACTAACGGGCCAGTTGTGCGCTTCTTTAGAAGAAACATGGGGGATTTTGTTAAGATGAAAAAATATATATTTAATTGATACTACTAATTTGTTTACTGGTGCAAATTTAATTAATTTTGTAATGAATATCAAAAAAGTTTTTATTGAAATCAATTGTTATTTTTTCTGTGTATGTATGCATGAATAGCCAATACAAAATTTTCTTATTTTGCGAAGCAGTAATGGTACATTTTAAAAAGTAAGCACACATTTATGTGCTACGCAATAAGGCATATAGAGATGCAAAAAGGTAAGTGAACGAATTCCTAATAAACTTAAAAATATATATACATATATAAAATTTGAAGAACCACTACATTCCCTTACAGGCAACAGGAAGCAAGTTTGTAAGGGAGCATATTAAAGAATAACGGTAGCAAAACATGCAGTGTGCAAAGCTGATTGTTACATTCACCAATTTTTATAAGCACTGAATAAAGCGCTTTCTGTGTCAAAAATGTACTGCTTCAAAGTGGGAAATCGTCATATAAAATGCATGTCTTCCGTAAGCGATATGGTAAGCGAAACTTTTACGTTTCTCCCTAAAAAAACTGCTTAGTTGGAAGCTCCATTTTAAGTGGGTTTTTATATTCCCGTTTTCCTAGCCCTGCTTTTACACATGCAAGTAATTACTTGCAAGTGGTGTATACGTATTATCAACGAAAATTTCGAAGAAATAGCCGAAAGTCTTGCAAGTAGCTTGAGTGTTTACACAGTCAAGTGCAAGTTCATTTGTTTTGTTTATATATCAGAGTTACCAACAGCAAAACAGGGATACACTTTTATGCAAACATTTGGTATTAATAATTATTTTTACGATTTCTATTGAGATTGATGTTTTAAAATTAAAACAATTGTCTACTATAGGTATATTTGCAAAAAAATAAACGAAATATTTTAAATATACTTTAAAAAAGTTAAAATTATTATTATTGTTTCCGCAATCAAGTAAATTTGGCAACTCTGTTTATATTTTTGACATTAACTTGCATGCAAGTGCCAAAAAATCACTGTCGTCAGAAATGTCTTGCAAGTTAGCTACAAGTTGGCTGCAAGTGTTAGTGAAAAAGTGCGAGTGTATTGTGTTTTTCTAACTTGCACTTGCATGTGTAAATGCTGGGTAATGCTATTCCGTAAAAAATCTTGCATTGAAACTAGCCAAACAATGACAAAAAAAAAGGAGCACACATATCGAAATTAGGACCATAACTTTATTTCGGTCTAACCGGTTCAATTTGTGATTCTTTGAGAACCAGATCTCAATAAAATAACACATTTTTATACCCTCCACCACCACTGTGGTGAATGAGGGTATACTAAGTTTATACATCTAAGACCCCATAAAGTATATATATTCTGGCTCCTTGAGTAATTCTAAGTCGATTTAGCAGTGTCCGTCTGTCTGTCCGTCAGTTGAAAACACGCTCACTTTTGAAAACCGCAAAAGAAAAGAACAAACTTGGTCTCAAATTTCTTGTAGTTATCCTAAGCAGTTTGGGATTGAAAACCAGCAACATCGGTTCATTAGGATCAGAACTATGAATCAAAATGTGGAACCACCAACCTGAAAAAATTGATAATTTTGGTACAAAAACTAACATAACTGGTTTACTAATGCACGGAATGACATAAAATTTTGCTCGAATTTGGTTTGTACGACTGCAAATCGTACTGGTAAATTTCGTGACGATCGGTTCATAATTTACCATAGGCCCCATATAAACCCATCTCGAGGAAAACAGCTTAGTACACCTAAAACCGCAATAAAAAACGCTAGCATACTTAAATTGGTACGTCACAGTTTTATAGGACCAGAAATCACACTGTAAAATTTTTTTAAGATCGGTCCATAATTTACACTATGCCCCATATAAACCCTACTTCCGGAAAACAGTTTAGTACGCTTAAAACCGTAATAAATGACGCTATCATACTTAAATTTGGTACGTCACAGTTTTATAGGAGCTGAAATCACAATGTAAAATTTTTTGAAGATCGGTCCATAATTTACACTAGTCCCCATATAAAACCTACTCCCGGAAAACAGTTTAGTACGCTTAAAACCGTAATAAATGACGCTATCATACTAAAATTCGGTACGTCACAGTTTTATAGGAGCTGAAATCACAATGTAAAATTTTTTGAAGATCGGTCCATAATTTACACTAGTTCCCATATAAAACCTACTCCCGGAAAACAGTACGCCTAAAACCAAATAAAGCTCACTTTGGGAAAAAAATAAAATTTGCCTTAAACCATCACAGATATAGATATTGCGGTAAAATGTCTTACTTAAATTCATATGGCCAGAAAAAATATCATGCAAATTTGTGAAATTTTCTGTTAACGCTAAAACTAATTACACTGCTGTATTGAAATTTATTCTAATTTATTTTTTGTAATACTAGAAATCAGTCTTCAGAATTTTTGGATGATTGGTCCATAATTTACCATAGGTTCAATGCAAATTACCCTCCTAAAAATTATTTTATTTCGGCTAAAACTGTTACGAACCATTATATTTTACTCAAGCATGTTCAAAGTCCTAACAAGAAACGCATAAAATTTTCTTATTGTCGGTCAATTCCCAGCTTAGTCAAGAATGAAAAATTATCAATAAAATTTAATTAATTTTATGTTGTACAATTCCTTTCTTCATAAAAATAATTTAATAAAAATTATATTCCGTGAACTTTAGCCTGATTAAAATATCAAAATTTGTATTAAAAACTATTAACATTTCAGTTAAATAACCGCAATACTAATTATTAAAAAAAAATCTTTATAATCACTGACATCACTAACCTTGAAAATAATCCTTTTTGCTGTACAATTTTAAATGTGTACCAACTTCAAGTTCCTTTATCGAATGCACTGGCCCGTCCCTCTTAACATGCAACACTTTGACAGAATCTTTGCCATAACCGAAATCGGATATCGTATATTGATGGTTTGACGTTTGGTTGTCCTGGTTGGAGTCTGCTTTGCCGTTTGAGCGTTGTAGTGTTCTAGCAAACATATTGTTAATGCTTCACTACTTTTTCTTTTACTACAATTTTCTAAACAACTTCTATCAAGTCTCTTAATGAATTCACCTGAAACCGTTACTTTAGGAATCGGTGAAAATGTCGTTGTCTTTATAACACACAGCTTGTCTTAGAATCGTGAACCAAATGTGACTGCTTTGATGAAATTAAATTTAATAGACTTTATATGTACGATTCTAAATATTTGTAGAAGTTTCTCCAAAATTCACTTTAAATGTCATGGTTATCAGTGTTTTTTTTTTTTCTATCTATATCACTGAGTTAATCGCTTTATCTTTATAGGTTTTTAAGTACTAAAATAATAAGATGAACACAGTTATGAAATTGCTTCTGATTAAATAATGGCATACATACATACATACATACATACATACATACATATATATATATATATATATACATTTTTTTAATCGTAGTAATACTCTAACACACATACATACGTGCATACATATTTATATTCATCAAGATATAAAGTCGTCTGGCGCGATCTGCTTCCTGTAATTTATTTTTATTTAGTTTTCGAAAATTTGTATAGCATTTTATCTTTACATCTATTGTGCAGCAGGCCTTATTCATAAAAAATGTCTCAGTTTTTAAAAGGTTAATAAAATAAATTCTGTCTTAAAACCTTTTAAATAAATCTTAAAAGAAGAAACTGATACTAATGGCCAATTTTATCAATTTATTTAAATATCAATTCATATTTAAATATACGAGTAGTTTTTCTTATAATTTTATTTTTATTTGATATAAAAGCGAATTTAAAACATAATACAGCCATGCCACAGAGTACAATAATGATCTGAAACTGAATTCAATCCGTATTTTGGTGCTTCAAAAAATTACGAAAAAAAACTTTGCGGAATGCAACCATTTTGTTTTAATAAACGGAATGGGAGTTTTCGGTATCTTAAATGCAAAAATACTATTAAAATATACTTTCTATCAATAAATAAATATGTTTTCTTCGGTTCCGCACGGTGTAATTTCGAACGGAATTGTACTCTGTGACATGGCTGTTAGGTTAGGTTGGGTAGGAAGGCTGGTGCGAAGTAAACTTCACACCCTTGCCCATAGACCAATATGGCCCACTGTGACGCCTTAGCAAGTAATAGGATTAGTGATAGAATAACATAAGAATAGGAGAAATAAAGAGCAAAGCACAAGAATAGAGAAAGTAGTGGAAGACAAAAATCGGAAAACACAAGCAAACAACCCCACTAAACAGAAAACTACCCTAAATGCAGCCAGGTCATTCCCATTACGAATCCCGTCAGATTCTCGAGCCCGCAGCCCTAGACATCTCTTAAATTGACGCAGGAATCTACCACCCAGCCATCTCAGCCTGCTGTTCTCCAACTCCCCCGGGTCTTCACACAACCTTCATATTTCCGACAAGCCATCCTGCATATCATACAGTGACCTGCTATAATACCTATTATGGTCCTGACGCAGACACTACTTTTGCCCATTAGCGAATCCGATTAGGACTTCCTAAGTACAGGCCACAGCGCACGCAAGACTCTGCAGTACGTGTGGTTCCCATAGGCCAGATTAGTCCCGCTCAGAAGCCATTTCCTGATTTTCTCAGAGTAGAAAGCAATTGGAGGCCTGACCGCCTGCAGACGGTCAGGATCTTCCATTTCCGAGCCCAGCCTCGCCAACTCATCAGCTGTATTTGCCAATGATGTTGCTGTGACCCGGTACACAGCACAGCCTAGCTACATAATCCCCTAAGATTCCCCCTAGAGCCCCCCTTCAATCATCCACTAGCCTGCAGTTCACATAACAGCTCATCAAGGCCCTAAGAGCCGGCTGGCTGTCCACATATATAGTGACCTCCGAGCCCCTCGTAATGTTGCTCCTTACTAATTCTACTGCCCTAAAAAATCCCCGAACCTTCGCCTGAAATACACTGCAGTCGTCAGGAAATCTATGTGACCTTCTGATGACCCCCGTATCCGTGCCATCCTCAGTAAAAATAGCAAATCCCCTTTACAATCCTGTACCTTTACAAGTCCTGACCTGGCCAGCTCTTCCTAGACGGCAATATTACCTCTGGCAAACGCTCAAAATCGACCCTATTGCCCACAATTTTAAACATTAATTAATATTTAAATGGAATTGGTGATATTGGTCATAAGTTACCAGAATTTACGGCAAATTTCTTTTATTTTCAAAATTTGCATTTTATAGCGAATTTAAAGCTTTAACAGGTTTCTTCTGGGGGCTTATTATTCCAATGCGAGGCGTTATTGAAATGCGTTGCGAAAGGAAGTTGATATTATTCCTGCGGGAAATACGTGTCAATTGGTCTTATAACACTTGTCCTATGACCAGTGAACAAAATATTATAATAAAAAAAAAAGAAACGAGTGGTGGCAGGTGAAAACAAGACATATCATACTCCAGAGGAAAGGTAATTAACACAAAACTAGTCATTGGACTGGATTTTGTGCGGGCTGAAACTATCGGCTTATATTAATTAATATGTGGTTTACTCGGGACAATATATGCGACAGACATTATTTTAACCGAAATTGAATTTGTCCATTTAGGTTATTTCAGTGATCTGTTACATAGAGTCAAAAAGGTGCCAATTAAACCCCTCCACGGACATTACCATGTGAAAGTAACAAGTCCCTTTCATATAAAGTGTAAGACCTAGATCCGGTGCATAACACTTTATAACTGTCCCGTGCCAAGTTTGGTGTTAGTTCCCTTTCCCCTAGGGTGGATACATACTAAATAAAGCGATACAAACAAACTTAAGAAAGGCATTATTTCATGATCACTCGGGTATATAATAGAAATAGAAACCCCGGAAATTTGTTTTTCAAATTCTTAAAAAATAGATTTTTTTCATTTTCTGTCTATATTTTTTTAAATTGTTTGTTTTGTAAGCTAAGTGAACTGTATTTTGCGCAAAAAATTAAGACTAAAATTGGCAAACGCTCTAAATCAAATAGTGGTCGGGAAATTTTAAGTTTTAGGTTTTCATGGAAATAATCGAATTTAGCATAAAAATTTACTGAAAAAGTGCAAAAAAAATTTAGAAAGATACTAAATACGAATAATACATTGAGCAACTTAATGCAACTCCACAGTACAAATAATCATTATGACGTGCAACTAAAATTCTGAACACCCCCTGCGAAACCCGAATTAAAGTTGAGCAACAAATGATATTGCATAAGGAAGTGTCTTGTTTTCTCATTAACTCTTATGGTTTCTGTTGTGTTTAATGAAACAACATAAAAACTTTAATGTTCATAATTCATTTATTTAATTCTTAAATATATACTTCACTACGATTAATTACAATTGTTGCTTACTCCACCGCTAAAACTCTAATGTCGTTTTCTTTAAAGTTCGCATTCTTCTATCTCTTGACATTCGCATAACAGTGATGCCAACAGTTTCCAAGAAAATCAAGTTTTTAGTTTTTCATAGAAAAAATAAAATTTTATCGGGAAATATGAGTGATCACAGATTTTTCTTGTTTTCATTCTAACTCTTATAGTTTCCGAGAAAATCAACTTTTTAGTTTTTCATATAAAAATTCACATTTTATTGGGAAATATGAGTGATCAAAGATTTTTACAAAATCAAGTACTTAGTTTTTCATAGAAAAAATCAAATTTTATTGGGAAATATGTGATGGATTTTGATTATTTTTGCTCTAGCTTTTCTAGTTTCTGAGAAAATCGAGTTTAAAGTTTTTCATAGAAAATCAGTCCAAGAATCGATGTTTGGTACGAAATATGAGTGATCACGGATTTTGATTATTTTTGCTCTAGCTCTTCTAGTTTCTGAGAAAATCGAGTTTTAAGTTTTTCATAGAAAATCAGTCCAAGAATCGATGTTTGGTACGCAATATGAGTGATCACGGAATTTGACTACTTTTGCTCTAGCTCTTCTAGTTTCTGAGAAAATCGAGTTTAAAGTTTTTCATAGAAAATCAGACCAAAATATGAATTATGAGTGATCACAAATTTTGATTATTTTTGCTCTAGCTCTTCTAGTTTCTGAGAAAATCGAGTTTAAAGTTTTTCATAGAAAATAAGTCCAAGAATCAATGTTTGCTAAGAAATATAGGTGATCACGAATTTTGACTACTTTTGCTCTAGCTCTTCTAGTTTCTGAGAAAATCGCGATCAAAGTTTTTAATAGTAAATCAGTTCAAAATATGAAATATGAGTGATCACAGATTTTGATTATTTTTGCTCTAGCTCTTCTAGTTTCTGAGAAAATCGAGTTTAAAGTTTTTCATAGAAAATCAGTCCAAGAATCGATGTTTGCTAAGAAATATGAGTGATCACAGAGTTTGATTATTTTTGCTCTAGCTCTTCTAGTTTCTGAGAAAATCGAGCTTAAAGTTTTTCATAGAAAATCATGCCAAAATATGAGTGATCACGGATTTTGATTATTTTTGCTCTAGCTCTTCTAGTTTCTGAGAAAATCGAGTTTAAAGTTTTTCATATAAAATGAGTCCAAGAATCGATGTTTGCTAAGATATAGGTGATCACGAATTTTGACTACTTTTGCTCTAGCTCTTCTAGTTTCTGAGAAAATCGCGATTAAAGTTTTTAATAGTAAATCAGTTCAAAATATGAAATATGAGTGATCACAGATTTTGATTATTTTTGCTCTAGCTCTTCTAGTTTCTGAGAAAATCGAGTTTAAAGTTTTTCATAGAAAATGAGTCCAAAAATCGATATTTGCTAAGAAATATAGGTGATCACGAATTTTGACTACTTTTGCTCTAGCTCTTCTAATTTCTGAGAAAATCGCGATCAAAGTTTTTAATAGTAAATCAGTTCAAAATATGAAATATGAGTGGTCACGGATTTTGATTATTTTGGCTCTAGCTCTTCTAGTTTTTGAGAAAATCGAGTTTAAAGTTTTTCATAACAAAGCAGTCCAAAAATCGATGTTTGCTAAGAAATATGAGTGATCACGGATTTTGATTATTTTTGCTCTAGCCCTTCTAGTTTCTGAGAAAATCGCGATCAAAGTTCTTAATAGTAAATCAGTTCAAAATATGAAATATGAGTGGTCACGGATTTTGATTATTTTGGCTCTAGCTCTTCTAGTTTCTGAGAAAATCGAGTTTAAAGTTTTTCATAGAAAATCAGTCCAAAAATCGAAGTTTGCTAAGAAATACGAGTTTTAAGTTTTTCATAGCAAAGCAGTCCAAAAATCGATGTTTGCTAAGAAATATGAGTGATCACGGATTTTGATTATTTTTGCTCTAGCTCTTCTAGCTTCTGAGAAAATCGCGATCAAAGTTTTTAATAGTAAATCAGTTCAAAATATGAAATATGAGTGGTCACGGATTTTGATTATTTTTGCTCTAGCTCTTCTAGCTTCTGAGAAAATCGCGATCAAAGTTTTTAATAGTAAATCAGTTCAAAATATGAAATATGAGTGGTCACGGATTTTGATTATTTTGGCTCTAGCTCTTCTAGTTTCTGAGAAAATCGAGTTTAAAGTTTTTCATAGAAAATCAGTCCAAAAATCGAAGTTTGCTAAGAAATACGAGTTTTAAGTTTTTCATAGCAAAGCAGTCCAAAAATCGATGTTTGCTAAGAAATATGAGTGATCACGGATTTTGATTATTTTTGCTCTAGCTCTTCTAGCTTCTGAGAAAATCGCGATCAAAGTTTTTAATAGTAAATCAGTTCAAAATATGAAATATGAGTGGTCACGGATTTTGATTATTTTTGCTCTAGCTCTTCTAGCTTCTGAGAAAATCGCGATCAAAGTTTTTAATAGTAAATCAGTTCAAAATATGAAATATGAGTGATCACAGATTTTGATTATTTTTGCTCTAGCTCTTCTAGTTTCTGAGAAAATCGAGTTTAAAGTTTTTCATAGAAAATCAGTCCAAAAATCGATGTTTGCTAAGAAATATGGGTGATCACGGATTTGGATTATTTTTGCTCTAGCTCTTCTAGTTTTTGAGAAAATCGAGTTTAAAATTTTTCATAGAAAATCAGTCCAAAAATCGACGTTTGCTAAGAAATACGAGTTTAAAGTTTTTCATAGCAAAGCAGTCCAAAAATCGATGTTTGCTAAGAAATATGAGTGATCACGGATTTGGATTATTTTTGCTCTAGCTCTTCTAGTTTTTGAGAAAATCGAGTTTAAAATTTTTCATAGAAAATCAGTCCAAAAATCGATGTTTGCTAAGAAATACGAGTTTAAAGTTTTTCATAGCAAAGCAGTCCAAAAATCGATGTTTGCTAAGAAATATGAGTGATCACGGATTTTGATTATTTTTGCTCTAGCTCTTCTAGCTTCTGAGAAAATCGCGATCAAAGTTTTTAATAGTAAATCAGTTCAAAATATGAAATATGAGTGGTCACGGATTTTGATTATTTTTGCTCTAGCTCTTCTAGCTTCTGAGAAAATCGCGATTAAAGTTTTTAATAGTAAATCAGTTCAAAATATGAAATATGAGTGATCACAGATTTTGATTATTTTTGCTCTAGCTCTTCTAGTTTCTGAGAAAATCGAGTTTAAAGTTTTTCATAGAAAATGAGTCCAAAAATCGATATTTGCTAAGAAATATAGGTGATCACGAATTTTGACTACTTTTGCTCTAGCTCTTCTAATTTCTGAGAAAATCGCGATCAAAGTTTTTAATAGTAAATCAGTTCAAAATATGAAATATGAGTGGTCACGGATTTTGATTATTTTGGCTCTAGCTCTTCTAGTTTTTGAGAAAATCGAGTTTAAAGTTTTTCATAGAAAATGAGTCCAAAAATCGATGTTTGCTAAGAAATATGAGTGATCACGGATTTTGATTATTTTTGCTCTAGCCCTTCTAGTTTCTGAGAAAATCGAGTTTAAAGTTTATCATAGAAAATCAGTCCAAAAATCGAAGTTTGCTAAGAAATATGAGTTTTGAGAAAATCGAGTTTAAAGTTTTTCATAGAAAATCAGTCCAAAAATCGACGTTTGCTAAGAAATACGAGTTTAAAGTTTTTCATAGCAAAGCAGTCCAAAAATCGATGTTTGCTAAGAAATATGAGTGATCACGGATTTGGATTATTTTTGCTCTAGCTCTTCTAGTTTTTGAGAAAATCGAGTTTAAAATTTTTCATAGAAAATCAGTCCAAAAATCGACGTTTGCTAAGAAATACGAGTTTAAAGTTTTTCATAGCAAAGCAGTCCAAAAATCGATGTTTGCTAAGAAATATGAGTGATCACGGATTTGGATTATTTTTGCTCTAGCTCTTCTAGTTTTTGAGAAAATCGCGATTAAAGTTTTTAATAGTAAATCAGTTCAAAATATGAAATATGAGTGGTCACGGATTTTGATTATTTTGGCTCTAGCTCTTCTAGTTTTTGAGAAAATCGAGTTTAAAGTTTTTCATAGAAAATGAGTCCAAAAATCGATGTTTGCTAAGAAATATGAGTGATCACGGATTTTGATTATTTTTGCTCTAGCCCTTCTAGTTTCTGAGAAAATCGAGTTTAAAGTTTATCATAGAAAATCAGTCCAAAAATCGAAGTTTGCTAAGAAATATGAGTTTTGAGAAAATCGAGTTTAAAGTTTTTCATAGAAAATCAGTCCAAAAATCGACGTTTGCTAAGAAATACGAGTTTAAAGTTTTTCATAGCAAAGCAGTCCAAAAATCGATGTTTGCTAAGAAATATGAGTGATCACGGATTTGGATTATTTTTGCTCTAGCTCTTCTAGTTTTTGAGAAAATCGAGTTTAAAATTTTTCATAGAAAATCAGTCCAAAAATCGACGTTTGCTAAGAAATACGAGTTTAAAGTTTTTCATAGCAAAGCAGTCCAAAAATCGATGTTTGCTAAGAAATATGAGTGATCACGGATTTTGATTATTTTTGCTCTAGCTCTTCTAGTTTCTGAGAAAATCGAGTTTAAAGTTTTTCATAGAAAATCAGTCCAAAAATCGACGTTTGCTAAGAAATACGAGTTTAAAGTTTTTCATAGCAAAGCAGTCCAAAAATCGATGTTTGCTAAGAAATATGAGTGATCACGGATTTTGATTATTTTTGCTCTAGCCCTTCTAGTTTCTGAGAAAATCGAGTTTAAAGTTTATCATAGAAAATCAGTCCAAAAATCGAAGTTTGCTAAGAAATATGAGTTTTGAGAAAATCGAGTTTAAAGTTTTTCATAGAAAATCAGTCCAAAAATCGAAGTTTGCTAAGAAATACGAGTTTAAAGTTTTTCATAGCAAAGCAGTCCAAAAATCGATGTTTGCTAAGAAATATGAGTGATCACGGATTTGGATTATTTTTGCTCTAGCTCTTCTAGCTTCTGAGAAAATCGCGATTAAAGTTTTTAATAGTAAATCAGTTCAAAATATGAAATATGAGTGGTCACGGATTTTGATTATTTTGGCTCTAGCTCTTCTAGTTTTTGAGAAAATCGAGTTTAAAGTTTTTCATAGAAAATGAGTCCAAAAATCGATGTTTGCTAAGAAATATGAGTGATCACGGATTTTGATTATTTTTGCTCTAGCCCTTCTAGTTTCTGAGAAAATCGAGTTTAAAGTTTATCATAGAAAATCAGTCCAAAAATCGAAGTTTGCTAAGAAATATGAGTTTTGAGAAAATCGAGTTTAAAGTTTTTCATAGAAAATCAGTCCAAAAATCGACGTTTGCTAAGAAATACGAGTTTAAAGTTTTTCATAGCAAAGCAGTCCAAAAATCGATGTTTGCTAAGAAATATGAGTGATCACGGATTTGGATTATTTTTGCTCTAGCTCTTCTAGTTTTTGAGAAAATCGAGTTTAAAATTTTTCATAGAAAATCAGTCCAAAAATCGACGTTTGCTAAGAAATACGAGTTTAAAGTTTTTCATAGCAAAGCAGTCCAAAAATCGATGTTTGCTAAGAAATATGAGTGATCACGGATTTTGATTATTTTTGCTCTAGCTCTTCTAGCTTCTGAGAAAATCGCGATCAAAGTTTTTAATAGTAAATCAGTTCAAAATATGAAATATGAGTGGTCACGGATTTTGATTATTTTGGCTCTAGCTCTTCTAGTTTCTGAGAAAATCGAGTTTAAAGTTTTTCATAGAAAATCAGTCCAAAAATCGAAGTTTGCTAAGAAATACGAGTTTTAAGTTTTTCATAGCAAAGCAGTCCAAAAATCGATGTTTGCTAAGAAATATGAGTGATCACGGATTTTGATTATTTTTGCTCTAGCTCTTCTAGCTTCTGAGAAAATCGCGATCAAAGTTTTTAATAGTAAATCAGTTCAAAATATGAAATATGAGTGGTCACGCATTTTGATTATTTTTGCTCTAGCTCTTCTAGCTTCTGAGAAAATCGCGATCAAAGTTTTTAATAGTAAATCAGTTCAAAATATGAAATATGAGTGGTCACGGATTTTGATTATTTTGGCTCTAGCTCTTCTAGTTTCTGAGAAAATCGAGTTTAAAGTTTTTCATAGAAAATCAGTCCAAAAATCGAAGTTTGCTAAGAAATACGAGTTTTAAGTTTTTCATAGCAAAGCAGTCAAAAAATCGATGTTTGCTAAGAAATATGAGTGATCACGGATTTTGATTATTTTTGCTCTAGCTCTTCTAGCTTCTGAGAAAATCGCGATCAAAGTTTTTAATAGTAAATCAGTTCAAAATATGAAATATGAGTGGTCACGGATTTTGATTATTTTTGCTCTAGCTCTTCTAGCTTCTGAGAAAATCGCGATCAAAGTTTTTAATAGTAAATCAGTTCAAAATATGAAATATGAGTGGTCACGGATTTTGATTATTTTGGCTCTAGCTCTTCTAGCTTCTGAGAAAATCGAGTTTAAAGTTTTTCATAGAAAATCAGTCCAAAAATCGATGTTTGCTAAGAAATATGAGTGATCACGGATTTTGATTATTTTTGCTATAGCCATTCTAGTTTCTGAGAAAATCGAGTTTAAAGTTTATCATAGAAAATCAGTCCAAAAATCGCCGTTTGCTAAGAAATACGAGTTTAAAGTTTTTCATAGAAAATCAGTCCAAAAATCGAAGTTTGCTAAGAAATACGAGTTTTAAGTTTTTCATAGCAAAGCAGTCCAAAAATCGATGTTTGCTAAGAAATATGAGTGATCACGGATTTTGATTATTTTTGCTATAGCCCTTCTAGTTTCTGAGAAAATCGAGTTTAAAGTTTATCATAGAAAATCAGTCCAAAAATCGACGTTTGCTAAGAAATACGAGTTTAAAGTTTTTCATAGCAAAGCAGTCCAAAAATCGATGTTTGCTAAGAAATATGAGTGATCACGGATTTTGATTATTTTTGCTCTAGCTCTTCTAGTTTCTGAGAAAATCGAGTTTAAAGTTTTTCATAGAAAATCAGTCCAAAAATCGACGTTTGCTAAGAAATACGAGTTTAAAGTTTTTCATAGCAAAGCAGTCCAAAAATCGATGTTTGCTAAGAAATATGAGTGATCACGGATTTTGATTATTTTTGCTCTAGCCCTTCTAGTTTCTGAGAAAATCGAGTTTAAAGTTTTTCATAGAAAATCAGTCCAAAAATCGAAGTTTGCTAAGAAATACGAGTTTAAAGTTTTTCATAGCAAAGCAGTCCAAAAATCGATGTTTGCTAAGAAATATGAGTGATCACGGATTTTGATTATTTTTGCTCTAGCCCTTCTAGTTTCTGGGAAAATCGAGTTTGAAGTTTTTCATAGAAAATCAGTCCAAAATATGAAATATGAGTGATCACGGATTTTGATTATTTTTGCTCTAGCTCTTCTAGTTTTTGAGAAAATCGAGTTTAAAGTTTTTCATAGAAAATCAGTCCAAAAATCGATGTTTGATAGAAAAAATCAAATTTTATTGGGAAATATGAGTGATCACAGATTTTGCTCTTCTAAGTCTTATAGTTTTTTTTTTAGTTTTTCATTAAATTCTTTTTGCAAATATGAGTGATCACAGAATATGCTTGTTTTCCTCCTAACTCTTATGGTTTCCGAGAAAATCAAGTTTTTAGTTTTTCGTAGAACAAATCAAATTTTATTGGGAAATATGAGTGATCACAGATTTTGCTTGTTTTCCTTCTAACTCTTATAGTTTCCGAGAAAATCAAGTTTTTAGTTTTTCATAGAACAAATCAAATTTTATTGGGAAATATGAGTGATCACAGATTTTGTTCTTTTTTTAGTTTTTCATTAAATTCTTTTTGCAAATATGAGTGATCACAGAATATGCTTGTTTTCCTCCTAACTCTTATGGTTTCCGAAAAAATCAAGTTTTTAGTTTTTCGTAGAACAAATCAAATTTTATTGGGAAATATGAGTGATCACAGATTTTGCTTGTTTTCCTTCTAACTCTTATAGTTTCCGAGAAAATCAAGTTTTTAGTTTTTCATAGAACAAATCAAATTTTATTGGGAAATATGAGTGATCACAGATTTTGTTCTTTTTTTAGTTTTTCATTAAATTCTTTTTGCAAATATGAGTGATCACAGAATATGCTTGTTTTCCTCCTAACTCTTATGGTTTCCGAAAAAATCAAGTTTTTAGTTTTTCGTAGAACAAATCAAATTTTATTGGGAAATATGAGTGATCACAGATTTTGCTTGTTTTCCTTCTAACTCTTATAGTTTCCGAGAAAATCAAGTTTTTAGTTTTTCATAGAACAAATCAAATTTTATTGGGAAATATGAGTGATCACGGATTTTGTTCTTTTTTTAGTTTTTCATTAAATTCTTTTAGCAAATATGAGTGATCACAGAATTTGCTTGTTTTCCTTCTAACTCTTATAGTTTCCAAGAAAAGTAAGTTTTTTATAGATAAAATACAACAACTTAATTGTATAAAAAAAGAGGAAAATGCATAACAACAACTTAAATAAATAAAAAAAAAATTCATATCTTGATTTCCGATCTGTTGATATATAAGTGGTATCCATTGGTCATATAACAGCTCTAAAATTTTAGTTTTTATAGATTTTTATTCTTCTTAGCCCA
Source organism: Pollenia amentaria (assembly GCA_943735925.1). NCBI lineage: Eukaryota > Metazoa > Arthropoda > Insecta > Diptera > Polleniidae > Pollenia > Pollenia amentaria. The sequence continues at coordinate 127,961,131 of OX031007.1, read as the reverse complement.
TTTTTGGAGTATTTTGCTAATAATTTAACCATTTTTCAACCGATTTGGCAGATTCATATACCGACTTCTTTAGGAAGAAATTTACTAAGATTATAAGACTTGAAGCCGGGAAGATCTATTGTTCCCGAAAATGGGTATATTAAAAAAAATGATTTTGGGCATAACTCTTCAATTTCTGGAAAAAAAAATTGCTTTTCGGGAAATATGTATATTCTGCTAAAAATTTCCGATAGTTTGATATATAAAACGTGTCCATACGTAGAGCCGTAAAAAAAAAATACGTAAAATTTTGATGTTTTCTTGACCATTTTTTGACTATTTTGAATAATGTCTTTGTAAGGGAGGTACCACGCCCACTTTTCCAATTCCCTCTATATTTTGTGGGATGCTGTGTTTTGTTCGTTGTGTTCGTTTCGTTCTCCAGATATGCAGAAAAATATAATGTCTTTGTATGGTGAAGTGCCACGCCCACTTCACCAATCCCGCCCATTTTTTTAGAGAGTTGGTGTATTGAAAAATAAGATGTATTACTATATGATTGTACTAAATTTGAAAGCCCTGGCTCTTGCCGTTCTCTAGATATACAGGAAAAAGGAATAAAAAAACAACAGCATGGGATTTATGGAAAAAATTGGAGGTAGTCGTGGTTTTTTGCTCATATCTCAGCCATTTATAAACCGATCTGGCTGAATTTCAATAGAAAAATTATAATGAGCATATCTGACATAAATATATACCAACCAAGACCCCATCATATCTGGGGTCCATGGAAACCCAATTTCAACAGACGGACGGATAGACCGACAATCGGATTTGAACTTCCCCTTTCATAAGGAGCCTTTGTTTCTTGGCGGCGTAAATGGTCTTGTGGAAGAAGCTCTTGCGTCAACTGAATCTTAAATGGAAACAAATGCAAATCCTTGTGCAAAATTGTGGCCAAAGTTTTACTTTGAAGACCCAGCTCCTGAGCACGGCGTCGAATTGAGGTTGCTGGATTGTTTTGAACACTTTCTTGAGCAGCTGTAATGTTTTCAGCCGATCTTGCAGTACGTTGGGGTCCATGCTTGGGCCTATCACCTACAGACCCTCTTTCTTCGAAATCATATACTACACGATAAATAGTGCATTTTGTTGGCACGTTGTTTCTCCCAAAAATTTCACCTAACTTTCTCATCGTCACAGTAATCGATGATTGATTTTGATAAAATGTTTTAACGATTAAAACACGTTGGTTTATCGAATATTTTCCCATAATAAATTTTCCTACTTCACGACTGCCAAATATGAACTGTCAAGATTAATGTGTATCAAAATGGCGGCAAAACAAAGTAGTATCAATATTGTAGAAACTACAAACGGAATGATAAAGTTATATATACCATTTTACCTTCGGTGAAGGGTATAAAAACATGTAATTCAATTGAAAAAAGATTGGATTATATGAAGATTATAACCAAACTTACATATTATGTAAAGCGTTGCCAGAATACAAGATATAAAATTGGATTGGAAGTTGATTTGAGAAATGTTCACCAAAGCAATTGAAATTAAATTAGTAATATCTGCTTAGACATAAAGAGACTAATTGCCATGTTTTCAATATAGAGTTTGGACGACAACTTTTTTACACGCCTAAAAGTTCATATGAGAATAAATGTAAATTTTGTTAAAGGAAAAAAATGGGGTTTTTAGGTAAACCTTTTGTGCCTTTTCGATTTAAAAAAAAAACGGCTAGTGATGTGCTTCTATAAAAACGATAACATTTATTAACTTTTAACAAAAACTTATTTACAAAATAATATTTACATAGTACATACATACTTAAACAATAGCTTTAACTAGATAACAATCTTCTAAATTACAAAGTAAAATTAATGGTATCCCACCTGAAATTTGAGATAGTATTAAACCGTCGGCTTTACTCCATAATTCAGTTAGTGGTATGGACATTTGTAAATTGGGAAAATAGCCAAAGGTTAATTGTAACCATCCCTGGATATAAGAATATTTATAAATGTTGTAATAATTCGAGTCCCTTTGAGATATAACCAACATAAAGTACTCGTTTTGTAAACTGAAAATCACCAATTTATCGATTGTTGATTTTAGAGAAATAATTTGGAAAATTTCATAGTTGGTTGTGGTCTGTGTGGAATTCAATTCATATATAAATATACGTTGACATTTTGAGCACGAAACAATCAATTGTTTGGACTCGGCATTATGAGGCAATTCAATCATTTCAATAATATCATAATCACCATCGATAATTTGTTGCAATTTGAACAGCTGGGTGCTTGAGTTGAAATGATAAATTGTTAGAGCAGGATGGTGATCAATTAAACCATTTGTCAGGAGTATGCAAAAATCGGGATATTTAAATAATTTCAATTGTTCGCCTATATTTTGGGTTAAGCCCTGCCAATCCTTGATGGTATTATTTTGAGGATTGATTTTAAATATTCTTACTTCGTTGCGTTTTAACGAGGGTAGGTCTAAGGCGTGTAATATAACAAAATGATCGGGGGAGTAATCAAAATCTAGTGTATAAATGTTTTCAATATAACGTCTCATGCCAAACACTTTCAATAACTTTTGGCCACTTATGGTTATTTTTGATTTCACTTTACGGTTTTGAAATCTACAATAGTTGTCAGCTTTTATCGAATATTTTTGAGACGTGGCTGTCAAATGATTACTCGTAACGTTTTGCAAGTAAATATTATTTGGATATTGAAAAGATATTTGTATAAATTGTTTTTCACAACAAGAGATTCTGGTTAACTCATGGAATATAGTTAGATTCGTTTTGAATTGTCGAGAATCTGACCATTTTATGGAGGTATTTAAATCATAATCTAGATATAAAATATCTTTTGCTGAGTTTGTTAGATTTTCTTTAAATTCTTTTAAGAATCGAAGAAAACTCTCTTTACTATTGCCCGTTATATCTTCAAATTCTGTAAAAGATCTTTGTTGGAAATTTGAATTTAAATCTCTTACCACCTGCATACCATTTTCAAAAGTAGCTCGATCAATCAATAAGCTATCGAATTTATAACTTTGATCTTTCATTAATGAATTACGATATAATTCCATTAAATCATTTTTGTTTAGACGCATTATATGAGCTGGACCTGCCAGTTCCAAGGATTTTTCAATAGTTTTATGGCCTGTTATAGTTTGTAGATAAGGACTGTGTTTAAATACCAAATTATCCATTGGTATTGCATTAATACTTTGTATTAAGGCTTCTTTTTCGATAATTAAATGTTCGAATTTTAGAACACCAAAGTGTTCTAAGGCTGGTCCATTAAGGGTTAAGCGATTATCAAGAAAATAATCCAAACTCATATCGTTAATATTTTTAATATTTAAATCATTTTCGACATATAATTCGTGTAGTTTTAAAGGAGGCACAGAAGTATTGTTAGTTAACTGAAATATACAAGAGGTATTAAGACCATTAATCAAACCGCTTGTGTTTAAATGGTGTATTGTTAAAGGCCTTAGAAACTTTAGGGGGCCCTGCAGGGGCTGTTGAGTTGTTAAACGATAAAGTGATTGATTAAATCGTAAAATATCAATTTTATTTACAAATATGCTATTTAAATAATGTTTAGCTTGCATATTTTCCATGTATAACGTTTTTAGAAAAACCTTGTCCCCTTTTATATTCTGAGTTACTGAAGAATTCCTAAGCAGGCCATCTTGGTATATAAAATCTAAATCTAGATTTGCTGGAAATTTAAGGCGAGTTTGCATTTTTGTTATAAGGGGTTTAGAAATTTTGACATTGCCGGTTATTATTTGGTCTTGGTTAGACTTCACAGCAGATTTATGAAAATATTTCAATAATCCATGTTGGCCGTTGTCTTTAAGACTCGCCGGCCAGTGGGCATTATTTAAAACATATAAATTTTTCCAAGATTTTGAATTTAAACCTTTTACTTTCTCAGTTGCATACAACAAATTTGCATATTGATGTAGATACCCCAGTAAGTTTCCTTCTATATTTAGATTTTCCAGTATGAAATCTCCCTCGATTTCCGTAAGATTTCTAGATATATCCACAAACTTCGAAACATTCATATCATTTATCTTCAAAACATCCATATTTGAGACATTCATATAATCAAACTGATAAGAACCGGTTACTAATTGAGGCTTAGATTTCATTAGAATATTTTTTAGTATGATTTTCAAATCGGAACTATTAATATCGGGTGTTTCAAATTCTTTCGTTATGGTTAAATTACTTGAAAAACGCACGTCTCCTTCGATAACTGCATTTTCGTTACTGAGCACCAAGTTATTAACATACGAATCCCAAGGTATATCGTTAATGTTTTCCAGATCCAAATTATCCTCAAATTGTATATTTCCCTCAACTATGAGATCTTTGTGTAAAACTAAACGCTCATCTTTAACCTCAAGATTAGTAAAAATCTCTTCAAAGGGTATACCATTCATTTTATGAAACACTATATTAGTGGTTTCCACCATATAAGGCACATACAAACTATCCATATAATAATCGTTATTAAGCAATTCTTCCAAGCGTAAATTGTTTAAATAAGAAGCTTGAAGTTCCTTGCCAATAATCGAGGGATTTTTAATTTGAATTTTGGAGAATATTTTGGTATTTTTGAATTTTATAGTGTAATTTTCCTTCAACATAGATTTGAAAACTAGATCCTTTACTGGTATTTGATTTAATTTTAAGACCTCCACATCCTTAGCCTCTAAAGGAGCCTCAAATAACTTTACGCCTGTTATATTGACCTTATCACCAGGATGTATAATATTTTCTTTGATTTCTGCTATTTTAGATTTATAATCTTGGCAAATGACATCTGCCTGTACATGGGCACTCATAAATACCAGCAATAAAGGTTTAATCGAATTTATTTCATTTAAGAGCATATGTTGTTCGGTTTTGTAATCATTTAAATAATTACTCTCCAAATGAGGGGATGTAATTTTGGACTCATCAAATGTTATGGGGAATGTAAAATTCTTTGAAAAATGTTTAAATTTATTAATTTAAATTTAAATAAAGGTTAAATAAAAGTATCATGTTCAAATTATATACCATGGGACATGTTATATACTTTGGTTCAAATAAAAAACAGCTTACCTGATCGTGTTCTCTTAACAGATATTTCTCTTTTATTACATTCTCATTAAATTCCTTATCTCCCAACATGATTTGAGTTTTATTATTCAATCTCTTCAGATTGTTTATAATTAAACTTCCGTTGATAAAAATTTTATTAGTGTAAAATTGTTTAAATTCTATTTCATCCGGGCTGACATCGAGTCGTTCAACTCTTGTATCATTGGCCATAAAAAGGTCACCAGAAATTCTTAAATGATGCATTATAACAGGTGCTGCAAAAAGTATAAATATTAAACAATCAATATACATATATGTATATATATAAAATTAAAGTAAATTATTACATTTTTTAAAAGATTACACTTGATAACATGAATATTAAAGCTCGCTGGCTCGATACTGTGGCCCATAATTTTCGTCAGTTAACAGCCAACCACAAATTATTTTGTGGTCACTGAAGTTCAATAGTGTGTACCCCACTTAATAAATCTTGTCGGTAATGTTGTATTCAATCGGCAAAAGTGCAGTCTCTAACATTATTACCGATCTTTCATTAAGCGCTTCATATTTTTAAATTTAAAATAGATACATATGTGTATGTTTGTTGAAGATATCATCGAAATTTTTTATTCGTTTGAAAGGCCTATCGATGCCTTTATGTATGGAATATAACATTTTTATATTAAGCCATCGGTAGTGCTTCCAAGCGGGAAATCCCGATCTCGGAAATCCAGGGATTTTCGGGATTAGGCGAATCACGATTCCCGGGATTTTTGATTTTTAATCCCGGGATATTCGGAACCCCGATTATTTTATATTTTTTATTATTTTTAAATTTTTTTCAATAATTTGTCTAAATATTTTTTTGTACGCGTATTTAAATTTCAATTTTAAATATTTACAAACAATTGTATTAACGAGTGTTGAGTGCGAAAGATGTTTTTCAACTGCATCATATCTTAACAACAAAATTCGTTCAAGTTTAGCAGATACAATATTGGATGCTTTAATATTATTAACAATCTACTTGAACATAGTATTTAGTACACGCCTTTTAACAGTTTGAAATACATCATTTCCAATTGTGTTTTAAAAGTTTCCAACTGTTTTTAAAAATTTTTTAAATATAAGTATTGTGGTTATTTAATTGAACTGTTAATGGTTTTTAATCCAAATTTAGATATTTTTTAATTAGGCTAAAGTTCATTGCGTTTTATTTTCATTCAATTATTTTTATGAAGACAGGAATTTTACAACATGAAATTAATTAAAATTTTATTGATATTTTTCATTCTTGACTGCGCTGAGATTTGAACCCAGGCTTTTACGGACAGGTTGCCCAGACTAGTTTCGATTGTAACCACACTTTTTCGGCACTTTTTGTGCTATGAAGCAAATGAACAATGTAAATATTAAAATATATATTAAGATTTGTAATTTTTATGCTGCACGCTCTATTTTAGGAATTTAGATCAAGATATGGGCATTTCGTCCGAATGGTCAACCGGGATGGAAAAATAAAATGTTGATAATCATTGTTTTTTATTGTTCATAATTATAAAAAAAGTCTATGTTTTTATAATAGCTATTAGCTATTCTAGAATAGTATATATGATATCTCCGCTGTTTTACTTGAGGAAATTTGGGCTGGAAACTGGAAAATTTAATATTTTCTTTTTAAGCTACTTCTCAAGACATTTTTATATTTAATTATTTTACATGCAAAAAAATTTGTAATGGTTGCACTCTTTCTTTAAAATCTTTCTATTACAATCAATTAAGAAGAGAAAAGTGTAAGGAGAACAACAGAAGTTCGATTAACGGCTACTTAGCGGTTTAAACATATGGAAAAATCGTACGTTCGTTACCCGTACGTTCGCAACCGGTACTTAAGCCAATTAAACATAAACCAATAGAGATATTTTATTGTGTAAATACTGGATAGAGACCTTCATTAATACACTTTTAAAATAAATGTTTGAATATTCCGTTCCATTTCGCAGATTTTTACATTTCACTACTGTCAGCCAAAGCTGTCTTCTATTTTGCGTACGTTCGTGACCACATGTTTATAACCATCATTATGAAAACTTAAACTTGATGAAATCCATCTTTTGCACTAAACATAGAGCTACCAAAATGCTATCGACTCGCAAAAAAAATGCTAGGAAAAGTTTTGTTTTCTATATTATTTGTACATTAAAAGCGTACAAACGTACGTTCGTGACCCCAGTAAATGCCCATATCTCATTTTGTTTTTTCATATAGAAGAATTTTTATACCTAAAGAACTCAAGAATTTTCAAATAGTTTATTAAGTGTTTCTTTGTATTATAAATATTATTTTGCTTTATATGTCATATTACATAATTATATTTCTTTATTTTGCGTAAAATGTCAGAAAAAGCTGTGTAAAAATGTTAAAGTTTTAATAACAATGGTCGGCAAAAAAAAAATCAGAGGAGAGAGAACTTTATTATGTGATTTTAATTAACCTTACCGTGCTGAATCCAAATCTGTTTGAAAAACAGTTTGATTCAATCACTTTTAGTTATCATTTTGTTTATTGACTCTAATTCGACCTTTAAAATTTTTTTATTAATCCTTTTATTTAAGCTTGAGGTCTCTTTTCTTTTTTTATAAAAACTTATTAAATCCAATATTTCGGCACTCCGTTGTGTGCCTTCTTCATATATTTTTATTTAAAATGATTTTTTTTTTTTTTTTTTGACAACCATTACATTAAGTTTTGTATTTAAATTTTATTTAGCGCTTTTTGATTGGGGCACGGCGCTTTTTGATCAGAAATAGTTCACAGCCCTGGCTGCAAGTACTAATAATGTGATGGTGTTAGTAAAAAAGTGTGAGTGCATTGAGTTTTTTTCGCTTGCACTTTCATCAGTGATGCCGTTTGGTCACATTTGTTACATTTTGCGTAACTTTTGAAGGCCCGATATAACATGTATAATTTGTTATATTTGGCCAAATTTTCGTAACTTATGGCACAGAACGAAATACAATTTAAAAAAAAACACATTTTGAAAATGAAAACCCCAATTTTTGAAATGAAATTAATCTCCAAAAATATCAAATAACCCCCAAAATTAAATTGAACTAAAACCCCATTAATGGAAATATTTTCATAATGATATAAGTTCCCGTTTTAAAAATTAAAGTCCTCATGTTAAAAAAAAATGTTATATGTTAAATTTTAAATTTTTGAAAATATATATTAAATTCTCAGCTATGCAGAAAAGCGAGCCGGATTTTGTTATACTATTAGGGTGTTCAGCCAATAATTCTTGTTCGATTAATCGAACAATTTTAGACGATTAATTGTTCGATTAATTTAAAATTGCTGATTTCGATTAAAGGATTAATCGAAGGCTTTATGCCGATTATTCGAATAACAATACTTATATGGGTTTTCTGTCAAATGTATAATTTTTAAAGTTTTAAGTCAAATAAAAAAGCCAAATGTATGTGTCCGTTGTAACTAAAACAAAAACAGTCATGTTAATGAGTAATTTACATACATGGGCGTACTGCTTACTGAAAAAATTTTCAGTAACCAGTAAATTTTTAATGATTACTGAAACAATGCAGTAATCCGTTAATTTTTACTTTTTATTGACTAATGAAACTAATGAAACTAATGCAAAAAAATATTTTTAACTTTCAAGTTGTTCACAAAAAAGGCCGTGTCAGATACAACTTTGTCGCTTTGCGTGACGTTTCTACCTTTGGCAGAAAAACGCAAAGCAAAAGGTGTATGACACAATGAAAACTTTGACAACACTCACGAATTGTTTGTTTACTTATAAAAGCGGTTGGTAATTTGTACATTTAATTCTTTGTTATAAAAATTAAAGTTAAAAATTTAATTGGACGGTTTTTTGGAATTGAAATTGGCAAAAAAAAGAAAATAATACTAGAGTTGGCTAATTTTTTGCTTCGCTCCGCTTTGAAAGTACTTAATGTGACATGTTTCGTATAAGTATGTATGTATATTTTATCTTAGATGTCAAAGCGAATCAGTAACGCAACGCGAAGCAAAAGTTTTATCTGACATGGCCTAAACTTCTTGTCAAAAATTGTTTGAATTGACAGCTGTATAACAGGCTGCACTCAATTTGATATTCAATTTCATTTTAAAAATGCCCCGACGAAGAAACAATTAAAAATAGTAGCATGACTCAAAGCACAAGAATTTTTTAGAACACAATATTTTTTTAATAAAGCACATTTATTTTTTAAGAAATATATTTTTTATAAAGAAAGCGCCAAAGTTAATTTGTGGTCAGTTGTTAAATTGAACGTAAAATTTGCAAACAAATGGAAAGGTAAAATTGAGAGCAATCTCATAGTCAATTTAAAAAGTGTAAGTGCGTTAGTAAAAAAAGTGAGAGAGTATATCAAATTAAAAGGAAAGACAAAAACTTGATCGTTTGGCTTCCAAGTAAAGCAAAACATTTAAACAACATTTTATTTTTAAAAAGTTTGTTTAATTGCTTGTATATATAAAATTATATGATTTCAACACATGTTTTATTTTATTTATCGTTGTAAAGGTTTTAATCAATTAGTATGAATTGTTACGTTTGTTTTGTTTTTTTGTCCATAATATATTAAAATACTTGTAAATAATGTTTATATACTCCAGTACCAATTTTTTCTAAAATTATCGAAAAAAAATCCCTTATTTTATAAAATTTCTGGATTTTGAATTATTCGATTAATCGATTAATTTTAAAATTTTATTTGTTTAATCGAATAAGTCAAAAATACCAAATATTGATTAATCGTTTAATCGTTTGACGAAAAAGTCACTTTTTTTGAAAGAAAAGAGTAACTTTTTATATTCTTCCCCTGGCAACACTGACATGCATGTGGTAACGGGGGGTTAAGCCTATGCTCTTTTGCTAGGTTAAGCTTATGCATTAACTAATGTGAACTTTGACTTTTTTGCAAAAGAAAGCAGTACTTTATATTGATCATAATCTTACTGGTGTAAATTTTACGCAACTCCTTCAAAAAAAGGTTTACGAACTTTGTTTGTGTATTTGGCACAATTTTGTTGCAAAATCAAAGAATTTTTGATATTAGGAAATTCGATTACTTAAACAATTAGTCAATTCACAAGGTATCCTAACATGTCATATTGTCAAAATGTCCTAATATTTCACAATGGTTTAAAAATATTGTTGTTGGTTTGTTAACAAAAAGTATCTTAAATAAATAGAACGTTGCTTGCTGTGTTTATTGTGCTGTCGTAATTAATCAGAAAAGTCCAGCGCTGAGCGGCTGAGCCGTACAACAATATTTTTAAACCATTGTGAAATATTAGGACATTTTGACAATATGACATGTTAGGATACCTTGTGAATTGACTAAATGTCTTGGGAATATTGTAATAAATACCCGAAAATCGGGAATTAAAAAGAATAAAATTTTCCGTGGAAAATAAATTTAATTAGTACTCATATAACAGAAGGACTGTCGTATTTAAATCAACTCAGAAAGTTACTATGACTTGATCGACGTACAAAATGATAATAAATCTATGACAAGGTTGTCCGCCGGGAAGGTAATCTACTTTGTTTTGCCGCCATTTTGGTAAACATTAGTCTTGACAGTTCTTATTTGGCAGTTGTGAAGTAGACACGTGGCAAATTTATTATGGCAAATTATTCGATAAACCATCGTGTTTTAATCGTTAAAACATAAATTTTATCAAAATCAATCATCATTTACTGTGCGATGAGAAAGTAACTGCAAGATCGGCTGAAAACATTACTGCTGCTCAAGAAAGTGTTCAAAACAATCCAGCAACCTCAATTCGACGCCGTGCTCAGGAGCTTGGTCTTCAAAGAACAACTTTGGCCACAATTTTGCATAAGAATTTGCATTTGTTTCCATTTAAGATTCAGTTCACACAAGAGCTTCTTCCACAAGACCATTTACGCCGGCAACAAACAAAGTAGTAGGTATACCTTCCCGGCGGACACCCTGTATTTTGAATGTTCCACACGTCAGCACAAACACATAACGCATTCCCCACCTGTACTGCTGTAGTGTATATTGTATTAAATATTTAAATTAACTTACTTTCAATAAACGTATCATTGCCACTAAAAACGATATCATCTTCAAAAATTAAGCCATTCACCGTTTTTGCTTTCAGATCGTTAAAGAAAAATCGTGATATTACCAAGTCCGAATATATAACTTGTGGATGTTTTAAATTGAATAAATTGGAGACAACTAAACCATTTAAATTTGTAGTCTGCAAATGTTTTACTTTAACTGGCGCTTGTAATACCAGACGGCCCTGTACTAATTTATCACGATTTTTTAAAAATAACGAATCGTAAAATTCTTTCCAGGGCACCTCATTAATTGCATCTACGTTTAAGTTATAAATGCGAACAGAAGGTGTTAAATCAAAAAATAAATCTGGTATAGTCTGTTGGCGGGTATCGCGTTTATTCTGCGGTAATATCATCTCGGAGGTGTTTAAAGTATGGGTATACACTATGGGTTTAATTGTTAAAACTTTTTGTTTGATATCGGTCTGATTTATTGAGAAACCTATAAAGAATTATGTTAAACTTTAATAAGATATTTAAAGAAATTCTTTAATTATTTTACCTTCTATAACATCTCCTTGATAGATTAAATTTGCAACCTTCATTTTATTTACTTTAACGCGATTTGTTATGTCTAGGCTCATATTGAAGGGCATCTGACTATCTGATCGTTTTGACCTTTGTGGTAGATAAGTTTGTCTAAGCGTTGAAATTTTTTGCAATACTTGTGATGGACTTCTTAAATATTCTCCGACTATTTTGATTATACCCACTTTGCCTGCATGCATAACAATCTGTTCCTTCACTTCTAGATCTTTAATTGTTGGCATTAAAACGTGGGAAATTTGACGAAATATATCCATGTCAATTTTACGCTGTAAAAGTAAACTGCGTAACTGGCCAACTGTCGATTCAAAGAGATGTTGGTGACGAGTTGAAGCTAAAATTTCTACAATATTAAAGAAAGAGCATGTTTTAAATTTTGGTAAAACTTTTGACTTTGAGAATTGTTTTTTTATTCATTATAAAGCTTCTGCACTTATTTATAAACAGACAATTGTAAATCTTAACAGTAGACATCTAAAACAATAAAATATTATGTAGTTAAAAACAAAGTATATGGTTAAAAATTATGATAAATATAAAAAAAACAATCTAAAATATATACATAAGTATATACAATTACATTACAAATTACATATGAAGAACTGTTAATAAGTTCTACATAATCATAGAACATAAGTAAAGATTTTGAAACATAAAGTTTGATTTATGATTAAGGAAAAAATTAAAGTACAATATAATTTAAACTTTTCAAATAAATGCCTTACCCTCCGGTTCCGATTGATTTTCAGTAGCCAAGTCCCTTACATGTATCTCCATCTCAACTATGCGCAACAGCGCCTTAAAAGGTCTCTTATAAACCAACAAAATATAATCCTCTTTATCCGTGTTTTGATACCCCATTAAGCTGGCAATATCGGCTTGATCCGACATGAAACTGCCATAACAATCCAAACGATGATTGGTAAAAATCATAACTTGATTCTGTCTTGTAGCGCCTACAAATCTAGATGACGATGATAACAAATCGAAAGCATATTCTTTTGCAGTACGATGCCTATAAACGCTAAAATAACCGTCTGACATTTGACGGAAGGAACTGCATTTTTGCTGTTTGCTTGAACAGGCCACGATCATGTTACGGTGACGATAAGTAAATATATGAACAACTCGAGATTGTACCGTTAAAGTTTGTTTGGACAGCAGTCTAAGAGACGGTTGGCTTATTTCGTAAACGGTAATAATCGTCTAAAATTAAAAAAAAAATGTATATTTTTTTAGAAAAATTGAGCCGTCTACTTACCCTGGTTTGGTGTTTAATTGCCCGCCCCGTTACCAAATACTTTACATGAGAGCCAATAACATTAACCACATGTATAGCAGGAACTGTTAATTCTTCGACGGGATCAAAATAAGTATTAAACCATTCAAAAGTCCTAGATTATAAAAAAATAACAATAGTGTGGCCTTATGTTTTCCCAGTTCCATATTAATACATATGTGAATTGTAAGCAGTAGAAAAGATTTAAACGATATATGCAGGGCTGTGGAGTCGGAGTTGAGGTTTTTGTACCGGAGTCGGAGTCGCAGTACCCAAAAAAACGCGCGACTCCGACTCAAACATTTTTCGGCATAAAAAATTAAAAAAAAATTCTAATATTTTCCAATATAAAAATTCTTCGAAATTGGCGATGCAATATTTTGCAGATCAATATGAATAAGTAGATTTTAATTTATGTTATGAGAAATAGTTGATTCAAGTACTTTACTATTTAAGTATATTTAGGTACATATATATTTTATACGTGCGGGAAAAAGTCTAAATTACATTAGCAAAACTATACTCAGTTATTGATCTAGTTGAAAAAGATGTGTGATTTTTTAAATAATTTACTCATGCTAAAAAATGTTAATGAGAGGAATTGCCAATAATTTTAATATCAGAATTTTTTAACCATCAACGCTGAAATATTTTCAACATTGTACAGAATAAGTGTTGCTATAGCGCATAAATACTAGTATGTATTAGAAAAATTGTGACGTAAAATTATTTCTCTTTTGTGTAGAAACATCTTTATCGGCCTGCCTTTAATTCCTACCATAACACTCATGTTTTTCTTATGCACATTACGCGGGGATTCCCATAATTCGTTTAATAAAGATGTTTCTACACAAAAGAGAAATAATTTTACGTCTCATTCATTTCGCATCACGGTTAGAGTAGGAGTAGGAGTCGTGAGTCGGAGTCGCACTTAAAAAATTTCAGCGTTTGGAGTCGGAGTCGGAGTTAGTACTTTTTTCGGACGACTCCACAGCCCTGGATATATGTATATAAAGGGTATAAAGTTCAAATTTTTTTAATTGCAAATAAGGAAAAAATGGAAAATCGCACTCATGTTGAAGTAAACGGTGTTTATTAAAATTTGAAAGTAAGACAACCTGTTAATCAAATGTCAAATATTTATGTTTTTCAAGATGCCTAACGAAAGTGTAAAAAGTAATTATTAATACGTCGTTAATGGAAATAGATGATTTATTTATATGAAAATAATGGTAAGTTTAAAAATTCCAATGTTGATACTTTTAAACCTGATTTGTTGGTTAATGGTTGTTTAAATTAGTTTTTTTCGTGTAGAACTTTTTTTTCTTATGTTTGTTGTAATAAAAAGTTGAATTTTCGTGTTTTTCCATTTTTGCAATAAAAAGCAATCGAACTGAGTACCCTTATAAATGTTCTATATTTTTAAAAAGGTTATTGATGCGAAAATTTACGAGTATCTAGATACATATCCACCAACACCTTCAAGAGATTAATGGTGATAAAAATTGGAACACAGATTCCGTTTTTTATACAGCCCAATTATGAAAGAAAAACTCCCCGGGAGTTTTCTCCCTTCTCCCATTTTTCCTATGTTAATTCAATTGTAGAAATGGGAAAAGGGAAAAAATTCCCAGGGAATTTTTATTCATAATTGGGCTGATTAACTTATGTAGTCTTGAAAAACAGATTTTGGCAGTTTTAAATCAAGGGTTTCCCAATATTTACACATATGTACATATAGACTTACGGATCTTTCTAGATCGCTTTTGAAAATAATTGTATAAAGTTACGAATTACAAACCTAAATTTTCCATATAATTTGGTAAAATTTACAGCCGCCAATATCATAATACGTTCTTCGGCAGGTGAAAATAAAAATAATTTGTTAAGCCTGCCCGTTAAAGTCAACTGTTGAATGGCTTCAAATACAGGAGCAGGTTCGTGGGCCCTAGCAGGATCCATAGTAATTTTAGCTCGCTGTTTAAGAACATCCTCTGCCAATTGATAGACTTCCAAATGTTCGTCCAAAGCTATAACCAATAAAAAGTTCCCATGCCAATAGATAATCTGAAATTAAAATAAAATTGAAATTTCCAAAAAAAAAGGTAATTAACAAAAAAAAAACACCTTTGCATCTAATGTTTCCACATGACGTACACTTCCCTCTAAAAGACCTACCAAACTTAAACGTTTCTCTTGGCGGCTAACAAACATTTGATACAATTCATGTCCATGTAAAATATAAACTTGATGCTTTTGCACCTCCTGCATGATATGCAAATTACGATCGTACTGAATTTCCATGTCCAGAAACGGTAATTTAAATTTTAAATTATCTTTCATTTTTTCCAAGGATGTAGTGTCTGCTGGAAGTTGTTGTAGTGGTCGGGATATAGTATGATGCTGTGGGGGAGGACAAAGTGGTACCAATGGTGCTGAGGACGGGTTAAAAGGATGAAATACTTGCAAAAATTCCGCACGACACTAAAACATTTAAAATTTTAATTTAATTATAAGTTTGTGCCTATAAACTTTAAGATTACTTACTATTTTTATAATCACCGTAACTAAAAATAGTTTAAGAATAACCATTTTATTCTAATTGTTAAATAAGTTTTTTATCATGTGGATTTTTAACTTCTCAATGTTTTTGCTTCTGCCTTTGCTCTTCGATTGATAAAGTTCATGATGTATTAAAAAAAAATCTTGAATTAACGGGTCTTATTTCAATATGTACAGTGGAGGACTAAAGTCTTTATACAACAAGTACAACTCCCACAAAAATTACAATTTGTTTTTGTAAAATCTCCGTACAATGTCAAAAACAGAAACAAAAGAGAAACGAAGATAATAACCAAGGTGAATTTACTTAGAGAGAGGCAGCTTAGATCTAATATTTCTAGAGACGCAGATCCACTTGTTTACAGGCGCAATAACTTGAATAAATTAACGCAGAATTACTAAAGTTTTTAAATGAGTTCTTTCTCATCTGATAGACTATTTTACACTGCAGGTCTGGCTTAAACGGATTTGTGAAATCGTATATCTCCGCAAAAGTTGAGAATACTTTGTTTTAAAACAAATATGTTATTAATATCAATCGAAACTAGTCTGGGCAACCTGTCCGTAAAAGCCTGGGTTCAAATCTCAGCGCAGTCAAGAATGAAAAATATCAATAAAATTTTAATTAATTTCATGTTGTAAAATTCCTGTCTTCATAAAAATAATTTAATGAAAATTAAATTCAATGAACTTAAGCCTAATTAAGAAATATCTAAATTTGGATAAAAACCATTAACAGTTCAATAAAATAATCACAATACTAATTATCAAATTAAAATTTTTAGAATCTCTTACACTGATTTTTTGAATAAAAAAAACAAAATACTCTATTTGAGTTTTGGTTAATTTAACTTGAATTCAAATTCAATATGAGTATCGGTATCCCCATAGTATAATAAGTATTCTACCATGGGTGTCCCTAGTATTTAAATATTTTTTTTTTTTTAATTCTAGCAATTCTTCAGTTTGTAAATTTACCCATCCTTAAAACTATTGATTTATCGAACTTACTTTTTATTATGTTTCAGATTCATATTCTTTTAAAAAATTTCTTTAAAATATCATAATAGACACAAAAAAATAACAAAATTTGTATTTAAAAATCTTACGTTAAATTTCCTACATTTGAAATAAAATCTCAAAATTCCAAGTATTACTTACAAGTATCTGTGTTACTAAATCAAAAAAGAATGAGTCGCCTTAATTTTACTCAAATGGTCAATAAAACCGTACTCGGTCACCAGGAAAATAAATTTTTTAATACTACTCAAATAATTTCTGAAGACTCCTTCGAACCAGAAAAGTATAGAGCTAAAATAAAACAAGCCCAGAAACGTCTTGACCTAGATGGGAAAATATATAACATTGTTTACCATGTGCATGAACAATTAAGAGGTAAAACCCTGAACTTCCAAGCTTAACATATAATTTAAAATCTCATCTTGATTTTTTTTAGAACACCAATTTTACCCAAATAAATTTAATGTAAAACCGAATACATTAAAAAACAAATTAGAGGAAAAATGTATATGTGAAAAACAACTTCAGCCAATTACTAAAGTTAAAGAAAATATTAATTCTCGGGACAAAATCAATTGGATAAATTTAAGTATACCTAGATTGAAAGTTTTAAGCAGTGATAAGCAACAAAAGCGTGTCCATAAATCCACCGAAACAACATCCAATTATATAAGCTATGAAAATCATAAAAGAATGTTGGGAGCTTTACAACGTCAAAATGAACTAGAGAATTTACTAAAAGAACAAAACCTAATTAAAGAAGATCGTCAGTCTATAGCAAAAGATATTTTTGCAATGCGTCACTGTTTGGACGATTTACAGCATCGTGTTAATTATTCCCTTAAGCAATTGCATAGTCAAAGGACTTATTGTGAATGTCATGATATAAAGAGGGCTAATAGCTGCAAAAAATGTTTAGAAAATAGTTAAACTTGTTCATGATATTTTTTAATACGAATTGTCCATTTATAGAAACACATTAGAATTGGTACATAAACGGGTTAAAAACAAGTTGTATAATACAAATTTCTAATTAAAACTATACAAACGTTTCCTCTCGATACGGGTGCCCCGGTAGGCTAACTGGTAGTGAGCTAGTCTATCAGTACCAAGCGACAGACAAGCGAAAAGCTTCGCGGGATTTAGTGTAGGAATAATAAAAAAAAAAAAAAATCACTGTTCTGCATCATACGGGGAAACATTGCTGATCACTGCCAATTCAAGTTGGCTAATTATTAAAAAACAGGTTTTTCCAATTCTCCGGGTTTCTTAGCTCAATCTTTCAAAAAGTACGGTTTTCGAGATATTCGATATTTTCTCTAGTATTTTGTCAAAAAAAATGCAATTGTATTCCTCTTTGGGATATAAGAGTACATATAAAAAGAAAACAGGGACAAACCCTACTGAAAATTTATAAATTTTGAGTTAATCCCCTTTAGAGGAACCAGTGCGATATGTTAAATTATTGACTGCTGGTGTGTGTGAAACGGTAGCAAAGTACTCATTGAAGTAAAACTTTGACACTGTTGAGGTGAATAAAATTTCATTAGCCCTAGGGGCTAGTATAAATTTTGACATAAGCGTAGAAATTTTGGTCAAGAATTAGAATAAATAATTTGACAAAGTGAGCGTTTTCAGCAGACGGACGGACATGTGGCTAAATCGACTTATAATTACTAAAGGAACGAGAAAATATGTAGTTTATGGGGTCTCCGATGAATGATAAAAAAGTTTCACACGGTATGAAAAACACCTCGAAATTATACTTCTAAATTTCGTGAAAATCCAAAAAATCTACCAAAATAATTTGATAAAATAATTCAATACGGTTTGCTGCACGTATTTCAATGTGAAACACTATCGTAGGAAACACTATTGTTATAAAATTTGGTATGCTACAGTTCTATACGACTTAAAATCACACTTCCGAGTTCCGTGAAGATCGGTCCATAATTTACAATAGGCACCATATAAAGCTTGCTCTAGGAGTTAAGTACGTCTAAAACCGTAACGAATAATGCTATTGTAATACAATTTGGTATGTCAACGTTTTAAAGGACTAGAAATCACACTGTCGAATTTCGTGAAGATCGGTCCATAATTTACCTTAGGTCCCATATAAAGCCTGCTCTCGGAAAAAAGTTTAGTATGCCTAAAACCGTAATTTGATACGTCACAGTTTCATAGGACTAAAAATCACACTGTCAAATTTCATATAATTTACAAAAGGTCCCACATAAATCGCATTTTTAAAATTTTAGTAGCCTTTATAAATAATGTAAATAAGCAAAACAAAGACACCAAACGTCAGAACACGAAAAAAAATGTGTGCCATTTTGTTTTTTTGTATAAGTACATTATGAAAATGATATTTTAACAAAAAACAACTTGATAGAACTGTTAAAAAAATTAAAATATTTTAAACAAAATAATAATAATCACCCCTATTAGGCAAGTCGTTGTCGACGTCGACATTAATTTTTATTTGTTGTCACATCAAGTCGACGACTACATCACTTCGACGTTAATTTGGCATTTTACAAGGAAGTTGTGTCGACGTCGACAAGTTATCGAAAATCTGACAAAAAAAAATCCCATCTCCAATTTTTTTTTTTTTATTATTTTTGTTCATCATCATTAAAGTTAATTTTATAAAGCTATTTATGCTATTTTCCGACATTTTGTTTTTTAACCGATTAAGCGATTTCAAATTAATTTTAGAGTTTGTTTCCGATTATGAATTTTTCGCGAATTTTTGCCAGGTTCGCGATAAGAGCTATTTTTTACTGTAAGTTTTCTGATTACAGCTTATTACAGATTATTTACGATTATTAATAAATATAAGACTTTGCTTTCATGCCGCTGTTAGCAAATTTTTACCGAATTTTTTAAATTCCTTATAGTTTTAGGGACTTTTAATTAATTTTATGGCTTGTTTGAAATATTAAAAATTTTCGCGAATTTTCGCTATTTTTGCAATCTTTTCCAATTTTTTTGCAATTTTGCGTAGTTTTGTTGCTCTTTGAGGCAATTGTCTTAAGTTAAACATTTTAGCGAATTTTCGCTATTTTAACAAACTTTTCCGAATTTTCGCGTTTAATTTACTATTAAAATTTGTGCCCATAACTTCTTTTAAATTTGTATTTTTTTATTTAAACGGACTAAATAAATATGTTAACATTATACTTAAAATTTCTTTAACTTTCATTTGAGTCGTCGCAAAATTTCCTGTCGACTAAAACAGAGATAATTTTACTTGACGTCGACTTAAAAGCGTCCTAGAAAATATCAAGTGACTGTCAATAGTAATCGATTATTGTCAATAACGACTCAGAAAATATAATTACTGTTCCGATACCGTCGACTCAGGTCGAAGTCGACTTTCATAATAGGGGTGAATATGAAAAAGATAAATAAAATTGATGAAAGTGATGAAAATTTTAAAATGCCTATTTTTATATGTATGTATGTATTACGAAAAAATCTTTCAGTCAGCTATTGTTATGAAAACAAAATCTAGCTTATGTCAAAAAATTTCAAGATTTTGAAGAAGATTTTAAATTAAATCTACAAGATTTCAGTCTTATGTAAATGGGCTATATGTAAATGCTTAACTTAGCTTCAAAAATATCAAAATGGTCACACTGTTTACCACAGATTACACGTCAGCATTAAAATTGGTTGCGGTTTAGACCTGAATTAAATTATTGACCGACAATAAGAAAATTTTATGCGTTTCTTGTTAGAACTTTGAACTGGCTTGAGTAAAATATAATGATTCGTAAAAGTTTTAGCCGAACTAAAATAATTTTTAGGAGGGTAATTTGTATTTGAGCTATGGTAAATTATGGACCAATCATCCCGAAATTCTGAAGACTGATTTCTGGTATTAAAGAAATAAATTAGAATAAATTTCAATACAGCAGTGTAATTAGTTTAAGCGTTAACAGTAAATTTCACAAATTTGCATGATATTTTGTCTGGCCATATGAATTTAAGTAAAAAATTTCACCGCAATATCTATATCTGTGATGGTTTAAGCTGAATTTAATTATTTTCCCAAAGTGGGATTTATTTGGTTTTAGGCGCAATAAACTGTTTTCCGAGAGTAGGGTTTATATGGGGCCTATGGTAAATTATGGACAAATCTTCACGAAATTTGGCAGTGTGATTTCTGGTCCTATAAAACTGTGACGTACCAAATTTTAGTATGCTAGCATTATTAATTGCGGTTTTAGGCGTACTAAACTGTTTTCCGGGAGTAGGGTTTATATGGGGCATAGTGGAAATTATGGACCGATCTTCAAAAAATTTTACAGTGTGATTTCTGGTCCTATAAAACTGTGACGTACCAAATTTTAATATGCTTGCGTTATTTATTGCGGTTTTAGGCGTACTAAACTGTTTTCCGGGAGTAGGGTTTATATGGGGTATAGTGTAAATTATAGACCGATCTTCAAAAAATTTTACAGTGTGATTTCTGGTCCTATAAAACTGTGACATACCAAATTTTAGTATGCTAGCATTATTAATTGCGGTTTTAGGCGTACTAAACTGTCCGGGAGTAGGGTTTATATGGGGCCTATTGTAAATTGTGGACCGATTTTCAAAAAATTTTACAGTGTGATTTCTGGTCCTATAAAACTGTGACGTACCAAATTTTAATATGATAGCGTTATTTATTAAGGTTTTAGGCGTACTAAACTGTTTTCCGGGAGTAGGGTTTATATTGGGCCTAGTGTAAATTGTGGAACGATCTTCAAAAAATCTTACAGTGTCTTTCTGGTCCTATAAAACTGTGACGTACCAAATTTTAATATGAAAGCGTTATTTATTACGGTTTTAGGCATACTAAACTGTTTTCCGGGAGTAGGGTTTATATGGGACCTAGTGTAAATTATGGACCGATCTTCAAAAAATTACACATGGTGACTGTGACGTACCATATGTAAGTATGCTAGTGTTATTTATTGCGGTTTTAGGCGTACTAAACTGTTTTCCGCGAGAAGGGTTTATATGGGGCCTATGGTCAATTATGGACCGATCTTCACGAAATTTAACAGTATGATTTTCAGTCGTATTAGGCGAATTCGTGCAAAATTTTATGTCATTCCGTGCATTATTCCACCATTTATGTTAGTTTTTGTATTAATTATCAAATTTTATCAATTTTGTTTGGGTAGTGGTTCCACATTTTGATTCATAGTTCTGATCTTACTAAATCGATGTTGCTGGATTTCAATCCCAAACTGCTTAGGATAACTAAAAGCAATGTGAGACCAAGTTTGTTCTTTTCTTTTCCGTTTTTCGAAAGTGAGCGTGTTTTCAACAGAGGGGCAGACAGACGGACATGGCTAAATCGACTTAGAATTACTCAAGGAGCCAAAATATATATACTTTATGGGGTCTTAGATGTATTATAAAAAAGTTTCACACGGAATGACAAACTTAGTATACCCTCATTCACCACAGTGGTGGTGGAGGGTATAAAAAGGAAAACTACTTTTAAACTAATGTCCATAACACAATGGATGAGTCAACTGATATTTCACCGTCGGATATGTGCTTGTCGGGTTGGTGTGTGGACCCGGAGGACCTGGACTAGGGGTGCCAGACGTTCTGCTTTTTTCAGTCATGTAAGGGTTTTTTAATTGAACTGTTTTATGTGCAACATCCAAAACAGTTCGCAAATATACATACAGTTTTTTACCCCTTATAATAACTTTTTAGTGTTTTTTGGTTCAGTCTACAAAAAAAGGTATTAAGAAACCACCTGTGTTTATATGTTTGCACGTTGTAGCCGCCTAAGCCGCGCAATAGATCTTTATGAAACTTTTACAGTATATTACCGATGGTCTGAAATGAGCCATGTGCTATATATTTATTGGAAAATTTAAGTGGACGTGCCACCTCCTATACAAAGTCAAAGTCAGAAGAAATTAAGAAAATCAGCCTATATGCTATGTCACCTTAGTTATTGCTCAACATACAGCGTTTTTAGACAAGTTTATTTTTCATTAGTAGAGTCTCACATAAGGCATGGAATATCAGCCTAGGGAAGCTCAGTGCACTGCAGAATACTACAAAACACGCAAAACCAGTTAATGAAAATATTGCAGAAAAACTTTCACTTCTATGAAAATATAATATTACAAATACCAACAACAATTCTACACAACATACAACCAACAACAACATATATACAATGAACAATAACTCAACAACCAACATAATCAACATTACAACGAGAAACACACCACTCACCAATTCATCAGAAATCAACAACGACGAGCAAAATTCGTTAATACCATTAGAAAGAAACACAAACACAAATTACCTTATCAAACAGCAGAACTCATATTAGAAATCGTCGCAAACCTGAACAGAACATGCAACCACGTATAGAGCAACAAAACCATAAAAACACCAATATAGCAAAATAACTAAATCTACTTAACGTTAACAAAATTTATCACATGACGTTAGTGAACGAGTTCTATAAAGATAGCAGATTCTTGAAAACCATTGATCATGAATACAATACACGAAGTAGAGCTCAAGGCAAACACAAAGTCCAGCGATTCCAAAATGAATATGGCCGAAGCACTCTAGCCACCGCACTTCCAACTATATTCAACAAAATTCCAAATAATATTATAAATGAAAAAAATGTATATAAAAGAAAAAAACTTATAAAAGCATATTTTATAGGTTCGCAATGAATGCGTATTTTTAAGAAATTGTACACTTAAGTTTTAACATTTCCTGCTGACAAGCCGAATGGCTTAGCGGGATTTTTCAAATCTTGGTTACAAAGAAAAACAAAAATCAAAAGATTTAAGAAAATACATGTAAAATTAAAATCAATAATAATAAATAATAATAATATTATAGGTTTATGTTTATCTGGAGAACGGCAAGAGCTTAATTTCCCAAGAATCTTGACAAAATTTGGACGAGATTGGGCAAGTGGGCGTGGCATATAATATATTTATTTATAACTCAAGAGCGGTAAGAGAAAAATAGTTCAAGTTTGATACAGATAGCGGGTTATCAATACACAACATCTGTCAGAAATAAGGTGAAAGTAGATAAGTGTGCGTGGTACCTCCATAGAAAGGAAAAGAGCTTTCTTTATATCTGCAGAACGGTAACAGCAAAATTTTCCAAATTTAGTATATCAGTCAAAAAGTGGGCGTGGTACAGAATAGAATTCTGTATGTATGTCTACAGAACGGTATGTGTTAAATTTAAAAATTTGGTGTAAAAATGGTGGTTGTCAATACACATCATCTGTAAAAAATCTACGGAATTGGAGAAGTGGGTGTAGTGCAAACTAGAATTCTGTATACCTAGAAAACGGCAAAAGCTACACTTAACAAATTTTGTGAAAATAGTTTTGAAACCAGTTTCAATCGTGTTCACATACCCTTCAACCTTAATTGTACCAGAATAATCACAATAATTTCGGTTTTCTTTGAGAACAGATGAAACGCAAAGACGAGTTTCCTACATGCCGGTTTCAATGCAACTGGTTTCCAATGCGTTTTAAGTCGGTCTCAAAATATTCGCGTCATGGGTGGTCCCTCAAAGGAGTCTATGGCATAAGCTAAAATGAAGCTCGAAAATAACTAGAAGTTGCAGTTTCGATGCAGTTTCATTTCACCGTCTGTTCTGCTCACAGATTACACAGAGATATGTTACGAGACGGAAGATTTTTTGTCTCTTTCTTAGAAAGATGCATTTTTTTCATTTCTCTTTGAACCATCTTTTATGCCGCAATACAATGAACACAAATTTATTTGGTTGAGATTTATTTGCAAAACTGTTGTAAAACTTTACTTTAAATTTTACCGCAACCCTAGTAAATAATATTTAAATAAGTAAATAACATTATAAAACAAAACAATATTACTAAATACATTTTTTTGCTCAAAATAAAACGTTTGTAGAACCAATGCTTTTGATAAACGTGGTTTGTGTTTTGTTATTTTTGTTTTGATCACGCAATTTGTGTTGATTGTAGCGGCCTGTTTTTACATATTGCCACTTCACTGCCAAAAAAAACACTTTGTCTCTTTCTTCGATAGCTGCCTTCGCAACTGATTTAGGCCTTTTTCACACTTCACTTTTTACATATCTGTGTGTAATCTGTGGTTCTGCTCCTAAAGGCCATGTCAGATAAAACTTTTGCTTCGCGTTGCGTTACCGATTCGCTTTGACATCTAAGATAAAATATACATACTTATACGAAACATGTCACATAAAGTACTTTTAAAGCGGAGCGAAGCAAAAAGTTAGCCAACTCTCAAGGCCATGTCAGATAAAACTTTTGCTTCGCGTTGCGTTACCGATTCGCTTTGACATCTAAGATAAAATATACGTACTTATACGAAACATGTCACATAAAGTACTTTCAAAGCGGAGCGAAGCAAAAAGTTAGCCAACTCTCATCTTTTTGCGCGCTTTGACAATTGGCTAGTATAATTTTCTTTTTTTTTAATTTTTTTTTTGCCAAATTCAATTCCAAAAACCGTCCAATTAAATTTTTAACTTTAATTTTTGTAACAAATAATTAAATGTACAAATTACCAACCGCTTTTATAAGTAAACAAACAATGCGTGAGTGTTGTCAAAGTTTTCATTGTGGCATACACCTTTTGCTTTGCGTTTTTCTGCCGAAGGTAGAAACGTCACGCAAAGCGACAAAGTTGTATCTGACACGGCCTTCATCTTTTTGCGCGCTTTGACAATTGGCTAGTATAATTTTATTTTTTTTTTAATTTTTTTTGCCAAATTCAATTCCAAAAAACCGTCCAATTAAATATTTAACTTTTATTTTTATAACAAATAATTAAATGTACAAATTACCAACTGCTTTTATAAGTAAACAATCAATGCGTGAGTGTTGTCAAAGTTTTCATTGTGTCATACACCTTTTGCTTTGCGTTTTTCTGCCAAAGGTAGAAACGTCACGCAAAGCGACAAAGTTGTATCTGACACGGCCTTAAGAGTATTCAAACTTGGTACAAATAGCTTTCTAAATAATGTACGAGATCTTTACTAAAAAAATTACTTATTTTATTTTAAATATAAAATAAATATATAAATGCATTAAATATAAAAATGCATCTTTATAAGATAAAAGTGATCCACATTGATACACAGTGCAAAAATATATAATTAATAAATATTCTATCAAACATTAGACGATACAAAAATAATATTTTCTTCATGCTGATTTTTCGGGGTTTTTCTTTTTTAGAGGGGATATTTTGGGCAGGATAAAACAAGGTATCTGGCAGCCCTGGACAGGGTTATAATTTTTGGTATTAAAACTAATATTTTTATACCATTTACAAGCAACAGTGTGAGAAAGCGGCATTAGCGTCATTTCATTGCTTGCTTTGTTAAAATCTACAAACTTTCATAACATTTAATAATAATAGAAAACAATACTAAAATTAACATTTTAAAATCTTAATAACAAAATGGGTTCTTCCAAAAAACATAAGAAACACAAATTGGAAAGAAGGGAAAAATATGAAGGTAAGTAGATGACGAGAGACAACTTTGCAGATGAACGAAATTGCCAAATTTTTGTTTGCCTTTTTCCGTTTGACAGAATACAGCCACAATACGGATCCTTCGAATCTCCAAAGAGGCTTAAAGTTAATTTTAAAAGTGGGTCCCAATAATACACCGGAATATTCTGGCGATGGTTGCTCTCTAACATCCACTGTAGCAGGTCCTCCCACCGCAGCGGAAGCCATGTGTAGTAGTCCCTTAATGATGGAAGATTTGGAGGAATACCGCGAGAAACATAAGAAATCTAAGAAAAAGAAGAAGAAAAAAGATCGTGAGAAGAAACATAAACATCATAAGGAAAAGAAACGTGACAAAAGTGATCGTTATGTTAGTGAAAGTCCAAGACGTGAAGCTTCTTCAGTAGAACAAATTGAAGACTTAACGTTAAACGCAAGTCAAGATTCACAATCATTACCTGGCTGTTCTTCTTTTCAAATACAACGTAGTCCTAAAATAATGGCGGCAGGGCCGCCTTCAAATATTGCTTTGACCGCTGACGGTGATAGTAGTCAAGATGGTTTCAGTTTTATGGATGATGATAATTCACAACCTTTGCCGGAGAATATTTTATTCTATGCAAATATGACTACCGACAATTCGCCATCATGTAGGCCGGTTTCAAAGCCAATTGTACCTATTAAAACTGAGGATACAAATATAGGCTCACCGGTATCTTCATCTATGCAAAGTAATTCCATGGGACCTTTAACCAGTAATGCTGTTGGTGGGGCGAGTTTTGTGTCAGGAAGTGCTACAGTGCCACCAAGTCCAACAGCTAGCATTGGTAGTATAAGTCCAACAAAACCTTTAGCTGAGGTAAGGCAAATTCACTTGATAATTTGTTAGATTGCAGAAAAAACATAGTTTTCAGTATTAAATATATAAAATTAGCGTTTGATAGATGGATGTTCTAGAATCCGAATCCACTCGAAAGTAGATTACTTCAGCAATTTTGGTGTTCTGCACATTTTTTTATTCGTTGAGTATTAAGGGGTTGGTGAAAGTAAAATTAATCGAATTTTATTATTATACATCATATTTGATATTAATTTATTTAACTTATCCGAAAATTTCAAGTTGGTTTTATTAAAAATCACTTACAATTGTATAAACACTAGCCGTGCTCGCGGCATTACCTACCCAGTGTTAATTTTTGACTAACTATAAAAGTAAAATTATCTCCTTTTGGCCCAAGGTTTGAAAAATATAAAGCCTGTGGTTTATTGTATGTAGATCGATATCGATATCGTATATAATCAACAAGAGAGAGGGTATTAACTCAAAATATGTATTTCTTCACTTTTTCGAAACAATCGTAATATTCATATCTACCCACCGTAAAAATATTGTGATATTTTGTCTACTCTTTGTTTTTCAGATCCCTTCAATGTTAAATTAAAAATTGATTTGCTTCTACTGAAAATTTTAAATGTTGATTAAGCGCGATATGTTTTAAATTTCATCAAAATCGGTAAGATAGTTTCGGATAGGTGGAAATTGGCAATCTGTCCCTTCATATTTTTAGCTTTGATAAAAGAATAAAACCTGCGTGTTATATCTATGATTTAAATTTCATCAAAATTGGTTAGATATCGGAGAGGCAGTAATTCTTCCTATGTCCCCTCTTGGTCCTAGTTTAAAAAAATTTAAAATTGAACCAGCAGTTCCGTAGATTACCTCTTACAAACATATAAACATACAAACTTTTCAGCTTTATAATATTAGTACATATCGCACTTGTTCCTCGAAACAGAGTCAACTCAAAATTTATAAATTTTCAGTAGAGACAAAAAACTTTTTTTATATGTATTATATTACAAATGGGGATAAAACTGCATTTTTTTATGCAAAATACTAGAGAAATTTTTTTTTTTTGGCTTTTCTTAAAAACTAAAGTTTTTGGCTGACTATTAAAGTCATATTGCCAGGGTATCCCACGAATTTTTGGAGCTTCAACCACAAGACCTCGTTCGACCTAAACCATCGTATAGGAAGGCGAGAGCTCCCAGAATCCACTCCAGAGTATTATTGGTCTCCACCAGTAAAAGTCGTGAGTTTTTTATGGTTCTCCACCAGCCACTTTGAGTTATTATTGGTTCTCCACCAGAAAACAAGTTAAAATTTGAGGTTACAAACGATTGCACAAAGTTAATGCCGACAACCGCAAAAACTGTAACTCGGTACAGTTATACGACGCCACGCCATTAACCAATGCGAGGTGACAACGCAAAACGCACGAAAAGCAGACAAACAAGAACGACCTGATTGCCCTTAAGACATAATGACAACGAGCGCGAGCTGCTTCTCCACTCAGAGCAGTTTTACGAGTGTACTAGAGAAATAGATCTAAAATTTTTACAGTGGGTAGATATGGCCACTGTTTATCGTTTTCTTGCAAAAAGTGCGATATATGTATGTACATACTTATGGCGATTTCTTTTCTGAGAAATATGTTGCATAAATGGTACATGCTCTATCTCTTTTGTGTAGAGCATGTACCATTTATGCAACATTTTTCTCAGAAAAGAAATCGCCATTAGATAAAACATTTTATTTTTTAGAAATAATTTGTGTTACAACCAAGATAAAACATAATTTTTTTGAACAGCTGATAATAGAATGCTGTTTTTTATGTTTTTGACATTTAAAATTTTTTTTTTTTCGAACAAAAGTAGTGCCAACACAATACGTAGTTGTAGTAGTCGTTGCAGTTGAAGTTGCAGTAGAATTATGCAAAGAATCGCCTTAATTATGGCGTATTAGCAGCAATAGACTCATGAAAGTTGAAATGTTAATAATAAAAAAAATATTTAGTTATTGTTTATTGGATCATGTTCTTATATGTATATTAACAATATAGTATTGCACAGTTTACTTGTATAGTGTGTGTAACAAGTTTCGTTACGGCCTTATATAATCCCAATTATTTTTTTTTTTTTGGATTTCATATGGCGAATAAATAAAAATTTTTTTGTATTCTTACTTTTTTTTTATTGTAGAATTAACTGCCGGTCCCTGGATTTCAAACGAAAACTTCGTTCGCATAGCTTACATTAAAAACTAAATTTTAAAAATGGTTTTTGTTTTACATAAAAGTTAACAGAATGAAAGTTTCGTTCGAAATCGAGGGACAGGCAGTAAATTTGAAATTTAAAGAAACAATAAAAAGTTCGAATGGAATTACATGTAATATGTTTGGACATATGTAAATATGTATTGAGATAGGTATATTAAATTTTTAAATTTGGTAATAATTTCACCTTAATACGTTCTATACATCGATATATCGATATTTTTAGTTAATAAATATCGATACTATTTAAAAACTTCGATACGATATGTATCGTTATATTTTTTCAATTTGCCCATCCCTTATAACAACACTGTGGCGACGTTGAGTGTTTATCGTTTATTTCAAGATATAAAATACACATCTCTAATTTTTTAATCAGCTGACGTGGGTTTGTTGTTATTTTAAAATAAAAATTTGTTTAAAAATAAAAAAAATGTTTTTCACTTTAAGTCTCGACAAACCTAATTACATTTTAATCTTAGCGGTAGGCCAAGAGAATTTAATATTTTTCCTATTTCTTCCCATTGTTCTTAGTTGGAACACTGCCTCTGCAAAATACTACTACAAGAGAGGGATTGTTCTGCAACTCTTCCACCAATTTTTCAAACAGCTTCATATGTAATTTAAATTTTTTCTATTTTTTCCATTTTTATTATTACTTCAAATTTACTCAAGTCGTTATCAAAAATTGCGACGACAAGTTCAGAGTCGTCTCGACACAACACCGCCGTCAAATTTTCTTGTGGAATGAAAACTAAATTTTGACAGTCGTCGTAAATTTTCGATAACGACAATTTGAGGTTGACAACACAAGACAACAATGTTTTGTATCGATGTTGACAACTGGAATAAGGGTGAATATTTTTGAAGAAACAAAAATTTCAAAATTTGATAAAAAAAAATTTTGCAAAAAAAAAATAAAAAATTATGTTTCTAAAACGACAGCGGAGATTAGAAAAAAGTTAAGGTTTTCTTAAAGGTAATTTTATTTAGGAATTTCGGTTTTCTTAGTATATTAAACAAACTAAATCATTTTTGAGTTACGCGAATATATGTTGTGCCACCTTCTCCATTTTCGAAATAACGTTCAATTTTGAGTGTGGCTCACTGTATGTATGCAGATACATATTTGCAACGAGTAAGCTTAAAATTTACAAAAATGTTCTCCCAATTTCTCAAAAAATAATAAACCCAGCAGGAAAAAGTAATCAATAGGAATCGAGTAGCTAATACAGGTAATACATAGATGATTCTAGAACTCATTATTCTTAACAAAGAATTGTCCTAAAAATTAATTATTTAACTTTGTCTGGAGAACGAATTTTATAATTCATTCATTATTTACATACTATATAATATTTTATTTTATTAAATAATATTTTATACAAATAGCTACGTTTATAACAAATTCTTCTAAGCACATCTTAACACCCTGAACTCTGTGTAAAATTAATTCACAATTATGTCTACATTGGTATTATGATATTTAGTTTTGTATAAAATTTCATAATTTTTCAAAACTTCCACAAATACCTTATAAAATATTGATGTATTCTTGATAAACTATTACAAATTTTTAAATTTCTTCGTTACATATTTAACAAACTACGTTTATAATAAACTCAAATTGCCGGTCTTTTCTCGTTCGGTTGAACTAGGGCTGTAACGAATACCGATATATCGGCGATACTTCAGATTTTCCGATATATCGGTATCGGCGATATTTTTTTGTCGACAGGACGACACTTTTTATATTTTTTTGGAGTATTTTTTTACCATTAATTTAATTGTATATGCTTATTTCTTGTATAAAAAGTTTTTCACTATTACAACTTTGCTTTAAACTAAAGTGAACAATATGTTAAAGGCAAGTTCAACATACCGGGTAGGTAAAAGTTATGTTCAAAAACATGTTATACATCAGACAAAATCCTACATTTAATTAACTGCACGTTGTTTTAATGACCGTAAGAGAAATAACAAATTAAAGAGCAGAGCATAAAATTAAAACAGAATAATTAAATTGTTTCATATAATAAATAAATCAACGAAGATGAAAAATAGGTCGGAGTCTCAAAATTAACCGGCTGACTAAGCATTAGCTCTAACTAAACGATTTGAGGCTTTAGAAAGTAATGAAACCTATTGTTTATCTACAATGTTTGACATATTTCAAAGACAATAGACTTCAATCGTACCAAAAAAAACGGCTTATTGCGCTACTTAACATGTCTCTTCATTCCATACCTACAGATAGTACAAGCTCTGATCTCCAAATATTTTTTGAAGAAAATGGTGCAGAAGTTCTTAAGTTTTCAAATGAGTTCTGTCGCATCTGGGAGACTATTTTCCACTGCAGGTCTGGTTCAAACGGACTTGCGAAATCTCCGCAAAAGTTGAGAATACTTTGCTTATTATATTTTGTTAATTTTATTATTTATTCAAATTTAATTCTTCGTTTTTTAAATCTTATTAATATCAATTTTAAATATTAATAATCTTTAACACTGTAATTTTGTATAATTAACAATTTACTCTACTTGAGTTTTGTTAAATGTAACTTGAATTGAAATTCAATATTCATATCGATATCGGCGATAGTTTCGTTTGCATATTGGTATCGTTTTCGGTATCGTATCGTTGCACCCCTAGTTTGAACCCTTTTTTACTGTACATATATGAAATGGGTGTGAGTGACCATGACTGAACTATTTTATTCGTACGTTCCCATGACAATCGATTCTACCGGAACGTCTCGGGGTTCAACGGACACCAACCAAGGATTGTCAACTCAGTAACAAATGTGCTGCTGCAACAACAACAACATCGGAACATCTATGTTTGAATAAAGACAAATCTTATTATCTTAATTACAATTTGGTATTTATATATGTACATTTTTTACTTAATGATTCAAAAATCAGTTTTTATTAAAAATAAGCTTGAATACATACTTTGCGATGCCTGCTTTTACCTTCGTCTTACTTTTTAGTTGATGATACCATCTCCTTCACTTTCAACACCAGCATCAACACCAGGTGGTACAAGTTCCTTAGCAGGCCTAACGCCCAAACAATTAGAAGCGCCAAAAACACCAAGTTCTTCAAGTGATTCAGGACGAGAGCCTCGTACATGTGTGCTTAAACTAAAACAACAAAAATCACCTTTAAACAAATTACTCGAACATTTGTTGCGTATTTTGGAAAAACGAGATCCTCATCAGTTCTTTGCCTGGCCTGTAACCGATGATATTGCACCCGGCTATTCTAAAATCATAGGTAAACCCATGGATTTTTCGACAATACGCCAGAAAATTGATGATAATGAGTACAGTACCTTAACGGAGTTCACCGATGATTTTCGTTTAATGTGCGTCAATGCTATACGTTACAATCATGTGGACACTGTTTATCATAAAGCAGCCAAACGTCTACTTCAGGTGGGAATGAAACATTTAGCACCAGATAGTTTGATGAGAAGTCTTAAGCCTTTGTCGGGTTACATGCGGGAGTTGACGGCCAAGGAGTTGGGTTTTGAGTTAGTGCAAAATCATGGTGATTTGCCAGCCTATGATCATCATGCCATGGCTGATTCTGCCGACGAGGGAGCATCTACGGGCACAGAAGAACCTATGACACAGGCCCAACTTGAGGAAGACAGAAAACGCAAAGCCATACGTTTAGAAAACCAACCCAAATCACGTTTTGAAGCTTATGTGGATGATTTAACTTCAGAAGAGATATTAGCTCAAGTGCAAGGTGCAGCTCAGGCAGCTAAAAAACGTTTATCAGCCAAGGAAAAGGCCCACAAAATGGGTTTTCTTAGACAAAATAGAGATGGTACTACCTCGTTGAATTTACTAACTAAAGATGAAAATGAAGGTCCCGAAAAAGTTATATCTCTGGGGGATTTAGTGGGGAAACTTAAGACAGGTTCTGGTCAAGTACAAGGTTATCGTGATGACAAACGTAATGAAGCCAAACTTGTGAAACCCTTAAACTACGGCCCTTTTTCCTCTTTTGCTCCCACATTCGATTCTCGCTTCTCCACTTTGAACAAAGACGAAAGCCAATTGGTTTTAGAAACGTATGGTGATGCTACTAGTACTGAATATGCTGAAAGTATTTTACAATTTACCAAAGATTCCTCGTATGCCACGATGCTGGCTAATGGTCTTCTAGATATATTAACTAATGGTGAACATTCCAAGGGCATACAAGATCTATACGATTTACAAGTACAAAATTATGAACAGCAAGAAGCACTCAAATGTTTTAATAACACTGGTCCCATTGTAGATAGTTCGGCCAGCCAGGAAACGAGAGCAGAAATTGAGAGAGAATACGAAAAATATAAAAATACTCGTATTGACTTTAATCGCCTGCGTACATTAAATGATTTAGGCATTCATGTGGACTTTTTGGATGACATTGAAAAGGAAATGAAGAATTTTGAATTGACGCGAAGACTGCAGGAACATTTGAGCAATAATTTGAATTTAATTGATAAGCTTAGAAATACCCAACATGACCGTCTCTCGCAGCCATTGCCACACCATTTGGGTTTAGTGCAGCCGCCTTCACAAGAGGAAACACAATTGGCCCAGCAAATAACACAGCAGCTTACAGATGTGGTTAAAAAACTGCCACCTTCAGCTGTAACAGATCCTTACGCCATAAGAAAAGCTATGGGATTATCGTTTGGTAAGCGCTGGCTAAAACTACATTTTTAACATTTAAGTTTATGAATCTTTTAATTTTGCAGTTGGTCTACCTCCGCCACCAGAACCCCAACAACGCTTACAAGTGCCCGCTCTGATACAGCAACCCGTTTCAATGCCCAATATCCCCTTCCCTCCGACCCTTCCATCCACTTCGTCTGGTACTTCAACAGTAACATTACAAGATGCAAGCCAGAATTTAACTGCTTCCCTAGCGATGGATATCGATGAAGATGTTTCAACTACAGCTGGTGGTGAT
Organism: Pollenia amentaria; assembly: GCA_943735925.1. Classification (NCBI taxonomy): domain Eukaryota; kingdom Metazoa; phylum Arthropoda; class Insecta; order Diptera; family Polleniidae; genus Pollenia; species Pollenia amentaria. The sequence continues at coordinate 127,926,814 of OX031007.1, read as the reverse complement.
TTGGAAAACGAACTTCGTGAATTTTTAGAAAGTGGGCCGGGCCTACATGCTGCCTCCTCTTCTACAGCTGATGATAATAATTTAATGGCACAATTACTTATGAATTAAACTGCCCATTGTTTTATTTTATTTATTTTTCATTATTTTTAATTTCATTTTCAAAACAATTCCGCCGCCTGTATTTGTAATTTATTATGTATTGAACCACTATAACGTTGTTTGATTTATTTGAAAAACAATTTATAAAATACCAGATTCTCACGAAATTGTGTAAACAAAATTGAAATGATAAAGAGAAATAAAATGTATATTCTAAAAATTAATTATTTTTTTTTATTTTAATTATCTATTTATCATTCTGCAATAAATAAATATGTTAAAAAAATTCAATGACCTCTGGTGATCGAATACTTCTTAGACTCGAAAGCAATTTTTTTATAATTCTTTCAGTCAATACTGAACCAATCAATTTATTTTTTTAGTGTTGTGCAAAATCAAATAAATGCTTTATAACACTGAAAAAATTTCAATTCGTTAAATATCGACTGAAATAATTATAAAAAAAATGACTTTCGAATCGAAGAAGTATTCGATCGCGACTGTTTTCAAAATAAAAACAATTAAGGAAATTAATAAATTTATAACAAGAAGATCCGAACAAGTTGTTAGCGTAATTTTAAAGGTCTTCGAATCTGAAATTCGTTGATCGACCTTGCAAAAACAAAAATAAGAAATAATAGATTGAAATGCAAAATCAAAATTAATTGCACCTTTTTAAAAGATCGTTTCCGGAAATTGATCGGTTTTTAAAGCTTAATGCTTTATGAGAATCAGAAAATATTCGCTGGAATATAGTAGATTTCTTTGTTGGGCTCTTTGTAACTAATATAAGTCTGCATAAAGGTTGGAATCGAGTTTTTTTTTTTTTCAAAAAAAAAAGAATTTTTGAAAAATATATATGTATCATCCGGGGTTTTGCTAGGCAGCCACCTGGACCATTTTTATTTTTCTTGTTTAAAAACGAGTTACCACAAGTTGTTAAGTTTTCAGATATTTTAATGTATGCTAATGATATGAAAATTTTCCTGCGTTATAGTGAATACTCCAACCATGTTTTAGTCCAAAATAACTTGGATTCGTTTAACAAATGGTGTAATTAAAATTTGGAGCTGAATCTAAAAAGGTGCAAGTATATGCGTTTCGTTAGAAAGCGACCGATATCTGTAAATTATACACTTGGCAATTATCAAATGAAAAAAGCGGATAACTTTTTAGATCTTGGTGTTTTATAGGATCCAAAGCCAAGTTTCATCTATATATAAAATTGTAATGTAACTGGCTGATTCACTGACTCATTATCGCACAGTCTAAACGTCTGAAGCTAAAAATTTTAAATTTTGACCAGGTTGGTCTCTCCCCAAATTAGAATGTTTAGGCGGTAAAAACGGGTATATTCGGTTACCTTATATCCAAAAACTAAAAGAGATAAAAAATGTAATACTCATCGTTGTTCTTTAGAAAAATAAGCGGACAATTATCTAAAACTTTTTTGAAGTTCGGCCCTTTTACGGAGTAAACGGATATATCCTATATTTTGGTACTTTTTTGTCACCCCATCTATTAAACCCATAAACATTGAAATATACACATTTGAAACTGATCTAAAAAATATAAATACTAATTTGGTACTTTTTCAAAATTCGGACGTTTAAGGGGTGAAAGCCGTAACTAATTTTGGTACTTATTTACAACAAATTTTTCTCCATTCATTGACATATGTATTCGCAGGGATGTTAAATGGGGTTTTAAATATTGTACCAACTTCCAAAAAAATGGACTTTTTGGACCTTCACGGTACCATTTGGTTTTAATTTTATTAAAACAACAAAAAAGTACATACAAATTAAATTGTGCGCAAAAAAAACCAAACTTAACATTAACATACATTATATGTATGAATAAAATACCCAATACATTTTTTTCCTATTTTGCGAAGCTAGGTTAGGTTAGGTTAGAAAGGCTGGTGTGAAGCAAACTTCACACCCTCACCCAGAGACCAATATGGTCCATTGTGATGCATTAATTAGTGAAAGAAAGAAGAGAAATAAATATAGTGTGACAGAGTAGGAGAAGTAAATGGTGATAGCACAGGAAAGGAAGATAGTGGAAGATAAGAAATCGAACAGAACAACCAAAAACAACCCTACCAAACAGGAAAACTGCCCCACATGTTTCCAGTCCCCGAGCCCTTGGCAATATTAGCCCCTACCAATTCCACGGCCCTGAGAACCCCCAGAACCTCCGAGAGGAAGTCTATATGACCTGATGTCCTGATGATCCTCAATGTAGACCCTCGCACCCGTGCCCTTCATCTTCGAGCCATTTGCGAAGCACTAATGGTACATTTTAAAAAGTAAGAAAGGTAAGTAAACGAATTCTTAATAAACTTAAAAAAATATATATAAAATTTGAAGAGCCTCGACATTCCCTTACAGCGAAGCAGGTTTGTAAGGGAGAATATAAGAGAATAACGGTAACAATAAATTCGGTGTGCAAAGCTGATCGTTACATTCATCAATTTTTATATGCGCTGAAAAAAGCGCTTTCTGTGCCAAAAATGTATTGCTTCAAAGTGGGAACTCGCCATATAAAATTAATGTCTTCCGTAAGCGATATGCTAAGCGAAATTTTTACGTTTCGCCCTTACAAACCTGCTTCGTTGGAAGTTACATTTTTTATTGGGAAGGTACAAAAAAGTCTTATAAATATATGAGATCAAAATCAGGCACTTATATGTTTATTTATCATTATAGCAGCATGAATTTGTCGATCCTCCTAGTCCTTTGTTTGTATGAGACTTGATAATGTTGACACATGTAGTTTGTTTCTTTCCCTAGTTTTAATTATATTTTGAAAAGAAAAAAACTCCACATTTGCTGACGAATGTGGAATGGATAAAATTCCAGCAACAACTCTAGAAATATCAGGAAACATATGGACATTCAGCTCTTTTTGTAAATTAGCTACTGCCGACCAAAAACTACAAATGTTTTCAGTTTTTAACGACTGCAGTTGCTCGACATCAGCTAAAGCTCTAAATTGCTTATTGATTGAATCAAAATTTGCAATTTTATTCGGAAACATTTTTACTTCATAGAAGAGGTACAATACAAATTGTTTTACCTGAAATAACATTTTCAGAAGTAAATTTATCGAACCACATTAAAACTTCGTTATTAAAGTTGACTTTGGTTCTCAAAACATCGCAAAATTTTATATAAAATTGTTTTGCATTTTCTTTCATTTCTTAAACAATATCAATATTGATATTATTTGTTCCGCAATAATAATTTTTTTAATTCATAATTATTTTATTTGAGTTATAAATTGCTGGTAAGGATTAATTCCATAAACGAAATAAATAAATATAACCCATGGCACATAATACAATTTTCGGGTCTTATTTTAAAAGTTTGAGTTTTGAAAAGAAAAATGATTATTTAATAGCCAACACTTTTTTGCATTGATTTTAATCCAGAATTTAATATTCGCTCAAAGTTGGCAACATTTTTTAAAAAGAATCACTTTATTACTTAAAAAAATACTTATATATAAAGTTTCTTCGAATATTGACAGTTGATAGCTGCCTTATTGTTGAAAGTAAATCTATAAAATTGGACTCTGGATTATACAGCCTGTTTTGCTAAATCACTATGTGCGAATTTGGCGTGCACCAACACGTGCAGATGATAATATTGTTTTAATGGGTGATTCAAGTAGAGATACTTTTTCAATAGCCTTTTTTTGACAGATCACGTGTGAGTCGTGTCATGCTGTCATGTTATTTTTGTTTAGTATTATTTGGCATTTCATAATGGAAAGACTCGACCTTCCTAAGCGATATCGCTTCGCTCTATGGGCCCTTGAAAAGTTCCCAGAAGATCCGACGTTTTCGAGGCAAATTTTGTTCAGCTATGAGGCCGATATCTGGCTCAATGGGTTTGTAAACAAACAAAATTGCCGCATTTGGGACGAAGAGCAACCTGAAGAGATTCAAGAACTACCACTTCATCCAGAAAAAACAACGGTTTGGTGTGGTTTGTGGTCCGGTGGAATCATCGGTCCATATTTCTTTAAGAATTATGCCGGTGCGAACGTAACCGTCAATGGCGACCGTTATCGTGCCATGATAACCGACTATTTGATGCCTGACATTGAAGCTCGTGATCTCGGCGACATAAGGTTTCAGCAAGACGGCGCCACTTCCCACGCATCGCATCAATCAATGGATTTATTGAGAGAACACATCGGTGAGCACATAATTTCACGTTTTGGGCCGGTCGATTGGTCACCAAGATCGTGTTATATCACACAGTTAGACTTTTTCCTGTGGGGATATGTAAAGTCAAAAGTTTATGCAGACAAACCCTTCGCCAGTTACCAGCAGTGTTTAAAAAACTAGACTCCAAGTAGCTGTAGTAATAAAAAAATTCAAAATAGTCTAGTTAAAAAATGTTAAAAACTTGTAGTCGTTCATTTACTTTTACTACCGCTACCATCACATTTTGATAGCAATAGTTTTAGTAGTAGCGCAAAAAGAAAATACTTGGAGCAGCGTAGTAAATTTGTTTTTACTGCTCTCGCTAACTTTAAATTTTGGTAGCAGTAAAAGAAGTTTTATTTTTAAAATTTGTACTACTATCTGCTTTAGTAGTTATACAAAAAATAACATTTAGTACTAATAACATTAAGCAGTTTTAGAATAACATGTTGCGGAAGAGTACACACGCAACGCGGGGGGAAAAAAAAAATTTGGCGTAGACGGGCCACGATTTAGGTCGGGATGCGGCTGTAAAAGCCTGGGTGCGTCATCCCTGGTAAATATCTTTTTAGGGGGAGGCAAACTGTTGGTCGGAGCCACCACTCCTGCCGTTGCCCCAAATGGGTGGTTTGGATAACTTCATATGGAGGGGCATATTGCGGTGGAGCCACTACTCCTGCCCTTGTCCAGTGGATTTTTCATAATAAGTGGAGAGGGGCTTGCGACCAATGGAGACACTACCTCCTGCCCGAGTCTCAGTGGGATAAATTCCATATTACTTTTGTGTTAGTGATCTAGGTGAGGTTTTGTTTTGGTAGGTAGGTGGTTAGTAAGGGGTTTAGGATAAGGTGTGTGGTTTTGTTGGTAATTGGGAAAGCTGAAAAAAATAGAAAAAAGAAAGGATTAGATTTTTTTTTGTAATACACGGATTTTTCAAAGGAACGATACAGGTCAATACTTACGTGGATATCATGGTTAAGTTCCTTCAGAATTGTTATTGGAACCTGAAAGAAAAGAAAACATTTTATAAAATTAAAAATTTTCAATATACTTACATACATGTGGGGCTGATGATGACAGGCGAGTAATGAAAAGATAAGATGTGTATCTATTTATGAGTGTGTGTATAAGTGTAGTGTAGAAACGGTAGTACGAAATACTCACATTAGGATGGCAACGCTACTGCATGTAGTAAAATTGTACAGGGTTGGACTTTTCATTAACTATTGAAAGTGAAGGTTTGAAATAGATTTTAAATAAAACTATGAATGAAAAAAATTTACCAGCTAATTTTTATGAGAGCCTGATATGGGCGGTAGGAGAGCTGAAGGAATATGTGGCTTGCCTAGGAATGCGAACAGGATGGAATTGGCGGCTGACAAGGCGCGAGATTAAATTATATATATAATTTATTAGTAGCATTTAAGGAAAATAAGCCCTTTGTATTTAGCTGAGTGAGGAGGAAAAAGATGGAAGAGAACTGCTGGCTGACTTGAGGTGTATGATTACATTGGTCTGTCGTGATCAAGGGGGGAATCAGCAAAGCAGGATAGGAAAGGGAGGAATTGGCGCGAAAACCTTGGAGAAGTTTTTTTTTTGTATTAGGTAATTTTTATCAGTATATAATATTTGAAAAGGCGCCAAAGGAGAGATGATTATATAAGTTTTTTTGGGGTAAATGTTTGTTAGTGTAAATGAAAGAGAGTTTGTGAAAATACCGCGGAAAAGTAAATAGGAAAATTAGGAAGAGACCGCGAGAAAGTAAATAGGCAGGAAGTATTTAAGCTGAGAAAAGAAGATAAATCAGGTCATTGGTAATATTAAAAGTGAGACGTGTACAATAAAATTAAGTGCAGTGAAAAAAAATACAAGTTAAATTTAGAAGTGGCAAAAGTAACACAAAAGTTACTTAGTTTGTTCAAGATAGTGGGAATTAAAATTAGTTAAATCGGAAAAAAACGTAAGTGAATCAAAAGTGTACAAATGAAGTAGTGCAGGATATTCGGAAACAAATCTTCTTTATTGTGGGGTCCAGTGTTGAAAGCAACCACTGGTGAGGGAAAATAAATAGTGTTGTGCAAAACCACAATAAAGTAAGATTTGAGAAGAATATACATATATTTTGAATGGTTCCTGTAATAAGGGAGATTCATTTAATTTTTCCACATAGCTGGCTATTCTCTCGAGGACGTGTTCAGTGAGGGTCATAGACGAGCTGCGCCAAGACCACACGGGGATTATAGCCAGGTAACAAATTTTTGTAAAATTATATTTGATGGTGAATTAAAAGTGTCCTCGGAAGTGCAAGATTTACCGCTTAGCAAGAGGAAATTAATTGGAAAAAAAATTGGTAGATACAAACCCGTATTATAGATTCCATTAAGAAAAAAAAACCGATACGAATGGCAATATTGGGTTAGAGTATATATGTATTTTTTTTTTATTATCAAACGTCTCCGGAAAGAACCAAAAAAAAAGAATTGCGTATAAATGTACATATGTGCTTTGCTTTTGGAAAAGTAAATTGAAATACATATTGAGTAAACAGCAAAGAGGCTGATCCTAAAAGAAAAAAGAAAGGAGAAAAAAATAAGAAAAAAAAGAATTTCTAGTTTAAAAATAATTTTTTTTAATAATTTAGTAGATTGTGTAATTGTGATAAAAGTGTAAGAATTTTGAGAGTGTGTAGTTAATTTAAGTGTGGTGTATTAGTAAATCAAAAGGGAAACCTGGAAAAATAGGGAAGTTATAAATTTTGAAATTAAATATTTATATATATATATATACATATATCAGGAAAAGAGAAAAATATAAGTATAGATAAAAAAAGGTAATTACGTAGAACTTAAGTGAAGAACGGTAATAGTTAGAACAAGCAAGAAGGAAAGCCTGGAGAGTGACAGGAAAGTAAAAATAACCTCAGGGAGCTCCTTTAGGTGAAAGGAAATTTTAAGTAGAAAAGTGGACGTAAAATATGCAAAGATAAAGTAGCTTGAGTTCTAATCAGGTAATTACATGTGCAAAGCAGAAAAATTTAATGAGGAAAAAATAAATACTAAATAGATATACATATATATACATAGATATTTAAAGAAAAAATAAAGTCAATAGTAATATAAGTAGCTTGTAGGGATTTTAAGAATATTTATTAGTTCTAAGAAAAATCATAGTATAAGATTGTTATTAGTAATAGTATTTTTACGTTAATAATAAAGAAAAAATGTTTGGTTTAGTAAATTAAGAAAGAAAACATGGTTGCTTAAATTTAAATTAGGGGAACCGGATGTGATGGAAAGGTAAGTGGAGAAGAGGTCTGGTGGAGTTTGGGTCGCGTTATGAATAGTAGGAACGTATTCGCGACAAGGTTGGGAGGGCATGAAGGGGTTACACCTATCTCCTTGGTTTGTTAAATGTGGTGTCGTTTGTGTTTTTTTTTGTTTCCGGTTATTGTGATTTCCAGTTGATTTTATTTTTGTTAGGATACGCTGTTGGCGGGAGGGTTGGAACCTGCCTGGGAGTTTAATGTGAGCTAGACGGAATCCTCGCCAATAAACCGGTCCATAACAGAATGGCGCCCAAACTAATGCAATCACTTGCGATGCTTTTTAGTAAACTATACAAAAAGGTATCCTAAGCGATATAATAAAATTCATGTACGTTACCTACACATGTGATAATAGTCCATTAAATGTTTTTTTTTGTAATAGCCCAAAAGGTCGGTTAAATATAGTAGAAGAGACTTATATAGCCACTCTGAAAAAAAAGGAAAAGAAAATGTTGTATATAAGGAAAGTCTACTAGGTTTATCGATTATAAAAAAAAAAAAATATATAGACTTACAGAAATAGTAGAGAATATCTTAGGCTACAAGTTGAAAGTCTCTAATTGTATTGTTTATCATTTCTGAATGTTGAAATTTAACCTCAAATTTTTTTGTTTGGAATCGTGATAGTGTTGTATGTTGAAGGCATATGATAGCCTCTCGTGGCGATTATATCACGAGGTAAGTTGTATAATATGTCATCAACAATCGCTCGTAGCTCGGTGATAGTGAACGTTAGTTTGAAGTACGAGGGAACACGCTAGAAGAATTCCAAAGGGAAGAAAATTTTATATTTAAAGTATTTTTCGTGCCACATTTAACATGCGTAAGTTTTTTTTTAACCGCTTAGACCTCCACATCCGTCCATTATGTCCGGAACCCATACATAATATATACAAATTTGGTTGAAAGTAGCTATTAATAGAAAAGCGAAAAGGGAATAATTTTTTTTTTATTATTAATATCTTCTTATTTATTTGTTTTTAATAAGTTAGTATATTTTAATCTTTTGGAAATTAAGTGTTAATAGTTATTAGTATTTTTAGTAATTTTTTTTTATCGTGCTTGTAGATTTTTTTTAGTATTTAATATTATTTTTTTTTATCATAGTAAACATTTCTGCATTGATTATAATTTATATTTTTTTGTTATTACTATTTTATTCTATTTTTTTTTTATTAGTCCATTTATTTATGGTATGCATGTACTTTTAATACTGCCAAGATTCATTGCCGAAATTTGCCAATTCTTTTTGTTATATATATGTATAGTCTACAATTTTTTTTTAAAAGTAAAGGGGGGTAATTATTTTTATAAGTCACCTCTTAGATTATGAATGATAGCCCACCTGGAACAAGATCGCGAAAAAGAGTGAGGCAGGTTCAATTCGACTTAAACCGTTCGACACCGAAATCTAGGTCGAAATATATAGAAGAAATGGCAGAGAAAAATACCGGGCAGATTAGGGATTTGTCGGGAACTATAATGGCGAACGACCCTAATGTTCATCCACATGCATATGCGTTACCCTCTTATGTATCAGGTCAGAGTACAAGTAGGCATTCAGTTAGGTCCAATAGTGTAGAAAATGTGGATAGATCAGTAAAAAGGTTAGTCGATCAGGAAATAAGTTCTCAGATGGCTGATATGAAGAAGACCATGGCAGAGTTAACGGCAACTGTTAGCAGACTAAGCATAGTGGTCCAGCAAACACAGCAAGAAAATAGAAAATTAATTGAAGTAAAGTTGCCTAATGTGTCAAGGTCATCAGTAGAGGGGCCACAACCAATGGAAATGTCAGGCATACAGTCTCAGTCTTCCAGGGCTTCCTCTAATAATGGTGATGAATATCCAAGGGGCTACAATAGACCTCGCATCGATAAATGGGGGTTAGAATTCGACGGGGATTCTAATAAGTTAGCAGTCGAAGACTTTGTTTTCAGGCTCGAGCGTCTGCAGCACCAGTACGGTATATCTTGGAAGGAATTACTGGATAACTTCCATCTGTTGGTCAAAGGAGCCGCTGAGAAATGGTACTGGCTTTTCATACAGACTAATTATGTATCAGACTGGTCTACATTAAAAATAGCGCTATTGAAACAATATAAATCCACTCGTTCCAGTTTTGAGCTAATGCGGGACATGGTTGAAAGGAAGCAACAGTCAGGGGAATCAATAGATTCGTTTTTCTTTACAATGACGCAGCTTCGATCACGCTTAAGCATATCTATGCCGGAGGCGGAAATGATCAAGATGATCAAAAAGAATTTAAGGGAGAATATCGGGAGAATTGTTTATCCAATGAATGTGTCTTCAGTCGAGGAATTAAGGCTTAGCTGTATAGATGCGGAAAAAACTTTTCTCAGGAAAGAAAATCGAATCGTGACAACTCCGTTAAACCGTTACCCTAGACACGCCAATGAAATAAGTGAAGAAATGAGGCCGGAATCCTACCAAATACCCGAAATAGAATGCTCCGAAGTAGCATCAATCAGAGCGAGTAATGCAGGAAGTTCTATGTCCAGATCTACGTTAGTGTGCTGGAACTGCCGCCAAAATGGTCACGCGTTTATGGATTGTCCATCCAATGAAAGAAGTATATTTTGTTACCGGTGTGGAAAGCCCGAAGTAATAGCACCTAATTGCAATGATTGCCGAAAGAAAAATTTTTACAGGAACGAAGGGAATGCGGGGGACCATCGTTCGAAAACGAACCCGCAAACACATTTGCAAGAATGGAAAAATCAGCAAATTTAGTTAAAGAAATAAAAAAGTTTAATAGATTTATACCACAGCACAGACATTTATATACATTTCAGGAGAGGGAAGATCATTATAAAAAGGTCCGAGAGAGAATTTTTAATTCGGAAATCAATGTCACAAGACCATATATATCAAAAAAAATACAAAAACTTAGAGAGAAGTTCGCTGATAGGAGAAGACTGAGGAAACGGGCTATCGAAGCAATTAGAGGAGCCGACCGGAAATCATTAGATCCCAGGCCATATGCTGAAATCAAAATTGGTGAAGTAAAAATAAAGGGTCTTCTTGATACTGGTGCCTCTGTGAGTATATTAGGCAAAGGGTGTAGAGAACTTATTAATGATCTTGAGTTGCAAATAGTACCGATCTTCTCAGTAATATCCACGGCCAGCGGCCAGGAACATAGGTTGTTAGGTAAAATTAAATTAGATATAGAATATAATAATAAGATAAGTAAAATAGAATTTTATCTTTGTCCTGATTTAGAGCAACAAGCATATTTAGGAATAGATTTTTGGAAAGGTTTTGAGCTTGCTCCAGAAATAGTAGGCGTTTCAGAAATAAACATAGAGAAGATAATGGAAAAATATGTATCGGAGAATCACAAATCTGATCCACATGAATTATCACCTTGCCAACGAGAAAGTCTAAACGAAGTTATTAATATGTTTCCATCATTTGAAAATAAGGGCCTAGGATGTACATCATTGGAGAAACATAGTATTAAATTAGTAGAAGGGGCCGAGCCGGTAAAAGATAGACATTACCCAATTTCTCCGGCGGTGCAAGAAATCGTTTACAAAGAAATAGATCAAATGTTGGAACTAAACGTGATAGAAGAAAGTGAAAGCCCATGGAGTAACCGAACGACAGTGGTAAGAAAACCCGGGAAAAATAGGTTTTGTCTGGACGCTAGGAAGTTGAATAAACTTACAGTGAAGGACGCATATCCATTGCAAAATATAGAGGGTATCCTTAGCCGAATAGATGAGACCTATTACATTAGTAGCGTTGATCTAAAGTTTGCCTTCTGGCAGATAGAATTAGAGGAGGAAAGCAAATCGTATACCGCGTTTACTGTAGCGGGTCGGCCGCTTTACCAGTTCCGAGTGATGCCCTTCGGTCTCTGCAACGCAGCACAGAGACTTTGTAGACTTATGGACAAAGTCATTCCTCAGAAACTGAAGGAAAACGTATTTGTATATCTAGATGATTTGCTAGTTATATCAGATAGTTTTGGAAAGCATTTAGAACTGTTAAAAGAGGTAGCTCAATGTTTAATAAACGCTAACTTGACAATTGGTTTAAAGAAATCGCAGTTTTGTTTTAAGCAATTAAAATACCTAGGGTTTATTATAGGCGGCGGGATGTTAAAAACGGACCCAGAAAAAGTGAAAGCTATTAGGGAAATCCATATTCCGAAAACTCCAAGGCAAGTCCGTAGCTTCTTGGGCACTGCAGGCTGGTATCGCAGATTTATTAGGGATTTTTCGACTATATCAGCACCCTTAACAGATACATTAAAAAAGAGTAAGAAGTTTGTTATGACGCCTGAAGCAATTGCATCATTTGAAGAATTAAAGAAGGCCCTAACATCCGCTCCCGTACTAAGGCACGCCGACTTCTCCAAACGGTTTTTTATCCAATGCGATGCTAGTGATTACGGCATAGGGGCAGTTTTGTATCAGCTCAATGAAAACAAAGAGGAACATCCGATAGCATTTTACTCACAAAAGTTAAATTCATGTCAAAGGAATTATAGCGTGACAGAAAAGGAATGCTTAGCGGCGGTAATGGCAGTCCAGAAATTCAGACCTTACGTTGAAATGATGCCTTTTACGATAATGACAGACCATGCGAGTTTAAAGTGGCTTATGTCGCTTAAAGACTTAACTGGCAGGTTGGCACGCTGGTCACTGAAGCTACAGGCCTTTGATTTTGAGATTATGCACAGAAAAGGGTCAGAAAACGTTGTAGCCGATATGTTGTCCAGATTACCAGATGAAAGTGTCGATGAAATCGCGATGGAAGATATTTTTGATTTCGAGACGACAGAGTTTGAAAGTGACGAATATTTGGACTTAATAAAGCACATTCAAAATAACAGTGAACAACTTCCAGACTTAAAAATAGAGAATGGTATGATTTTTAAAAAAATGTCTTTCGAAGAGGATGAAGATGAGTACAAATGGAAACTCTGGATACCAACAAACATTACGCAAGTTATTATAGAAAAGGCACATTCCACCCTAACGACAGCGCATGGGGGAGTGACGAAAACTATAGAAAGATTAAAAAGGTTCTTTTACTGGCCTAAAATGGCATTTCAAGTAAAAATGTTCATAAAAAACTGTCAAGTGTGTAAGGAAATAAAGCCAACTAACCAAAACCTGAGGCCGGAGATTGGTAAACAGGTAGTAACAGAAAGGCCGTTTCAAAAATTGTACATTGATTTTATGGGAAAATATCCAAGATCTAAAAATGGCAATTCCTACATATTTATAGTCGTAGATCATTTTTCCAAATTTACCTTTTTAAAAGCAATGAAGGAAGCATCTACCAGCAATGTCATAGAATTTCTAGTTCATGAGATTTTTCATAAGTTTGGAGTACCGGAAATTATACACAGTGATAATGGATCTCAATTTATCGCAAAGAGTTTTCAAAATTTAATGCACACATACAGAATACAACACATAAAAACTGCGGTATATTCTCCACAGAGCAACGCCAGTGAGAGAGTTAATCAGTCTGTTCTTTCCGCAATTCGTGCCTACCTAAAAGAAGATCACAGAGATTGGGACTTGTACTTGTCCGAAATTGAATGTGCCCTACGAACATCCGTACATTCAGCGACTGGCTACACCCCGTTCTTTGCCCTATTTGGCTACCACATGTATTCAAGTGGAGCTGAATATAAATTGGGAAGAAAATTACAATCTCTTACTGATCATCAAATTTTGGAGCTAAAACGGAGAGAAAAGTTGGATGTAATCAGGGAACAAATAAAACAGAACATGAAAAAAGCTTACGAAAAAAGCGCAGAGAGATACAACAAAAGAGCAAGAAATGTTTTATTTAACCCAGGACAAGAAGTATACCGCCGGAACACAGTATTAAGTGATTTTTCGAAAAACAGAAATGCAAAATTTTGCCGAAAGTTTTTAAAATGTAGAGTGGTTAGGCCCGTGGGAAACAATATGTATGAATTAGAGACATTACAAGGGAAATCTATAGGAACATACCACGTTAAGGATATTAAAGTTTAGAAAAAAGCGAAATGGAAATTTAAGCCGTAGGGATTGTATGCAATATTTAATATACACCAATTATAAACATAGATTTAGAACCCCGTACCTGATAGCGTAGATTCTTTAACCATACCATGTATTTAGTATAAGAACAAGTGAGATACTGCCTCAATGACCAATATGAAATAGTACAAAACAGAGAAAAGTTTTTTTAGTTTTAAACATACCTTTGTGTAGTCCATGAGTGCAATAATTAGGTATAAGGAACCGCAATATAGGCATATTCAATCGGTGATATTAATGTTGTGATGTGTCCCATTTATTTAGCTGTTAGGAAGGTGCAATATAACTTAAGTCCATGTTGTGCCAGTCTATAAGCTTAGAAATTTAAAATCTGAAAAAAAACGAATCACAAAGTATCATTCTTAATTGATTAAGGCTTGTAAAGTTATACTTCCCGTAAGATACGATGATCAGGTCAGATGCATACGTCCTCTGATTCTTTTATCAAGAAAAGGGTTCAGAGGGCAATGGTCAAAACTAGATAGTGTCCTGGGCGATGGAGAGAATAATAGGGGCGTGACCCGATTGTTTTGACGCGGATTCCTAGGATCCTAGAATATTAAATTTATTTAATTTTGCCTCTAAAGGGCGTTCGATTTAATCAGCACTGTCGTGCACTACTGGCAAAAGCCCAGTAACAAGATACTGATGAAAAAAGGGTTTGCCTCTACGTTCTGCTTTTGCCTCGCGAAAAGGAGTTCGGAAGAGTGCTTAGTTCTAGTTATGACCATGTTAAATGTATCTAATGGTGATTCAATATCGAGCGGCTGAATATGCGTTTAATTGGTTACCCGAGTTCCTCATAAAAAAAAAGAAAAGAAAAAGGAAAATAATAGTAAAAAGGATCTATGGACTAAAAATTTGTATGATAGGGAAACGAGATCACACGAATAGAAAAAACACTAATTTTTTTTAAAAAACAGTAATGATATCGTATCTCTATCATACCAATCTACCGTATAGGGTACCTACTAACAGTGTATTAGATTTAGGTATTTGTATTACATATAGGGGTTTAGTTCATATAGGCGTTTTACTACGTACTTGCCGAAACAATAACAGAAAAATACTAATTGTCTACGGATTGCAAAGTGTATTGCTAATAATAGCTAAAATTTTAATATGAAACGAAAGACCCAACCAAAGTGGGCATGAGCTAGCTAAGGCACATGGTGAAGACTTCTAAGGGATAGGTGTTCAATCATACTAAAGTTATAAAACTGTCAGTGCTTAAGTTAAGGTCAAAACTGATCGCACATTCCATACGGAATCAAAAATTTTTGTAAATGTGTGACAGTGGCTTAAGTTAGATCAGGCATACTGTGGTTGGGCCTTAAAAGTATCATGTTGTGCAACAGGTCAAGCTGTACGTCGGAGTAAATGATTTATTATATGCCTATTGTAGATTGGCTCCGGCTAATTCAAGTTCCAGTATTCTTTTGTACAGGTGGAAAAAAAATAACTTCAATCCAACCCCTGAAATGATCAAATTTTTTTTATTTCGTGACGACAGTAAATACTTCGAAAGAAATTTGATTCGAATAAGTATAGGAAACTTATTTTTACTAACCCTTGGGTCATCAGATACATATATAAACCACCATATTCATGGGGGGTATTTTGGGTTAATGTCAGGTTTATGAAACGAATTTTCTATGAAAATTTGTTTGATAAACATTTTATTAATCCGAAATATATTTTATGAATATTGGGGAAAGTATACAGGTGTATATTAATAGAGTAATCCTCTCAAACGGAAGAATAACTCTTCTTAAATTATAAAATTTTTGCAGGAAAAAAAAACAATTTACCTGGCAACACTGCAGTGTGGACACAATTTTTATTGCCCGGCTAAGAGTAGAGATGAGACTTTTATCTCAGGGTCGGGGAGTTCCCCACGTTGGGCTGGTATAAACAAGATTCCGCACACCGTTTCTTCTGCGGTAACTTAGCAGCAACGGAGTTGTGTTGCGGAAGAGTACACACGCAACGCGGGGGGAAAAAAAAAATTTGGCGTAGACGGGCCACGATTTAGGTCGGGATGCGGCTGTAAAAGCCTGGGTGCGTCATCCCTGGTAAATATCTTTTTAGGGGGAGGCAAACTGTTGGTCGGAGCCACCACTCCTGCCGTTGCCCCAAATGGGTGGTTTGGATAACTTCATATGGAGGGGCATATTGCGGTGGAGCCACTACTCCTGCCCTTGTCCAGTGGATTTTTCATAATAAGTGGAGAGGGGCTTGCGACCAATGGAGACACTACCTCCTGCCCGAGTCTCAGTGGGATAAATTCCATATTACTTTTGTGTTAGTGATCTAGGTGAGGTTTTGTTTTGGTAGGTAGGTGGTTAGTAAGGGGTTTAGGATAAGGTGTGTGGTTTTGTTGGTAATTGGGAAAGCTGAAAAAAATAGAAAAAAGAAAGGATTAGATTTTTTTTTGTAATACACGGATTTTTCAAAGGAACGATACAGGTCAATACTTACGTGGATATCATGGTTAAGTTCCTTCAGAATTGTTATTGGAACCTGAAAGAAAAGAAAACATTTTATAAAATTAAAAATTTTCAATATACTTACATACATGTGGGGCTGATGATGACAGGCGAGTAATGAAAAGATAAGATGTGTATCTATTTATGAGTGTGTGTATAAGTGTAGTGTAGAAACGGTAGTACGAAATACTCACATTAGGATGGCAACGCTACTGCATGTAGTAAAATTGTACAGGGTTGGACTTTTCATTAACTATTGAAAGTGAAGGTTTGAAATAGATTTTAAATAAAACTATGAATGAAAAAAATTTACCAGCTAATTTTTATGAGAGCCTGATATGGGCGGTAGGAGAGCTGAAGGAATATGTGGCTTGCCTAGGAATGCGAACAGGATGGAATTGGCGGCTGACAAGGCGCGAGATTAAATTATATATATAATTTATTAGTAGCATTTAAGGAAAATAAGCCCTTTGTATTTAGCTGAGTGAGGAGGAAAAAGATGGAAGAGAACTGCTGGCTGACTTGAGGTGTATGATTACATTGGTCTGTCGTGATCAAGGGGGGAATCAGCAAAGCAGGATAGGAAAGGGAGGAATTGGCGCGAAAACCTTGGAGAAGTTTTTTTTTTGTATTAGGTAATTTTTATCAGTATATAATATTTGAAAAGGCGCCAAAGGAGAGATGATTATATAAGTTTTTTTGGGGTAAATGTTTGTTAGTGTAAATGAAAGAGAGTTTGTGAAAATACCGCGGAAAAGTAAATAGGAAAATTAGGAAGAGACCGCGAGAAAGTAAATAGGCAGGAAGTATTTAAGCTGAGAAAAGAAGATAAATCAGGTCATTGGTAATATTAAAAGTGAGACGTGTACAATAAAATTAAGTGCAGTGAAAAAAAATACAAGTTAAATTTAGAAGTGGCAAAAGTAACACAAAAGTTACTTAGTTTGTTCAAGATAGTGGGAATTAAAATTAGTTAAATCGGAAAAAAACGTAAGTGAATCAAAAGTGTACAAATGAAGTAGTGCAGGATATTCGGAAACAAATCTTCTTTATTGTGGGGTCCAGTGTTGAAAGCAACCACTGGTGAGGGAAAATAAATAGTGTTGTGCAAAACCACAATAAAGTAAGATTTGAGAAGAATATACATATATTTTGAATGGTTCCTGTAATAAGGGAGATTCATTTAATTTTTCCACATAGCTGGCTATTCTCTCGAGGACGTGTTCAGTGAGGGTCATAGACGAGCTGCGCCAAGACCACACGGGGATTATAGCCAGGTAACAAATTTTTGTAAAATTATATTTGATGGTGAATTAAAAGTGTCCTCGGAAGTGCAAGATTTACCGCTTAGCAAGAGGAAATTAATTGGAAAAAAAATTGGTAGATACAAACCCGTATTATAGATTCCATTAAGAAAAAAAACCGATACGAATGGCAATATTGGGTTAGAGTATATATGTATTTTTTTTTTTATTATCAAACGTCTCCGGAAAGAACCAAAAAAAAAGAATTGCGTATAAATGTACATATGTGCTTTGCTTTTGGAAAAGTAAATTGAAATACATATTGAGTAAACAGCAAAGAGGCTGATCCTAAAAGAAAAAAGAAAGGAGAAAAAAATAAGAAAAAAAAGAATTTAAAGTATTAATATTATTTCTAGTTTAAAAATAATTTTTTTTAATAATTTAGTAGATTGTGTAATTGTGATAAAAGTGTAAGAATTTTGAGAGTGTGTAGTTAATTTAAGTGTGGTGTATTAGTAAATCAAAAGGGAAACCTGGAAAAATAGGGAAGTTATAAATTTTGAAATTAAATATTTATATATATATATATACATATATCAGGAAAAGAGAAAAATATAAGTATAGATAAAAAAAGGTAATTACGTAGAACTTAAGTGAAGAACGGTAATAGTTAGAACAAGCAAGAAGGAAAGCCTGGAGAGTGACAGGAAAGTAAAAATAACCTCAGGGAGCTCCTTTAGGTGAAAGGAAATTTTAAGTAGAAAAGTGGACGTAAAATATGCAAAGATAAAGTAGCTTGAGTTCTAATCAGGTAATTACATGTGCAAAGCAGAAAAATTTAATGAGGAAAAAATAAATACTAAATAGATATACATATATATACATAGATATTTAAAGAAAAAATAAAGTCAATAGTAATATAAGTAGCTTGTAGGGATTTTAAGAATATTTATTAGTTCTAAGAAAAATCATAGTATAAGATTGTTATTAGTAATAGTATTTTTACGTTAATAATAAAGAAAAAATGTTTGGTTTAGTAAATTAAGAAAGAAAACATGGTTGCTTAAATTTAAATTAGGGGAACCGGATGTGATGGAAAGGTAAGTGGAGAAGAGGTCTGGTGGAGTTTGGGTCGCGTTATGAATAGTAGGAACGTATTCGCGACAAGGTTGGGAGGGCATGAAGGGGTTACACCTATCTCCTTGGTTTGTTAAATGTGGTGTCGTTTGTGTTTTTTTTTGTTTCCGGTTATTGTGATTTCCAGTTGATTTTATTTTTGTTAGGATACGCTGTTGGCGGGAGGGTTGGAACCTGCCTGGGAGTTTAATGTGAGCTAGACGGAATCCTCGCCAATAAACCGGTCCATAACAAACATTGAAGTAGTATGTTAATAACATTGAAGCAGTCGTAAAATAACACTATGGTAGCAGCAGAATTAATAAAAACGTAAAATCTTCAGCAAAATAAAAACAAACGAATAGCACGTGTGTGTTAAAATGAGTGCTGCCAGAAATCTTTTCTCTTATGCCCCTTTAAAATCCCTTTAATTAAATTTATTAATTTTAATTGATTTACATATTCCTCCCTGCTTCTGTTTTAAATGCTTTTTACCAAGAATTTTTTCTGTTTTTAATGTTTTTGTCTTTCTTTTTCTCGTTGACCTTTCCATAAGCACAACTTGAAGGAAAAATGTAAACATAGAGATTGTTCCTTAGTTGTTTAACAATTAGTATTGTGAAAAATGTACTTTGGACTTCAATAAGAATTCTTGACAAAAAGTATGAAAAACAGAAGTAAGGAGGAACATGTAAACCAATTAAAATAGATAATCATTCAAAAGACAAATTTCGATCTACCAATTTGGTTTGAAGATTGGTGGTTGGCTATTGACTGCCTGCTGCCTTCGATGGCGAGGAGTGTTAAAACGGCATACCCCTTTGTGGAGATTGTGTCCGTGAAAACCTGGGTTCAATTCCCAGCTCAGTCAAGAATGAAAAATTATCAATAAATTTTAATTCATTTCATGTTGTAAAATTCCTTTCTTCATAAAAATAATTTTATAAAAATTGAATTTAATGAACTTTAGCCTGAATAAAATATTAAAAAAATTTGGATTTAAAATAATAAACTGTTCAATAAACTAACCACAATACTAAAAATTAATAATTTTTAAAATGTTTTTATTAAATATGTTTTTTAGTATGGTAAAATGATATATAGAACTGGTTTTAAGATAATTTTCACTAAATATAGCAGCGTTTTTAACATGTTAAAAACATATAAAATATTCCATTCAAAATATTTTCCCTACATTGTGGAATGAATGCTCATAAAATAAATATTAATAAGTATGAGTACATATAACTTCTAACAATCGAAAATTTTCTGCACCAAAAATTTCAAAAAGTACTAACAACAATGGTAAAAGCGACGACCTGACAACACGGTTTATGAATAATTCAAACAACATCACATACGTACTTATTGTTGGTTTATAGTTTTACGGATTATTTTCGTTTCTGACAACTTCAATGTTATTATATTACTACTTTAATGTTATTAACATACTACTTCTATGTAATTCTACTACTACCTCAATGTTAATAATCTACTACCTCCAAATTTTGTAGTCATAAAAAACAAGACTCCAAATGAAGTAGTAGTTTTAAAACGAAAACCTCAATCAAACCAATAGCAAACAATTTCGTTTTTTTAACTGCTACTTAATTTTTGTTTTACTGCTGCTATTTTATTATCTGGTTTTAAAAAAGGTAATACTACAAAACAAGACAACTGCTCTTTCTGACGCTACATATAATTGTTAAGAGTAATAGTTTTAGTAATAGTAAAAAATGTTTAGGTAATGTAATTTTTTAAACACTGGTTACCAGTCGAAATGCTCGAACGAGTCATCGAAAATTGGACTCAACGGATGGACCATCTGCGGCGTAGCAACGGCCAACATTTGATAGACATAATCTTCAAAAAATAAATGCCAAAGGATGTTATTTCAAATGATAATAAACATTCCCCATTAAATTTGAATTTTGTGTGTTTTTTTTCTTTAAAAAAGTAGGGATCCTCGAAATGGATCACGCCTTATAAAAACCAACCCTAATTTCTGAATGAAGAGTGATACCAACCTACATTAGAGCCAAGAGCGTTCAATTTATTCTGAAAAAGTCCATGTATGGTGTGGGTTTTGGTCCATATTTTTTAAGAGGAAATTACCGGCAACACCGAGCGCTAAAGGTCGAAGATAACCTTCTTTTGGTCTGAATATAATGATATATACACCAATAACATGTGTCCATATGATTCAATGTCATTCGGATGCTTGACACCAAGCGAAGTCGACACACTTCTAATCCTAATGCTGGGGTCTAATCACCGCATACGATATTGAGCAAAATTTATCGAAGTTTTTTATTTTGGTATCATGACACTCGATATCGAATGAAATGTATCGTAATTTGAGATGAAAGCAATCGATATCGAGTTGTTTTTTTTAGCTCTTTAACTATTGTGGGATTATTGCTGTACACTTTCGATTTCAAAAAACCCAAAAAAAAAAATATATTAAATAGTCTAAAGGTTTTAAATCGCATGATTTTAGTGGCCAATTCACTCCTCTTTTACGAGAAATAATGCGATTTTCGTTCCTTATAGATGTTGAAATTGACATACAAATTGGCGATGATAACTTTTGCGATAGCTACTGTCATAACAACATGTTGTCCTGGTAGGTCCATCGGGTCCTAAAATCTCATATAGATGAAGATATTTAAATCATAGTCGGCCCAAAGAATTTTTACATGAATCGTAACCTCGAACCATAAATTTGTTAGGGCGGGTCCATGATTGCCCATGGGTCCCAAATACGGTAAACTAGCGAAAATTGTTTTTATATATTGTGGGTATTATATGGACTGTACTGTCTTACTTGTTATACCCTCCACCACCACTGTGGTGAATGAGGGTATACTAAGTTTGTCATTGCGTGTGAAACTTTTTTATAATACATCTAAGACCCCATAAAGTATATATATTCTGGTTCCTGGATTAATTCTAAGTCGATTTCCATGTCCGTCTGTCTGTCCGTCTGATGAAAACACTCACTTTCGAAAAACGCAAAAGAAAAGACCAAACTTGGTCTCACATTGCTTTTAGTTATCCTAAGCAGTTTGAGATTAAAATCCAGCAACATCGGTTCAGTAGGATCAGAACTATGAATCAAAATGTGGAACCACCACTCAAAAAAATTGATATATTTGATACAAAAACTAACATAAATGGTGGAATAATGCACGGAATGATATAACATTTTGAACAAATTCGCTTTATACAACTAGAAATCACACTGCCAAATTTCGTGAAGATTGGTCCATATAAACCCTGCTCTGGGAAAACTGTTTATTGCGCCTTAAACGAAATACAGCCCATTTTGGGAAAATAATTAGATTGGTCTAAAACCATCACAGATATATTGCGTTAAAATTTCTAACTTAAATTCATATGGCCAGAAAAAATATCATGCAAGTTTTTGAAATTCACTGTTAACGCTAAAATTAATTACACTGCTCTATTGAAATTTATTCTAATTTATTTTTTGTAATACCAGAAATCAGTCTTCAGAATTTTTGGATGATTGGTCCATAATTTACCATAGGTTCAATGCGAATTACCCTCCTAAAAATCATTTTATTTCGGCTTAAACTGTTACGAATCATGATATTTTGTATTCCCAAAAACAACCTTGATAATAAAATTTTTGCAAGTGCACGTGCATAAAAAACTGAAATGGCAAATTGTTTTTATTTTGATTTCTTGCGAAAACAATAATAGGAATTTGTTGTTGTTTTTAATATGTTTTTTCTTTACCCACTTACAACTATAATGAATGTTGGAAGAATCCATCTAATTGTAGTGGGGAATGTAAGAAAAGATAAAGTCACTGTTTTATTGTTGGTATTTTGTTTAAGCTTTGATATCGTTGCAAACAAGACTTTTTGAGTGTTTGTAGGTAATTCTCATTCCCTCTGTAGTTTTGTTTGCTGATAGCTTTGGCTTTTCTAAAATTATTTAGGAGAACGTTTCCTGATGATCTGGCCTAAGCAACCAGTGCAATGCGCATAGGAACAGCTTATCCTCCAACAATCAATTTCAGTATTTGTTATCAATTAATAAAAAAAAGGGAATTAAGCACAACAAACAAAATCTTTTAATTTTACTCAAGCGAGTTCAAAGTTCTAACAAGAAACGCATAAAATTTTCTTTTTGTCGGTCAACAATTTAATTCAGGTGTAAACCGCAACTAATTTTAATGCTGACGTTCGTTTTTGTGCAGATTAGTTAATAATTAATAGCTTTGTTTCTTTACTTTTTGGGTAAAGTTCGTGAAAATGAGAGTTAGCATAAATTTCTTTCACAAAGATACAAAATTACACAAAAGTACGGGAACAGAAAAAACCATTTTAAGCACAAAATAAAAAGTCAAAGTGTTTTGACAGTCTTAACAAACCAATAAAAGTTTGCGCCACTTTTGAAAAATTGTATATTATCTGTAGAAATAAACTATATGTATATTACCAAAAATAGAACAATACAAATACTTTTACAATAACTTACATTATTTTTCTAGATATTTTAATATAAAACTTTTTTATTTAATAACACTATTTTATTACACAACACTTTCCAAAATTTGGTTAATTAGCATTTTTTCCATACCTTTTTTGTTTTGTTTATGTTTTACAGCTGTTTAACAATTTACACGAAGAAAAAGTTTGGGCTGTTTCGTGCAAGAAGAAGAAGAATTTAATTCTCTCAAACTCGCTCTCTTTTACACAAATTTAAAGTACGGGAACGCTTTTCGTGTAAATCGGGATCCCGAGGGATCCCAAAGTAGAGTAAAGAAACAGAGCTAATATTTATTTATCATATAGAGCCAGTGATGCCAAGATAAATTTCAAAAAAATCCCTACGTGTCTAAATAAAATTCCCTCTTTTTCCCTACAAACAAAAAAATTATCCCTACACTATTCCCTACGTTAAAAATGTATTGGTTTTAGCTTCAGGCAAACAAATACATACTCTGTTAACATTTCGTAAATATTATAATTAAGGGATTTATTAACATTTATTAAAAAAAAAACATTTATTAACATCAAGAAAAAACCAAAATAAACATTCTCACACATGTAGGTTAGGTTAGGTTCCATTGGCAGCCGTGATCAAGCACAGCGCACGTGGGTCCATTTCTTAGTTCCCGTTGTGTTACCATCACGCCGTCTCCCATGGGTCCTATGAAATCCCATGTAGCCAACCGGTCGATTCAATAAAGGAGTGGATCCTGTTTACATCAACAAGTTTTGTCCCCAAGGGTTCTTCGACCAAACATTTTGAGTCTTAAGTCTCCGAAAGCCAGGCAGTTACAGAGAAGATGTTCCGTTGACTCTTCCTCCTCCTCATCGCCGCAACTTCTGCACAAGTCGTTATAAGGGAGCCCCAGCCTCTGGGCGTGCCTCCCAATTGGCCAGTGGCCAGTTATAACCGCAGTTAGGTTTCTTAGATAATGTCTGGACAGCTGTAATGCCCGCCGTGTCCTTTTTTCATCTATGATGGGCCAGATTTTCCTGGTTTCCCCACAGGTGGTTTCATCGTGCCACCTCTGACTGGCGATAAGATGAAACTTGTGCGCTATAAGTTGCTTACACCTTGGGAGTGAAGCACCTACATATGTGGAACCGTCCCGATTCAAGGTGGTACCTGCATGCGCCAACGAATCCGCCATGCAGTTCCCATATATGTCCCCGTGTCCGGGGACCCAATTAAGGGTGACCAGTGAATGTCTCGCTATCTCCTCCAGAGACATCCGGAATTCTCGGACAATTCTCGATGTGATGAACACATTCTCCAGGGATCTTATGGCCGCCTTGCTATCGGTAATAATGTGAATATCCCTTCCAGATATTTCACCGTACCGGATGCGTTTCGCGGCTGTGTGGATGGCCATTATCTCGGCCTGGATGACACTGCAGTGGTCCGGCAGCCTTATAGGAATGCTCCAGTTTAGCTGCTCGGAGTATATGCCAGAACCGACACCATACAGTGTTTTAGACCCGTCCGTGAAGATTCGAATCGCATTCGCGGGGATTTGCAGGTCATCATAGTGGACCACGTTATCCACAATGCTTACCGTGAAGCCAGGATCAAAGATTGGCTCGGGTGTGACATAATCAACATCCATGTGCCAATTAATATCATTCAGAATGTTAGCATGTCCGATATTATAATCCCTCCATGCTCCGGTGGCCCTTAGTCTTACCGCTGCGTTCGCAGCTAACCTTTTCGCCAAAATGTCTGGTGGTAACCAGTTTAGAATCGTAAACAATGCCTTAGAGGGGGTTGTTCTAATGGCACCTGTTACCGCTATCGCCACCATTCTCATTGTACGTTCAAACCTGGTTTGATGACTCTTCGCCTTGAGCGCTGGCCACCAAACAGCTGCCCCGTATAAGAGAATGGGTTTAATGACACATTCGTATAGCCAGTATACATTCCTCGGGTTAATTCCCCAGTTTAGGCCAATGGCCCTTTTGCAGCAATATAATGCAGTAGCCGCTTTATTAGTCCTGGAGCTGGTGTTCATCCTCCAGTTCAGTTTACTGTCCAATATTAGCCCAAGATACTTGGCGCTGTCAGACAGTTCCAGTGACACCCCTTTTATCCTCGGGGTATTAAATTTGGGAATTTTGTATCTCCTTGTGAAAAGTACCAGTTCTGTTTTGGCGGGATTTACATCCAGTCCACATCCCTGGCACCATTTTGTTAGGACGTCCAATGCGGACTCCATTAGTTCAGACAAAAGTCTGGGATCTTTACCCATAGCCACAACTGCAACGTCATCCGCATATGCAACCGTTCTGCAGCACGTCCTCTCCATGGCTCTGAGTAGGGTATTTATATTCAGATTCCAAAGTAAAGGTGACAGTTCACCACCTTGCGGGGTGCCCCTAGTCGCAACCTTTGAAATGTTCGAGGCGCCCAAGTTGGATTCGATACGCCTGAAGTGCAAGATACTGCTGACAAATTGAATGATCGCTGGGTCGATCTGCAAATGTCTCATAGCGTTAATAACCGATTCAGGTTTAACATTGTTGAAAGCGCCCTCAATATCCAGGAATGCAACTAAAGCAAATTCCTTGTAATGCAGGGATCTCTCTATGTGGCCCACCAATGAGTGAAGAGCAGTTTCAGTGGACCTTTCCTTCGTGTAGGCGTGCTGAGCCGGTGACAGGGAATTGGGTCCTAGTGATGATATAATGTGAATATCCAAAATCCTCTCCAGTGTTTTCAGTAGAAAGGAGGATAGACTAAATGCCATCCGGGCCTGGAGATTTAAAGGGATGGAAGCTTTTGACCGCCCATTCCACACAATGGCGAGTTATCGGAATATTAGAGATATCCCGAGCGCCACTAAAAGTTTCCTCCCTAGGCGCATCATCAGTGCAACCTGGGAAGTGTGTATTCATCAGGACCTCAAGGGTGTCCCGACTGTTTGTGGTCCAGGATCCATCCATCTTCCGTATATATGATGGAATAGCTGGATTAGAGGATAAAATCTTACGAAGCCGACTTGTCTCCGAGGAGTTTTCCACGTCACTGCAGAATTTCCTCCATCACTGTCTCTTGGCCTTCCTAATAAGATTCTTGAATCCATTAACTGAGGACTTGTAATTGTTCCAAACACCATTACGTTTTGCCTCATTAAAGAGCTTCCTGCTTTCCTTGCGTTTTTCGGCAATTTCCGCATTCCACCATATGGGCTTAGCTTTGCCCCTCCTGTCAATTATTTTACAGGCTTCGTTTGTTGCCTCCATTAAGGCACCGGTCAATGACTCCACTGCGGAGTCGAGCATGGACACACTGTCTATAAGAACTGGGCACATAGGCAGCTTGTCCCCGAGTACACTCGCATAGATAGACCAGTTGGTCCTTCTTCTGTTCGTGTAGGGTTTAACTGAATCAACTCTAAAGGAAAAATTGAAATCAACATACATGTGATCAGAGAAGGAACAGTCCTTAGACACGTTCCAATCGCTAATCATATCCGCGAACTTATCACTAATAAGCGTAATATCAAGAACCTCCCTTCTGTTAGTCACAATAAAGGTGGGCTCACTACCCCTATTAACTACTGTTAGTTCGTTTTCTACTATGAATTCCAAAAGCGACTCACCTCGTGGATTGACATCCGAGCTTCCCCAGACGGTATGGTGTGCATTAGCATCAGCACATATTACTAGGGGGATGTTGCGCCTTTTAGCATACGACATCGCCTTCCTGGTTGTAGAGTTTGGAGGATTAGCACCCTGGTCGTGTGCCATGTAGCAGCTCATAAACCAGACTGTACTGGTTTTGCATTCTACTGCGACAGTGCATGTGTCCTTATCGCTAAAATCAGAAAGAATGAAAGCTTTAAAGATGTTTTTGACCATAACACAAGCCCTGGTCTTACCTTGATCGGCTGCGTACAGAGTACTGTAACCGTCTAAACTGAGTCCGCAAACCCTGTCTCTATACAACAATGGTTCTTGGATGCATATAAGCTCCTCCGTGCCTGAAGCTAATCGGAGGAGAAGGGCAGCTGACGCCGCTTTAGAATGATGAAGGTTGATTTGTGTCACCTTCATCATAGCTCATCACTATGGACGACTGTGACGTTGGCATCCTCTGGATCGTCGTCCGATTCCAGAAGGATGTCCTCATCATCCGCCACTCCCATCTTACCAAAGAAGTCACCCACAAGTCCACTGACCGATTGGGTGTCTTCATTGGCCGACGACGTAGCAGAATCGTCTTCCATATGCTCCGTTGATGCTGTTGTTGTGGTGGTGGTAGTCGCCGGAGCTTGAGGCTTCCCTTTGTCGTCACCTTTATAGACTCGGAGGAAGATAGTTACAAATCCATAGAAAATCTTCCCCTGTGTCTTCCGAAGTGACGGCAGAGAGTCACTGTTTATTACAACAGTGGCCTTCCTGGGCTCTTCAACAGCTTCAGAAACCCTCACTACTTTCCAGTCCTGTGTGGGTAGCTGGGGGTTACTGAGCTGTATTATTTCCAGGATCTCCTTGGGGTCGAATGGCTCAGCGGGGATCTTGGCAATAGATCTGGGCCTTTGCGGTACATCGGCCAGAGGTATTGCCTCAATCTTAGCGCCCTGCCAAACTTCCCCCAGGGACTCCACGGCATCCTTGTACAGCAGCGCTGAACGCTCATCTGCACACGCTATCAATTTAATGTGCCCTTGATACCAACCGGCATCTTCACATTGTGGTGGTGGTCCAGGGTTACCCCTTAGAACACTCAAGAACGCCCTACTAAGTGCGACGACAACCAGCTTCCAGTTTTTGGATGAAATGGTGCCGTCACTTGCGTTGCGGTCAATGATCGCCCAAATGAGGTGGTCTTTAGCCACATCTTTGTACGACCTGTTTTGCGGCCGTTGAGGCGTGTGTTTGGACCTTTTAGTTCCAGGAAGCGTGTCCTCCCCAGACCGTTGCCGTTTAGGCGCTGCTTCGGTTGGCTTCCGTTCAGGATTGCCTTCCTCTGCAGAGGGAGGTGCACGTTTTAAACCCTCAATATGGGTTTTTGCCCACTGGAGAGAGGTTTTCTCCTGCTCCGTGAGCTCACCAACCGGGTTTTCACCAAGTCGGCCGATGATTTTGTAGGCGGAGCGCCTGGTTATGAAGGCCCGTTTGGATGGGTTTATGTGCCTTTGGGGTTTTTAATAATTGCCGTAGAGGCGGGGGGAGGTACATCAGAGGGCATCGAATCTTTCTTCGTATGCTCTCTTTGCACAGGTTTCGGCACATGGAAAACTGGATTTCCGGTAGACTGAGTCTGCACCGTCAAGCCAGCACACATTTCGTGGGGGGTGTGGTGGGGTTGCATTTTATGCCTACTGCCAGGCGAAATTATACCTGCCGCTCCTCTGGAGACAGATGCAGACCATCAGCCGCTCACTATGAGAACAGACGCTGATGGATTTTATTGCGGACCGACAGCCTTCAGAAGGCAAACAATTGACCGTAAAAGGCCAGAGGACCTAGTCATTAGCCGCTCCAACTAGGAGAAACAGACGCTAATAGACAGGGGGGGTAGTTCTTGGTTCGTACTCGGCTTAGACCCTTCTGGCATGGGAGGCCCTACCGGTCTTGACTAACGTCACTACCGCCAGCATGACTCTAAACGTCCTTGTACTTAAGCCCTCGCATCGCGGCAAGATGACTACCCATTCGCGAGGGCCTCACACATGTAAAAATTCAATTAAAAAAAAAAAATACTGTGTGACAAATTTAATTTAATTTAATAATTTAATTTGGCAGAAACGCCACTGTATATCCTTCAAACTAGAGTCAAAACTAAGTCAAACTGCATGTTGGATTTTCATCTCCTCATCTTTTGTCCTTTTTTAAGGACTTAACCTTTTTCAAGAATACTTTTTTTATTAATATAAGTATCTAATATTTTTTACCAAACTCGGTACCAAATAAAAGGGAAGGCTTTGTTGAATATAAAAAAATCTTTATTTCAAAATTTTAAAAAAAATTCCTTTTAAATATATATCCTTCCACATGCTTAAAAGTTTTCATTAAAATTTTTTAAAAATTCCAAATTGAATGACTTTATTTCTCTTTGTTTCATTCATTAAACATTCTCCTTTAATATTCGCATATATTTTTAGCGAATGTGAGAGCAAATGCAAATAACAAAAATAAGCGATTAGTTCGCAAATGTGAACCCAAATATTCGGCTCCCCTAATAAATACGTACATGATTGTGGCACTTGTTGAAGATTGCCAGGCTATTAGGGCTCTTAGTAAAATACTACATTTGTACCTAAATGCTATGGTATATGAAAATTTTTAATTTTTAAATGAAAATAATACGAATATTTACGTATTTTAACACAATATATTGAAAATGAGACAATATTTTGAAAATTCCCTACATTTGCCTTAAAATAAAATATCTGTCTTTTTTCCCCTACAACTCCTGTCGGTGGAGGGTATCAAAGATTCGGCACAGCCGAATATAGCACTCTAACTTGTTTTTTTTAGTTTTAAAGGTGATTTTTGAAAACTGACTACTATACTAATAAAGGGTGTTTTTTATAGAGTTATAAAACTTTGAAATGGAATAAAACAAAGATGAATTTTTTAAATTGACATGATATTTACTTTTTTCAAAAGATAATCTTCTGGAATTATAATTCAAATGTGACTTCTGGCATATGACCGGCACGGCTCGCAGCGAATGTTGTCCTCCAAGTGTTCAATCGTTTCAGGCTTATCGGCGTATACTAGCGACTACACATATCCCTACAGAAAATAGTCTAGCGGCGTTAAATCGCACGATCTTGGAGTCCAATTCACGGGTTCGAAACGTGGAACTATGCGGTTACCAAACGTTTCCTTCAACAAATCAATTGTGGCTCGAGCTATGTGACATGTTGCGCCTTCTTTTTAAAACCATAGCTCCTGAACATCATATTTGTTCAATTGATGAAGGAAAAAGTCCGTAATCATAGCTCTAATGCGGTCACCATTGACTGTAACGTTCTGACCAGCATAGTTTTAAGAGAAGTAAGAACCAATGATTCCATCATCCCATAAAGCACACCAATCAGTCAGTTTTTCTGGACGTTACGGTGTCTCAACATACACTTGAGGATTATCAACACTCCAAATATGGCAGTTTTGTTAATTGACGTATCTCTTCAAACGAAGAAAGTGAGCTTCATCGCTAAACAAAATTCGCTCTTGAAAATCGGGATCAACGGCAATCGTGGTTCGCATAATTTGGAATCGTTGTTCAGTCTATTAATGTTGAAATGCCAAACCAAACTAAACATAATCTCTTGACAGTTGAAAAATGGCCGCCAGTAAAAAAAGTGTTGCCAACTTAAAGTTCTATACCTCTAAAAAAAAGCACACAGTATAACCCCCTATAATCATTTATCTGCAGCTTTATTCTTTTTAAAGTTTTTGTTTCTAAGTCCTAATTTACACGTTGCAAGTCTTATTGATCAGCTTGCTAATATGCAGGTGAAAGAGAGAGACAGCGAATCGTTTCTTTCCTCTTCTCTCTCGCCTATAAAGTAGCAAGCTGACTAAACATTCCTAATATCGCAGATCGCAAGTAAACTTAAGTTTTTATTCCAAATATTGCACATTAAAAATATGTACGCAAAGACATTTTGCTATAACTTCCTGAAAAATCGTACAAAATATTTGAAACTTTACTCAGGTCTTCTTTTGAACGTGAAGATATCAAAGGTGCCATTAGCTGAGTTCGAGAACACAAAAGTTTTTACTATTTTTTACTGAACTTTACTAAATTGCGTTCGCGTACACAAAATACAGTAAATGAGAACACAAATTGAGAGCGTAAAGTGACAGTTCTTGACTGAGTACTTACAAATTTTTACTGCAGAAATGTTTGCAGTAAAATTTAGTAAAACAAAAAAAACATATATTTCAAAAGGTAAACAAACAAAAGGCATACAAATTGTGAAAAAATTGTTTAAAAAAAGAAAATTTGAAATAAAACTAAAATAAAAACAAAAAATGAATTAATATTAATTAATTAAATTTGTTTGTGAAGAATTTATATGGCTAAATACCAACTTTTTAAACTTTGTTTTGTTATGTTAATTTTTTGGAGTTGTAAAAGTGTCAAGTACTCGGGTACTTAAAACCGCCCTTGTTTTTAAGGTTATCAATAGTAAAAAAAAGTATTCGTGTACTATTGATCAAATTTAGCCGGACACAAATTAGCAAATTCAAATTATATAAAAAACAAACAAATATGAAAGATTACGTAAAATAATTTGTTTGTATTTTCCAAAAATATTCGTGTTATAAAAAGTATTTAATCGAGTACCGATAAGAAAACGAGTTAAGTAGTCAAAAGTGTAAATATTTTTCAACACTTTAATTATTTGCCATCAGCTGTTGCCTTTATTTTACGAATTTTTACAAATTTTGCGTTCGCGTACTTTTTTGGACAACAGCTTTTTGTGAGAGAAAATTTTTAAGTTTACTCATTTACTGCATTTTACTGTAAAAGTACTCAAACGCACCTATTAACTCAAATTTAGGTAAAGTCAGAATTAAAAAAATTATGCGCTGCTAAAAATTTGCATCGAATGAAGCAAGAAAAAAAGGGGTTGGTACGGAGCTGCCTGTACTTGGGCAATACGCTTTGTGTTCTCATTCGTAGGTATATGCACAACAATGGCTGGATGTAAATTTTTTTTTTTTTTCTCTTTGGTTCGCTTTGAATAAAAGTGTTGTTGTTTTGAAGCAAAAAATGTTGAAACCGATTGCTGCGTGTGAACATAATGGTGTCTTAAAAAGGGAATTGAAAAGAAGTTGTGCATCAAAAGATGAAACGTGTAAATTGAGACCTTAAAACACAAGAGTTGAGCATCAAAAGATGAAACGTGTGAATGTAGACTAAGTCAATAATAACCAGCTATGGGCACCACTACATTGAAAGCTTTGCATGTGTGGCATTGTATTGGTTTGTTTATGTTTGCATTTGTTGGTTTTATGTACATTTGTACGCATTATTTTTTTCTCATTTCATGACATGCGACGCACGTCTGCTTCGTTCGAAATGTTCTGCTACACTAAGCACAATTTCTTTTCTCTGCTTCGCTCATCAATTTTGTGTATGTACACATCGTTCGCTCTTTTTGAACTTTGATTTTGAATTTGCCCATAGCTGATAATAACCTATAAGATAAAAACTGTTGGTTCTCTTTTGTTTAAAACTAGAAATATAAACTTTGGCATTTAAACAGGTCCGCGAAAGAGAGTTAAACACAAACGGAGTAGTGGTTAAGATGCTAGTATTTCTATAATTTTATTATCAAAACAATAAATAATTCCAGGAAGATTTTTCGAGCGTAGAAACTCTTATTCCAATTAAAAAAAATTACAAGGTAAAAGATTCTTCTTTAAGTTTGTTTTATTTTTATTTGTAAATTTTCAATATTACAAAAAATAGAGTTGATCAGATGTACAGACTTAAATAAATTCATTACTTATTTCAACAAAATTACCAGTTAAACAAATTTTTCGAATATGTGAAACATATTTATGAATTGATTGCATTTATCGTCATACATAATTTGTGTTCTATTTTTTTCTTTTTCTAAAAAGTTTTGCTAAAAAAAAATAAATTTTTAAAAATTGACTAAATTTAGAGCAGAATGAACACACGAGTGTAAATACATAGATAAAGTTTATAGTTATTGTTTTCGTTTTTTTAACTTTAATTATAAAACATTTTTTTTAATATTAAACAATTTTCATTTTTCAAAAATTACTAAAGACGGAGGATTATTATTACACACAAGATACCTTTGTTTTTTGTTCAAATTACTTTCATTTATAAAAATATTTATACAAATTAATTATCTAAATACGTTATTAAATTATATTCTTATAGATAGAAAAAATTAAGTATTTTTTTTATTATTATATTATATAAAACTATATTAGCATAGTTAAGTATTTGTTTTTCTTTTAAAGATGTTGCTTTAAGTAAATTTATTTTTAACTTTGTTAAGTAAATGTTTTTAATTTCGTTTTACTATTTAGTTTCTACTTGAGTTTTATTAATTAAATTTTTTTTAAAAAAGCATAAATTTTATACACATGTGTATTTTTATTATGAAAATTTACTTGTAAAACCAAATCGTTTTCAATAATATTTTAAATTTAAAAAGTAAATTCTTAAGTTTAGTAATAACTTGAATTTAATGCCAATTTCACGATGTCGAACGACCGCTTTCTTTCGCACAAATGCATATGAAACAAAAACAAATTTTTGAGAATTCGTTTTTGTTTGACATGTAGTTGTGCGGAAGAAAGCGTTCGTTCGCATTTAGTGAAATAGGCAGTTAGTTTAAAAAAAATGTGTTTTCTTAAGCCAGCAAACATTTGGATTTCTTAAGAAAATATTTAAGAGTTTTAGTTCAACTAAGATTTAATTTAGTGTCGAACAACTTCGAACATTTGGAGTTTTAAGTTGAATACAGCTGCTATTTTTTTTTGCATTTAAAATCGTTTTGAAATCGTGGAGTTTGCTGCTTATTTCGATTCGAAAGAAATAATTTACGAGTTAAAACAATTTGAACTGTGTATGTATTACAAATTAAATATTTTATGAAAAGTTATTGTTCGTAATAGAGAGTTGCTGTTTTGAAAGTGATTTTTGTTTTCGATAAAGTATAAAAAACTTCCGTGTTCATTCAAAACAAATATGTATTGAGAAAATCCTAATACACAGTATAAATTGTTCGAAACTATTAAATTATTTCTTTCGAATCAAAAGGAATACTATTTCTGTTAAATAAAATTCCTGTAAATATTTTAAAATAGTCCGAAGATTTTCATTGAATTAGCAATTTTTAAAGCCCGTTTAAAAACTTACGTATATTTAACTGCCTGTTTTTTCAAAATAAAATGAAAATTTTTAGCTTGGGAAACTAAAATTTGTTTTTTGTTTTCAATATAATTTTCTAAACGAAAATGTTCCTTTTATGCCCGTAATTTCTACAAAAAAAATCAAGCTGTGTATAGAAATCTATGGTGTAAGTGCTGCCATATTTTAAAAGAAAACTTAAGGTAAAAACACGAAGGCAAATAAATGTTAAAATAGGTAAAGATAGCTGTTAGGTACGAACACGACCAGCTATCTTTTTGTAGAAATTACGGGCATTAGTTTGACAAACAGGCGGTAAGTGCCTGTTTAACTTTAAAAATTTCTAAGTAAAATTTAAAAGCTTTCAATTAAAGTTCTAAACTTGAAAACATTTTATAAATAGTTTAAATCAGGGACCGTAACGATTATGCGCAAAATCATAAAAATTACAATTTGTTTTTCTCCAACTTTCAATTTTTTTTTGCTTTGCAATTTAAAATATTTTTCCCTCTTATTTTTGAATGTTTTGTAACGTTTAAGGCATTGCCTATTGCTAAAAGCATTTCAAATTGCATCGTACTATTATTTCTCTGAATATGAAATGATTCCCATGTGTTTGCTGGATAAATATTTCTGAAAAAAATATAAGCATCCGACGCGTGTGCACTCGTCGCTAAATGAGTGACGACTACATGAAAGAGCATAGGAATGTGTATAAATTAATTTGAACAATTGTTCTATTGGCAGATTATCATAAATTGAAATTTAAAATAGACTTCATATTGTCATTTTAAAAATTTCAAGATCTATTTTAACGTTTTCTGATTGTTTTTGAGAGTTTCTTTTTTTTTTAAGTTTTTATTTGTATTTCAGAATTTTTCAATTAAGTATTAGAAAATATAAAAAATATAATTAAAACATTTTATTTAATTATGTATTCTTTAAATTTCAGAAACATAAACAGATCCTTTTTCAATAGTAACCAGACATTTCGAAAGCTAATTAAGAAGTTTTAAAACATAATTAAAGATTTTAAACTAAAGGGTAACAAAATTGAAGACTTTTAAATTAGAATTTTCAAGTCCAATTAGACAGTTAATAGAAAAGAAAAACCAAATGGAAATGGTGTAAATACGGATTATTGTTTACTTTAAATTAGTCATGAAAAACCCTTGGCTGACTTCAAAAATTCAGTGTTGTAATGCAACACTGAAAGGAATAGATTCATAAACTCCACAACTTTTCTGTAGACAATGTCTTGACTTCATTATTGCATCTTAGCCGTATTCACTGCGTATCGTTTTTAATTGTGATGCTTTGTCAACGCAATTGTTTTTTGTTGGAAGTATTTTGTTCAATTCTAATTTAGTTTCAATGTAAATACTTTATCGAATTTGGGTACTACATCGTAAGAACGTAGGACATATCTACGTAAATTTATATAAAAAAAACTGCCTGTCCCACAATGTCGACAAGAACATTTCTTTCGTATATTTATATTGAAAACAAAAACAAATTTAAGTTTTTTATTATTGTTTTCAATATAAATATGCGAAAGAAATATTCTTGTCGACATTGTGGGCGTGGCAGTTATTTTTAATTATCTTTTTCTGTGACAATACGGTCGCAACAGGCATATGAAAAAGAATTAGATCTAAGTCAACGTACGACGTAGATACGCCTTTTCGTTTGGGTCAGCTATTTTGTGTACTTGTATAAATTATTATACGATTTAATTTGACAACGTATATACATACGTCGTACACTACCAAGTTCATACGATGCAATTGTGTTCCTACGTACAATTTGTAGTTGAAAAAATTTTATTTTCTCAGTTTGTCATAAATTTTCAACCCTTAAGTACTCGTATTATAACGTTTATAATAAACGATAAAACCAAATATTATCGCGCGTTAATTATTAAAAATTTTAGTGGTGAATTGCAACAATGCGTTTATGTTTAAGTCATCCCTTAACTGGTTTTCGTTTTTCTGTTTTTATTTCAGCAAAGTTTCTTCTGCTTGTTACATAAAAACGTTACAATCATAGTTTGTGTGATGTGCACTACTGCTTTAAATTAATAAACTTTTGTTTTAATTTTTAAATCAGCTTTAACAATGGCTAAACTTAAGAATTTCACTTTTTTATTTCACTAAATTAATTTAAATATGGGCAATTAATTTAAAAATAAAAAAAAAGGTCTTTCAGACTTTTTTATACTCTCTTAAAATCGTAAGAGATTGGCAAGTAAAATTTCGTTGATCAAACAGAAAATACTTTTTTTTAAGTATGTACTGACTTTTGACTATTGTAAGGTTTTCACAACGACTTCATTTTCTAAATAAAAGATGGAATGATCAATATTTTTAAGTATTTATAGGCACAATAATCTTAAAAATGATATTAAATAGTTTCAATTTTTTTTTTATTTTAAAATGATCCAGGACCCATATTTAAATCAATTTTTTACGATTTGGTTTCAATCTCAATTCCCTGTTTATAGTTCATTTTATTCCTAGATATATGTACATACCACCAAGTATTCACCATTTTTTTTTTACATATTTTTGTATTGAGGTAGCATTTACAAACATTTAAGCTAAAATTTATTTTTCTATTTTTATTTAATTAAAAAATTTTCCTATTAAAAAAAGTAAATTTCATTACGTTGTAGAAAATTCTTTTAACTTGATTTGTTTAAAGTTGAATTGAAAATTTAGATTAGACAGTACTTTCAGAAGGGCTGGTAAAACGTTTACGACTTTTAACGAAAAAAATAAATTGAAAAAAATTATATTAAAGTTCTAAAATAAATTCCATTAAAGAAAGTTTTTAACAAGACAAACCAAATTAAAAAGGAGTTAGAGAAAAACAAAGTCTAATTATAAAACTATTCATTTAAAAAATATATAAATGTTAAGTACTTATTATTTAAGGCGGTTGCAATTATTTAAATTCTTTTGCACAAGAAAACTTTGTTTTTACCTAAGCCCTTAATTTTAATAAGAAATACAAAAAAAAAAAAATGAATAAAATTTTAAAAACGATACTCGAAAAAAGCTTAAAATTCACAAAAACTTAACAGCTTTAAACTAATGATATGTTTTTAGCAACTTTTAGTAAAAATAGATTAAATGCGACGAAAACATTAAGATATACATACATAAATACATTAATTCATAATTCAAATGCAACATAACCTCAATTTGCAAATACAACACATTGTTTTCATAACCTCAACAAAAAGTTTTAAACTCATACTATTAAACTTTGTATGGCTAAATGTAGTTACAGTTTAAAGTTTTCTAATGCATTTCTATCAACTTCAACATAAAACAAAAACATTAAAATTAGCTTATAGCCCATTTACATTAGACCGAAATCTTGTAGATTTCTTTTTAAATCTTCTTCCAAATCTAGTGCGTTTACATTGCAATTTTTTGACATTAGCTATTTATTGCACAAAAGGTTTTTGTGCAATATAAACGTCCATTTAATATTTGCAATAACTTTTTTTATAATTGACTTGATTTATTTTATTAATATTATTTATCTGTCCCATTTTATAACTATTTTCTTAAAATTGTTGAATTTTTAAAGTTTTAACATGCCGCGATTTGTGTTTATTGTTAAAATGTCTAGATTTAGCTTGAAATCTCGTAAGTACTAGATTTCGTTGTACTGTAAACGAGCTATTAAAATATTTGTGATTTGTTTTTCAATTAACGTCTAACTAAAGGTTTTGTCACACTTTCCAAACATCTGGCGTCCAACACGTAACCACTATTTTTTTTTAAAATTGATTTATTCTGAATAACGTTTCTTAGTCTGGATTCTCTCCATGAAAGTGTTTTTTTTTTTCCAAAAAGTTTTGGTTTATTAGTGAGAGTGAAGAGAAGAATAGCATGTTCTCTTCACCTCCAACTAATAAACTCAGACTTTCTGCAAGAAAACTTTCATAATGTGAACCCAGCATTGGATCAAAAGGCATTTAACAGTTTATCAATTATATTTTTTTTAGAAATCACGAAAAATTTGGTAAAAATAAATTTTAAATTAGATCAATTAGGTCATGATTTTTCGTATTTTTTTTTTCGTCAAATATTTGTTAAGTATGAAAATAACTTTACCAAACTTTTCTTTTTTAACATGCTTTTATGTTATTTTTCAATGGGATTTTTTCGGTAGCTTGTTAGAAAGGAATTTTTCAAGTAAATAAATAGAATAAAAAAAAAACAATAGAAATAAAAAAAAATTTGTATAAAAAAGAATTATTATAAAAAAAAATTACACTAAATTGGCATCCTTTGCCATGCTATAGAAGGCAGATTGTGGGTTATTTAACAGATTTTCAGGTGAATCAAATTCTGAAATTTCTCCCTTATCCAAAACTATAACTTTATCGGAATCCATAATCGTATTTAAACGATGGGCGATTGTGAGGACGGTGCATTCCTTAAATTCGGAGCGTATGGTTTTCTGGAAATAAAAAACAAAACAAAAATACAAAATGATTAAAAAGTTAAATAAAACAAGGAAAAATGTAAAATTCGGCTGTGCCGAATCTTTAATACCCTCCACTTTAAGTTGGAATATTTCAGGATTGGCCTTTATATATAAAAATTATAAGCCAATAATAGGTGTGTTCCACAAGATCTCGGGCAATTTCGGACTAATGAGAGTAAAATAGAAATTACACTCTAAATTTGCCAAAGCAACCCAAAATTGCTCGAACGCAAAAAACCATTTTTTCTCTTCTTCAAAAACTAATGCTGCTTACTTTTCAAATTAAGATCTATTTAAGTGATTTTAGACGCTTACAAGTCATAACATTATAAAACCAAAACTTTTGCATCATTGTCATTTTTTATACTTTGTTTTTTGTTATATTACAGATTAAGGGAAATATGTATGCAATAATGTATTAACCACTTTAATTTTTGCATTAAAACCCAACATTTTGCTTTTATATATATTTTTTAACAAAAACTAAACTTTTTCTTTTGCTTGTTAGCTTTCTGATTAATTTATCAGCTTCATATTTAAACAAAAACAACTGATTGTTTATTCTTGTCCGAACTTACCCAAAGTAAAAGTTCGGACAAATTTGTACAGGAAATGAAAAAAATTACTCTCTCAAATACTCTCTTAATTGCACAAAAATTTAAAACCCCATTTTGTGTAACTTTGTGCAAGTTCGGAAATTTACTCCTGAAAATGTTATTTCA
Organism: Pollenia amentaria; assembly: GCA_943735925.1. Classification (NCBI taxonomy): domain Eukaryota; kingdom Metazoa; phylum Arthropoda; class Insecta; order Diptera; family Polleniidae; genus Pollenia; species Pollenia amentaria. The sequence goes on along the minus strand of OX031007.1, from coordinate 127,887,630 downwards.
TGTAAAACGAATTGTATTTTACCTCTAGTATAAATGTTTTCAAATGAAATTGCAAATTTTGATTCAATCAATAATCAATTTAGAGCTTTAGCTGATGTCCAGCAACTTCAGTCGTTAAAAACTGAAAACATTTGTAGTTTTTGGTCGGGAGTAGCTATTTTACAAAAAGAGCTGAATGGCCATTGTTTCCTGACATTTCTAGAGTCATTGCTGAAATTTTATCCATTCAACATTCGTCTGCAAATGTGGAAAGAGTTTTTTCTTTTCAAAATATAATTAAAACTAGGGAAAGAAACAGACTACATGTGCCAACATTATCAAGTCTCTATGATGTAAAAATTCCAAATAGTTTATCAACTTAACAAAAAAATGCCTGATTTTCATCTCTTATATTTATTAGACTTTTAGGTACCTTATTTTATTTATACATATAATGTATGTTAATGTTAAGTTTTGTTTTTTTTTTGTGAACAATTGAATTTTTATGTACTTTTGTTTGTTGTTGTAATAAAAAAAATGGAACCGTGAAGGTCCAAAATGTACATTTATTTTTGGAAGTTGATACAAAATTTAAAACCCCATTTAACATCCCTGCACCCAGAGAAAAAACTTGTTTATATATGGTCACCTCCAACAAAACTATTTTAAAAGAAAAATTTTAAACATGTTATGTTTAATTTAATCATACTTTTGTCACCGACAAACATATTATTGTTAAATTGGTCCTCCATCAAGAAGCCACAAACATATTATGGAACTTGTTTTGGTTAATAATAACTAAAATATGCTTAACACTTAGAATAGCATCGTTGGTTTTCAACCATAGCTTGTTGCTCTTGGAAAAGAGGAAAATACTATTGTTAGATTAAAAACAAATTATTGTCATATTTAACTATAACATGTTTAGAGTCAACCATAATATGGTTGTGGCTTCTTGATGGAGGACTAATTAAACAATAATATGGTTGTTGGTGACAATAATATGTTTAAATTTAAACATATTATGTTTAAAATTTTGTCTAAAAATAGTTTTGTTGGAGGTGACCATTTTTAAACATATTTTTTCTCTGCGTGTGCTTGGAGGACACACGATCAATTTTTGTCTTTCAATTCCTTTCAATTTGCTCTGGCTCTCATTTTTTTTTTACTAACACACTCACACTTTTTAAATTGACCACGAAATTGCTCTCAATTTTACCTTTCCATTTGTTTGGCAATTTTACGTTCAATTTAACAGCTGATTAGAAGTTAAGTGTGCAAATTTTTCGTTTGTCTTTATAAATTGTTTTATTTATAACATCTTGAAAGTAAATTGCGTGCAGCCTACGTCACAGCTTTCAATTTATACAAATTTTGACAAACAGTGTATGTAAAAGACTATCAAGAAAATCTTGATTGTGTGGCTGCTGGGTTAACTAATTAACTAGAGGGCGTAAAATAGGGCAAAAACTAACTTCTTAACTAGAACGCGAAAATAAGGGCAAAATGAGTAAAAGCTCCCCTTCCCTATATCTTCTTAACTAATCAACCAATTTTCTAGAAATTTGGCAATAAATAGCGTAACCTCTGGAAGGAACTATAATAATTTTTTATTTAGGGCATGAAATAGGGCAATAGGGGTAAAAGCTCCTTCTCCCTTTATCTTCTTAGCTAATCAACCGGTTTTCTTAAAATTTGTCATGCAGACACTGTAACATCTGAAAGGAACTTAATGATATACATTTTTTTGGAAGCTCCAACAAAACGGGTAAAAGCTCCCCCTACCCATGTCTTCTTTATTAATTATCCGATGATAGTTTCTTGAAGAACTTAAGCCTATCAATTTTAACATTTAGGACGTAAAATAAAGCAAAAAGAGTAAAAGCACCCCTTCTTAAAGAGCTATTTTGGCAGCGAATAATCTGGAAGTCGACGATTTAAACTTCAAGATACAGCAGTCGTTGCCAGGCAAATTAGAATCATATAAAACGGTGGATACAGTTAGCGATGTTAACGAAGCTGTAAATTATCCAACAGAATTTTTGAACTCTCTGGCTTTGCCAGGCATGCCACTACACCTTCTACGACTAAAAGTTGGATCTCCGGTTATTCTACTTCGGAATTTGAACCCACTACCGACAGGATCGGTAATTATAAAATTGATGAAAAAAGTTATCGAAGCCATCATTTTAAATGGTAAATTCCGAGACGTAAATGTTTTGCTGTCACGAATTTCGATGATTCCTACAGGCGTCCCAACGCGTTAAATTGCCATTTTCAATGACAATCAATAAGTCGCAAGGCCAAACGATGTCTGCTTGCGGCTTAGATTTTGGACTTTACGTTACATGTTCTCGCGTCGCCAAGCAATCGAGCTTATTTGTGATGGCTAAAGACGGACTGACAAAAATATCGCACACGCAATTTGCTCTTCGTAATGAATAGATATTGATTATCTTTGTTTGATTTTCATACATCAGGATAAAAAATACCTCACTTTTTTATGTTTAACTTTTGAATATGTAACAAACAGAAAAAGAGAAAGAAATGGCTATTAATTTTTTTCATTGATCATAGTAGCGCTTCATTCCTCTTTCTGATATACATCCCATCCTCACACACTTACATACATTCGTTTTTTTTTTTAATTAAAACCCAAAAAAAGTTTGCGGGCCAGCTAGTAATATACAAAGGGGTTTTTAAGCCCGATAAAACTTTAAATTATAAAAAACTAGCTTAACCCGGTGCGCTTCGCTACACTGGCATCCTATGGGAGGTATTTCCCCCCCTGCGCCTACCCGCTTTATTTTTATTTTCAAAAGTGTAGTATACCATAAGAGTGACTTTTAGAAAGTTTGAACATTCTCACTATTACAGTTCTTAAGATATGCGATGTTAAACATTGGCGTCCTATGGGGTATTCCTATACCCCCGCTGCTATTTTATTTCAATTCCGGGGCTCAGAAGATCCTACTACAAAAAGTTCAGCAAAATGCGTGCAGCGGCTCTTAAGATATGCGATAATTAATATTGGCATCCTATGGGGGGTACCAATTCCCCTGCCCCTATCGAAAAAATAAGTAGGCTATTTTATTTTTAGGGATCACGTGATGTTACTGTAAAAATTTCAGGAAAATCGGTTCAGTATAATATTGGCATCCTATGGGGGGTACCAATTCCCCTGCCCCTATCGAAAAAATAAGTAGCCTATTTTATTTTTAGGGCTCACGTGATGTTACTGTAAAAATTTCAGGAAAATCGGTTCAGTATAATATTGGCATCCTATGGGGGGTACCAATTCCCCTGCCCCTATCGAAAAAATAAGTAGCCTATTTTATTTTTAGGGCTCACGTGATGTTACTGTAAAAATTTCAGGAAAATCGGTTCAGTATAATATTGGCATCCTATGGGGGGTACCAATTCCCCTGCCCCTATCGAAAAAATAAGTAGCCTATTTTATTTTTAGGGCTCACGTGATGTTACTGTAAAAATTTCAGGAAAATCGGTTCAGTAGTTTCGGAGTCTATAAAGCGACAAACATACAAACATACAAACATACAAACATACAAACATACAAACACACATAATTTCATTTTTATATATATAGATAAAACAAAAATTACATTTTATTAAAAGAACGCACCATGTTTTTTATTTGAAAGAATAATACATGGCATTAATATTTGAAACTGATTTAAGGCATATGGGCATACGCGGCTCTTAACGAATTTTGAACGTCTAATTTTAGACTCCTTTTTTGAGCATTGCTTTCCATATGTCACAAATAACACAAACAACATTGGCATCCAAAGCTTCAATTGTTGCTGGTTTATAAGTATAAACCAGTGACTAAAGGTAGTTCCACAGGAAATAATCGAGAGGTATAAAATCGCATGATCTTGCAGGCCAATTGACAGGTCCATTTTTCGAAATCCACTTATCGCCATATTTTGACTTCGATAATTCGCTGGTTGTGGTCGTCATATGGGGCGTAACGCCATCCGGTTAAACCCACATCTCTCAATGTCTTCCATATTTTCGAAAAACATCATCATTGATCATGCTGCGGTAAAAATCTCCATTAACCTTAACGCTAGCCCCGACTTCATTTTTGAAGAAACAAGGTCCGATTATGCCACCCACCTTCATGTAAACCTTCATGTAAAAATAGCAAACGAGGAATTGTTTTGGTTGTAATGGAGTCTCATTCCATATGCGGCTATTTTGGTCATGAACAAACCCGTTCAGATCGACAGTTATATGAGCCAAAAAATCACGACGTCGTCTATTAGTTGCGGGAATCGAAGACTGATTTTTAAAATAATATTTGATATTCACCATGAATTGCCTGAGTATACTGAGCACAAATATCAAAACGTGAGCGTAGTATGACAGTTCTTTTTACAGCTAACCCTTTCGTAAGTTCTATCGGGTTAAAAAAATAACCCTTTACTTACATAATTTATGGGGTCTAACAATATGACAAACATAGTTTATCCTCATTTACCACTTGTAGTAGAGGGTAAAAAAAACTGAAGAATGCAAACAAACTTGTTAATTTTTAATACTCAAAATAGGCCTTTGAAGACTTTAAAACAGAAATTGATGTTTTAATCGACTTGCCAAATTAAGCCAATGATTTGGAAAAGATAATTTTTAAATACGTTGTTGTATTAAGAATGCTATGATTTCCAAAAATACAAAGTTCTGGCGGCTAATTCTGGCAGTCGTATCAAATACTTTTTCGAACCAAAAGCAATTTTATTTCTAATTCTTTTAATCGATACTGAATGAATCGAATTTATTTTGTCAGTGGTTTAAAGCATTTATTTGTGTGTTCACAACACTGAAAAATAATTTCGATTCGTTCAGTATTGACTGAAAGGATTAGAAATAAAATTTCTTTCGAATCGAAAAAGTATTCGATCATGAGTGCCTGAATTAGCCCCCAGAACTTTGTATTTTTGGAAATCATAGCATTCCTAATACAACAACATTCTTAATAGCCCCCTGGTGAAATAATATGTTTGAGTGTCGCAACTAAGTTTTGGTTTTTAAAGACCCACAAAAATAACTACAACAATAGTGATTGTAAAAAAATCGTTGATTTTTCATATTCAAATTTTAATAAAGGCAATCTCCATTTCAATTTAAAAATTAAGTGCTTTAAAAACTATTCAGCCTTATTACGAGTGTCGCTGTCGTGATCGAAGTCGTAGTCGTTTGAAATTTTTGTCGATAAAATTTCGTATTTATGTCGTTTACGACAATAATAATAGCAATTTCTTAAAACGACTTGTTTTCGATTACGAAAACGACACTCGTAATAAGACTGATTATTTCATCTTACCTGAATTAAATCATCGGTCTCTAAATCGACTGCAGCTGTAGCTTCATCCAATACTAATACTTTTGTTTTACGTAATAAGGCACGTGCCAAACATACTAACTGACGTTGACCAACCGACAAATTTTCACCTCCTTCAGAAATTTCATGATTTAAACCAGCTGGTAATGTTTTAACGAATGCCTTTAAGTGAGACAATTCTAAAGCTTTCCAAATTTCACCGTCACTCTTGACTTCGAAAGGATCCAAATTAATACGCAAAGAACCGGAGAAAAGGACGGGATCTTGGGGTATGATAGTTAAACGGGAACGTAACATATGTAAACCTAAAGTAGCAATATCAATGTCATCGATAAGAATACGACCACCAGCAGCTTCAATGATACTGAAATTAAAATATAAAAAAAATAAGTTTTCAAAAATTTCTCCTTTTAACAAGCTAAAATTACCAAGCGAAATTTAAAATATTTTAATCGGTTTATACCAGTCGTGGGCAACATACACAATATATTTTCATATACATTTCTATGAGTAAATTAGCAAATCATTTGCCTCCTTTGCTTCATCGAATTAAGAACAGAGCAAAACCAGAACAAAAATATGTTTTTGTTTTAGTAATTTTAAATAGAATCAAAGAAAACGGACAGATTTTTATAATGTACGTGTGTTAACAATTACGAAAATGCCCATCACTGTTTTAAACCCTTAGGCCTTAATTTTGTAAAACTTAACGCAACGCCAAAAATTACATTGCAAGCAAAAACAACGTGAAAAATATTTTACAATTTTGTTGTTGCTTTCTATAAAAATTCATATTGCGTTTTCAAATGTTCAACGCCACAAGATATGCAGCGTTTGAAACTTAAAAATTCAATATGAATTTCAGTAAAAAGCAACAACAAAATTATAAAATATTTTTGACTTTGTTTTTGCTTTCAATGTAACTTTTGCGTTGCGTTGCGTTGCGTTTTACACAATTTGGTTCCTAATTTCTACTTACCGGAACAAAGATAACGTTAAACTGGATTTACCAGCACCAGTACGACCAACAATACCAACTTTTTCACCTCCGACAATCTTGAAACTTATACCACGCAATACCAAATCCAGACCTTCACGATAACGTACTTTAAAATTCTCAAATACAACATTACCCTCGATGGGCCAATTTCTGGGCACTCTTGAATTTTCCAATTCCCAAGGTGCCTCCTGTTTAGTTTCACCATATTCCTTTATTCGTTCAACTGCCACAATATTCGTTTCAATATCCGATGACATACGCACCAGCCAATTCAAAGTTTGTGTGACTTGAAGGGCATAACTTACGGAGAGACCTACCAAACCGGGATTTGTTTGACCACCCAAAACGGCAAACAGTGAGGCAAAAAGAATAATCAAGTTACCAACCATTTCAAGACGTATGGCCAACCAACGATTGGCAATGAGTGAGGGATATTTGCAGACTTGATTTTTGTCAACTTTTGTATCGGATTCTTCGATGAATCTGAAAGGAATAGCGCAAATGTAAAAGAAAAAAATAATAATATTGAGTTGCAAATTTCTTTTTATTAACAAATTTATATGACATTGTTGTATAATTTAAAAAGTAAAGGCTGAATAAAATAAAATTTATATTTATAGTACATCAAAAATTTTGGTTCTATAGTATAAGAGGCTAGACGTCAAAATGAAATTCTCTAATTATGTACTAGAAAAAGAATTTGGATGTCGTTTTAAAGAATATTCGAATCCTTATAACGGCAGTATCAAGTCCTATAATTTTAGAATTAAAAAAAAAATCTCAAATCAAAAACGCAAAATCCGACAATTGTGGATTATAAAAAGAATGTTTCGATTCTTATAATGACAACGCCAAGTTCAATAGTCGTAGAGTTGTAAAAGATTGTTTTAATTCTCTTTATAACAAAAAAATTCTTTAATCCTGAATTCATAAAAAGGATTTTTGTATTCTTATAAAGGGAAATTTAACAGCAACAGTGGTATAATAAATCAGCAAATTTTATCAGGAACATTAGTACCAAGGTGAATTTATACAAGGTGACCTTGAATTGCTACGTAAACAACAGCTGATAACTAACCTTGTGTCAAAATACCGTTCTGGTGGTTCTGGGGAATCTTTATTAAATTCTATAATTTTCTTTTAGAATTATGAAATTTAAAACGTTTTGAAATTATTAAATTTTAATTTTAAAACACACAATTTAAAATTAAAAACATAATAAAATGTTTATTTTAATTTTTTACTACAGTGTTGTAAAGGGTCCGCCAAATAACTTTTTTTTTTTGAAAATGCTATAAAAAAAACTACTGAATATTTTCTCAAATTTCCTTTTTTATTTGAAAGTACAATCCTTCCGGTTAATAATGGAAAATAATTTCATTTAAATGGCTGACTCGGCTGGCCATGCAGTAGCCTACACGATCGATTGTGTGCAGCTGTATTTCACCAATGGCTTCACGAATATTGTCCTTTAAAGCGCCAATTGTCTCTGGCTTGTCGGCGTAACACTTATCTTTGACGGCACCCCACAAATAATAGTCCAACGGTGTCAAATCGCAGCTCCGAGGTGGCCAAACGACATCAGACCTGCGGCTGATAATGCGATCTTCAAAAACAGGGCGCAAAACATCGAGTGTAGCTTCGGCTGTGTGGCACGTAGCGCCGTCCTGTTAAAACCAAATGTTGCCAATATCCTCCTCTTTAATTTTTGTGAACAAAAATTCGTTCAACATGGCCCGATAACGATCGCCATTGACTGTAACGGCCACTCCTTGCTCATTTTCTCTGGACCAAAATCCGCACCAAACAGTGGCTCGTTTTGGGTGTATCGGCTTTTCAATGTATGCGTTCGGATTTTCTGTGCCCCAAATGCGACAATTTTGCTTGTTTACATACCCGCCAATATCAAAATGAGCTTCATCTGAATAGATGATTTTTTTGGCAAAATCGGCATCTTCTGTAAGACGATCGCAGGCCCACTTAGCGAAGCGAAAACGCATTAAATGGTCAGTTGGCTTCAACTCCTGAACCAATTGGACTTTGTATGGCGGCATAGCAAGGTCTTTATGCAAAATTCGTCTCAATGTTGAGAACGACGGTGAATTGATGTTGATGGCGCTTCACGCACACTTTCTGCCACAGCAGCAATATTCTCGGGTGTACGCACTGTTTTTGGCTTTTCACGCTTTGGTTTATCGATGAGGATGCCAGTTTCTTTCACTTTTTTCACAAGATAACGAACATACGGAGCTGACGGTGCTTCTCTTCTTCCAAAATCCGTACGCAATTTACGCACTCATTCTGCAACATTACCATGATTTTCAAAGTAATGTCGCAATATTTCCAAGCGTTGTTCAAGCGTATACACAACCATATTCGTTCAGCGGAAGGATAAAACAAATTTTCTGTCAAATCAGACATGAGCTAATTACCATTCACGAAATAAGCAATAGTTGAAAAAAAAGGTTAGATGCCGGACCCATTATTATTTTGACACAACGTTAAAGTATTTTACAGCGTTGTATCCATTTACAAAATAAGACCACCTTGTATGAATTCGCCTTGGTTTGTATACTACGTACAACGAGCTGCTAACTAGAATGCCGGTTAAGCCTAGCAGCTTTTTAGCACAGAGTTTATTCTAACAAATTTTACCCGTCTGCTAACTTTTAATAAATCAACTCTGAATATTAATGGTGCCACATTATATTGCTCAAAAATGCAACAAGTAAATACAAATTTTAAATGTTTTTAAATTAAAATAAATTTAAAAAAGACTCTTAAATAAACAAAGACAGTGAATTAAAAAAACAAACAAAATTACTCAACTTCTCATGTTGAGTTTAATTTTTATTATAAATTTTTATATTAATTCGAATGTGTAAGTCAAATTACAATTTAAAAAGCTTTTATACTTTAATAGTATTTCTTATTCCTTCAATATTTTCCAGGAGTATTTTCTATGCACCATAGCAATTTTGTTTGTTTGCATATTTCTTTTACGAGGCTTACTTACTTAAGCTATCCTTTGGCTAGCAATGAAGTAAATTGTACAGAAAATATTAGATACCAGCAAAATGTAATGCATTTTCTGGCCCGCTGCGGCCTTCGTCAGCATTCTTTTGGTGTCTAATAGTTGTATAAATTTTCTGTACAATTTACTTCATTGCTATATCAATGACTATAGTCAAAGGGTGGCAAGCAGACAAAATTGTGATAGTGCATTGAAAATATTCCTGGAAAATACGAGGGCGGATCAATAATTCCGTGACTTTTTGAATGAAACACAGTTTATTTACGAAAAAAAAAATTTATTTTTCAACATAATCTCCTTTTTAGCTCAATACACTTAGTCCAACGTTTCTCCAAATTGTGTATCCCTTCCAAAAAATTAGGATTTATTGAGGTCCATAAAATTGGCATTTGTTTGACCAATAATTTCATCGTTGGAGTTAAATCTCTTTCCACCGAGCCATTTCTTTGGGTTCGGAAATAGGAAATAGTCACGAAAATTTGGCATGAAGTTAGCACAAAGTTCATTCAGAATACAATTACCAAACTCTGGCTAACGATTTGCTAAACTCTTGTTAACAAGCTGCCAAAAGTTTGCCAACTTGGGATAAACAGCCGTTTAATGTTGAATTTTCTTAGTTTGTTTTTTAAATTCGCAGACGGATAAAATTTGTTATGAATAAGCTCTGTGCTAACAAGCTGCTAAGCTTAATCGGCATTATAGTTAGCAGCTTGTTGTACGTAGTGTACAAACTGTGGCTAACTTTTTATTATTAATACGGCTGTAAGTATTTAGATCTTATATCTGAATTTGAAAATGTTTTAAATGACACTGCGGCTTTAATTACGACTTTAAGTTGTTAGAAAGTAAATCCAATGATAAATCATACAAATATATTTTTGAAATTCATTTCAATTGTGATAATTGTTGGCAAACAGCAGGAAGTTCAAAAAATGCTATATATGAACCTCATTGTACCTTAATTTATATAAATTTGTATTAATTCTTTTTCAAAGGTAGGGTTAATGGAAAATAAATACACCAACAGGTTAAAAATAAAAACTTATGAGCTCTAAGTTTTCTAGAGACCGAATAGAAGGTTGGAAGCCAAGTAATGAACTTGTGCGAAAAAAGAGACGAAGTTATAAACAATAAAACGTAAAATTTATATACCCTTAAAGAATATCGCCATTTTAAATGCAAACGGACGTAACTCCACAAAAATTTAGTTTTTGTTTGATGTTTGTTCGTTTTATTAAACTACATGTTCATTTTTGAACCCCCTGCGATCAATAATGGCGACTTTATTAATGAAATTCAAACGCCTTATTAATATTGATTTTGCAAAGTTGGTTGCTTCTCCTGTAAAAAAATAGAAATTCAGTTACATCCGTTTGCATTTAAGGTGACGATATACAAAAAAAAATTATTATAAAACAAATATAAGATTAATACACAAAAGTGTATTTAAACACATTTTTAATGAATTATTTCCTAGCTATTTATATCATTTGAATTGGTAATTCCCTTTTGTTTTGTTAGTTGTGTTATTTTGTTTAATAAAAATGTTAAAAAAAAACCGTGAGAATTTAATTTGAAAAAAAAACGACTTTTTTTGCAACTTTTAGTTTTAAAAACGACTTTTTGCGCGACTTTTTCAAAATTCTTAACGGTAACCCTGATCATATATTGAGTTAAGTTAAATTCATTTTACTGCCGTTTCTTTCACAGAAAAAAAAAGAAAATTAATTTCAGTTAAAATATTTGTGATATTAATTAAAATAATAATCAAATTTGCACCAGTAAACATATTAATAGTATCAATTAAACATTTTATGACATTAAAAAAAATTTCTGCAGTAATGTTGTTGATATAAGTAAAAGTTTAATTCACTTGATTAAATTTTTAATTAATACTGATTTTATTTTTGATTAATGGTTTAATTGAAAAAAAATTGGCGAGCATTTTTTCTGTATTTTGACTTTGATTTAAAAGGAATTAATTCAGTCAGATATATTTTTTTATTAGAGGTTCAAGAATATTTGCGGTTGTCAGTGAATCATATTTTTAAAATTCGGCTGGTTGTTGTCTATTTCAGTTTGTTTTTCAGTTGATCTATGACAGTTTTAATTTCATACTGATCTGGTGGCTCTATGCTGATGGCAAGATGTTCAATGGTATTATTGGGAAAATTTTTTCCGTTTCCGGATAAGTGTGATTTAGTATTTTTTATTTTCAGTTGTAGATTTATGAAAAAATCTTTAAATTGTTATGAAAGAAAATCAAGTCCGATAATCGAGGGATAAAAAAGGATATTTTGATTTTTAAAACATCTAGGAAAAGAGCTTGGCTTCTAACAAATCTACATATTTGGATTTTTGTTAAGACAAAGTCAAGTCCTGTAATCGTGGATTAAAAAAAAAATTTTTGGATTTTTGGATTTTTATAAAACAAAACTGTTGGTTTTTCTAACATCTAAGTCAAGTCCCTCTATAATATTAAGATTATAAAATACTTTTTGGATCCTTATTACGACAAAGTAAAGTCTTATAAATATAAACTGTACTCATAGATTTATTACAGAATATTTAGATTTTTCTCATATCTAAGATAAAAATACTTCTAGTCTTTATACTATTATAATATCTGAGTAAATCGCTTGATCCTGGATTTATTTCCGGATCTATTATTTTTTATAACATTAATAAAGTCAGCCTTGGATCAATATTACTTACCGATCTTGCACCGAATAAGCTCTTATAGTCGAAACACCTGTAACTGTTTCACCAAAATGCGAATAAATTGGTGATCTAGATACCGATTCCAAGCGCATCAATTGACGTGATGTTGCCACATAAAAACGTTGGGCAAAGTAGTACAAAAATGCAATTGGAATTATCACAGCCAAGAAAATTGGTGTTGACATACTAATAACTACAATCGTGGCTAAAACCTATACGGAATTGGAATGAATATTTATTAAAAGAGAAAAGAAAAAGTTTTAATTTTAAGTTAATAAAGTGATTATCAAGAGAAAAAAAAGAAAACTTAATTAGTGGTAAAAAAATTAATGAGAACTTTTACCATTACTTGATTTTATTAAAATCTTTTTTGTTTGAGTTTTTTTTTTCAGAGTAGAAAAGATAAAAAAAAAATAAAAATGAAGGGTTAGATTGAAGTGTTTTGTGTCTAATTTATGTCTAATGGAAATGTAAAATGTGTGTATTAAATTAAAAAAAAAAGTAGCAATTTGGCAACATCTTGAAAACGAAAACAAATTAATTTTAATAAAAAAAAACCTTTTTAAAACTGATACTTTTTTTTCTACAAACATATTCTCAAATGAATTAATTTTATTTTTGCTTTAAATTTAAATGGCTTAAAGTAGAAGCACTCATGTTGTTAGGACAAACTTGTTTAATAGAAATTTTTTTAGTGCTGGTTCACACTCTTATAGCCTATTTCTGATGTGCGAAAGAATTCTTTCTTTCGTATAACTACATTGAAAACAAAAACAAATTTTTAGACTTTGTCTTAGCCGTTAAGTCTTGAGTTTTTAGGTGAGGGAGGAAAATAAATGGCATTCTCTTTCTCCTTCTCTCCTAAACGCTCAAGAATTGACAGCTAAAACTTTAAGGGTGGGTTTTTAGCATGGATATCAGAGATTTAGTCATCTTTAATCTGTTCTTGTAGTTTTTAAGATGAGGATTTATTACTTTTATTTGCCAGTTTAAGCGGCCAATGTTGGTGGTTTAAACTTAATCAACAAATCGTCGGCTGATAATTTAATTGTCGTATGTTGATTCCGAAAGTTTCGAGTAAATTGAGTTTGAACACATTAAATTTAATTGCTTCAGCAAATACCACATACGAAAAACTCAACACTCCATATCTCGAAAACTCATACGGTATCGAAAAACTGATTACGCCAAATGAAAGATCAGGTCGGAAAACCCAAGGAATCGATCTTAACTCAAAACCGCAAAAAACCCACATACGACATTTAAATTATCAACCGACGAAATGTCAACATGTATGTATAATACATAAAAGAAAAGATTTTTTTAGAAAAACAGAAAAATGGTTGATTCTAGTGAACATGAAGACTAGTGATTCTGAAATATGAAAACCTAAATAAAACAATTATATGAAGAAATTTTCTTTTTATAAAAACTAATATGTTAGATTGTCTTCTTCTTCTGTATAAAATGCAAAGGGCACTGGTAAAAAGTTGAAATTTTAAAATATGTTTGTTGCCATTTTGGTTATTCAGTATGGCCATTCTGCGAGGTTTAGGCTTCCACTTAAAAACGGCAAACACAATAAGAACACAATTAAATTTATTCTCAGATTAATTATTTATAGTTTGCTGCGAAGGTTAAGCTCGATGTTAAAAACCCACTCTAAGAGTGTAAACCACTACTTACTGTGAGTTATCTGCAGCACCATTAAGTGCTGGTTCACACTGTTCAAGTCTTAGCCATCAAGTCTTGAGTGTTTAGCACTAATTTATTTAGGAAAGTTTGTCAGAAAATCAAAGCTCCCATATTTACACAAAATCTATTAGTTCTTTTTCAGCGAAGGATTGATTATGTTTTACTTTGTTTGTTGTCAAACTACATATTTTAAGTTATGTTTAACGGTTGTGCGTTAATAATGAATAAAAAAAGATTATTGTGCTCCGAAAATCGCAACAACTGACAACCCTGCCGTTAATCTCTGCATTTATCGCTGTCTCAATCACAGATAAAACAGAGGTAATACAAGACACAATATTTTTGTTGTTTTATATCTGTTTATTCGGTTGAATGCTGCCCATGTGCATTCTTTTTTGCACCATCTTCAAAAGCAACAAATTAAGTGCATATTTGGGTTCAGCGTCCCAAATAAAATTCAAAACAACATTCAGTTCTAAATCTTAATCGAAAACATTGTGCCCTTGTGTAATTCAAGGTTTTCGATTGTGTTGAGGATTAAAATGAAAATTTTAAAATACATTAAGCTGAAATCTTCTTAACAAAATGTATGTTTATCCATTCTAATTAACAACTATACAAAGTTCTGGTTCACACATATCAAGATTGACTCGTCACGTCTTGAGTTTTTAAGAGAGAGGGAAAAAGAGAATGGGAAGGGATACAGACTTGACCCTACTCATCAATTTTCTTTTTTCCTATTCGTTTTTGTATTCGTAATACGCTAAATGAGTTTAAGATTAAGGTAAAGAACAAAAAATTGACGATTCACACTGATTGCATATGAACGTACAAGCAGGTTTTAAAAGAGAATTAAAGAAAACCTGTTTAGCTAAACCGGATGTGTGTGGACAAACACAAAATTTCAAAAAAAAATTTTACATTATTATATTCAACATTTTTAATTTTTCAAATTTATAATAAAGTAACTTATGAAAAAGAAATAATTCCCAGATTATATTTTTTTACAAATTTAATTAAATTGAGGGTCACTCGAACAAGTTCTGCTTTAAATTTGGTTTAAGTATCAATACCATAACACTCACTAATACATTCATACAATTTGATCCAAATTCGCTTCCAAATGCTCTTTCAATTTACAGTCCGAAAAACAGCCTATTGCAATTTTAATAAGCAAATTTTTTTTGTCTTTATAAATATTCTGGCGCTATAAATTTTGATGACATCTTGAAAATAAATTACTTAAAAATTGCGTGCAGCCTTCGTAACTGTTTTCAGTTTTTGTGAATTTTGATAAGCAGCATGTGTAATAACTTTAAAGCAAAACTTGAACGCGTGTAAATGCAGCGTAATAAACAAACAAAAAAAAGTTACCTCAAAACCACACCAAAGCGCATCATCAAATAGACGTGGCAATACTGTGTCTAGAGACTCTAAATCTTTTGAGAATCGTGATAGAATACGACCAACTGGTGTGGTATCGAAAAAACTTAACGGGAGACGCAAAATATTTGTCAGTAGTGATAAATGTAGGATTAAAGCTGCTCGCAAGGCACCAAGCCAGGGTACTAAGGCAACACCATATGAAAATATTGCTGTAAACACAGTATAAGGTGTTATTTATTAAACTTTTTTTCTGTGGAGGATGTGGAAAAGACATGCAGTGAATGGGCATAAAAAAACAGAGATTGAATTTAGATATAACATTTAATTTAAATGAAGGGATTAACACACTTTGAAAAGGAGGAAGCAATTAAAAAAAAAATATTTAAGAAACAGTTACACATGCTAAAACCTATTCGAAGTTTTTTTTTTTATTTTTAAATAAAGAAAAGGTTTTAGTAAACCAAACTACATTAGTAACTACTAAAACAACTTAATTAAGAACTAGAATACTCGCAAAGAAACAAATTATGTTATGCTGCTCGTGTCTATCTATCTATATATCTACAGATCAACAGATCGATTATAATTATTTAAGTACAGTATTGTTTAAAAGCCTGTTAAGATCTTATAATACGATCTATAAAGATCGTGCTATTTATATATAAAATCTTAATTGGTTTTTGGTTTAACTACGAATTATACTACATATTTATTAAAAAAATTAATTTATAATAACAACACTTGTTAAGTTGTTCAAATAGAAGTTGTAACAAAATTATCTGAAGAATCGTGTCAGATTTTTATTTCGAAATACAAATTTAGACACACGAGTGTGGTCTCTACTTTCGTGTAAAGTGCTAACCTCATAAAACATACGAGGGCGGATCAATAAGTCCGTGACTTTTCGAACTTCCCTCGTAGTTATATGAAATGCAACACTGCTCCCATCAAGTACCAATTGTTAATAGACTGCTGTCAAGTTTTGGGCAAGTTTCGTCATTTACTTTGCGTTTAAAGATACACAAATTGGAGAAACGTTGGACTAAGTGTATTGAGCTAAAAGGCGATTATGTTGAAAAATAAATTTTTTTTGTAAAAAAAAACTGTGTTTCATTCAAAAAGCCTCCTCGTTTGTTTTAAGGTGCTACTTTGTAAAGTACAATTTTTTGAAGTCATCCAAAATAAACAATCTTAGTGAAAAAATTTGTCAAAATTAAATTCTTTAATTTGAAAGGGGTGAGTCCAAGTAATATTAAAGCCGAGCTAGATTCTACTCTGGGAGATACTGCTCCTTCGTTTACCACTATAAGATATTGGGTGGCAGAACGTAAACGAGGACGTACGAGCTGCCAAGATGACCTCGGTAGTTTACGACCAATTGAGGTTTCCACGGGGATCAAACGGTGAAGTAAATCCACAAAATGGTATTGTTATATCTTCGGCTAAAGGTGAGTGAGCAACCTGATATGACAGTCATTTCATAAGGTTTTATAAAGGGTGATTCATTTAGAGGTTTGATTTTCAATATGCTGTTTTACAGATCACGCGTGACTCATATAAAACTGCTTTGTCATTTTTGTTCAGTATCGTTTGACAAGTCATCATGGAAACCCTCATACCACAACAGCGTCTCCAAATGTTTAGGTGTATTACGAAAATCAACGTTCTGAGAGAAATGTTTTTCGGGCGATTCGAGGCACTTACGGTGCGCATAATCGATCTTCGTAGACTACTATTGCCAACACCATTCGCAAATTTGAGTCCCAGTTTACATTAGTGGATGATACTCGATCGGTTAGGCAACATTCAGCACTTAGTGGTGTGGTTTATGTGTTGGCTGAATCATTGGTATATATTTCTTAAAAAATTATGAAAATCAGAATGTTACCGTCAATGGTAACCGTTATCGCAGCATGTTAACGGACCGTGGTTCCTGAAATTCGAGCGCATGGTCTCGGTAAGCGCTGTTTTCAACCAGCCAGCACTACGAGCTATACAGCGCGTAAAACAATCTCCTTGTTGAGAAATCATTTTGCTGAGCACTTAATTTCACGTTTTGCAATCTAGATCATGCGATATCACCCCTTTGAACTATTTTCTCTGGGGATATGTAAAGTCCAAAGTCTTCAGGAAAAAGCTAGCTACGATTAATTCTTTGGAAGCCAGCACTACTCGTGTTATTCGCAAGATACGAGTCGCTATGCTAGAACGAGTTGCCCAAAATTGGACCTTCTGAATGGACCCCCCAGGCGTAGTCATGACCTTCATTTACATGATATCATTTTTAAAGATTAAATGCCACAAATTGTTCTTTTATTTGATAATAAAAATTTCAAGTTCTCAAATTTATGTGTTTTATTTTACATTATAAATCAAACTTAACGATGAATCACCCGATCGCATATTCACTGAAAATTAGAAGATGAGAGAGCTATGCGCAAGATGGATGCCGCCACATTTACGCGATTGGTTAAACAATGCACCAGTTCAAACTTCCCTTATTGCTTTGGCGAAAATTAATGAAAGATTTACCAAAAATAAAGAGTTGAAGTCTGCGGTGGATGGAGGTAAACAGTTCTTACTATAAACAGAGTACTAAAGCTATTGCATATCGATTAGAAAAGTTTATCGAGCTAAAAGGAGATTATCGGGCAGGTTCGGACAATCAAAAAACGCTTAACATTTGCGTTTCTGGCTTTTAGTCTTATAAAAGGTGTTCTGTACATCGCAATCGCAAGAAAAGGGTGGTTTGAGATCGCATTTTTAAGAAACTATGGCAGATCGCAAACAAAACGCACCAGTGTCAGAACATCATGCAGTCCAATCACGAATAATAATTCCGCGGGAAATGTTTCTCCTTCCACATTCCTAATAGTACAAATAAAAATTTCGCATGGAATTTCACACTTTTTCCGCAAAAAAAAATCCCTTACAAATCCGAAGGGAGTTATAAAAAACTGTAATTTTTTGAGGGATGATGAAAATGAGCTTAAATACATTGGAGGCGCCAAATAATTGTATTTGCAAGTGGAAAAAAAATGTTTATTAACATTCTTAAAAGTAATTGATCAATAAGAAAAGTAAGTACGGCAAAAGGCTGCAGCAGAAACCAAAAACAGTACACAGGTGGAATAAATCAAACGTCGAAGTGGTGCCTTGGAAATATTCTGGCTTTTTGCGATTTCAAATCGTGCGACTGTCAGAACACGGTCGTATATGTTTTCTTTGTTTGATCGACTAATTTCTGGACCGTTTAATTCGGTCTTATGACCACAACCAAAAGATGATTTTATGGAAAAGTATTTATATTAAAGATTGGAATCAATTTCTCCTTAACATTTTTCTTTAAACAGAATCCAAATTTACAAAATTAACGAATACGAATTTAAACAGATGAAATGACTTGCAGAGCACCTCATTATTTAAACGTAATTATCTTATAAAAGACGAATAGTGTGAAGTAAGGCTGTTTTATGAAATAGTTGGATTGGTTGGTTATCGTGGTAGTTGACTTCGTGCAAACAGTAAAGCAGAGTCGAAAGGACTTGACACAACCGCACCATTAGTCAGATGTATGTCATTTACATCACAATGTATACTAATGTGGTATTAAGGTCCAGACTGCTGCTGTGTGATATCTCAGTTTGGCCCCAGATATTTCACCAAGGTTCTATTCTATACATCTGTGATATTTTGACAAAACATCTTAAGTCGAGATAAGATAGCAAAACAGTTTTTAAGAAAAACTCGGTGATAAACTAATTTTTATTAAATAATAAAATAAAACAAAATTTGTTTATAATACAAAATTTTAAAAACATAAACAAAAACGTTTTTTGAATGAAAATTCGTATGTTTAACAACGTTTTTTTTAACTTTTTAATTTTGACTTAAGATGTTTTGTCAAAATGCCACAGATATATATATATATATATATATTAATATATCGGGTTTTGCAATAGGTACTTGACAACTTTGAATTTAATTTGTGAACGCACTATTTCACTGATAATATAACTGTTACTTTCCTTTTTTCAGTAAACTCAACCTTTTCATCATGGTAAGTAAACGAACGAACAACGTATGCAAATTATAAATGCGCCAAGATGATGAATTTCATCGCAAAATCATCTTCAGTGACGAAGCTAATTTTTGGCTCAAGCAAAATATGCGTTATTGGTTTGGTGAAAATCCACATGTGCTAACGATCGTCACGTTACTGTGAATGGCGATAATTATCGCGACATGATTACTGATTATTTTTGGCCCGAATTTGAAAACATGGACTTGGACGACATGTTGTTTCAGCAGGACGGTGCCACAAGCCATACAGCACACGTAACAATCGATTTATTGAAGAGTAAGTTTGGTGAACGTATTATCTCAAGAAATGGACCAGTCAATTGGAAGCCTCGTTCGTGCGATTTAACGCCTCTAGACTTTTTTCTTTGGGGCTACGTCAAATCATTGGTATATGCCAACAAGTCGACGACGTTGGAAGAACTCAGAGCCAACATTGAACGCGAAATAGCTACCGTTACGGCCGAAATGTGTGACCGAGTCACCGAAAATTGCGTCCAACGAATCGACCGCTGTCGACGTTCCATTCATAAATGTTTTGATTGAAATATCTCAAATGGTTTGCGTTTTATTTAAAAAAAAATGTTGTAAAGTATTTATTGGAAAACCCTTTATATTATATTCTATTATACTAAAAAGTTATTAACGGAGAACCTATTAATTGTTAATTTAAAGTTTTTAAGTTCTCCAAGAAGATAATGTTCGTCGTTCAGCATAAGTATGGCAAGCTAAAATTTCACGCAACTTTTATACGAGTACCAAAATTTTCTTCGATAAAATATTACAGAAGAATAAGATCTAGAGATCTCATGAAGGGTTAACCCGAAACAAAACCCACAAAATATGAGTGGAAAAGGATAGAGATCCTGCATGAAGTTAGATAAATGAAAGCTATCTAGTATTTAAAGTATACAAATAATCGCACATATCGTTGGCGTCATGTAGAAAGGACCTAAGTCACATAATTGGAACTTAACAGAGGAAAGTCAAAGCATAATAGAGACTGTATGTATGTATCAATTGCTTGTAAGCCCGTTAGTTTAGAAACCATTGCATTTAAATTTTTGTGACGAGGTGTATTTGTGTAAAATAAATTGGTATCAAAGAAAACTGGTTTGTTTTTCTCTCTTGAGTGCCCCGGTAGACGAGTTGGTAGTGAGTGTAAGTGTTTCAGGTTCAATTCCTGCCAGAGACTTTGCTCTATCCCTCGGTAAATAAAGTAAGAATATAATTTGTAAAACAACCTGATTCAGACAATGCGACATGTCGCCCAGAAATATTTCGTGAAACAGAAGATTGGGGACAAATCTTCGCACGAAATGTAAAATCCAGCTACAATTTGATGTTCCTCTTAAATAAGATACGTAAAAAATTTTGAATTTTAATAGTTAAATTTGAATTTAAGACTTAAACCTCAAATTGTGCCCTGCAGCTTGCAACAAAAAACATAACGTCTAAATGTATACGAGATTTTTGAAGGGACGCCAAAAGAAAATACGAATATTGTTGCAAAGGGACATGTTGCATAGTCTGAAACGGGTATTACTGTATTTGTAACATACATACATATAATAAACAAATAGAATTGTCACTTTGTTCACTATTTATCTATCAAATCAGTAATTCCCCCAATTTGGGACCAAAACCATATAAATTTTGTTTGATCCCACCATCGATCTCGATTTTAAAATAATTCACCCTTTCATTTCATTTATAAAAATTACCTCAAATACACACCAAATAGCACCATCAACAATTTCGGGTAAAGTTGAATCTATAGACTCAAGATCTTTTGAAAATCTCGATAAAATACGGCCCAATGGTGTTATATCGAAAAATTGTTGTGGAAGACGAAAAATATTTAACAATAATTCGTGATGTAAAACGCGAGCAGCTTGTAAAGTACCAAGCCAGGGTGCTAAAGTAAGGCCATATGAAAATAAGCCTGGAAACAGAAAATTTTCATAAAACAAATTCTACAAGTCTTAAAATACATATTATCATTAATAATAAGAAATATAAGAATTATTCAATTACCAAATTGCTACAAAAAAAAAGTATTGTATGTTTTTTTATGTAAATAAAATTATACTAAAAAAAAAATTTTAAGATAAGAAAATAGAGCAATAAAAGTTTGTTAGTTGGTATAAAATGCATTCAAACCAAAACCTGAATATTAAGTAAATCCCATCAGGAAAGGTTTGAGAACTTTGTAAAGAAAAAATAATTACAAAAATAAGAGAAAATATAAAATGCTGATATTTTAATGATTCAGTTTTGCATTGTTTCAAGTACAGTGGCTGAGAAAAAATGTAATCACCCTTATCGTGAATAAATTTTCACTAGAAATTTGTTCCCTTTTCCCCAAAAGAAGTATGGGGAAAAATTAAATTTCGAGGAAAAAACTGTTCATTGTTTATTTACGATAGGCGTGAATATATTTTCTATATTTTAAGTAAAATTTAAATGAAATTTTTTTTTATGATCAACTTCTATTGAAAAATGAATTAAAACTCGATAAGAAATTGTTAATGGATGGCCGTTATGGCGATGTTCGGGAATTCGAAATCGAGTAAAATTTAAATCGATAGAGATTTTCCGTGGTTTTTTAAATGACCTGAGTTTTTTATAGATTAAACTGATTTTAATAGCACAGGGTGGTACAACCACAATGCACGATGTTAATTGTGAGTCACATCTTAACGTCAAGCTTTTGCCCAACTTAATTTGACATTTCTTTGTTTCAGTGTTTGACGAACTCAACCATGGAGTGGTACACAATTGAGCAGCGCGTTAAGATTGTTAAAGCCTTTTACGAAAATGGGTGTTCAAATCAAAATGCATTTTGTGTACTTCGTGATTTTTTTTTGGTCAGCATAATCGGGAGAATTGTGTTCCAATTTCAACAAACAGGCCCTGAAGAAAATGTGAAAACGTTTGTGCATGCTCGCCCAGTTTTTTCTGCGGAAAGCATTGCTGTTGTTTGAATAGGTCGGCCAAGCAGTTACCGTGGATGGTATTCGCCATCGCGAGATGATTACGAACTTCTTGTGGCCAAAAATTGGGGATCCTGGACGATATGTGGTTCCATCAGGATAGTGCCACTTGCCACACAGCCAACGAAACAATGACTCTTTTGCGCGAGAAATTCAATGGCAGTGTTATCTCACGTCGTGGCGATGTTAATTGGCCGCCACGATCATGTAATTTGACACCGTTGGACTTTTTTCCTTGGGGATATTTAAAAATATACGTTGTACGGTAATAAGCCAAGAACAATTCAAAAGCTAAAGGATGAGATAATTCGGCACATTAACGACTTTGAACCTCAATTATGTCTCGGTCATTGAAAATATAGACCATCGGACAGAGGTATGCCACCGAAGACGTGGCGAGCAGTTGGCCGATATTTTGTTTCACACATAATTGTCATAGATCCTTCTATACTAATAAAAAAAACATTAAGACAATTCTCTGAAAACTTTTTGTTTTACTCACAATTAACATCGTGCGTTTTAGTAGGACCACCCTTTAGTTCAGGGGGTTACTCCGTAGTTCGATTCAACAGAAATAATTTACGAGTTCGAACAATTTGTACTGTGTATTACGGTTTTCGCATTGTTTGTTTCGAATGAACGGAAGTTCGTACTTTAACGAAAACAAAAATCCTTTTAAAAACAGAAACTCTCTTTTACGAACAATAACTTTTCATTAAATTTCACTTTTGTTTATAAATAAAACTCTGCCATCGTTTACAACAAGTACAAAAATCGTAAAACACAGTAAAGATTGTTCGAAATCGTAAATTATTTCTTTCGTAAATGCGAGGTAACCCCCCCCTTGTAAAGATAAGTGGTACATAAAGTTATATGTACTTCTTTTTGAAAGAGAATATAAAAGAGTCGTTTTCAAAATTTGTTCGATTTCAATTTCACTTGAATTCCAACTACAAAATAAAGCTGTATGATATTAATAATGAGAGATTGCCAGAAGTTATTATATTATAAGAACTAATGTCAATTATGGATCTAACGCTAGAAAATCGTTTTTAAAATTTGCTCGGTTTTAATTTCACTCGAATTCGCATAACAAAATATATGTGTATGTTTTTAATAATGAAAAGATTTTCAGAATCAATTATAATACGTATAATGTTAATTATGGATCTAACGCAATAAAAGTTTTTATTTCCATGTAGCTCTTTTCCTTATTTATTTTTTTTTGTGCGATAACAACTTTTAAAAAGGCGAGAATACACTATCTTATACAATCGTACGATTCATTCACCCATA
Source organism: Pollenia amentaria (assembly GCA_943735925.1). NCBI lineage: Eukaryota > Metazoa > Arthropoda > Insecta > Diptera > Polleniidae > Pollenia > Pollenia amentaria. The sequence goes on along the minus strand of OX031007.1, from coordinate 127,864,075 downwards.
AATCTAACTGACAATGCCAAACTATCATATAAAAAAGATGCAACAATTATGGCTCTGCTGCATTACAAGGAAATGCAACTCTGATCGCAAAGAATCTATCATTAATAAAAAATTAATAAACATTTCCAAGACGGGCAGGGCAGACTTGTCAAAAAAAAAATCTGTCACTCGATTGCGTGTTTAGTTCACACTACATATTTCATGAGCACATGAGATTTTTTGATACATTGCACGACTAAAGAGGATAGTGAATCTCCGATTTAAGAGATACTTATATGGCCGTAAAAGTCGTTTTCGGAAATGTTATTACATACAAAATTTTGTAATCAGGTTTTAACTTTCGTAATATACGAGGGCTAAGAAAATGACGGAACTTGCTCAAAAATTTACAGTAGTCTATTAACAGGTGGTACTTGATGGGAGCAGTGTTGCATTCCATATAACTATCTGGGAAGTTCGAAAAGTCACGGACTTATTGATCTGCCCTCGTACTTGAAATAACGGTATAATAGTTTTCCCGAAATCTGCCTTATATAAATGTTACCTGTAATCACTCGAGTGTTACATATATTACAACATCAATCGAAAAATATAAGCTGCTTTTATTTATAACTCTTATGGCCGTTATTCTAAAGTATCGACAAACTGTCTGTTACTAAATCTCGACATAAATTTATTAGGACTAATAAATCAGTGCAAGTTGAAGGCTCTTTTTGTTTTAAAATATGTTTCAACCAGCAATTCTATAAATCAGTGAACAAATAAACCATCTATCAACGCATTAAATTCGGCATATGAATTTGACAGCACTTATCGTAGTGCTGCTACACTATTATTTTTTATATACCTATTAATGGGGCACTGATTTTCAGCTGTTGAGTTTAATCTACATATAAGTTCAAGTTCAGTTCAACTAAATCAGCTTATTTATTAGCCATTAGACGGATAAAATGTCCGCTAATGATTTTGGTTTTCTCGATATACCGACAACAACTTTATTTTCATCAGTTGGAAATATCTCTCAAACTAGATGTGAAAGTTGGGAGCCAGCTGATTGAATTTATCTGTGCGCCAAATAAACGACAAATTAATAATTGGCAGATGAGGGCAGGTTAGCTTTGCGACCGAATAGAAGCAAATGAGACATTGAGAAAACCAAATTTCTTTAACCTGCAGATAATCGCCTGCACATTTGTCATTAATGCACTTCATTACTTTACTATTTGAGCGGTTTCTGTGCACTACAATGGTTTGAAAACTAACATTGCCATCACTAATAACGTGCAAAAAATTCAAACGGTTATAAGATACATAAATAATATTCTCTGGTATTTAAATTAAATATGTATGTAATAATTTTTATATTTTGTGTTAAAGCAATCTTTTCTCGAAATGACAAACAAAATAATATCCTGGTTGTACAAACAAAGTATTAAGTACAAGGGTAAAATAAGCAACATGTTTACATGTTTTTCATGCAACATATTCACAAAAGAAATTTAAAATTGTTCCCACAGTTGTATTTTTGGAACAAATGAACACAAAAGTGTAGAACATGAAACATAAATGCAACATTTTTCTCAGAAAAAAAATCGCCATTATTAATCATTTGAGTTTTTAGTCCATTTAAATCAAGATCTTTCGAAAGAAACATTTAGATATACATGCAAACTTTTTGTAAGAAATTTTTTTATTTTTATTTTCTCAGGGACTGAACTTTAAATTAGCGAAATATTGTGAGTTAATTTTCTTTTAAATTAAAAAATAAACATATATTTTCTATTCCATCTGTTATTGTATTGTGTATTTAAAATTTTAAATTTAGTTTACCTCAAATGCACACCAAATGCCACCTAATAGACGTGGTATAACCAAATCAACAGCATCAATATCTTTTGAAAAACGCGATAAAACACGGCCCTGAGGTGTAGTATCGAAAAATAGCATGGGCAATTTTAAAACGTTTTTTAATAAAACAAAATGTAAAATTGAGGCAGCCTTTAAGGCACCCAAATGTGGCACTAAGCTTACACCGTACGATAATGAGGCTGTAAATTTAAAATTTTGTTTTTTTTTTTCTTAATAAAAATAAAATATTTTTGGGTAAAAATGTTTACCTAAACCTTAAAGTTTAATGGGAAATAGAAAATAATAAAAGAATTCAACCAAACATATTAAAAATAAGCAAGAACAACACAAAATATGCAAGAAAGAAAATTGCTAAATTTACGACATTTTTTCTGAAAGATGCCATATTATCCTTAAATTCAAAAACTACTACTCAACATGCCCTGATATTGTTACTAATACAATATTTGCGACTTATAAACATAAATTTAAATTATATTTAGTTGTTATATTTTTTATAAATTAATGAATTTTTATAAATTAATGTTAATATTTTTTTTATATTACAATTTCAAATATCTTATACATATATTATTAGTTTAAACTCAAAAATAATTTAAAAAATTAATGGTTTATTGAAAACATTAAGAAAAAAGAGAGCTATATTCGGCTGTGCCGAATCTTTTTACCCTTCACCATTGCAGCTCTTCTAAAATCAGAACGCAAAAGTTTACACAAAAATGTTCTGTAAGTCATATTTGCAGATTAAAAACTATATTTTAAAAACAAGTTTTATGTTTTCTTCCTCAAATTTTGAAATATTTTTGGTATTTTTTAAAATCTCAGCAATTTTTTTAACACTTTTTCTTCAATCGAATACAAAATTATATAGATCCTAAACTTCAGTTTATTCGAAAACATCGGCATAGCAAAAGGATATTTGTATGGGATCTAGGTTTAATAATGGACCTTTTGTAATTAGAAAATATTATTAAGAGAGAATATATGAGCAAAATTTAAGATTCCAACTCTTATGATCTGATCACATTAATCAAAAATTTTATTTTGAAGAAGGCATTTGTAGGTAGATTAGGTGAAATAGTTGATCGATTTGACACATTTTCAATATGAAAGTATAGTACGTCAAACCCAACCCTACACGACAGTATATACCGACATATTTTTGAAAATGTACCCTATTTGAAACCAATGCCCAGTTATGAACCCGTCAAATATATAAGTTCTTTTTGTCGAATATTATAAAGATTCTACATCTATCGCATGTGCTGTAGAATCCGAATTCACTCGAAAGAAAATTACTTCAGCATTTTTGGTGTTTTGCAATTCACATCCACATGTATTTATTCGTTTTCAATTAGAGTAGTAAGGGGTTTGTGAAAGTAAAACGAACCGACGTTTGTTACATTTTAGACAAAAACAAATATTTGGGTTTGAGTACAAAATGTTATTTATTCAATTTAATCAAAAAATAATCACCCTTATTCTATTTGGCGTCGTCAACAGAAACCAACGCCGTTTTTATGTTCCAATTTCGTATTCCCGTTGGCAATATTGCCATATTTCGATGACTGTTAACATATGTTTGTTATTTTGTTAGAAAAAACGGCGTTAATATTGTCTTTAATTGCCTTTGATTTTGTCGTCGGCGTTTTTAGTGTTGTCTTGTGTTACTTTGTCTTGTGTTTTAAAAATAATAAATGCAACGTGATTGTTAGCTTTAATTTTGATTTCTACGGCGGTTTTGATATCTTTCTACATTTGTGTTGTGTTTTTAATATATTTTTGTGGAAAAAATGGAAAAAATTTAAGTAACAAGTAAGTGCCAGTTGGAAAAGCTAGTGGAAGAGCTTGAAAAGAATCCATCACGAGCCACAAGATTTCTCAGGGGCTCTGTTCCTAATAATTTTAAGGAACAGTGAGAGACTATATCCTCTGCGTTAAATTCTCTTGGTGCACTAATTAGAACTGGTGATGGATAGAAAAAGGTAAGGCAAATAGTTTGGTTTCTTTTTACAGATTTGGAGGGACTTAAAATTCAAAGTCAAAAGAAAAATGGCCACAAATAAAGCAGAAAGTGAAGCTACATGAGGTGGTGTTTTTAAACAGGAGCCTCTTGGAGGAAGCTGTTTGGGTTTGGAACAAACGTTGATCTCGTCCCTTTCTTTACATGGGGCTCTATTATTTGCAACACATGTTTAAAGGAAAACCGAAAATAACTTTCAAATCTTCAAAAGGATGAAAAATCCATTACTTTAGAAATATGATTTTAAATATGTCACTTACTTTTTATCGGACAAATTAAAAATACATGATTTCTGTCTAGGCAGTCTTCTTTCACAATTAATTTTTTTTTTCTTCGCCCAGTGACGAATCAGAAATAAAAACTATTTTAATTAAAACTTAACTTTTTTCACAATAAAATAGTTTTTAACTTTTAATGCACAAACATCACAGAACTTTATTTTTTTTTTTATCAAAAACAGTAAACAAAATGATTCTAATATTAGAGATCTGTGCTGTATTTTATTAACATTATCGATAAACAGTCAACGGCGTCGTACCACTCTTACAAAATACCAAATAAACATAGAATTGATGTTGCCTATGATTAGAATTGCTGTTGCCTTAAAATTGCCGTTGTTATTGCCGACGACAAATATAATAAGGGTGAATATATAAGGACCGCAACGGGCTTAAGTTATATCGAAAAAGTTATTTTGTGGTTTAAAAACAAAATTCCATCTACAGTTATTTTTCAACGTAAAAATAAAAGGCGAAACAAACTCTTAAAAAAAGAGTTTGATTTCACCGTCACAAAATAAAACTAATTTGAGGAATTTTATTTTTTCTTTCAGATTCAAATTTGCATACTCAAACAATTTATTTTGCATTTAGTGTATTGAAGAAAAAAAATCTAATTTTTTTCATCAAATAATTGTGAAAATTAGTTAAATTTGTAAGTATGAAATAATTTTTCAATTATCAGCCACCAGCAGAATGTTCCGATATATTTTTCGTCATCATTTACGAGTACATTGAAAAGTTGATGTTTTTAACTCAACAATTTTAGCAAATAGAATTCGGGAAATTTTGTTTATTTTTGTGAATTTTGTTATGTTTTAATCAACAAAAACTCTTCAAAAGAGTTTAATATACTTAGTAGGGACATAAATATTGTTACTACATTGAACATACCCATTAGAATAGTAAAATTGAACATACCCTTTTATTATCACATGTTTTTTGAAAAGTAACCTCTATAGCGTTTGTCAGTTACGGGAATTTGAAATTGTGTTAAGTTTAACCATGGAGTGGTCAGATAAAGAAAACCGTATCGCAATTATAGCACTTTGTAAGTGTGGAAAGAAAAAAAATGATATTTTCAAAACCCTCCGCCCACTCGGCATAAGTCGCATGTTCGTCTACAGGTGCATACAATTGTTCGAGGAGACCGGAGATATAAAAGACCGCCCCGGTCGGGCCGCCCACGTACCGTTCGGACACAGCAAGTAATCAAAGCCGTCATAACCGTGCAGGAAAAGTTTAACAAACAAAATGATAGGGTTTATGCTCGGTCATCTAAAGAAGCATCAGAACTATTTCCACGGGTCGAAAAGGGTCATCATCCAGCTGCAGTCATGGTTTGGTGGGGTGTCTCTTACTGACTTGCATTTCTGTGAACAAGGGGTCAAAACATCGGCCAAAGTTTACCAAGAAACCGTTTTGGAACCAGTTGTGAAGCCGCTTAACAATTCCCTGTTTCATAACCAGCCTTGGACTTTCCAACAAGATTCTGCACCAGCTCATAAGGCTAAAACGACACAGAACTGGCTTCGAAACAATTTGCCAGCTCTGAAGATTGGCCATCTGGCAGCCCTGATTTGAACCCTTTGGATTACAAATTGTGGACGATTTTAGAGGATATGGTCTGCCACAAAAGATACCCTAACATTGATTCCCTTAAGACAGCTCTGGTTCGCGCTGTAGCCAATTTTCCAATGGATGAGGTGCGTGCAGCTATTGATGACTGGCCAATGCGACTTAAGGCGTGTGTGAAGGCTAAGGGCGGACATTTTGAATAAAACCAAGATTTTTGTATACAATACATATCAATAAATATACAAACAAAAATTGGTCCAAAACCATTCACTAGTTTTTGTTCTATAGCCCAACATATTAGTAACAGTATTTATGTCCCTACTAAGTAATGACGGCAAAATGAGTTTTATTTAAGTAGAAAAAAGTTTTATTCGACCTTTTATTTGTACGTTAAAAATAACCCTTAACTGTGGAGTTGAGATTGTTTTTTTAGAACACCATTGATTCTGAAAGAGCTCGTCAATGAGAATCTATCGATATATGACAGTATAGGTCTCCTTTGGCTCTAACACGGAGAGTTTTTAAGTTGAAATTGTCTAGATAACTGTTATTTACGGTCCCTGATATTTTCACAAAAATATTAATTACTTATGCCTGTATTCATAAAAATTTCTTAAATTTAATAAAGACTTACAAAACAAATTTGATATGAATAATTACCTTAATAAACGTATGTTAAATTTTATAATTGTTTATAAATACGGAGGCTATTTTTTAACTTATACAGAAATTTCAAGTTGTTTTTTTTATTAAATATCACTTGTGTAAAAAAAAATATAAAAAACAAAACACAATTTATTAGAATTATCTTTTCTAGAAATAATTTTTTATACAATCCATGTCCCAATTAGTAGGTCTGCGCAAAACTACAACAATGCAACAATAGAAAAAACCACACGCAGTTTGTTTGTGTATATTATGATAAATATGTCAAAACTCAATGCATTTGTTTGTGTAAACAATGGACAAGATGTCAAAAGCAATTGCTACGATAAGAATTGCACGATAAAAACACAACTCTACAAAAAATTAGCAGGCGTTTCAAGCAGACCTACTAATTGGGTCATGATACAATCAAGAAAACAAAATGCGTACTATTTTTTTTTTTTTTTTTTTTTTTTTGAACAGCTGATATAAACTGTTTTCTATATTTTTGACATTCAAACAAAAACGTCAAACAAAACTTCGAATATACAAGAACATGCGAATCTTAAAACACCAATTTATGAATTTTGCGGACTCAAAAAATTTTGCGTCGAAACCTAGAACACACCTGGGGGCTAATTCTGCATATGACATTTTTCGTGTATTTTTTACCTCCAAGTTTACATGGTGTAGACCCTAAATCCTCCTTTATTTTGAGAGAAAGAAGGAACTTAATTGTCCATATCTCGGCTATTAATGGACCGTTGTCGGTAATTTTTACCACCAATATTCCACAAAGCGTTTGCAATGTTAAAGTGCAACAAATAGTTCATCAACTTTATAGGGACATTAAAGAATTAAGTTCTGTGTTTAAAAATTTTACGCTATATTTTATGGCTATATTTAAATAGTATTCTTTTCTAGACTATATGTAATAAAAAAATATATAACAAACTAAGTCCCATTAAATCTAGGGCGTTCGGAAAGTTGATTTCAAAGTTGGTTACACAAATATATATGTATACTTAATGGAGTCTAAGATCAATATTACAAACGGAACGACAAAAAAATATATAAAACCTATACACCTGTGGTGAAGGGTATAAAAATAATATCTAATTTTTGCAAAAAATTCAAGATTAACACTTAACTCGAATGCCAATTTACTACAATTTTTACGGTTATATTGTGTTAGTTTTCGTTTTGGTTGTATGCAGTATTAAAATTTGTATATTATTTACATTTTATTAGTATTGTTAGAGTTTGTTATTTTCTATTAATAACTTCTTTATTATCATTAATTGCTTTTTTTTTTTTATGTAAAAAATCTTGTGTTTTCTAATTACCATAAACATGTATGAACAACAAACTCTAAAATTTGGTGGAATTATTGTATCCAATACAAATGTATCGTTTGTTAAACGATCTAATATCCTGCCCAAAGGCGTTACATCAAAAAGCGATTGCGGAGCACGCATTATGGAAACAAAAAGTTTAGCAAACATAAGCTGTGAACCCAGTACACCACCAACTTCACAGCTCAAGGTGGCCCCAACGAAACCCAACACTATTAAAAAATGTAACACCAGGAAATTATTATTATAAAGAAATCAACTTACATTTGGCAAAAGTTAGTTGAAAATTGTTTAAAAACATTTAAAAGACAAACACTTAAAATAGAAGACAAGCACAAATAGAATATAAAAAAAAGAGTTATAGATTTTAATACTCCAAAGAGTAGATTATCCTGGAATTTCCGCAATCGATACGAATCTGAGTTACCCAGTTCTTGTGGAGTTTTAGGATACATATTTACTTTTGAATTAAAATTGCCAAAATTTAAAAATATATATAAGTTTACATTTAAGCAAAGGAGCTAAAGGATCTAAAAGTTCATTTGATCTATAAGATCATTTGATATAAAAGATCATTTGATCTAAAAGATCATTTGATCTAAAAGATCATTTTATTTAGAGGATCATTTGATCTAAAAGATCATTTGATCTACAAGATCACTTAGTCCAAAAGATCACTTCCAAGTAAATTAAAATTACCAAAATTTAAAAATATAGAAGGTTTACATTTAAGCAAAGGATCTAAAAGATCATTTGATTTATAAGATCATTTGATATAAAAGATCATTTGATCTAAAAGATCATTTGATCTGAAAGATCATTTTGTATCATCTTGTAGATCACTTGGTCCAAAATATCACTTCCAAGTAGGGTTTTTATTTGAAAATTCCTCGAAAAACTATTTTTAAATTTGCCAAGATTTTAAAGAAGGGATATTTCGGAAATTTATTTCCAATTTTCCAACCTGATTTTAAGTTTTTTGAGGTTCTCACTACCAGTTTATCCATGTCGAAAAAAAATAAAACAATCTAATTTTACGATCCGGAGCAATTTGAGAAGCTGATAGTTGTATTCGTTTAGCAAAACAGGATTAAGTTTTCAATATTATTTGAAAAATCTTCACAAATAAGCACTTTATCAACATTATAGAGGTAAAAAACGGAAATGTCTAATTGTCAAAAATCTTAAAAATGCCTTGAGAACGTAATGTCCGACGAAAGGTTAAATCTTCTAATTTAAAGCAAATGCTGGAGGATATTTGCTACATTGAAATTTTTTTCTCAATTAACTTCGCTTGCCTTTACCTCTGTTGTCCGAAATCTTTTGTAATGCGATCAGAAAATTTGCCGATGAAGAACTGTTGCAAGCGGAACGACTTCTTTTTTACTCTGAACTTATCGCCAAGTTTATTCAGGTAAAAGTAGATATGGCATGTTATGACATTTATGAATAAAAACTTTGTTTTCTGTTCGTTAATTTTTCCTATTTAATCAATTAAATACCATATGATAGCCTACACCACCGTTTTTACAGACAAATTTTAGACCCATGGGCAGTCTTGGACTGTGGTATATGGTTAATATTCATACATAGCCCTAGGGGAAAACGAACTAACAACAAACTTGTCATGTGAAAGTTCTAAAGTGGTAGGGACCGGTTCGAGTTCTAACACTTTATATAAAGGGGACTTGTCATTTTAACATGGCGATGTCCTAGGAGGGGGTTAACTGGCACATTTCTGACACTTTGTAACACTCAAATTACCGAAATTGACACATTAAATGTTGGGTTAAAATAATGCGCGTCGCAGATGTTGATATGATAGATCCCCTTCATAAAAAGCAATAGAATCAGAAAGAATCAGCTACTTCCCACACAAAATCCAGTTACATGGCTAGTTTTTTGTCAATTAGCTTCTAGAATAACTACTCGTTAAACACATTATCACTAGTTAAGTAATATGTTCTGTTTTCGCCTGTCACAAATCGTTCGTTTTTAAACTGAGTTCACTGGTCACTGGATGAGTAAATAAAAACCAATTTACACAAGTTTCCCGCAGCGATAAGAGTTCTTTGTGTCGAATATTATAAAGACATGGACACGCTAGGATCTTCAGCCTTCTGCCCCCCATTTTAAACTAACGATCTGACTGAATGTTTTAAAGAACGTTTAGAACAGTTACGTCCAATTCTTATATTCCTACTCACGAGTGTAGGGCAAAAAATTCTGCTGCAGCGATTTCGACACGTACACTACAACATTCAGCTGTTGTTTTGTTTACATTTCAACAAAATTAAATTACTCAAAATGTTAACTTCGTCCCAGCGGGAAAAAAAGGGGTACGGATGCCTTCTAGAAGGCCTCTGTGTACTCCTTCTTATGGATGTACAAGGCCTGCTCGCGACATTCCATACTCATCTTTTTTACGTTGTCATTGCGGGGAAGGCCTTCCGCTCTCGCTTCTTTGACACGTACAAAAAAATGGTAACTGGATAAAAAAATAATTTTTTTGCTTTTGCTTTGGAAAAACAAAACAAAAAATACTACTCTTCTCTCTTCTCATAGAAGCGAGTGTGGAATGTGTATCTTATCTTTTATACGAAAGAGCCGATGCCTTCTATGGGGCGTTCTTTAGCAGTTAGATAAGAATTGTAATTGAATCAAAAAAAATTTAAGTAGGCCTTTAGTAAGGCCTGAAGTAAAAAGGTCTTCTGAGTTTTCCCGCTGGGGTATTTTGCTGCTTCTACATAACTTTGATCGTGTGTTTTCGGGCACCACTAGTTAAGAGTCATAAATTCCTCCAGAAACGATTGGTGTTAAGATAACTTATTGGACGAACATAACACTAAGATATATACGGATTGTTTTAATGGGAATCAGTATGTCCGATCTGGTGTTTTCTGTGACGAGCTTGGAATAGGTATCTCTTACAGCCATCCAAATGATTTAAGTGTATTTCAGGGCATAATTCATGGGACCATGGCAGCCTGTATGATAGCCGTTGCTTCGTTTACTAAATGGATACAATAATTACTACATCTCTATTGGTCAGACTGCGAAAGAATGAGCTGTCAAGGATGGTTCGTCTGTATGAAATTACTGCTGTTTGGGTCTATGCGCATAGATACCACTATGTTAATAAGTAGGCAGGCGATTAAGCCAAAATGGGATATACTTTAAATACAAACAAAGAGGGATCGGTCGCAAATCCGCTGGGTCCTATTAAAAGCAGCATCTTCAGGCTTTTCAAGCCAGATTTGCGTGTAATTTTGTTGTCGTGCTTTTCGACTAAACGCAAGGGAAATTCATAACGGGTAGAATCGCCCGAATCCGCTCTGAAAAATATCTGGTTCATTTGTCAAAATCAGTTATTTCGTTAAACGACAAACCCAAGGCAAATTCATAAATTGACAAACTAACAAAGGGCATAATAAACCACACAAATAGCTTGACAAACATGTCAAAATTTTACGATTGTACAAATATTATGTGGGGTAAATTGGGATGTTTGCTGTTTGGACAAACATTTGAAGCAATGTTTGCAGAAATATTAAAAAAAAGTTAATATTTGGCAGACATTTTGGATATTTGTCAAACTTTTTGTGGTGTCTAGTGCTAAAAGTAATCATTTCAACAAATACTTTGCAGAGTAAAGTAGCAGAAGAAGAAGCAATTATATCATTTTCAGCAGGAAATTCTAATTTTTTTAGCAGCATTGTTTGCCCCAAAACAGCTCGTCGATTGGAACACATTTTATTCAAATAATAATTCTTTCTATTATATTTTTTCGCCGTTTTAAACAAATCACGAGCCAAATTGCCGCAGCAAAATCGTCGTCTGCATTCATTAAAAACAAAACAAAAGTGAAAAATTAATGTTTGTACGAAATATGATTGTGTTGTTTATTGGCAAACAAAAGCAAAAACAAACGGTATGTTTGCCAAGCAATTTGTGTGGTTTATTATGCCCTTAAAGGCCGGTATTCACTATCCTACATAATCGTACGATTCAATCAATCAAAAACGAATCTAGCCGACATAAAAAAAGTCTGCAAACTCTGCAAAATCTGCTGTCAATGCCACACTATCGCACAAAAAAGATGCAAACTCAAATGACTCAGCTACTTTACAAGAGAATGCAACTTGCATAGAATCTATCATTTTATGAAAAAAATTTATAAACATTTGCAAGTCGGACAGACTTGTCAACAATATCTGTCACTGAACTCATTTTTAAGCCACACTGTCATACATTATGAGCACGCACGATTTTTTTTTTTTTTTTTTTTTTTGATAAGTCGTACAATTGAATAGGATAGTGTAGTGCTTAACAAGAGAAATTAAATCAAAATGCATGGAGCAAAAATTGCCTGCTGATCTCTTGAGTTTAATTGTTATGAATGCGCCTTGGGCTAGATGAATTCTCGGTAGGCTTCGATTGATGAAAAAAAAATTATGTTCTTATGTAACGAGTGATTATTTCATTTTGCTTTAAGTTCGAACAAGGCAAATTCACTACAGGTGTCAGCAAAAAGCACGATTGCTGACTTTGACAGTTCGCTTCAATTTTTTTTTTTTTGGTATTAAAATGTTTTGTTTAGCAATGGTTGACTTTTCGAACCGTAAATACTAAAAAAAGGCAACTAATGTAAAGTTTAACTTATGCTTTGCATAAGGGGGTAACAATGCAGTGCATAAAAACTCTGTTGTTTTGGTATTATCTTATTATTGCTGCCGCATTCGCATTGTGCTTGACAAAAAATATGACATTTGGTTTGTGTTTGTCTGCTGAACTGCTGATTGTCGACTTTATTTGTGCGTCTCCCAAAAAGTGACAAATAAACGACGAATTAACGCGTGTTATGTGTTTTTACATAACACGCGTGAATTCGTCGACGAGTATCGTGCGTTTAAAAACTTAAGCACATGAAAATTGGCAAGTTACACAACAAGCGTTATGAAAGTCTTGTCTGTAATCTATGATTTATTTGTACATTTAAAAATGGATTTGGAAAAATATTTCTATACAGGACTGTTCTGAAAATCGCATGATTTCAAAACACGTTCTTTTAAAATCACACGATTTTGTGGTGTTCTGAAAATCGCAATTGAAAATCACAATGAAAAACACAAAAACAGAGCACCACAATTTCACACGTGTGATTGTTAATGGCATATGCCATTTAAAATCACGTGATTTGAATTAAAGTGATTTTCAAAACTGGTCTGATTTCCTTTTTTATACAATACTGTTTATTTTTCAACCTTTTTAATAGGTTTTTTCTTCATGTTTCACAAATTTGTTTAAGTTAGTTTGTCTGCTAGTTACCTGTTAAAAATACACAACGCGTTTAAAAGTTCAAAGTTAACCAGCTTTCTCTCGCAAACTCGACAAAATGTTTTTTATGTAACTTGTTCTATGAAATAGCCTTGTTTAACTTTTTTGACAGATGCCTACAGCGCGCTCGCACACTAGCGCAAATTAAGTTTGATCGTTTCCAGAGCACTTTAACATTCCGAAACAATAAGAAAATGATTTTTGTTTTTTTTTTTTTACTTTAATGATCTGATGTTTATAATTCATTTACCTTCCGTTCAGCAGATGTTCGCATACATTTTTTATTTTACTATTTAAGAAGACACTTTATAAAAACAAGATTTGTTTAAAATAATAAAAAAAAAAAAAATTAACAAAGGAAACTCAAAAAAATTCGAAATTTCTTAAGCATATTTCAATTACCTGAAAGGCAGTCGACATAAACATGCGTACATTCATGGGTATTACTAAATCAATGGTGTTTATGTCATTAGAACAACGATCTAAAATGCGACCTTTTGGTGTGGTATCAAAAAATTCCGATGAACAGTGCATTAAATGTGAAAATAGTTTTGAGAAAATTTGTAATGAGGCATGAAGTGTGGCCATCCATAAACATAAGGAGGCGCCAAAATTGCAAAGACCTGTACGAAATATGATTTATTTCAAAATGGAAAATGCAAAAAAGGAGATAAAGAGTAGAAGAAAAATGTATGAAAAAGAGAGAAAATGAAAATGTAACTATTATTTATGATACATATGTATGTATTAAGAGATTAATAATTTTAAAACAAATTAAAATACAAACCAAAGTTGGAAAACAAAACTAAAGAAAATTAAACAAAAAGAAAAGTAATTAAATAAAATACCATAAAAATAAATGTCAAAAAACTATCCAGAGTGGCCGGTAGTTCATCATCCACAGTTTCCATGTCACCACTAAAGTGATTTAATAAACGGCCTATAGGTGTAATATCGAAGAAACGACATACCGAGGCTCGCATTATAATGTACAAGAGATCATTGTGGATTTTTTTAGCAGCCTCAAATGTACCGTAGTAAATTATGACTACAGCCAAATAGGAGAATACACCTGTTGTAGTTGTTTTGGATGGGAAAATTGGATGGATGTCCGAGTAAAATAATATAAGGATATTTTGGGAAAGAAAAAAAGGAATAAAATTAAGGCTTAATATTGAATATTAAAATATAATCTTTAATAAGGATTATGGGAACATGAGGATTATGTCTGGTTACCAATTCTGGTGGGAGGTTTAGATATAAATATGCATTTTGTTTAATTCTTAAACATGGGAAAATGGGATTTTTAGGATGATTTTTTTAGGAGTAATTTATGATGACAATGCTTTTTACAAAAATGGCCGGAAATGGCAACACCGAAAGGCATTAATGCTTAAAGTAATTAGAATTTTAGAAATGAAATCGAATTGAAATAATGAGATTTAATGACCCTATTACGGTTAACAACTCAACTCTAGTTTAGTTAAAATTTTGCAATTTTGTATTTCTGTTTACAACTCTGTGTTAGTTCGGTCAAACATTTAGTCCCAATTTATATTATACGATTTTTGTCGTTGCGATTTTTACCATATAAGAGAGAGGGGAGAGAGGAATTAAAAGGGGTACACAAGCGAGTGTACTCTTCGATTCGTTTTGTTCATTCATTCGTAGTGTCAAAATATATTTATACGCAAGAAGTTGTTACGACAAAAATCGTACAGTGTAAACATAAGACCGACTTCAAACAATAAATGACAATAATCGCAAAGACAAAAATCGTATAATGTAAATTGGGACTTACAATTCATCACTAGGTCGCCATTAAGACACGGAAACATTTGGCAAGGAAACATCTAGATTGGTAGCATATTACAGGTGGTAATATGCTAAATGTGTTCGGTACTCGGCGTCACGCTTTGTTGACATTAATATTAAAAAAAGCGAATAATAACAAAAATAACGGAATGTTGCCGGCAACATGTTCGTCTGTGTAAACGCGAATGAAAAACTTAAGGGAATTCCAGATGTTTTTCTTCCAAATGTTCTCCCGTCTAAACTCGTACTAGGAGTTGTAAAGTTAAAGCCCGAATTGTGTAAAACCCAAAGCAATGCCAAAAAATACATTGAAAGCAAAAACAAGTTCAAAAATATTTAATAATTTTGTTGTTGCTTTTATATTGAGTTTTTAAAGTTTAAACGCTTCATATCTTTTGGGTTTGAAAATTTTAAAACGCAATATGAATTTCTGTAGAAAGCAACAGCAAAATTATAAGATATTTTTGACTTTATTTTTCCTTTCAATGTAATTTTTGGCGTTGCGTTTTAAAACAATTACGGCCTAAGTTTTTAAGTTTCAACTCAACCGAGTTGAGTTGTAAACCGTAATGGGGGCATAAAATAAAAAAAAGATTCACGTTTTTTCAACGGCTTTGATGGCAGCACCTTTTCACCAAAAATTATTTTAGAAGAAATTTTAAAAATTAAAATGTATTCGCTTAAATATGACTTACATTTAAAATTGAACATTTTAGGATAAATAATAAGATTATACATATTGCAATGGATAAGATGGGAGTTTTTGGTTACCAAACTTGATGGGAGCTTTATAAATTAATATATTGTAAATAATTTGAGAAATGGGAAAGTGGATTTTAGGATGATTTTTACTAGTAGTGTTTTTTGTTTAATTCAAAAGCGTTGGCTTGAAAAAAATTTATGGGACACACCATTTTATCAGAAAAATGATATCGAAGCGAAATTGTTTTAACCCATTTTTCGCGGCACCAAGTAAACTGACAATATAATAACGAAATAAGATTTTAAGCTACTGACAAAAAAAATATTGCAACAAAAAAAATATATAAGTGCTGGCGATTAAAATCACCGGTCGACGAAAATGGGTTAAGAATGTATTTTCAAAGATTTGTTCATCATTTGGTAAATATATTTATAAAATCAGGTACGTGATTGAAATAGATTTTAAAACGAAACGAAAAAAATTATTTTCTAATACAATTTAATCTTTAGTTTTTATCTATAATCTTTTTATTTATTTTAAGTATGTAACTGTATTAAGCTGTATATAAAATCTAGATTACAGACCTTATCTCAAAATCGAATTCAAGTACAATTAAAATCGAACCAATTTTTATGACTACCCTGTTTTTAAAGATCATAAAAATATTCCCTTTTAGTAACGTTGAGTAACAATATTTTTTTAACCAGAACTATTCTTCGGACTTAAGACGTTATTCCAGTGACATCGAATACGTTATTCCACCCGACGTCAATCGTATGTCACAGGTAACCGTTCAAAAGGCTTTGCATCAATTGGCGATTACAAGAGCCATAAATGGCTACGAAACAATATACCCTCGTGTAGTTTCGGACAATGTACCCGATCAACTCTGCCATAATTAAGACAAAGGGGCAAAATACGACATTTGATATCGATCGAAATTACAATACAATTTAAATGGAAATTTCGATCGATATCGAATGCCATAATTTGCCTCCTGGTTGTGCAAATTACGTTTTTAAGAACGAATCGTTCCCAACACCTTAAATCGTTTAAATTCCTTCAAAATCCTCATGATACAGTGTATCTCTTTCACTGTCCCAACATTTCTACAAGTTTGCGCCCAAAAGACCATTGGTTAAGACCAACTGAGGTGGGTAGGTTTCTTCAGCTCCGATTACCACCCAATGATGCAAACTCAAATTATTAAAAAAAACAATTTTTAAGATCTCTTTTACTTTTAGTAATTACTACTCGATTACGATTTCTTCGAGTAGTACTCTACTTAAAGTCTCTTTTAATTTTAGAACTACTCGATTTCGATTTCTTGAACATACCCGTATAATTCAGAAATGCATTTCAAAATTACTTAAAATTCATGATAAACGATCGTTTTCAAATCTATTAATTTTCGTTACGTACCTGAATAATAAAATATGTACATATTAAAAAATGTATTTTTCTCAATTTTAAAACTGGGGCCTAATTCTGGCAGTCGTGATCGAATGTTTTTTCGATTCGAAAGCGATTTTATTTCTAATTCTTTTAGTCGATACGGAACGATTCGAAATGATTTTTTCAGTGTTGTGAAAACTCAACTAAATGCTTTCAACAATGAAAAAATAATATCGATTCTTTCAGTATCGTTTGAAAGAATTAGAAATAAAATTCCTTTCGAATCGAAAAAGTATTCGATCACGACTGCCAGAATTAGCCCCCAGGATTTTTGCTTTAATGAAAAATCAATGTTAAATTTAAATTCTATATTGTAAATTAAATTTATTTTAAAATGTACTAGTTAGTATTAATACGATCTTTTGATCTAATAAAAAATCGAAGGAAAAAACTGGCAGTAGTTTTCGATGACATTTTATGATGGCTTAAATAAGATTAAAAAAAAAATTAAATTACTAAATAAAAGCGTTTTAAGTTTAAAAAAAAAAATTAAAATTAAATTAAATAATAAAAAAAAACTAATTTTGAGTATAAAGAGAATATAATTAAATGTGAAAGATATAAAATGCTTAAGAGTAATTGAGTTTGGTGTGCAATAGTACGCTATTAGTATTTTCTAAGTAATATCTTATTATACTTTATTTTGGCTCATACAAAATCTAAAAAATTGAAATTAAAAAGTCTGGAATTGTAGTAAGGCAGTTATTATTATTTTCTTTGTCAGCTCAAAATCTTTTTTTCCGGATTCTGCTTGCGTTATTTGGTATCTACTAAAAGTTACATTTATGCGTCGATTACGGATCAACTTAACTTCAGTTGCGTTGCCAGTAGCGAAGTTAGGCAACGCCGCTCATGTTAAAATATACAATTTATTTTTTTATTTTATATTTTAACATGAGTGGCGTTGCCCGATTTCGATGCTGGCAACTCAACTTCAGTTCATTTGTTTATTAATCGACCCATTAAATTTTCATTGCGATTTAAATAATTGGGATCAGGCATTTGTTAACATATACAACTAAAGATCGTGATTCCCGTGTCCCGGGTGTCACTTGGCCAAACGTTGTCAACCCACAACAGCTGTATCAACCGGAAGTTTTATTTTCATAGGTTACAACAACAACTAAAGATCGTATTAGTTTTTCATAATATAATAATGGCACTGTCATTTCTCTGTTTTAAATAAAGTCAACTTTGACGAGTACATCCTAGAAACTCGGGATTTATGGATTGTGTAAGTACTGAAATTGGCTTTGGGGAAATTTCTGAACTTTAGATCCCTAGTAGAGACAAAGGGGAAGGATCAGTTACACTTCATAATGATTGCGCGGTATTTACCGACGGATCAAAAATACGTGGGTTTGCACTGGAGCAGGAGTCCTCATAGCAGATAGATATCAGACGGTTATATAAACTTTCTGATGTGTGCGTTTTTAGGCAGAAATTCTATGTATCCAAAAAACAGCAGTAGAGAACGTTGAAAAGGGGATAGAGATCACTCTGTATGTATGTACGATACTTTGTAAAGTCTAGGCTAGTTAGCGATTGTAGGAAAGCAATTAGGTTACGCATGAATGAGTTTAGGGTGAGACTGTACTGTGTTCCGAGACATTGCAAGATCACCGGCAATCAAACAGCTGATGAATTAGCAGGTATGGGTAAATACAACGTTAGATTTCTTTTTGGGGAAAATTAGAGATAGTTGATCCAGTGCAGGAGCAATCATGTGTGGACGGGAAAAAATAACTGTAGTTTTAAACTGTAGGAACTCAGAAAAACATACCGTGCGCTGCTCATTAGCTTTAGCAGGATACACACACGGATCATGATGGCAATAAAAGCAGGATCAGGTCAATAATTACCTGATATAGTGTCGAAAGGGGTTTTCTTACATTCGATTTATGTACTTTAAACTGTGATGAACCAAAATAAGATAAGGTTAGTTTGATATTAATAAGGTTTAGTTTAATAAAAAAAATCTAAACGAATAAGAATACAAAGATTGAAAAAATGTTTATGAAAAAGAATAGAAAAATAAGTCTAAGATTAAAAATAAAATGTTATTTTAGTTTCAAAATTATTTAACAAACTTAAATAAAGTATCAAAAACCATAAGTTACCAAATTGCTAAAAGGAAATTCGAATATTGTAGTAATATCAAGTAATGGTAAAACTTATAAACTATTAAATGAAAATTGCTAGTGAGTTATAAAAAGATAAAATGCATTTATAGAGAAATTAATGTAAAAGAAAGTAAAAATTGCAACAACTACAGTTTTTTTTCGACATTTAAAAATGAGCAACGAACTTTTCGGAAACTTTGAACTGCTCACTTTTTTTCACTAAAAACGTTATTGTGTTTAATAAATCTACTAGCAATTAAAAGAAAAACTAAATAAAAAAGAACAAGTAACTGAAAAACTATATTTATAAAGTTTTTTTTTTACCGAAAAGCATGTTGATAAAAATTGTTGAAAAACAGATGGTAATATTGTATCACAAGTATCGATATCTTTTGAGAATCGACTTATAATGCGACCCGACGGTGTTGTATCGAATAGTTCCATTGGCCATTGTAATACCATTGCCAAGAGTTTGACAAATACTTCCATGGAACTATGTAAACAACCCAAGGCCAAAAATATGCCAGATAAATAACGTGCTATAACTAAAGATGGAAGAGGAGGAAGTAGGAAATCGTATTTTTCATATTTTGTTTTACTCTATTTTCATTAAGAATTATTAAAAAAAAATGCTTAATAAATTTAACGAATTTAATTAATAAACTAAGCAATTAAACTAACTCAGAAAAATAAAAACTAAATAGAAATTTTGAAATTACATGCAAAACGAATACATTTGTACATTCTATAAAATAAATAAAAACCAAGTTAGTAAAGGAGGGGGACTAAAAGAGTTAAAAATTTATTTATTTACAAGCCGAAAACATTTATTTTTGGTTTCCTGTTTTACACAAAACTCTTCATTTATTAACATTACGACTGTAGAGAATGAACCATCGAATTATTTATGTATATGTTTGTAAGGAATTGGAAAACAAATGTATTTAATGAACAGTGGTATTAATACTTGGATAACGGAGATGTTTAATTCTGGTGGACAAGGGCATGGCCAATATTAAAGGACAATAAGTTGTACTACGTATGCCATTATGAATTGTATAAAAGGTGAAGTCGTTCAAATGTCAGTCGGGACTTTGCATGGTGATACGGTGATGAAGACAACCAATTTCAAATAAGTCTAAATCATATAAATCAGTACTTATTTTGTTGCGTGTTGTTTGTTTATGTTAAAAAATATGTACATAAAAAAAATTCTCGACGCAAAATGTATGTACCTATGTAAGTTATATTATGTTTGGTCGCAATGTAAACGAATATTTTTTTTAAACTCATAAATTTATAGTTGATATGTAAAATAGTTATAAAACAAAATTTAAGGTTTTTGTGTTTCATTTTTTCACATACATAAATGCACCGTTCCATTATTGGAACAGTACGACAAAATACAGTGTGTCCGTCGGGAAGATATACTACTTTGTTTGTAAATGGCGTAAATGGTCTTGTGGAAGAAGCTCTTGTGACAACTGAATCTTGAATGGAAACAAATGCAAATCCTTGTGCAAAATTGTGGCCAAAGTTGTTATTTGAAGACCAAGCTCCTAAGAACGGCGTCGAATTGAGGTTGATGGATTGTTTTGAACACTTTGTTGAGCAGCAGTAATGTTTTCAGCCGATCTTACAGTACGTTGTTGTCCATGCTTGGGCATTTCACCTACAGACCCTCTTTCTTCGAAATCATTCACTACTCGATAAAAAGTGCGTTTTGTTGGCACGTAACTTTCTCATCGTCACAGTAATCGACGATTGATGTTGATAAAATGATGTCTTACCGATTAAAACACGTTGGTTTATCGAATATTTTTCCATAATAAATTTGCCACGTGTCTACTTCTAGACTAATGTTTACCAAAATGAGGGCAAAACAAAATATACATACCTTCCCGGCTGACACCCTGTACTTATGTAAACTAAAGTAAAACTTTAGTGCCGCTTTTTTACAATGGACTCAAATTTGAAACGATGCTTATGTAAGAACTTTTTTGGAATCAAGTTCTTAAAATTGTAATTAATCGTAATGCATAAATGCTAAAATCAATATCGGCCATTCTAAGTAGCAATCTATAATTTCACAGGGAGGCATTAAAGCGTTAAATGCTTTTAATCGGTGTGCAAACAAGCGAAAAATACTGTATTTGGTTTAAAAGAAATTGTTTATCATTAGGTGACATCTCTTGCATACAAACCGAATCGTATTTAAGTTGTATGTTTGGAACATATCCTTTTTGAAATTTTATTGTGTTATTTTCGATACCCTTACGAGGACTAGACACTTCGTTCACAGTGAGACATGCATGGAGCAAGTCCATATTTAAGTTGTTAAATTTTAGCCAATAGAAATTGCTTATTACTGGTCGATATTGTTAACATATTAAAGAAGTTCTCTGCTTTAAACGTGATCCAAATGATTACCGCGATTAATTGAACTCAACAAAACCGAAATTTTCAAACAAATTAGAAAACCAAAATAATAGGAAGTATCTATCATTTAAAATGGTCTTTGAATAGCAACTTCCGAACTTTGACAGTTGATAGCACCATATTCAGTCTGTTTTGTCAAATCCCCATTGACAGAAATAGCATTACATAACAAGTGAAAAATTATACATAAAATAGTTTTATCAAAATGAGTTTTCTGTGTTCATTTTACAATCACCATCATCATTCTACTGAGAGGGCTATTCGCGGTTGATAGATTTAAGTCCGCTGGTTAAGTAAACAATCAACAAACTTGGTCAATTTTGCGTCGCGACTGACCCAAAGGCTAAAGGTAAACGACCACAGTTAACAAGGTGTGTTCGTTGAATAGCCCTTGGAGTAGTTGGAAACCGGCCCTAATTTTCACTGAAAAATCACATTCAGTGATAAGGACCGAAAAATGGGTACGTCAACAAAATTGTCGAAATTGGGAAGATACCAATTCACATGCGATCCAAAAGCGTGTAATACATCCTAAAAAAGTCACTATTCGGTGTGAATTATAAGCTTGTGACTTTTACGGTCCCTGTTTCATTAAGAGCGAGTTATTTCACTGAACAATCGAAAATATGCATTTCATGTTTTTATTAGAGCAAACTTTTAATAGTTATATTTTTTCTGCAAGAAAGACATTGTCATCTAAATTAAACACGGGGTTTTATTATTTTACTCCAAATTTAAAATAACGGATATAATTTCAAATAGTCATATTTATATTGAAAGACCGACAAACACGGTTTTTATCCCCGGGAGTATGTAGAGAAACACCTAAAGTATATTTCACCAGATGAAGACAATGCCATGAATTCGGCACAGTTCAAAATTTACAGATCTCTTGAAATCGCGGTTGGTCAGAGATTACTTTTTGGACCACGGGAGCCAGTAGCCTCTAAAACCTCGGTTTAAGTCTTACAATTGGTTGAGAACCCTTCGGAACTCACGTAATCGCTGTGACTTAAACTTAAAATCGCGGGAAAGAGATCTTAAAAAGTCGGCTGCTGGCCGATTTCCATGAATGCTGTTGCTTTTTAACAGATGCTGCTTGATTTCCAGCAGCGGAGGTAAGATAGTCTCAGATTCCAAACAAGGGGCTACCTGTGTGTTTTTTGGGCTCACACATGGGTGTTGGTTGGCCAACATTCTCACCCAGTAAAGAGCATCGTGGATTTGGGCCAGAATGGCGGGTACTCACGTTAAACCCATCCGACTTATCACTGTTTTATACATTTGTTTCCAAAAAAAAATAGTCAATTAAAAATACAAATTATGTATACTTAATTGTAATTCTAATAACTGTAGAAATTGCAGAAAAAATTAGTAAATATAAGTATGAGAAACTTAAACTAGTTTTTAAATGTTAAAAATGGTT
Source organism: Pollenia amentaria (assembly GCA_943735925.1). Lineage (NCBI taxonomy): Eukaryota > Metazoa > Arthropoda > Insecta > Diptera > Polleniidae > Pollenia > Pollenia amentaria. The sequence continues at coordinate 127,841,029 of OX031007.1, read as the reverse complement.
TCGAATGGTTATTTAAGAAAAATATTAACAAATAAAATACAAATTGTTAATAAGAGCTTAAAATTGTTAAGCAAATTTTGCATTACACTATTAATTCTTTTATAAATTTGGTTAGAAATGGAAAGGTTTATGTTTGTTTGAGTGTATGTATGTATGTTGTATTTGTGCATGTGTTTATTTAATTACCGCAAAACCTTGACTAATGACAACACGACAATTTAGCGGTAGAATTATATCAACTGTATCAACGTCTTTTGAAAAACGATTTACAATTCTTCCCAATGGTGTGGTATCAAATATTTCCATCGGCCAGTGCATAATACTGGTTAATAATTTATCATGCAAGATTTGGGCGCAATGTATACAACCGATGGCCACAGACAAGCTAAATATTAAATGTAATACAACTATAAAGAAAAGATTACCAATTTTTTGTTTTATAGTGTGAGAAAATTTTTAATTTTAAAATAAAGATTTTAGCTGTTTCTAATACAGTTTTAAGTTAAAGTGTTAATAGAGAAGAGTGCATTGATTTTTAATATTTTAAAAGAAATTTTTCGAAATTATTTCAATTGTGTCATGTTTGCAGATTATTTTTTTTTGTACTGTTTGAACAACAAACGAACAATTATTAGATATTTAAACAGTTTAAAGAAACAGAAGTAAGGATGCTATATTGCACTGTGCAGAATCTTAAATACCCTTCACCTAACGTAATGACGCGTCTTAGACCACCCAACCTCTAACACACATTATTAAACGGAATGTAAAAAAAAACATGTAAGAGTGCTATATTTGGCTGTGCCGAATCTTCACTGTACAACCCAACCTCTAACCCTCTAACGCACATTGTCAAAATGCCTTAAAAAATTGATGAGTAGATTTTTTCGCTTAAAACACATATCCCTTTTTAAGCGTCAAATCGTGTACATATCGCTCATTTACTTCAACAACGTCATAACTCAAAAAATCCATTTTGAGATAAACGCGCATAAAGTTTCTAATTTGCTTTAACCACATAGAAAAAATAAAGCGGGAAATGTATAAAATATATAAAGATGAATTGTATACACAATATAAAGAAGAACATAGCGAACAATTCTGCATCACTAACTCCAAAATTTAATTTTTTGAGTTATGACGTTGTGGAAGTAAATGAGCGATATGTATTTGTTATGTGCAAAAAAACAACAAAACAAAGGATTTATGGATAAAATTAAAGGCGGACGTGGTTTTTTGCTCACATATCAGCCATTTGTGGACCAATCTGTCTGAATTTCAATGGTAATAAATTCCGGACTAACAGGGGTGTTCTGGAAATCGAAAATGCAAAACGCAAGAATTTGAAAGTCGTGTTTTTAAAAAGATTTTTGTGGTAAAAGAAATACAAATACAATACAATAAAAATATTTCTCTATTAAACAGAATTCTATAAGAAAATTAAAAAAAACCGGATTAAGAGTGTATTAAAAAGAACTTCAAAATTCTTGCGTTTTACGCTTTCGATTTGCAGAACACCACTGTATATGTATAATATATATACTTATATATATACTTCATAGAGTGGGTCTAAGATCAATATTGTAAAAATTACAAACAGAAAGACACACTTATACATACATACATGTATACTCTTTTTACCTGTGGTGAAGGGTACAAAAAGAAGGTGAAAAAGGTGTATAATAGTGGTATTAAGCGGGTGCAATTACTCTAATACATAACATTCTTTATACGATTTTCTCGTTTTGGGCTCTAATTAATTGTTTCTCTTTTTACATTTAGTGAGTTTATGGAAAGAAATTTGTATCAGAATTTTTCTTTGTAAACAATTTTATTATAGATTAGTCTTTTTCTCTATTTAAATATCAGCAACTGAGTTGGGTTGAAACTTAACAACTTCAACCTTATTGTGGCTGGCGAATTTAAAATAGCCCTGCGACTATTTGATAATAGATTAAAGGAAATAAGTTCACCTCTTTAATCAATCTAGTACCAAACAGGCGTATTTTAAATTCGCCAACCACAATAAGGGTGCTTGACTTTACAACTGCTAGTGATGCAAAATTACAACTGAACTAGAGTTAAATTGTTAGCCGCAATAGGTGGATAAGTTAAAATACAATTTGTTATTGTATTTAATAAAAAGTTACAAAATGGGAAATTTGCTTTGCCTAAAGTCACATGCTCGATTTCGAGACTACTTTTTCTCCACAATAACTGCTTGCGACTTAGTAGACTTAAGGGACCATCTGGCAGGCTGAATAAGGGATGTGCAATTTTTACAAAGGAGGACGACAGAATTGGTGGCTAGGAATGTTGAAATGGGTAGCGAGGTAACTTTTAACATCTATAGTCAGGCCGTAATCAAAGCTCTGACGGGACCTATTGTAAAATCATAGCTAGTTGGAGACTTCAAAAGAATCTTAACGAGTTACACCGTGACTACTTGGTCAGACTATGCTAGTTTTCCTGGACATTGCGATGTCGCAGGTTATGAAATTGCTGATGAACTCGCACAAAAGGGAGGTCTTAATATATCTACATTTCGGTCACTATGATAGAGTCATCAGAGAGTTTATATTGGAAAGGACGAATAGAGCAAAGAGTATTAGAATTAACTGCCAGATACCTAAGGCACTATTTGCTGAAGCATATGCAGCCAACTCCAGCTTGCACCTAAGGATGGGAAGGGGCTGCTTTAGAATCCCAATATTTGACTTTAAAGGACATTGGTTTAACAGGTATATATACAAAATGGATAGGAGCATTCCGAAATTCTGCAGATAATACGACGAAGCAAATGAACTAGAGACCATTGAGCATATTGTCATTGCCTTAGGTAAATGGTGCATAGGGCTAGATGTCTAGGTAATTATTTCTACAATTATCAAAGGGATGTCTTAAGGTGCAAACTAAAGGACATCATCAGTTTTATCTTGGACATAATATAGCTAACGGAGAGGAAATTTTCATGGGACAAGGGCTCATTTTAGGACCTCTGTCTTTTGCTTTTGATTATTCAACCCAATTATAAATAAACCCCCAATGTCGGAACGATCTCTCACATCCGCAGAAAGAATTCTCACAACCGAAGACTTGGTTGGTCGTTTTTAGATATAAAAAAAATCTGCCAAATTGAAAATAAAATTTTCCTATTTGACTCTAAACTCTTCAATGACTACATTTCGGAAAACGCTAGAAAAGGTTCTTTCATAATGGCACGTTGCTTTGCATATATAAAAGGATTGGAAAGTCATTCAACCTTTAGTCATTTGTATTGCCGGAAAAAACAATCATTCACAGTAAAGTTTAAGATAAGAATGTCGGATCAATCAAAAATTATAATAACTTGTTTTAAAACTGTTATTGAAGCAACTGCCCCGCAAAAAAATAATAGAAAAAATGATCCTTTTTACAGAAAATACTATTATTCTCAAAGACAAGCAAACCATTTCCTAAAGTTTGAAATTTAAGAATGAGATTTTTTTGAAATCATATCTTATGTAATATAAGATTTCTGTGTTTCCAGATTGGTGAAAATTAAATTTAAGCGTCTGGGATTTTTAGTTAAACAACTACGAAGAAATGAGTTCCTTTAGAGTGTTTGGTCAAGTTTAGATGTTCATATTAACTTTAGAAAAATTTTATGTTTTGAAAAAATTAAAAGGCGAGTTGCCTTTTAATTCTACCTTCTTAATTAATTGATTCAATTTGTACTTTCAGTTTCAATGAATTTTACAATGAAATTGTTTTTCCTCACTTCTGATACACAATTTCTATAATTAATGAAATTTTCATAAAAATGCTGAGATAAAATTCTAATGACATTAAAAATACAATTACCGCATAAGCTTGTGTTATAACAACACGTATATTTAAAGGCAAAATATTATCAACCGTATCGATGTCTTTAGAAAAACGATTGACAATTCTACCCAATGGTGTAATATCGAATAAGTCCATGGGCCAACGCAGTACATAGTTTAGCATAACAAAGTGCAAATCCCTTGAACAGTATACGCCACCCAATCCAATGGCTAGGGTTGCAAAGAAGCTGGTTGTAACTAAATAGCGTGTTTAAAGATTAATGTAATTTAGTTTCTGGAAAATTGTTTAAAAGCGGGGTTTTAAGAGCAGGAAAGGAGTAGAGAAAATGCAAGGAGGACCGGTTTAAAGGGAACGAAAAGCAGAATGTTATTAACGTTTTGAGTTGCAGACCTAATGTTAGTTTCGCGGAAAAAATTTGTTTACAAAGGTTGTAATTAGATCAAATAATTGAGGAAAATTTATTCTAATAATTCATTTAATGTTATCTATAGGTTTTAGCTTTTGACTAGGTCAACAGAAAACGTTATATAACTAAAAATAAAAATGAAAACAAATTAAACATAAAACAATGTAAGTAGCATTAAAGATAGTAAAAGTAAAATTAACATTAACATTACAAAACAAAAAAAAAAATATTATTAAGCAAGGAATAATTTGGATTGCGACACAAAGTAAAAGCTAAAGCCTAAAATGTATACCTTAAAAAGCTAATTTAAGATACATAGAAATAAAAAAAAACTTAATTAGAAACTTAAACAATATACATACATACATATTTAAATAATATAAATTTATAAAATAACCAATAGCCATGACATTAAAAGCGATTTTAAATCATACAAAAATAAAACCAAAAACCATAACAAAACAAAACATGAGATTAAAATACACCTTAAACCCAAAACATTTATGAGACGATTTACAATTTTTTTTGAGTAAAAACTGGGCAACAAAACAAACTTACCTTGTCCAAAACCAAAGGCACCATAAACACCTAAGTACATATCTCTTAGACCCGTATCGTTGGCCACATTTTTATCACTCGACCATTTAGTCAGCCACAGATTTGAGCCAATTTGGAATGCTTGGAATACAAAGTTCAAAATTAACGTAGCCATTGAGAGAAATATGCCAACACTTTTAATGTAATGTTTGTAGACGGCAAATTCAACCTGAATAAAATACAAAAATTAAACGTACACAACACAAATCGCTAAAATTTTTAAACATTTTCTCAAAAATATTTTCAGAATAAATCATAAGAATAAGACGGAAATTAAAAATAAATACCCATTTATCTGGATCTGATTATTCTATAGAATTTCTTAAAATCGTCTTGCTTTTAACAATATAAATAATGTTTAACTTACCCCACCAGTACGTGATTTTTCTGTTTCAATAAGTTTGCCTTGCTCTTCAATTTGTAATTTCGTCTTAGATGTTGCCGAAATAGCAGATGTATCCGATTCTTGCCTCTCAACACGACGGCGTCTTAAGCTACTCTGGCCACTTTCAAAGGATCGCACAGAACTAAAAATAAATCCAAATCTTTTTGTGTTTATCTTTTAAGTATTTGAAAATAAATGAAAACCTACACGGAATCCGATAAACTTTCAGTTCTAGCCAATTTGATCACTTTCTCAAATTTGCCTTTAAGTTCATCCGATTGTAAAGTGCCCTCTAATTGTTGTTTAATAACATCCAATTCTTCAACATCTTCGTTTCCCTCTTGTATATGTTGCAAGAGGAAATCGGAGAAATCGCCCTTTTTATTTAGCAATTCTTGATAGGTACCGGCCTCACTAATTTCACCCAATTTCATGACATAAATATTATCGGTTTGTGGCAAGAAAGTAATACCATGAGTAACCAAAATTCTTGTTTTCTTAGCCAGCAGACCCTTGGGACCAACCACTTCTTCAAATATATGTTTACCCACATGCGAATCGACAGCACTAAGAGGATCATCCAAAAAATAGAGATCAGCATCACTGTATACAGCTCTGGCTAAGGAAATACGTTGTTTTTGGCCACCCGATAAATTAATACCCTTCTCACCAATTTCGGTTGTATCACCAGCCGATAGCATATCAATATCAGCTCTCAAGGCACAGGCATCAATTACACGGTTATAACGCTTGCGGTCATAGGGCATGCCAAAGAGTATATTATCTTTTAAGGTGGCGTTTTGAATCCAGGCCTGTTGCGGCACATATGCAATAGAGCCTACAGTATTAACACTACCCGATATTTTTTCCATTTCTCCCAAAAACGATTGTATCACAGATGTTTTGCCCGAACCTACGGTACCGACAACGGCGCAGAGAGTATTCTTTTTAACTTCAATGTTGATGTTTTTCAATATTACGTCATCGTCCCCCCAGGAGAAGCTTCCATTGACAATGGACAAGGGATTGGCTATAAGGAAAACAGTTTTTTTTTTTGGATTAATAGAAACTTCACAAGTGGATTTGAATAAACTTACGTTTTTTGGGATCGTGTTGTACATTATTTGGATCTAATTCTTCGCTGTTCATAAACTTGTTGATACGATTCACCGAAACTTGAGTCTATATTAAAGTTTG